>CM061920.1:367612075-368028693 GCA_031002005.1 Vandiemenella viatica | reverse complement strand
TTCACATGGAGCGATTTTGGAAACCATAGAAAACCGGCAATAGGATGGTGGGACGGGGATTTGAACCACGTAGTGGTCGATTAATTTATTCTGTTGAACTGCAGAATGAGACTTACAAGTAGAAGCCTCAAATTGACAGGAAGCTATAAATAAAACGTACCCCTTGTAGAGATTGTTTCGGTTAGATACAACTGAGAGATATACAACAGTGATTGTAAAAACCTCCCTTCGCTCTTACTAAGATAAGCAGCATTCCAAAATGTTGATGTTTCCAGTGTGTTAAGGAGATAACGGTGAAAATATTTGCAGGTACTAGCGCCGCTGCGACAACATGTGTACTCTGCTACAACAAATGCTACACCATCTGATGTTAAGTATCCGGACTCCCGTATGTATGTCACGACAAGCGGACCTGACAATATAAAAGGAGGCAGGTAGTCAGTGGAGGACTGTAACAGAGCTCAGTGGCTTCGAACGTTGATTAGTCATTGGATGGCAGCTGAGTAACAAATCCTTCAGGGACATCTCAATCCTTCTAAAGCTGCCAAAGTCTACTGTTGGTGGCATGACTGTGAAGTGGAAACGCAAAGGAACAGCCACAACTAAACCAAGACTAGGCCAGGCCAGATAGATCTCATTTAATGTCTAACAGGGAACGTCGAACATCACAGAGAGTGGTTGTACAAAATCGCGAGAAAATAGCTGAAGTAATCACTAGTGCGTTCCAAAGAGATACCTGCAGTCAGCCAGCCCAACGTCTGTGGAGTTAAAAGAATGGGGTACAAACGTCCATCTGCTGCTCATAATCCAAAGGTGAGCTTGAGATAGTTTAAAGAGCAACGCCAATGGACAGAAGATGACCGGATGCGAGTGATTTGCAGTGATAGGCTTGGCGAATGCCGCCAACGTGGCACAGTTTGAATTAGTTGCGTATTCCGCCTCTGCCGTGGTTACTTATATCGATAATCTCCCTGGTAGAGCAAATTTAGTGTTTTACATGACATCCGAATTACGGATTGTGCTAACGTACTTCGTACGAACGAGACATAGCTTTGCAGAAGGAAACTACCGCAGAAAATCTAAATTTCCAAAATTTTATCGCATCTTCGAGTTTGGATCCCTTGCAGTAATACCACAATTTCAGTTCGTCTCTTTAAAAACAACGCGCAAGCAGAGCTTCACGGTATTCATATAACGGAACTTGAAGGCCTACACTGAAAACGAGTAGTGTTATATTTTGCTACCTCAAGCAGCAGCAGATTTTGGTCAGGTAGAGTTCTGGCGCCATTTTGTATGCGGTTACTGTTTCTTAAATACGTTGTCTGACCTCCGCAACGTGAGACAGTCCGCGGAAATGGTGGATTCAAAAAGGAAGATTTATGGAGAGAAAGGTGTACTCGATAACAGGCCAATTACTGAAGAAAATCTATGGTGGTGGGTGAGCGGTAAAGCTATGGCCTTGCGGGAGTAACGCAGGTTCCAATCCCCGTCCATCCATCCAGATTTGGATTGTCATTACTCCGGGACGGCTTCTTCAAAATAGCAAGGCAGAATTCCCTCCCGTTCCTTGTCCCCTGTACTTTTCCGCCTCTAACGACCTCGACTAGGCTTAAAACTCCTCTGAGGATATGGGATACCACCTCTCAGCAGAGCACAAATACAATCTTGACATCTGCCATTTACGCGCAGGTGAAATGTAAAGTTCGTTATTTATGGCGCCTTTTAATTATATTACCATTCCATTAGACTCTATCGGTCTTTTAACTGCATCAGCGTTTCTAATAACACTATATACTGTTAATGTTTTGCCCAAGACTAAGCCGATTCAGCGCAAATTTCTATGATTGACGCATACTTATCTTTCTATGCAGCTTCTAATTTCTCCCCGCATTTTAATTATACCGTGGAATCAGACTACTAATAATACAATGGTTCGTGTAAAAGATATTTTAAAGCTATAGGTTTTTTTAACAGCTTGCAGGTTAAAGAGAAATGAAACCTGTGTCGAACAAAATCTTAATTTCCAATCTACATTATAAATGATAGTTCGGATAAAGTGCAGAACAGTATATAAATAATGTTCTCGGGTGACTAGCCGAGTTATAGGAGTGTTATAGTTACACGATATTTCGGCGCTCTCAACTATAACACTCCTATAACTCGGCTAGTCACCCGAGAACATTATTTATATTCTCAACGCCGAGAAAGACTACGTAATTATGCAGAACAGTACTTTGATCTATGCCTCTTCTCTTCCGGCAGGTTAATATACACTTGGATTAAACTGAAATCCGAAGCCGCGGTAAGATCACAGACGATGTATATCCGACAGAGCTAGAAATTCGGAAGATGGAGAGTTGTTACTGGCAAGCGATCTTGGTGTCGGCCCGATGGCTGCAGAGAGCACTTGTGGGATTGAGATGGCAGGAAGACAATGGGAGCAGACAACAGGAGCTGTGGCGCGAAGAAACACCTGCATTCACAAGCTGACAGTAGCACGCCGATACCTTACACCCGCGAGTCTCAACTACCGGCAATTATGTAATAGCCCGGGGCGAGGCGTGATTGCAGTGAAGTAGTTCAAGGTGAGACCTCGACGGCAATTCTCAGTTATCCTTCCCGTCTGCCTCTGCCCAAGGAAAACATGGAATTCATTAGCACTCGTAATATGCAAATGCTACATACCAATATTACTCACTAGCGTTCATTTGAGCTCCTGACTGCAACGATGCATATGACATCTCATGTTCTTTGTATCGTTGTCGCCCAGGTTGAACCGAGGGGCCACTAAGTAAGATATGACATCGAAGTAAAATCGTCTACTATAATCAACAAACTGAAGTAAAGCCATAAGAGCCATTCCTGACAATTCCATGATTTACGCGTCAACGCTGAACCAGCGAATTATAAAATATAAAAATGATCCTTTGGGCCATTATATTACCTCAGACGAGGCCACACAGGAGTTCCCTGTAATCTATTACTATTACTCCGCGATTCACTAAAAGTGTGTGGCGGAGGGTGCATTGCACCTATCCAGGAAGGTAATGGTTTGGAAGGGATATACTCGATATGGCAAGAGGCGCCCATGGGCTATTGTGAGGAACCATCCCAGCATTCGAATGGAGCGATCTGGGGAAACCATGGAAAACCCAGATCAGGATGGCCGGAGTACTTTATCGAAAGCTACTCCTGTCGGATTTTATGATTAGTCGCCCGGTAAATCCTTTCTATTCCACTCCCTAATCGCTCGTGGAAAAAATGAGTACAGAAATGAATCGGTTCTGGCCCTGATTTCTCTTATCTTATTTTCGCAGTCATTTCGCTGCGCTTTCTGCCTGGGTGTCTAAATTAATCACGTTAATCATAAGCAGTATGGGGCACTGTTCTATCCTTCGGAGACTGTATGCACATCGCATGTTTATTAATGCCGTAAAAAATTTCAACTTGTGTGACTCACTTCGCAATAAGGGGATTATGATAAATGATGAATTATTCCTATCATTTTCGGCTATCCAGCCTTCTTTATTTCTATTTCAGCTTTACAAGTCATCGATAGTGAGGCCACTATTAACAAGAGAGGATTAACGACAAGAAAATGGAAGAAAACTGACCTTGACATATTAAAAATTTAAACCGGCATCCTTCTGGAATGCGTGTAAGACTTGAAAGCGAATGATCTAACCGAGATCAAAAACAAGATATTCGAGGATGATTGCCAACATAGTTCGCTCTGACGTGCTAGTGCTAGCGTGTTTCAGCTGGTGGTACCAACACGTGCCGCCACGCACTCCATTCGGAGGTCGTTGGCCATCCTGTTCACAGCCCGGATGTGACTCCACGCGACTTCCGCAGATTTGGGCGACTCGTTCAGAAACATAGACCGCACACCTGTACGGCGCAATGGACCAAGGTTAAAAGTCGGTCCCTACTTCCACGTTCTGCTTTCCGTGACTTTAGAAAATTAAAACAGGTCAAGGTCGAGGTCGTTCACAAATAAAATTTTCCTTAACATCGTCAATGTGAACCGGGATAAAAAGCTGTGAGGGAGGAAATGTGCACTCCTCTTTTCTGTCCTTAGTCTCTCGACTGGTTTGATGCAATCATTTTCATCTCAACATACCCGTTGCATGCTACGTCCTCTATTATCCGCTTCATACGTTTTGTCTGCCTCTACAGTATTCACCTTCGACTATTCCTCCCATCAATAAATTAACCAATCCCGCATGTCTTAAAATGTGACCCACCATCCTTTCTTCTTTCAGTAAGTCTCTCCTCACCCATTATATCCAAAACACGTTCTTTCATACTTTAGACGCCCACTTAATTTTCAACATGCTTTTGGTTCAATTTTCCATCTTTCCGGTATTCTGAAAGTCCGTGCTACACTACGATAAAGCGCTTTTGTTCCACAAATGGAATTTTAAATAATTGTTTTAGAGTGCTAATTTAGGTACTTATTAACATAAAAACTTCAACTCACGCTAATAATCTACATCCAAAATTCAGAATAAGATTACATATATGAAAAATCACACAAATACTGCGAGTTATCCAATCCTTCATCACTTCTTATATTGTGCTAATCTCTTCATCTCAACATACCCATTACAAGCCACGCCCTCAATTATCTGCTTCGTATATTCTAATCTCTGTCTTCCTCTGAATTTTTTACCTTCGACTATTCTCCCCTCTAACAAATTAACCGCATGTCTTAAAATGTGACCTAACAACCTGTCGTCTTTCAGTAAGACTCTTCACAAACGTCTTTCCTCACCCGTTACTTCCAAAATACGATCATTTCATACTTTATCTGTCCAATAATTTTTTACCGTCTTTCTATGAACTGGAGTCAAGATGGTTAGATTTTCTTTCTTTCTGATATTCCTACAGTTCGTCATTCTCTACAATTAAGTACTGTTCTCCACAAACTGACTTTTAAATAATTCTCAGTCCTACATTCTGCACTAATTAATTCGCAAACTTCAGCTCACGGTAATAAATCTCCATCCAAAAGGCAGAACAAGATTACATACATACATAAAAGTCACAGAAATACTACCAGTTATCCACATTAACATAAGCGAGGCTATAGTAATAAAATTCCTTACTATAATTTCAAAGCAGACGAAGGGACCGAAATCATTAGCCGTGTTGCAGAAGTAAACAGTACATCCTATCGCAAGACATTTGGCAAATATTAACCTTGGACGACAAGCGATACCGGCTGTGCTGCCTTGAATCCAAGGTACACTGCGATGCGGGCGGTGATGGTCAACGCCACACGGAAGGCATATCGTCGCTAGCGCGGTAAACTGCCTTTTTTTCGTAATTCTTTTAAAATATCCAAAAACACTCAAGTGGAGCTAAACAACCATAACATTAATTTTAGTATTAGTTACAGATCACCTGGTTGCTCTTTATGGAAATCTTTTCACCACCTGCCACTAAAATACGCGTTAACTGATACTACATTTAATACGAAACGCATTATATACAAGCATTGCACACAAGCTCAACAACTTAAATGACTAAGTTTAACAATAGTTAGAGATGATAACTATGTAGAGAAATGTACGATATTTATAACATGTCCGAATACATTTGTTAAACTTATGATGTTATGAATCACGAAAGCATCGAACCAGCGGCATGCGATAACTTGTACCTAGACGCTACCACTACTACTACTAGGGGCGACTAAGAACAGACACGGAGTCGAGCTGGCTAGAACATTGTGAAAGTGTCTGGCACTGGACTATGGTTGGATTGCTCGATCTCCGGAGGTGAAAAAGTTTCATCATTTGGGACTTGGCCAGCAGGATTGGTAAAATAGAATTACACTTCCCAATCACCAGAAAAGCCTTAATTAAATGGTGCTCCGCCTGTCCTGTAAAACTAGGCGGATTCTTAACTTCTTTTGAATAATAGGCCTGAATGGGTTCGATATTTGGTTTGACCTTCTCCCATCTTTCAAATTCACAAATACATTACATGGTAACACACTATACTTAAAAAACATCCTGGTCATACACAGAAGAACAGATCACAAAGGAAAGGAAGACACTACCTCTCTATCTAGACGTAGAATGGCTCCATTTAGGAGTTTCGCGATGCGTCTGAAATGGATGATAATTTTTTCAGATTAAGCAGCCCATTACAGAATGAATTCTAAGGGTTTTTGCGGCTAATTACCTTAGATAGAAAATAATCTGTGGCCATTTTGACATAGGGAAAATTCTGGCGACTCTTTGGGTAAGGCGGCTGACTGCAACTCGAAAGAAACCCCTTTCAAATCTCGAACATAGGCTTCAACTGACCTTTCTTTGCCGATTTTCAAACACGCTGGAACGTCATGTCGTTCAGTTTCGCCTGAACTTTAGATCTCCTTTACCCCAAAGGATTAGGTTAGGCGGCTACGACTGAGCTGGAATGCGTGGCAAGTAGAAATTATGTCACTAGGATTATGACAACACCAGATTAATTTTACTTTAGTAAACAAAAATTTACAAAGCTAAATGATTCAAAACTCATTTTTAATGCTCTAATATAATAAGCACATATCCTGATAAAAGATGTGAAAAAAATTTTCAAACGTCAGGTAGGAAATTTTTAACGAGTGTATGTGTTATTCTTTCCTAATTAAATTTTACATTATCTCAGATCTTAATATAATCGGCACAAATTGTTATTTTACCATAAATTCAGCAAAAATGTTCCTGATAGGAGAAATAGTACGAATAGAAAGTAGTCAAATTTGAATTAGATTGAGTATGTACCAAAAATAGGTGTGTAATTTAGCAAGTTCAATTGTTGTTCCATTAAATAGCAAATTTGATCTAAATCAGGCTACCATTAGTTTCTCAGTGACGCTGAGCAAGAGGAGACTTATACAATGAGACGGCCAATACGCTGTCGCTGGCATCCTTGGCTAACGAACTACGTTAATAGTAGGGAGAAGCGAAACGTACGCAACGCAGCTACCACCAGCACTTGATAATTTGGCTGGCTGCATGCAAACGATTCTACACGGCTTCATTAACATGAAACACACTGTCTTTAATGCTCTAGTACCGAACGTTAACACGAAATGAAATTACACTGCCCTGCTTTAATTAATTTACTAATTGCATCAAGCAAATATCTTAACCTATTGCCTCATTATCACATTTCTGTTAGCATTCCTTGTACAACCGAGGAAAATCATGAACAAATTCAGAGAAACGATGATACAACATAGACAGCAACATTAATCTGAGTACTCAGCACCCGAAACTTATACTGAAAATATCTTTGAATCGTTTCGAATGAACATATATTATGCACAAGAACCAACATGACAATTTCGTACGAATAACAAACAAAATGTAAATGAAACAACAAAGCAAATCATAGGATAGGCGGTATTTGTGTGATTTAGCAGTGACGTTCAGAAATTTACAGAAGCAAAACGCAAGTCTAAAGAAGGAATCTGTAGAAGAAAAAATGTTATCTCAAGCCAGCACCTAGGAGCTATCATGGTTAGCCGCGAGGGAGAATCCAAGGGTGCTATGATGCACATTGGTACAGTTGGCAATGTGGTTCATTTAGTTTCACTTCACTTAAACTGAGGCGTAACTGTCAAAATTAAATACGCTTAATTTTACTTACTCTTACCTCACCCAGTAATTCCACTTGTATGAATGATGGTTTTGTACAATTGGCTCAAATGTATATCCACTCCACATTATACTTTCGTACGCATCGCCTAGGGTGTCCTAATGAATACCTTCAACTAATGACAACCAACATACGATTGCTGTTTGACCAATCGTAGACACGACAGAGACCTTTGTAGTATAGAAGACTTGTAAATTTTTACTCGTGGCATAAACACCTATATATTTTCTGAAATTATAGCACAAGTTACTTTCCAAGAGCGAGAAAAGATGAGTCCGTCAAATTTGTTTACATATTTTTGACAGGGATATCACGGAATCCATTGCATATGACCAATCTGTTCTTTTATATATAACGCAGTTGAAACCACCTCACAGTCAACGAAAGACAATATTCTCCCAGCAATCCCAGAGCTACAGAAGGAAGGGGGTTCCGTTACAAGAGCGCTCCAATGTTAGTGTGTGTTAAGGAAATTGCCAGTTTAGGAGAGGAAGAACGATAACGTGCGCCCCTTATGAATTCTGGGCCAGCTTTTCAGGGTGTGGAGAGGGCAATTCCGAATGCCAGAGAGCAAAGGAGTGCAGATAGCTGCAGAACATTGATCATCTTAGCACCAACGGAGTCTGCCAAATAAGCAGGGAGTTTAACTCGCCCTTTCGGCAGCTGGCACAGAATCTGAAGAAAATCTTTTAACAACACCAAGCAGCTATTTTATTATTAATTAAATTTTACGGTTCGTAGCGGGCTAGATCACTACAGCAGGTAAATGATCACTGAGAATGTGAAATGTTTCGTGTTTTGTTCTGTGGTACTCTTCCCGTGTCATTGTGCCCATAATACTGACCTTACGCATCCGGACTTTGTAGGAACATCTCTGACCGTTAATCCCATGGAGGAAGGAAATATATGGAGACGACGCAAGAGACCTTCACCACGCATTGAAGTGAAGCCGGGCGGAGGAGGAGTGGGGGGCTAGGCCGAACCCATACAGACACGGGGTATATGTACAAAAACCTCAAGGGGACTCTAGGATAAACGTTACGCCGCAATCTGGTGATGGATTATTATGTAACTCGATGAGAGAAATAAAAAATGAAGAATAAATTTTTTTGATATCATTCTTAGTTTTCGAGATATTCTGTCTCAAAAGTGAAATGTTTTTGGTTGAAATTCAGAAGAAAAAATTGGTCAAAGTCAAATTTAATGACGGATTCTTATTTAAAAAGACGAGACAATTAAAAAATAAACATTTTCGATATTTCGCCTAGTTCTCGAGATATACTGTATCAAAATTGAGGTGTCTTGAGTTGAAATACAGAAGAAAAATTTCACAAAAATCAAATTTAATGATCGATTCTGATGTAACACGACGAGACAAATCGAAAATAAAGAATAAAATTTTTCGATATCGTGCTTAGTTTTCGGGATATACTGGGATTGGGTTGATATGCGGCCTGGATCAAAAATTAATTCTGCCAAAGCCACAATGGTGGACATGCAGAATGGATATTTCAGTTTTTTTTACTACCACTTGTGGTTAGGTTGAAATGCTGCCTAGATCAGAATAAAAATAGTTATCTTGTCACCATACATCGTAAGCTTAATTGGGAATAGCACGAAGTGGAAGTAGTTTCCATCGCGATACACATTTTGTCACTAACTTGGTTCTCATGAAATTACTAACAGTAATAGATAAATTCTTTGTCCTTTATGGAACAACAAAACCATTCTGGTACAGACTGCATTTAGACCTAACCACAATCTCCATTAAATTGCCGCTATAGAATCAAACTATGTAGACATACCCACACACGCGTATTTGAATCGCAAAATGTATTTGCAGTAACAACATCGTTTGCTTCATCAAGATTCCTAGATTGCATAGCATAATTTAACACATCTAATTTCATCATACACTGTCAGTATAAACTGCAACGTGACGAAAGAAAGCGCAATACTAAATTCACTGAATCGCTATGTAAAACACACCCCTTTAAATCTCATTTTCAACACTCGTTATAAAGTAATACTAGTCTACTATGTGCAAAATAGCAAGGTATGCTTATTTTCTAAACTACACCAACAAAAATTTGAGAACAAAGTCATCCCATTGAGAGCTATGACTAAATATTTATAGACAAACACCGAAGTTTGCAAAAACTACCGCCCACTTCAACAACGATAATTAGAATTCAACTTACTTATGAAATGATATTCCAGGTTCTTTCCTCTCTTGCCTATTTGTGCAACCGTATGCAACACAAGATGGCATTATAAAACACTTATACACATTACAAAATGAAATATTCACAGCATCTAACACAATGTGAACATCGCATTTGTTTGGGATCGCAATATCGCCGCTGCCGCCACTGCGCAGGCGCGAGAATTTAGAGCCTGCTTCACAGATTTAACGTCACTTCTCCTCCATATATTTCCTTCCTTCATGGTTAATCCAGCAACATAGTAGAGATTATAAGCGTTATTTTTTTTACTACTGAATCAACTGGAAAGAAATAAATTGCCAGAAATATGAAAGAAAATTATGTATTTCGTTTAAATCAACATATTAATGATTAGTTGCTTTTTTGCTTATTTATATTTGTTCATTGTAGAAGTTTTCGTTATGTTTTGTTTCTATAGATATCACTGTTATGGTAGGTAAGAAATATGGGCTCACGTTTATACAGTGAATATATTAATGCGAGTGCATTCGTCGTTAAAACAGAATGAGTTATTTAAGTTTTTTAAAACTAATTTAAGTTGCTCTGTCGAGCGCCATGTTACTGCAATAGTTACTTCATGTGAATGAAAGTAGTTCCACACTGATTGCGATCTGTGCAGCCTGGACCATGACTAAAACTAATATTATATGACAAAGTTGCTAAGATTTATTTTCATTTTTTGCTTTTACTGACGTCATATTACCGAGGTCATTTTTTTAAACATTATAACGTTATTTGAATCTGAATCATGGGCAACGAAAAAGAAAGGTGTAAGAACGTGTGATGATTTCGGGTCAAGTTTATATCGCGACGCACGATGTCACAAGCAACACAGTGAACGTGTTAATGAGTGTGTGACTAAAGCTTTGGTTTCGTAGCGACAATATTAGCGGAATTTGTGGTAATGTTGAAATGCAGCCTGGACCAGGAAGAAAACCGGAAATTTTTGTGTAAGGTACGAGGAATCGCAATCATTTTTTATTATTATTATTATTTTTAACTGCTTAACGTTTCTTAACAGCGAGGTCTTTAGAGACGGGAAATGATTGGGGGGGGGGGGGCAAGGAATGGGAAGGAATTCGGCCATGGCCTTTTGCGGGAAACATTCCGGCATTTGCCTGGAGTGATTTGGGAAACCATGGAAAACCCAAATCTGGAGGCCCGGACGGGGATTCGAACCGCCGCGCCGTCCTCCCGAATGCGAGGCCAGAACGTTAACCGTTACATAATCACGCTGAATCGCATTCAGAGTTATTTTATAACAACTCTATTTAACTGAACTACCGCGAATAAATCACTTGCCAGAACATTCCGTTCAAGTCTCATTTTTGACGGTCTTAGAAGCTAGTTTCCATATAGTCACCTTAAAATGGTGGGCACACACCTACCGTCACCGGACGGACGAAACACGAAATTTAGAGCGTCGGCATTCCCGACGTGTGGCTTCATCATTAGTAAGTTCCGAATGTAACAATGTTCAGCGATGTTTAATATTCTTGACTTGTCTTTTAATTTGATTTTCTACGCTCGTATTTACCGCGAGGAAATTTAGATGCGAGATATTTGGGTTCAAAAAGCAATAAAAAAACAAGTGGATTGCGCAGATTATCATATACATTGTTCCCCAAGCTACTTGATGATGCAACGTTTTTCAATACTTTCGTATGACTTACTTGCCGGATAGATACACTGTTCTTCAAATTTTCATAATATCTTAAATTCAACAAGGATGTAACGCATATATTAGCGACGAGGCCTGGATGGAAATTAGTAAAATAATTAGGAATAGTAGAGATGAATACACAGTATACGATTTGTCTTTATATTATTTTAAAGTAATAGAGTTAATGACTGGCCTCACCTGGTAAATGATAAACAATTTATCTGAAATATTAAAAGAGTTTAAGATAGAATTCGTGAAATTCGAAAGTAAGGTGAGTAGAGAAAATTGCCGTAGGGATATGTGCTGCGTCGTAATTAAACTGAATTAATTACAGAATAACTAACGACTATCAACTGCGTTGAATTTATGGCAACTAGGAAAATTCACCAGTTGTTAAGTTACTGAAGTGAAAACAAAAGTTTCGAAAACGTCCTCAGAAGTGAGTGTGCACACTTCTTGATAAATTCCGAAACTTCAGTCGCTCCATACGACTGAACGGATTGAATGCTCCCCTCTCAAAGACTAAACCCTGTCGTCATTGTCGATCTCCAATACGAACGATGTGTATAAGTGAGAGCAGGCTCATTGCAAACAACGGGTGTAGTAAAAAGATCCGTTTAGTCCGATCCATCAAGTGCATCCGACGCAGGTAGTTGTGCTCTTGCCTCCATTTTTTTAAAAAAGAGAGTGCATGTTTGTAAACCTAGAACAATATTCCCAGTGGGACCATTCGTATTTTCGCAGTTTTGCAATTGATTACGCAGTGAACGAGGAAGTAAACACCGTCATTGCACGGTTAGAGACGCCTACTGTGCAGAAAATCACAACAATGCTTGCACAAGAGCAAATTGTCCTGCTTGTGGTTTCTGTATTGCGGCACACAGATGTAGTATGGTGTTCTGCTTCTTATACGTGTCTTAATAGAATAGACTGGCAATTTGAAAATGTCTTCCACCACCGGGTTTTGAACCAGTTAACCCCATGAGAGGCGCCGGACACAATCACAGTGCTGTAACTAAATGACAAAGCGAGGTATTCGGTGTTGAAATCGGATTCGGAGAACGATCAGTGTGGATTTATAACATAACACTTCAGGTATCTCACCCTGATACCGTTCGCCCTGGTGGGCCTTCGCTTGTGAGAGACAGAGTAAAAAACTGTGAAATTTTAAAATGTTTATCTATTCTATACCTACATAATATCCACACGTTAAGGAGGCCACAAACCACAAGGTTCGATTATCGCTCGGAGGAAATCTTTTTATTTATCTTCGCTGTTTGTTCTTAATAGCACTGAATATGAATTTTTACGAAAATTCACCGAAGTAATAATTGATTTATATTTATCTCCCAAAGGATTAATAAGTTTTTTTCATGATAGGCGCAATACAAACATTTAGAACATAAATTGTTTTCACACCGAGAACATTTGAGGAAAGTTATCCGTCCATAGCCACAATTTCATCTTTATTATTGAAGCATATTTCATTATCCGTTAAATTGGAACTATATTTCAGTTGAACGTTAAAAAAAAAAAAAAACACTAGAATTTACAAAGGAATTGTGGCTGTGGACAGATAACTTTCCTCAAATGTTCACGATTTGAAAGCCATTTCTGTTTTAAATATTTTATTGCGCCTATCATCAAGAAACCTGTTAATCTTTCGAAGAAAAATAAATTATATTTCGTCGAATCTTCGTAAAAATCAATCTGTAATGCTATTAACAGCAAATAGTAGCAGAAAGAAATGCCATTGAATGCAATAGAAATATTTCCGCCAAGCAGGGATCGAGCCCACCGCCTTTCGTACACTAGCATCAAACCACGCGACTATTAGGTTTCCGTAACGTATTTGGCTTTTCTGTGGGTATAGATCACTGGTTCCCACTTAGTTTTTTCGCCGAGTACCATTTCAAGAAAGAGCTCAACGTCGCGTACTCTTATAGCTGTAATGGTAAATAACTAAACGCGTTAATCCCAGTCGAGTGCTTCGCACAACCACAGCATTACATTAATATGACTCACATAAACTCACAGTTTGACTTTCTTAAAATATATTTTGGCGATTGTTTGTATAATTGCTTTTTTTTAATTATCGTAGTGATTGTCTTAGCCAAGAGATCATCCGCTTCCCCCTTGAAGCAACCTGGCTTGCACCTGTGAGTACGCGTACCGCTGATAGGAAACCACTGGTAAAGATAAACAGTTTAAAATTTCGCTCTTTTTAACTCTCAGTTTTTCGTAAACGAAGACCCACCAGGCGAATGGAATCAGGTGAGATACCTGAAGTGATATACTATAAATCCACATTCATCGTTCTCCGATTCCAGTTTCCACGCCGAATATCTCTCCTTGTGAGTCAACGGGGCAGATTTTACAGACTGAAGTTTTTGCTTAGTATAAAGAAATACTGTAACGCAACATGAGGAAATCAAATTTTTTGGAAACACATTTGGATCAGCACGAAAGTCATATGCGAATGACAGTGTAGTTCATCACAAGTAGAAACATTATTAGATCAACAGCCTACAATATGTTTCCATACTATCATCCACGTAAGATTACATTTATCAGTAGTCAACAACTTTGAACCCTCAGCCATACGGAGTACCCGAGGACTGACAACATCCCTCAGTAAACCAAAAACCAATACTTGTGAGGAATACACTTGCGTCACGTTGTAACAAGGCCAAAGTTGTTTTGGTTAATTAGTTATGTGAGATACAGTTTATTTTATTGCACTGAACACAAAGAGTAATGCTCCCACCTCCACACAACATGAAACAAATATACAGAAAATATCACTAAAAACCGCATTCAAGGTGTAATAAAGACCGAGACGGAATATGAGGGAATTTCTGATAGGATAAGACGTTAAACTTAATAACTCGTTGGGTGGCAAACGGAAAAGTAGGCGTACGCCTGGGAGACAGTGCAAAAACTAAGAAAAACGAAGAAGAGGAGAATATAACAGGTTACAATCCAAATGTTTGATAACCATAATATGGCCGTCTGAAATGCATTCGGAGACGTCTGAACCAGGTCTTCAACTGTGCTGGATACAGTCTGCTCTTCCTGTATTTACGCAGCGTGGGCATCACATGGAAATTCAACCACCCCCCTCGCTCATAAAACCTTCATGTTTCACCATACACCTCATGATTATGAATCAAGTTAAGCTAGCTTCCCACGGCTCGTTGTTTTGTAAACCACGCCATGCAGCCGAACTGTACGGATCAGCACGCGCCACCTCCCCACCACGTTACCTAGTGTCGTTTCACCTACCCGGACGTTTGATCTTTACCGCTTGGGCGACGGATAATCGCGCGCCATCCCTGCCGGCACAGGCGGGATCCTTCCCTCAATCCGCTGTTGACTGCTGGGCCTGGCCTGCAAATGCACGCGTCGTGGGAAGCCAACATTAGAGGTACAGATAATAGGATAACTATCCTGAAATAGTATAAAATAAAATATTCAAATCTTTCGCGGTCTATGCAGACCAATAATTTTCTGAAGAGAGGGTACGAAGTGTTTCTTGAGAGTTTAAGAAGAAGACACTAGGCAGTTACAAGTTGAATTCGAACTATTAGCCGGTTTTGTAATGATATGGTATTATGATAATAATAATGCTATGTGGCAACAAGGCTGCACTAACTGTTTAACTTGCAATTTTATACGAATTTCTGAACCCTGCAGCTTACCGCAACAGAGAAGGTTCGCTTCGACCCGTATGAAAGCAAGCAGTGGAATAAAACAAAACAAAGACAGAGGCAAATCAGCAAAAGAAGAATCGAACTTATATATATGTCGTCAACCTAGACTACAAACAGACTTTGTCTATGAACGTGGAGGTGCTACTTTGAGAGTGGTAGGAATCCACTAAGCAGAAATCTTGGTGCCATTGTGTCAATAATGCGAGACTTGAGCAGGAATGTAAAAACAGTATTCTTCCAATATCCAAATAGCACAGCCCAATGAACTTGTGAAACAAAGTTTCTTAACAGTTAAGTATCAGAAAATATCGGAATACTTCACATCAATAAATATTTTCTAAACAAAACATGAAACAGCTGTTACGAATAATATTTTTTTTTAATCCTGACCGTTGAAATAAGTTGTAACGCTTTCGAACTTTTTTTGTTTTGTTTTCAACTAAATATTCTCAGCGCAAAATATAATAAAGATATGTGGAAGTTCAGTTTTACCGGCATCCAAGAAACCAAGCAAACTGGTTCAAAATCTAAGGATATCGGTGAAGGATACAATTTGTTCTATCACGGAAAACCCGCAGATAGAAATGGCGTAGCTATCCCTGTGAGTACAAAGTTCCGACACGATGTCACTGAGGTGAACCGTCTTTCTGACCGATTGATGTCCATCAAGAAGACTCTTGATGTTGGTAATTATAATTATAAAAATAATTATAACGTTCTTGGGTTGTTGGGTAAGCTAAAGTTCCACGAACAATATTTCTTTGAAACTTAATTTTAGATATAAAAGATTCTTGCACATGTTTCTTGCATCAGTTATGAGCTACGGGCACAAATTTTAAACTTTTATCAGCTACATAAATCGTCTCCGTTCCTCATTCATACTTCCATCAGACATAATAAGAACGGATTTCGACCACCTAAGTATATGTTGAAGAGTATTCACCCCACATGTCTATTTTACAATCATTTAAAATGAGCTTTATTTTCCGAAATATTTGCATGCAAAATATCCTAATGGCTCTTAAATAATAAAGGTATTAACATCTAATTCCAAGCTTCACCGTGGTGTATGCGGTAAACTGCCAGCTTCCCATTTTGCGAACCCGGTTTCGAATGCCCGTACTGTCAAATTTTCTTATTTCTTTTTATATTAAAAAATCACTGCGTATTGATTTTAATTGAAATTCATTTACATATTTTTATTAGCCGAAATAATATTTAAAACATAAAAAGTTACATGATATACAGCGTCAAAGTTTTTAGAAAATCATTATCTTATTGTTTATTCTTAATAAGTTTATTTTTTATTTGTTTTCTAATGAAATAGTAACCAAAAATAATTTGAACACAGTATTCCATAATAGCATCAGGAAAAATCTTTTTGCATGCGAGAGCCTTCAGGCCATTCTGGTTCATAAATCCAAAAGCGAGTAAAAGAAATACGTGATAAATACAAAAACGTAACTGTTACGTGTTCGAAATTCGAGAAATTGTCGACAGAAATCTATAAAGAATATTTAAATAATATATTACTGCCATATATTAAAAAGGATAAATTTGTTTTGATTATTGATTCTTGGACTGGACAAACAGTCTCGACGACATACAATTAGATCTTTGAGAATGAAGAGGGGTCATGCTGATGCACACTGAAAATAATTCCTCACGTTATGTCAACCGCGTGATGTTTAGCTTTTTAGACAAATAAAACATTTGTTAGAAAAATCTTGAATGCACTAGCACAATTGAAATTACAAAAATAATATTCACGGGAAGACGTGATTAAAATACATTCTTTAATCATGTATCAATTATCTGTGCCCGTATTCCACCCTATGATAGTGATTTTAGTCTGGTGCGCAACTGACTGAAGAAAGGCGTATTTTCAAGAACATTAATGACGTTTGATTCTCAATGTCTTTATTATAAAAGAAGTGTGCATGTGCCAAAGTGGCATTTATCGAATACGCTTGGTGCAAGGTGGAAATGTGGTTTGAATGTTTCTTTGCTAATTACCACCCACAAATATGTTCAACAGAGAATTGGAAAATTAAAGAAATATCCGTTTTACGGGGGTAGCATTGTAATAAAAATTGTTAATTGTATCTTTTGTAAGTAATTACAGTATTGGAAGTAACGTTTTAAATATTATTTCGCGTGATAAAAATATTTAATTGAACTTGAAGTTATATACAATAAATACTAAATTATTTCTGAATATAAAAAAATTAATATTTAAATAGTATTGGGATATTTTGCATGCAAAAATCTCGAAAAATAGGCTCATTTGAAGAAATGATAGTAACTGAGAGATCCGCTCGTAACATGTCTGATGGTTCCCAAGTCCCTTCAAACTCAACAGGAAGTCTCACAATTTTGCAAACCGAACCCATTGCGTCGAACATAGGTCAGGTTCGCGTTTCAGCTATTTGTGATTTAAATCGACCCTACGAGTTGTGTCTATTTATTACCGTTTTGTATGATACTAAAGTCGTGATATGGTAATTATTATAGGCCAATGACCATGTCAAACACCTAATTTATTAATATTCTTGTGAAGATGCATGAATATGGCATGCTGATCTGAAATTCTGTAACAGACGAACTGCTAGTAATTCAATATGTAGCAGCTCTATAGTTAAAACGCCAATAAATGATTTTCAAAAGATGTTACTCTGCAGCAAATTCCTTATCGCCGCTGCTGTGACTGAGGCCACAATCTCGGAATAATGTGTGACAGTATTAGACTCTTATCTTGCCATCTGCATGTCATACGCTATGGTAAGGGAGCGATTAGATAACAGAAATACTGAAAACGTCACTAATACACTGTTCCAGAATGCATACTAAACGATAGATCAATCTTTTGAGTTTTTGTAATTCATGCATTAAGACACTGAGTACAGTCTCAGAAATTCAAAACTCACTTTTTTTTTGCCCTCTAATTACCAGTTGTAAACTAACGCATCATCTCAGGACGAATATCTCACAACTTAATATTATCCATCGAAATTATAACGCGTTTAATAAACTAACAACGGAGACAAAGCGACTGAATGTTAGTAAACAGCTGATTGTACCAACAGTAAACTCACCTAGTTCATACCCTAGGAATGTTACCTAAGACAGTTCGCCATGCGACAGACGAATCACTGTCAACAGTGTCGTATGCCTTCACTACAGATTCACTGCGGAGAGGTTTGGGATTTAATCCAGGTTTTCGGAACACTATCTGGTGATTAGGAATTGTCCACCAACACCTCTCCTACCCTCTTGGCCAAATTTCGATGATGAAAATTCCTTCCACTTCGGGATTCGAATCAGCTAACCTCGTGTCAGCGCAGGGAACCATCAAGGATCCGTAACCAACTGACCCAGGCGGGTAACATTTGCTTAAACAATTGAAATCCTTCAAAAATAAATTAAACCAATCCAAAATGAATTAAAATCATATGGGAAAAAATTAAATGGAATTACACGAATATTAATAAACATTTAACAGCATATTGACGAAAATACATATTTCGAAACAGGAAAATCTCACTTTAAACATAATGACTGGCACAATATTTCTATTGCAGTCTTAATTAATCTGCCTGATACTGTAACACTTTCAATACATTTACAACAGTTATTCCTTTCATTTACAGCATATTCACAAATCGAAACAGCACACAATCATGAAATAATTAAACAAATTTACAGTCAGTCACTTCGTCCTTCTCTCAAACACAAACTTAGTTAGTTAAAACGGTGTTAATCAGTGCGAACTAGGTATTAGGGGCATTACAAGGCATTAAGTAGCCACGACGTCAAAAAAGACTAAATGAAGATAAATGTTTTTGGAGCTACAAGTTCCTTCTTAGAATGGCTGGAAGAATTAGACATCAGCTTGTGAACGCTACCAACGTTCTTGTCATTTTATATATTTATTATTATATTAGTTGCTTGCCATACGACAAATAAATAAAATAACTGGAGATTAATTTGCGATTAGAAATTGTACAGACACACATGTTTTTTTAAATAACTACAATCTGAGTAATATATGTAAGGATTGTACTGTTGGTGCACTTACATAGGCGGCCGAAGCTGTGGCTCAGTCGTTTCTTCAGCTTCTGGACGCGGCTCAACGCGCCTCCCTTCTTCTCTCTCATCGTTACTCCTGAAACAACAGCAGTTCCACATCAAACAACCAGCTCCACCACTGTCATAGCACTTTTTGAGTATCGCTAAATAAGTTCATTTTTAGCGCAAAAATCTGTCAGTAAGAAAACGAGCATAAATAAACGAAAGTCAAGAAAATATTTTTTTATCCAACTTTACATACTAGGTATTCAGATTCCACGTCACTCCATATAAATACTTTCATTTTCAAACTTTTTTTATATTGTCCATCAGTGTCATAATCCAAAATCTGCCATTTCGAAAGCATGTTCAAAAACGCTCTCAAACTGTTTCATATTTCTTGCCTGTTCACACTAATACTAAGAGTTGGCCATATAAATCAGTTTCACAACTTGGCACTACTTCATATTATGCTGTTCGTTCGTTTCTTTGAAAATTAATACATAACACTTCCAGAAATGACTAAGTTACACACATTCGTCGGATCAAATTGTGAAATTACTGTATCCTTCAAAAACAATTATTCTTATCGCTTTACGCCTCGTCAACATCGAGGTCATAACAGGCCCGACTGGGGCCAAGGAACCGCCATGGGCTTCAAGAAACAAGGAAATTTGAACATGCATCCTCCAGAATGTCACGCCCGAGCGTTACCGCGCACCCTCCATGTTCGGTGGTCTACACTAAAGAAAATTATTATTTCAGACGACACCTGTTTAATGCATATTGCTGAACGGGATGCTTTGGATTTAATCTATGCTCTGTCGTTCACCAAGAAACTTTTCTGGTGTCTGAAGAATAGCGTTTTAATACGCATGAGATCCAGAGTTGGAGCTGCTCGCAATGTTTAGGCGATTGTCCGCATTTGTAAAATAAATTGGACCACAGTTCATGGCAGCAGAATTTATACTAGCCCATATCTCAACGCCAGAAATTAACAGGTAAAGTCAAAAATACTTGCCACTACTATCGGTGCTCTTTTCAAAATTGTAAATGTTACTATGCTGTTCGGTAAAGTCTGTAAAATAATAATAATAATATGTAAAACATGTTAGAGTTCGTCGGTCAGAGTTCCCTCGCCGTATAGTATTAAAATTTTATAAGGTGAACGACATGCAATCGCTTACCGGATGCAGCAGGATCGTGACAAGAGCATGTGACGTAGGAAGGTGTCAAACAAGTATTTTGCGCTATAGTGACGTGCATGCATAATGCGATTACTTCCACCGCTGATGGAATACGTCACACACCCGCATCTCTCAGGAAGAGGGACTTACGAGGAACTATACGCTGCAAACTTTAAACAGCTCAGAGTTCTGCCTGTGTTTCCGCTTAGCGTCTTTCTACGGCGAATAAAATGGATGCGGACACCATACCCTGGTCAGTCGGAATGGCTTAATATAGTTTACAATAAATAATAAATTACAAACAATATTTGTTCTATAGGAAATAAATACATAGTGCGAAAGCTGTTCGAAGACAGTCTGAATTCTGGAAACAACCTATATATTGTCATTACTCTCCCATTATATTAGACATATTCAAAAAGAGTGGATTAAACTTCTAAGCCCGTGTTTATCTTTATTTTATTATTGCTTCACGACTCGTCGAAGCCGAGGTCATCAGAGGCGGGAAAGGACTGTGGCAAGAAAAATTGAAATCTGCAATGATAATCGTCATTATGGTTAACACGTAAACATTTAACATATTAATGTCAGCAATTTTGTTTACGTAACTGATTTAATTTACTGATAATACCTCGCAATTTTCAATAAATAAATTGGACAAGTGTTTCCCAGTATTAAACCTTGCAGAATAATGCATACTCCAGTAGTACTAAGACACGCGGAATCTTTATTTTCCTAATCTAGTCTTTCCAAAAGAAGTATTACATTGAAATGAGGAACGAGTGTTGACGAAGGCGTATTAAAGTCGACAAAACGCTATAAAAGTCACTCCCCATCCCCTATTGAACCGTAGTATAAAATTCGGCAGCAGGAATCAGTGGGTCTAACAAAAGCAGTAGTGCGAGTTTAAGTCTTCTCTAAGATTTTTGATCACTGCTTTGTGATACAGCTACAGTACTCCAAGAGTGGTTATCATGGAAGAACCATCCGTCAAACTGTCTTCCAATCCGCCGGAGCTTCTCGTGTTCTTCTGTTGCTACTTTTTATTTTACGAATAGCTTTAGGCCTTGTCTGCATCGAGGTCGTTAGAGCCGGAGAAGTATGAGGATAAAGAACGGGGATGAATTCGATCACGGCCGTCTGAAGGAACTATCCTGGAATTCGACTGAAATGATTTTGAAAAACCACGGAAAGCCGAAATCGGGATGGCCGGACGAGGACTTCTGCCTAGCATGAGCGATACCACTCACCCACCGGACTCGGTCCCATTGTTTCATCATCATCATACCTGTACACTGTTTCCGGCTGCTGGCCAAGTCGGCTTTGTACACAAGCCTATTTATTCTGTTTATTAAATGTTGATTGAGCGGTTGGTAGCTCAGGGGTTAAGGCATCTGACTGGAGATCGAAAGGCAGGGATTTTCAAATACCTATAATTCGACCTTCACCTCTGCCACAGCTTGCTGTGTAATATGAAGTACGCCAGAACGCTTCCGTCGATCGGATTCCACGTTAAACTGTACGGTAGGGGCGGAACTAGTGTTGCAAACTGAAAAAAAAAATGTTTTTTTCAGCTTTGTGAAAAAAAACATGAAAAAAAACCTAGCACCCGTGTTTTTTTTCTAGATTTGGTTTTTTTTTTTTTCAGAAAGCAATATATTTGATAAATTATAGTTTTATTTAAGGAACTTCCATTTTACAAGTGTGTTTTAAGTCTTACTGAATCATATAATGTCTCACATAATGATTCCTAAGTGTATCTATATAGGTAACATAATTTTATTCATCCTCTATGTCAGTACCACATTCACTAGTACCAACACTAGTTCGATCGGTGTCGGAATTTTCTGTCTCTTCTTCTGTCTCCTCTAGATCCATAACTTCAGAAATAGTTAAATTTTCTTTTACTGGTTGTTCTTGTATTGTACGCAAAAGATTTTGAGATTGCAATTTTAAATTGTGAGCAAAGTACACACTGTGCATAAAGACTGCGCCGATAGTTCTGTATTACGGTCTTTTAAGTTTGAATTTAAATCTATTATCATACAAAATAGGAGCTTTACTTCTTTTCAATTGTTTGTTTACACCAACGGTTGCAAGGAAACGATTCATAATTAGGGACCGTGCATAAACTACTTGGCTCGGTCCAGAGGGCTACGTGGGGAGGGGGGGGGGGGGTGTTCCGAGCCCGGCCACATAACTTTCCTTTCGTAACATTTTTCACAGTTAAAATGAGGAACTGAACTCACAACAGCATGTGAGTATTTATTTCCCTCAGTTAATTATATCCGTATGTAATTTACAATAGTCTGACAAGAGAAATCAGTACAAAATGTCTTCTGGAATCAAAACGGAAGAAAGCTACGTGCTACGTGAGCGGCGGGGTGGGGGTGGGGGGGAACAGGGGGGAACAGGGGGGGAACAGGGGGGGGGGAGGGGGCAAAAGCCACGTAGGGCTACGTGGGGGAGGAGGGGGGTTCACAGGAGGCCAAAATGGAGCTATGTGGTTTATGCACGCACCCTTACTGACAATTTAATGAATCAGTACCACTATACACTGAGAATTAACTAGTATACGAATATAAGGAAAGCCCAATAAGCAATAAAAAAAGAGGCAAAACTGTGGATAAATTTTAAAATCCTAATTTTTTTAAAAGCTCTGTAGGTAATTTTGTAGTGCTGGCAGCACTATTTCAAATAGCAAGTATAATCCAAACAATGGAGAATGGGGATTCCATCTCGCGCAACCTAGTCTCTTCGGGAAATCCCCGTTCATAAAGAAAATTTCAGTCAATTTTGCCAATATTTTCGTAATTTTTTTCCTACTGAACCAGAAAAATATAGTAGATTTGAAACTAAGATAAGTACTTAGAATAAACTCTAAAACAGTCATTTTAAACGATAACTGCGTTACAAATTTGAGATTTAGTAGTTGTGAAAAAAAACATGTTCCAGAAAAAAAACATGTTTTTTTTTAAGTTTTTTTTTCATGTTTTTTTTTTCAAGCCAGAAAAAAAACCGTTTTTTTACAACACTAGGAGGAACCAATAAAAACCCTTTCACCAGGTCATTACGACCACACGACCCTTTACCTTTTTAGTCCAAATCACTCCAGGCAAATGCCGGGATACTTCCTTCAAACGGCCATGGCCGAATTCCTTCCCATTCCTTGCCACCCATCCTTTCCCGTCTCTAAAGACCTCGTTGTTAAGAGACATTAAGCAGTTAAAAAACAAAAACAAAAAACAAAATAAAAAAAACAACCTTTTTAGTGTTAATTTTAGACGAAAATACCGGGTAGCGTAAGCATCCTGCTAGATGATTATGCAGTCACTTGAAACCTCTCGTTGCAATGCCCGACGGGAATATTACTTGAATAAATCAACATGGACCAAACCTGTAAAGCTGGAAAGCTCCAAAAACTTCTAAACCTTAACAGCTGAGAAATGGCATAGTGCAAGTCCTTGAATACACAGAGGAGTGCATTCTGGGCATTTACCGGAGCGCAACTTTTGTATCAAATATCGTAAACTGCACACAGCTATTGAAAAGTTCCATATTAATCTAATGATTGGTAGCATTTTTCAACTATTTTATGTAGATACATATTATTTTCATTTAAACAGCTTTCTATGCCTGTTGTGCGCCCTTTACCGAAATCACTTCAACGTCGTCTTGGTTGAGGTTACCCTTATATGGAAAAGAAATAAACTATGAAGACGCCAGATAAACACTCGCTGGTTCAATACGAAGATATGCACCTTGTTCAGATATGGCGCCGTCTGGAGAACAGCACTTACAAACAACTAGAGGCCAATTACATCCGGGTAGGTAGGGCACTTTCTCCAAGGCGGGCGTCGAACTGCGGCCTCGAGCACAGCAGGGGCTCGGGTACACGTTTCCACGAACAAACAAGTAGTCGCTACATTATAACACACGTTACCGAACATTCTTAGCAACATATATGTTTGATACGATGACATATCCGGAGTCTAAGATTTTAATCAAGAAGTATGTTCAGTGAATCTTTGAAATTTAACGGCTTTGCCAAATTTTTTATGTAATTCTTTATGTTAAGTATGCTTAAAATAAATTATTCACGTTCACAATCGGTATTACTCATGGTGAAATGCAGGAGCTATAAACTAACATAAAACTATTATCAGTGAACGCACTGAAAATTTTCACATTTGCGACCAGCATCTTCATAGAACTGTTTCTCTAAGAGCACTAAAAATAATCTTTAAAAAATTGTTCATGGTAACTTCTGCTAAATAATTTAACAAAAGTTCTCAAAAGAATTCCTATAGCAATACTGCAGCTACCTGTTGCAAGTTGCCTTCCTTTAATCAATTTTAAAGATCAGTGTACTTAGTAACTTCAATGAAAAAGACACAAGGCAATGAGAAGCCCCTCCCTCCCCCCTCCTGAATCTCAATCAGTAATGATACATCGTCGTTCGTTGTAAAACACTTATCAAAGAAAATAACCTTTGAAGATCAATAATTTCAAACATAGCTCACAAATGTTTAATGAAATTACTAGGATAACTTGGTTGACTGGCAAGCTGAATAGAATAGCCAACTCTCAGTTTTATGATTGCCTCCGATCATTTTTAATTCAGAAATTGGGAAAATAGGAACATTCGTAACTATGAAATACTACCCGAATCAGACGATCAGTGATGAAAGCATCGTAATTGACAATAGTGTACAGGCTCCTTAACAGTGTTTAAAATTAAAAATAATTGCATCGAAGCAAAATTCTCAGGATTTAGTTATAAGTTACACAATTTAGGACTGTTTATTAACACAACTAATATCACTACATAATCTCAAAAAGTATAAGCTAAGTCTTCCGAAAGTGTAAAAATATTTCAACTGGCAGTTAATTATTGGTAGGGAAATAGTACACAGCTATAGTTTACAGGGATAAACAGCAGTAAGGATTTCTGTCCGTCTAGACAGAAAATTACAAACAGATTTAAATGTATAGTAACATAATTTCTATTTTCAGAAGGCATAACGCCAAATATCATATGATTATTTCGTACATGTTGCACATGGTTACTTCGTCAGTTCAAATGCTTAGTTCGATTTAGAGCCGTTTATTGAAAAAAAAATTCGATGAAGGTGAGAAATGGCTGTCAGTCTAGATCTATGATCAATAGACGACACTTCTTGGTAATAACTTTATCTTGACCAATACGCCAAGTCTTTTGGTAGTTTTCCGCAACTACCAACGTGTTTATACGGATGCGACTAAGAAATACTATTTCTACAAAAAGAACTGGTTTTAATATTTTTCTCGTGCAAAAATGTAATGCATAATCAGATCCTGTGTCATCTACTATCAACTTCCAACAAACACTAAATATACAAAATCATAATGTCGTTTTTCAAGGATGGAAACATTCAAATATAAATCTAAGACAATTAGGGAACCCAACAGAAAATTCTTGGAACAAAGTTGATACAATGACTATCGCATACCACCGTATCAGAAATATCCTCGCAAAAAGTCATCATGTAGACATAATACTAGAATGAGTGCCCAGTGTGAATTGTAAGGGTACATGTGCCCTACATTGACCAAAATGGATTTATGTGATGGTGTCCGAATAATTCCACTAATTATGCAATAAACCCTGTACCGTATAGATAAGGGATATAACAGTGTCTGATTTCTTATCGATGTATATTATAACCAAGAATGTAAACTAATGAACATAGAATATATAAAGAAACTCTAATGTAAAGTATTGTAAAATAAAATGTAATGAACCTGGTTGTATGGCTGATTAGGCCGAAAGCCATTAAATAAATTAATGAAACTATTATGCGATTCATGACAGTGGAAATCCGTCTTAAATGTCAATAGCA
The DNA here is from genome assembly GCA_031002005.1 of Vandiemenella viatica. Classification (NCBI taxonomy): domain Eukaryota; kingdom Metazoa; phylum Arthropoda; class Insecta; order Orthoptera; family Morabidae; genus Vandiemenella; species Vandiemenella viatica. Next base: position 368,002,296 of record CM061920.1, on the reverse strand, counting down.
TTTCAAAACAAAAGGCATCCGCGTTTACGAAAAACGTAATAATTGAGAAGGAAGCCTTGTTTAGTATAACATCTTGTAAAACTGATAATGCAAAGAGATTGTGATATAATCCCCACTGATATGTAACTCATAATTCAGGCTGCTTGAAAGGAGCGATAACTTTTTCTTTATATGAAAATCAAAGCTGAAACACATTTCTACGTAAGAAGCCGCGAAAATTTTCTGTAACCTCTGCTTGATGCTATAAATGAAATCAGGACTCAGTTTGACGTTAATCCCTAACTCAGCGAGTATCTACTGGATCCAACATATACTACGAACGCTCTTGTAAAAAACAAGTAACTGGATTAATGTACAATAAATACGAAAGGGCATTATCAGATGGTCTAATTGTCTAAAAATGGGATGCTTTCGAAAACAACTATTTTTATAACGGCTCACTCGCTTAATTCACTAGCAGAAGTTGAGAAGGAAAGAAAAAGTTTCTTATTTCCAGTCAAGAGATTGCCGTACATTGAAATAATCACAAGAGGTGCTGTCACCGAATCATACACCTTTGGTCATTTTGTTCGACCAAAGCGAGACAGTCCAGAAGTAAGGTGGAAGATGGTCAATAAGATCAAAACAAGACTATACGACCACTAATCTGTGAAGCAGAGAACAGCACCCAGTGGAGACAAATTGTGTTACGTATAGCCTGAAGGTCACCAATCCTTAACACAAACACGGTCCTGCGATGAGAAAGTTACTACTCGTTATGTTAACCTAAGTGAGAGGAATATTACTTATTGTATCCTAAGAATACCAATTTTTTCCCCGGAGCGCTATAAAAGCAAAAAAAGTCAGGAGTACAGTATTGTAGAGAATAGATCCGATATCGGTAGTATACTCAACTGTCCACCTGTTAATCAATTATCAAGCGGAAGCGATAAGCAACTGTCACTGAAGCTGCCGTGATGCATAATTAAATATAGACTTTTTTGATTCTGTTCAGCGCAAAAACAAAAAAATCAAGAGAAAGAGCACAATGGCCGAAATAAGTATTCACGATATTTAATATTTCAAAAGTATAGGCAATGGAGTAAAGTCTACTCATACAGACAAAATATGCTTAGAAAAAGATTAAAAAAAAAGCATTCTTCATGTACGCGAAATTTCCTGCACAACAATCACATCTGGAGAGATTTTTTTTATAGTATTCCATATTAGTTGAACTGTTTCTTATTATTTCTGTAACCTTTCAAATATATTGTTTTCGAGCCAAATAGGCAGCAGCTCCTAAACATTAAATTACAATCAGCCAAAGCTTCATGCATTCGCTAGAATTCTTGTTTATATTACTGCGATGGCCTTTCAGATTTCGGTATTCAGATACGTCCATTAGGTTTATAACGATCAACACCTTATAAGCAGCGCAGTTCTAGGGCAATTATTAGGACCAGATATAATTTATAAAAATTGAGGTAATAAAGCCACTTGTAGAAGATGCCTGGTGATATGAGCACGAGCTCGAAAAGCTGGGCTGGAGGTGGGATTGCTGGGGCTTAGCCCCATAAATATGTAGAAACAGTGCAGTAAGGAATCGTAGGATTATTATGGTTACATATTTCACTCAATGACTCGCAGATGTCTAAAACAGCTACTCAAGTCACGATGGCCTGATATCTTTACTCAAATAACTATACGTCTAATACAGTTCATTCTTCATTTCCATTACAAAGAACATTGGCTATGGATCAAATATGATTCGTAGAATTTATCCAACCCAACGCTGTTGCAAACACGTTTATTAATCACATTTTTTTTTTTTTCGTCATAATACCCCAAGATGTTTGCAGAAAACTACACCAAAACCGAAATCAGGATACCGCATAAGTAAGGGAAGGGGTTTGAAGTACGACTGCTTCTACTAAAAAGAGAATGACTCAGTTTGAAGCCTAATTCCGAGAACCTACCGTCATATGTTCGGCGGTATTCGGAACCAGCATACTAAAACGTTAAGATATATGGTTAGATATACCGGCTCTAGGTCTTACAAAAAGGAAAAAGGAAAGAATGAAAGTTGTCATGACAATATGAGAGCACAATTATATTTTTGAAGTTCTGCTAACTCAGGTGGTTGCTTTGTTCGTTATCATGCCGAGTCTAATACCTTGTCACACCGTTGACTACGACGAGTTTACAGTACATTTACGCCTGTCAAGATGCCAATTACTCGCCTTCTGTCGGTAGTGTTTTTGTTTACACGCAGTAGGTATCTGTTAAATACATTCTGAACACCTGAGCCAACGGTGACAGTCGTCACTATCAGTCAACTACAAAGTGTTTAGACTAGCAATCGTTTCAACGAGCGGGGAATCTTTTACTCTTAATATTAGAGGCTATTAAAGTCTTTTTAATGCATACTAACCATGAACACTATTATCTGCAGAGATCGATAAAGACACCGTATAGTGTGCATCGCTCGACACGGAATTTGAAGTTAGTGGTGGTTCATAATTCCAAATAACCGGATTGTGAGATAAAGAACTGGGTTAAATACCAAACCACTACACAGTGCGTAAGATTTTACCGCATACGACACTGTTCATGGTGGTTTTTCCATCCGATGCGGACCTTGAGCTTGGCGGTCGATAGGTATCTTTCAAAACACTAGGTCTGAACATACCGGCATTAGGCTTCGTGATTTCCTTACTTTCATTCTTAATCAACAACAGGAACAGTATTTGAAACTGAAAAAACATACATCATAGTCATCCACACAAACAACAGTAATATACGAACATTATTGATTCTGTGGAAGGGAAGGAGAAATAATCGCAGTTACACTGACCGTAAAGATGTTATGGTGTGGTAATCTCCTGCGCTCCGACACTTGTAGGGTGTGTGCTACGCTCTCTAATCACTTTACAACGCACTTTGATCTGCAATACATTACACAGCACGCTCTCTGATATACAATGGATCCGACAGCATGCACTATGATCATAAATGCATTCGACACCATGCACTCTGATCTGCATTGCATTTGACATCTCGCACTCTAACTGCAATGCATTTGACAGCACTAACTCTGATCTGCAATACATTTGACATCAAGCACCATGAAATGCATTTGACACTACGCACTCTGATATGCAATGGATTCCACAGCACACCCTCAATCTGCAAAGCATTCAACACCCCGCAATCTGATCTGCAATGTATCTGACACCACACACCCTGAACTTCAATACATTTGACACCATGCACTTAATATCCAATGCATCTGACAACACGCACTCAAATCTGCAATGCATGTGAGACAGCGCACTCTGATAAGAAATGCAACTGACAACACCCACTCTGATCTGCAGTACATTAGACAACACACACTATGATCTGCAGTGCATTAGACAACACGAACTCTGAACGCATTTGATAGCCGCACGATAACCTGCAATGGCCTGCAAATGACACCACGCACTCTGATCTGCAATGTATACCATGCTCTCTGACCTGCAATACATTTGACACCACGTACTCTGATATGCAATACATTAGACAGCAAGCCTTCTAATCTGCTATGCATTTGACACCACGCACTGTTATCTGAAATGCATTTGACACCACGCACCATGATCTGCAATGCATTTGACACCACACACTGTTATCTGAAATGCATTTGACACCACGCACCATGATCTGCAATGCATTTGACACCACACACTGTTATCTGAAATGCATTTGACACCACGCAACCACGCATCTGTAATACATTTGACACCATGCATTCTGATCTGCAATTCATTAAACAGCAAGCCTTCTAATCTGCTATCCATTTGACACAACGCACTCTGTGATCTGCAATTCAGTAGACAGCACACGCTCTGATCTGCAATTAGACATCACTTACTCTGATCTGAAATGCATTTGACACCACCCTATTCACAGTAATGCAGATAGTTGATGTTATGGCTTTATTGTGCTTCTAAAACACTTTCAGTATGGCTCTATGAAAAATTAAATTATTACAATCAACAACAATAAGGCCAGTCGTAATGTAAAAACGCTTATTTTTTAATGAATTTAGAGGATTCAGTAAAACTAGTGGCGAAAAAACGATAAAATGTAATGAAATTGAGGGCCCGTGAATATTACAGCCAGACTTGAAAGGAATCTTTCCAGGAAGGGCACCTCCAAATACCAATTTGTCATGTATGTAATTTCTTGGGGCTTTTCGCTATTCGAAGGTTATAACAAGCAACCATCGGTAGTTTAGCCTACGGCACCGATTTTAATGATTGTGGTAGCCATGTTTCTTCCTTACTCTAGAATAACCTAGTTTTAGGAAAAGCCAGAGCAAATGAATGCAAAAAAGTTAAATGTAACTGAATACTGAAAAAAATATAAAAACATAGGAACTAAGGCATACACATATTACACATTCTTTCCGTCAGTAGCCCGTATCTACTTCAGAAATGGTTCGAAACTGGACTCATGTCAAATGTCACATCGTAATGTTAAGGTTCACCTATCACGGGTACTGATAATTATTCTTAGTAAAAGCAAAAAAAAAAAAAAAAAAAAGAGAGAGAATTACATTTATCAAGCAGGAACGATTTCATAGTTCTAGGAAATTTGCTCGCAGAAAAATGTAACTGTAAAACATACTAAAATTTCGCTGAATCTGAAATTAAACACTATATTTTACGAGTTATATGACGGATTGTCTAAGTAAAAAGAGGTCGATAATGTACAGAAAGCACGAAACTGTGGTACCTCAGTTCTACCACACACATACAATAAAAGGCGATCAGTGGGTTGGGCGTGAAGGGGAGGCGGAGATATTATGCAAAACTGTTGCTGTGATTGTTTGACATGCAAAGGGCAATGGTTTCGTTGCGTGTACTTGAGCACAGAATCAGATAATGGTGAACAGAAGTAAGAAGCCGTAATGGTTTAGCGGCTGTAAGGTGGAACATCAGACAAGAACAAAGTCTCTAGGTCGAATCGATGCTCTTCCGTTTTTGAGCAGTCTAGGGAAGTACTAATGGTTTCAAGCGTAACATATCGTCCTGGCCTTCGTCTGGAGTGATTTGAGTTAGGTATGGAAAAACCAAATCTGGATGATCGGAATTGGATTCGAACCCGCGTCCTACCGGAAGCTAGGTCAAAGCATTACCGCTCACCCACCACGCTCAGTGATGTCAGGTGATTCACTGGGTGGCAGGTTCCACTACGGATCTCCTTCGTGTCGGTGCAGGACGCAGATTATGCGATCGCACGAGGTTCCAAGAGCTTCAACGACCCGAAGGTAATTGTTTTAAAGCAAACTGGTCGAACCTGGTAGACATTATGCGGCTTTCTGCTCCTGGAAAACACGACGACGCTTTTATTGGAATTTACATTTGGTTCACCAGTCGCTTCACCGAGCGAACTGCGAACAGGTTTCAGAATTTCATGGCACTCGCGTAGACATCAAGTATCTGCTGAAGACCAGATATATCCACGAACATGATAATGACTGTTAAACAACAGGATCAAAAATTTGAAAGGTTATCGGATTGTTTGTGTTAAAACACGTAAAAAATTTCAACTATGGAGCAGATACGATAAAAATGGTTAAAACAACAACAGCCAAGTTTAGAATTGCACACTTTTTTGAGCGATGCAGTAACTCTAATAACATGAAGCGTTTCTTGTAGCCATGTAAACATTTATAATTGGAAAAAGTTCAAATATTTGAACGGATCCTTACGTTTTCGGGTCTCTATATTAACATATTGCCGGCGTGGTGTTTTGCTAATCTATAAGAAACAAATTTACAGAAAATAACTTACCTACTAAACCATCTGTTGGGTCTTGAAATCATTAAATATTCTTAACTATAGCATAAATTCTGAAATATGATCATAGTATTCCTAAATGTTTTACTTAAAACCTGTGAGGCCAAATTTTCTATAGATGACTTACCTTTCGGATACAAAAGACTAATCGACCAGGATTAAACAAGAGAATTTCCAAAGAATCGGCTAAATAATGTCAAGCTTTCTTACTGCTGGTCAACAGAAGTTATAACCGAAAGTATGCGAAAGCCATATCTGCAGTAGCAAACAATTATTTCACTGAAATTTCAGATTCAACTTCCAAAGTAGAATTTTTCAGCGAATCATTAGTTAAAACGCAATTCCTATTGCATTTTTTATGCGTCATTAGAAGTGTGGTCTGGTAGCTCAGACGCTAAGGCGCTTACTCTATATTTTCAGAGTCCCAGATTCAAATCCAGATGGGTTAGGAATATTTAATAGTTCCGCTAGATCACGCGAGCTACACCAGGACGTTCTGTAGTTAGGATTCCATGTTGAAGTATAGGTCCAGCCGTGACTGACGTAAAATGCGCAGCAAATCGAAACACTGTCACTAGATAGCACGATTACACATATTTCCTCTAGGTAATATGATTAATTTATAACTAAATCATTCCAGTCGATTGCCGGGATGGTTCCCTCAAAAAAGCCGAATTCCTTCCCGTTCCTTACCCCCACTCTTTTCCCAACTCACTTCACTTCGAAGCCGATGGAGCGAAAATACATAAGGAAAAAAAATAGTTAATAAATGTAATATTAATCAAATCAACCACTGCAATCTCCTGAAGTAAGTGATGAATATTATTACAAGAAAGTTTCCAGTCAACATGCTATGTCATTTGTTAGAGTTAGGCCTCTGAAGTATTGTCAGTCATATCTTACGCCTATGTCTCCCGAATTCTGTGAATTTAAAATTAGAAGTATAAGATGTTACAGGAAGGTAGGGCTTGCATGTATTTCTTTTACCTATTTACTGACAGAACAATTTGAGCTATTTTTGACAGAACTGAAATATCCCGCTAGTATGACATAGATATGAACTGTAAATCTAGTATAGTTTTAACGACCTGAGATCAGTTTCGTTCTGTCAGGCATTCTTTCTATGCCGTGGGGTGGTTAAGCCCATTTCGGTAATCCTACCAGGTATAGGGGACCTACAGTTTAACGTCCAATGAAAACCACTTCGAAGCAAAGTGTTGTCAGAGATAACATGAATGAAAAGAGGAGTTTGTTACTTTGAGGTAACTTTTTAAAATTTATTGGGCGTACGAAGAAGATACAATTTTTAACATGAGACTTCCCAGCTGAAAGCGTACGTAAGTCAGTGCAGATGCTCGACCCAAATGCCGTGCAAGTAGCTCATAGAAAACCTTCCTCGGCGTCCGTTTTAGGATTTACGACCCGACTGACCTCACTGGAACTAAGGACTTCCAAGTCACAACTACTTTCAACCGGTCACAGTGCAGCTGGAAACACAGCTACTATTTAGAATAATATGACGACTAATAAGTGTACGGGATTGACAACGGAAACTGATTCAGTAGCACAAATATAAGCTGGTCGTGATTTAATAAATCTTCATTGACAGTGGAGTCCATTGTAATTGCAACAGGGAACTAATGTCATGAGGTAAGATCTAGAGCAGTGGTTCCCAACGGGGGAGGTACCATGGGCGCCGGCAGGATTACTTTAAGGGAGGTGCATCTGTATCTTATTTATACATTATATATAAAACACTTATTACTAATTAACTAAGGATACTGAATTTATTGACAAGGCGTTGAACTAATTTTGACAACACCTTACCGCATAAAGTTATTATTCGAACAGTGAATTTAATAATAAATTTTTTGTTTCTTAACCTTTCGCTGAGTATTTTCTTTCATAGCAGGGGGGTGCAACTGCACCCCCTTGCACCCCCCTCCCGGCGCCCATGGGAGGTACCGCCCACAAGTGGGCGTTGAACAGTTCAAAGGGGTTTTTTGTGGTCCAAGGAAAATTTAGGGGGCGTTGAGGACCAAGAATACTATATCCGGCTCTAAGGGCTGCATCAAAGAAGAAAGAAGTTTCTAATTGTATTTCCATGATCATACGTAGTCAGCAATTTACTGGCTAAGGACAGAAACAGATTGGCCATTCTGCAACTCAGCGATTTAAGATTGCAGTTGACAAATAAGACAACAAATACAGAAAAATTAGTGTCATCGAATCGTGCTCAGACCTTTAATTAATAATGTTTTTCGTAATATGTATTTCTTAGTTAAACTGTGAACAATACACCAATATTTTTAATAAAATATTTTTTTTGAAATATGTACCCGTTTTTCTAAATGCGATAGTGTACACACCACTTAAGAGGGGTTCCATAGAATCAATATTTCAAAACGTGGGTCGCGAGCAATTAGCTTCGTTATTTACTAGCAAAGTTCCCGGCATTGTCCTGTATGGTTGAGGTTGATTTTCTCGCACAGCAATTTTAGTCGCACAATTTTAAACACGTGTGTCGACTTCTCCCTAGTCTTTCCGGAAAAATAACAAATCTTTTAATAAGTTCGACAGATACCCCAACAGGTCTGGGAAGGGAGTGAAGGGGGGGGGGGGGGAATGGAGAAGGGGGGGAGAAGGGGGTAAGAAGGGGTTGCTGTCATTCTGATGGTTAGATTAGATTTATTTTGCAATTTTTGACCCTCATTTTTTCATGAACAAAATTCTCGTGACGCGGACTATTGGGACGAGAAACGTAAGGTGTCATACTAATACCAAGTACGCATTGAACAAGTCTCATTGTGATATTACAGAAATAGGTGAAACATGACATTAAAAAAAAACACTGACATAACATAAGCATTTTCATATCCTGCTTAGTAGATCTCGTAGCATCATGCAAAAATGATGGTTAAAATTGTGAAATCTCCTCTACTCTAACCCTGAGAATGACTGTAAGCTTCCCCCTCCCTTGGTTGGTTGGGATGTATTTCAATAGTTTTTTCCCATAATTTACATAGTTTCCTCACGAGACCGTAATTTAAGGAAGGAATTGGTAAACGTGGTAATACGGCTATTATTTTTTACGAAGTAGATGTGTCAAGATCTCGTTGGTATTTCAAATTTTGGTGTTTCACGTTATATGTTCCGATTTTCACTTACTGCACCGGCGTTATGTAACGTTCAAGCATAAGACATACCAAACGATTCAAGTCTGATTCTAAGCTTTAAATCAGTTAAAATCCCGTCGGAATCTGCTCAGTAGTTTCTTAGTTTTCTGGAATAGATATACTCGGGTTTCTTTTATAGATATAGATTACAAAATGGGAAGTTGGTGTTTTTTCTGAAATAGGAACGGTGAGGAATTTTTTGTTCGAAAAGATGGCGATGAATATTTTTTCTTTTTCGAAAATGGCGCGGCAGGCCAATGATAAGCGAATTCAGTCAGCTGCGCTCAAAACGTCTATTATTACAGTATGTATACAAGTTAATTTTTCCTCTCAGCGATTGTGGTAGGTGAGCAGCAATGCTCTGGACTCGCATTACGTAGGACACAGGTTCGAATCCCAGTAAAGCGATACAGATTATGGTGTTCACAAATCACTCCTGGCGAATACCGGGATAGTTCCTACAGAAGACCATGGCCAAATTGCGTCCTGTTCCTTGCCCCCTAGTCATTTTCCGCGTGTAATGACTGACACACACAGACAGACAGACAGACAGCGCGCGCGCGCGCGCGCACACACACACACACACACACACAAGCGCGCGCGAAGAAAGAGAGAGAGAGGATGTTTTACTAACGATTCGGACAAAACAATATAAACGTCATTCCTTCACGATATTACCGAGCCTGGTGGTTGATGAGTGAGCGTTAACGCTCGGGACTGACATTTGAGAGGACGCAGGTTCTAAGGTTACCTTTAAAAAGGCCGTAGTCGAATTCATTCCATTACCTTGTCTACCGCGTCCTTTGCCACCTTTAATGACCTCGACAGGGTATAAAGCCAAAATAAAAAATTAAAAACAGCACGATATTTCCGCGACTTCCGGTTTGGAATTTATGATGTCACATCTGAAATGCGATGAAACTTATTTACAAGGAGTTTAAGGACAACTAGTGCCATACAAATACTCGTAATTCCAGAGATGATTAATTTCCACATGAGACTGTTAACAGTAATTCTGGATGAAATGTACAGAGTGAAGGGAGTACAAGACTGATGAGCATAAACTAAGCTATTCTTTCACGTCACTCTACAAGAAACAAGTGTGAACATCCAGCTCACTGCTCCCGCCGTTTATCTTCGTTAGAAATCAGATGACCTTTTGACAAGAGGACGGGACTAAATGGATCCATTCTACCGATTCAAAAGTGAATGGCACGCAGCGGAAATAGCCAGCGCAGGCAGAAGAACGTGATGGCGATGTCTAGAGGGCGACATTCCTTGGCAGTGGGCCGGCCAGCTGTCCTCCCAGCACGTGGACGAACAAGTGGCGCCCGGCCGGCGCAGAGGACAATGCCTCGTGGCGGCTCTCTACTCCGAACAGCACCACACATCTAAAACAGCGCTAGTCTTCACTATTGCAGTGTATCCTCGTACTTTCACGGTCACTAAAAAGGTGTCACCGCACTCTCGCTTTATCTCAGGCCAAAAATGGATGACGTTGATCAAAATCACGCTAAATCATGTGTGTTACATATTTACCAACTCATAAAATGACAGTTTCGACTAGTCTACACCGTTCTGCTTTTCTCATCAAGTACAGTAAAGGGAAATACCTATTTCGTTCTACTTGAGACCGATAATATCATCTTCATCAACGAAACAAAGCCTCCTGAAATCACTCCTGTAAATATGTAATGTAGGCTTCCGCGGCCAGAGTCAGTTGATTCTTGGCTATCCGGGTGACGCCGCGTCCTGATTAGTGTAGCCCAGCGATTCTCAAAGTGTGGTACGCGAACCCCTAGGGGTTCGCGAGTTGATCATAGGGGGTTCGCGGCGAGATTTACGTAATGGTGGCAGACTGATTGTATCACGCGTGTGACATGCATCATTTAATACAATGCCTTCAAAGAAATATCGCTCCTTTCACTCGATGTGCCGAATAAGTATTAATAGATAATATGTAAATTTTTGAACGCCAAATATCTTTCAAGGTTCAAATTCTACATTATGCTATATATTTCCATTATTCGGCACCACTCACAATCGTGTTAGGTTTGGTAACAATAGGGGCGGAAAATAATGCCTTAAGAAAGGGCTACAATGGCTTGAAATTACGTGATAATTTGTGACTGACAAAAAGCGCGCTGCATTGTTTAGTATAGTTGTTTCTCAAGTCAGTGGTACTCCGCGCGCGCACTTATTTCGGCCGGCTGAAATAAAGTTGATAAGTAATTTTGATTAAAAAGTAAGTGAAAACATGAACCAGTGGTTAAAAATGGGATCAATACGCGGAAAATGCCCAGAGACTCAAAAGTTATCCAGTTCAGAAACATTGAAAACTTCGTTGAGTCAAATTGTGTCTACGTCTACTGAAAGTTCAATTTCGAAAGAAAATACGCGGAAAACAAGTAAACCAGAAGAACACTTCATTCCATCGACAAAGAAAAGAAAATATGATGAAGATTATCTGAAAATTGGATTTGTGTGCAAAGAAGACACCCAGTACCCAGAGCCACAGTGTGTAATGTGTTCAGAAGTTCTCGCAAATAGCTCGATGAAGCTTGCTGCGAAGACATTTGGAGACAAAACATCAGCAGTACGTAAACAAATCTTTAGATTTTTTTGTTCGAAAAAAGAGGGAGTTGGAATCTTCAAAAAAAAAAAAAAAAAACTGTGACAAATACTGCAACTACCAACGCTGATTATTTACGTGCGTCTTTCCTATAATACAAAATTGTAAAGACCGGCAAGTCATACAATATTGCTGAGGAATTAATTTTGCCAGCTGCTAAAGATATGGTCAGTTGCGTGCTAGGAGATAAATTAGCAAAATCGCTGGATAAAATACCACTTTCAAATGACACAATCGCAAGGCGCATTCACGACATGGCACTCAATGATTAAAAGGAACTAGCAGAACGACTGCAAAATACTTATTTTGCAATTCAAGTTGACGAATCAACAGATATTACTGGACTGCCGAATGTACTTAGTTTTGTTAGATATATACACAGAAACATTTCTGAAGAATATTTTCTGTTATGCAAGAACTTGGAGACTACGACAAAAGGAGAAGATATTTTCAACGTCATCAATGATTTTTTTGAAGAACATGGCATAGACTGGAGAAGGTGTGTTGGTGTTTCGACTGATGGTGCCAAGGCCATGACAGGTAGGATATCTGGACTAATCACTAGAATTAAACATCTTGCTCCTGAAGCCAGAGTGACACTGGCGTGCAACAAAATGCCTGATTATTTAAAAACAGTTTTGTCAGAGGTCGTAAAGATAATAAATTACATAAAAGCACGTCCGCTCAACTCGAGACTTTTTGCATTATTATGTCGGGACATGGGCAGTGAACATGTTTCATTACTCTTACATTGTGAAGTGCGTTGGTTGTCAAGAGGCAGGATGTTAGCTAGGTTTTTTGAACTGCGTCATGAAGTCTATTTATTTGTGAAGGACAGTGACTTCAACCTCAAGTTAAGATTTGAAGATGAAACCTAGCTTATAAGGGTGTCATATCTAGCTGATATTTTCTCTTCTCTCAACGAAACGAAAGCTTCTATGCAAGGCTCCACGTGTAACATATTCATTGTGCAGGATAAAATACAAGCCCTCATAAGAAAAATTGAATTTTGGAAAACTTGCATGATATCAGGTGTTATTGAATGTTTGAATTTGTTTCGACCAACACCTTATCACTGGATGCCGAAGTAAAAGCTGAAATTATTGTACATTTGTCTCAGCTCTCTGATGAACTGAAAAGGTATTTTCCAGATATCGGTAATGCTGAAGACTGGGTTCGAAATCCATTTATGGTCACAACCAAAAGCATAAATTCTGGTTTGAGCATTAAGCAACATGAATCATTGCTGGAAATGTCCACAGATCGTACTCTTCATGCTGATTTTAAAAAGATGTCTTTAATTGATTTTTGGGCAGCAAGACAGGAAGAATATCCGGAGCTCTCACGTAAAGCAGTTAATTTCCTTTTACCCTTCGTGACAACTTACTTATGTGAGAGTGGGTTTTCACACCTGGTTATGATAAAAACGAAATACAGGAATCGAATGAATGTCGAATATGAAATGAGACTGAGATTGAGTAAAACTGTTCCTGATATTGACTCAACATGCGACAAAAAACAAGCTCATCTATCACATTAACTGACAACAATCTTCTGTATAAGTGTATTACTTTTATGAAAATAAAAATTCTTATTTTTTTTAAAGCTTTTTTTAAAAAAATTTTTAGGGGGTTCGCCACTGTCTGGAAAATTTAAAAGGGGTTCGCGGAGCATAAAAGTTTGAGAACCGCTGGTGTAGCCGATATTTCGACTATCCTTCTGTGGTCTTCTTCCAGGGCAGAACTGCAGTCCACTCTTGTTAAAGTGTTAATTCGATGACGCCTTAATTATCACTGCCGGTTTTTTCTAAAAATTACTCGCCTCTTCGACGTCAAGATCATGTGAGGCGGGACAGGACTGAGAGCAAGGAACGGAAGGATTTTGGCCATGACTGTTTATAGGAGCTATCCCGGCATTCGCCTGGAGTGATTTCGAAAAACCATGGAAAACCGAAATCTGAATGGCCGGACGAGGATTCGAAACAATATCTACAAACCGATGTGTCTACTAACCGATATGACGAACTACCAAATCGAAGCCAACAGTACATAACCGTCTGCCTAGACCAACGGTTCGTTATTGTGTCCTGAAGGGTTTAGATCATGGGTGGCCAACCCGCGGCCCGCATTGAATATTTATCGGGCCCGCGAGATTCATCACACTTTTACAAAATATATTTATTTTATAATGGCCAAAGTATTGAAAACCAATGTATTAAAAATACATTATTTGTGCATCCATATTTTCAAAATTTATTTCATTTATATATCATTTTTAGAGTTATATATTTCTTTGAAATGTGCACTTAAAATCATTATTACGTTTACATTTAAGAATAATAGTAAACACAATAATAATAACTCATTAAGTTTAAATTTTTTACCCCAAAAAAGTCTATAGTGGGTATAATCTAATATGTGGATATATAATCTTATATGCCGCCCGCGGAGTTATGATGCATTTCCAAAGTGACCCGCGAAATCATTTGGGTTGGCCGCTCCTGGTCTAAATGATGACAGACATGATGGCTATTATAGGAATGTGACACCACTCCCTTGTCGATCAAGACACAACTACCACCTCCAGTCAACATTTGGTGGTTTGAGTTTCGATCTGATGCAAGTAACTTAATACACAACACGATGTTAGATGTAGGAGCTATGTAGGATAGTTCCTTTTATTTGGGACCAATAACGAGGAACCATAAATACGGAGCGATTGTATTTGATATACATAAAGCAACCATTGAAAGAGTGAAGGCCCAGAAAATGTACAGAATCGTGCCGAGAACTGTATCGGGGATCTTAAAATTTCATGGAAGAAGTATTACCGAGCTGCTCCCTAATACTACTCTGCTTCAAAGGCTCCACTGGCCGCTGCTACGCCCTCGCCCGAAAGGTTACCTTTTACTTTAATTCACAGAATAAACACCTACGTTACCTACAAGGTAAGAATACCACACACCCTGAAAACAGAGTAGGCTAACATCAAAAACAAGTTGTACAGTAAACTAACGAATGACTGTTTGGCTTCTCTCTGCTGAGCTATGTGCTCTTACCTAATAGTGAGGAGAAATCTGACTCCATACAGAGCCGAGCTCTAACGTTACACCGAGGAACCGAACGGGCTGGAACAGGCTCTCATACGGCATGCACTAAATAAACACAAAAAGCAGCAGGATTAAACCGCAAAGTTGGGCAACACTACAGCCACATTGCGGTGAAAAATACCACGCAATGCCTTCTTAAGTCACCACTGCACATAAATTAGAGTACTTAGCCATCAACCTGTAATGTTGCAAGCAAAGGATCTTCTCCATATTAAGGCAAAGCATCTAAATAAAAAAGTCACTAGGTTTATTGGGAAGGAGTTAATCAACTCACGCAGTGATCAGAACTGACATTGAAGAGATGTTTTGTCCAATTGGTCTATAGATTATTTTTATCCAAAACAACCAACATAAGACATAAAGTTTAAAACCTCGTCAGTCTTTCTGAGCATATAAGAAACATCTTTGAACTAACTTTGATTTAATCGGAACTAATGTGCAGCTACATAGACTGCTAGAAATCATTTACACCCACCAAGTTTTTAGTTGCAAAGTCTTATGAACATGTGTGCATCAGTAAAGCTAAAATTGTGGACAGCGATTCGTTGGTCGAATTTTGACAAATTAGCAACGTATAAAATTATTGCTTTGGCTCATATAGTATAACGTTGTGCTTCACGAGTTACGTTTCGCAAAGTAGTTCAAAGTATAGCCGAGGGTTCTGTGATCAACATATTAAGGTCACAGACGTTGGTATGGGATCGTCTGCGAGCAAATAACGTAGTTTCTATACTTCAGTTTATTGTCATACTGGCGAGCGAGGAGGAATTTAATTTCGGAATGCAAGAAATACCACTACTACCAATTGAGTCGCGATGACAGACAGAGGTAACAAGAGTCAGGGGAAGTATTTCACGAAAGAGCATAATCAATTTTTTGTTTTTTCCCCCTTTCTTCCTTTTCTTCTTTTATTTTGACTAACCAACTTTAACTTCCGAGAGAAGCTGAACATAAAGGGGCACACCTTTCGAAATATCTGCACAAGCCTCAGTAACACCGTTAGCTGTTCGAACCCAAAGGTGGATGAAATATGTATTGGGATTTGGCCGTGAGGGTATAGGAGACAGTATTGCACGACTCCCGACCCGGGATCGGTAGGGAGAGGAGAAAAGAAGGGGAAGGAACCATATCGTCATTCGTTTTAAGTGATTTCAGGATCCCGTAGAAAAACGAAATCTAGATGGCCGGACCGGGGAACAAACCCGTGTTCTCCTGAGTCTCAGGCCCGGGCGTTAACAACTAGCCCAGCAGGCGATGATCCATACAAACTTTGTTGTAAAAAAACACATGACATGACAAAATAAAAAGACACAGGATGCACCCTGAACACAGAGTGGAGCTAGTAACTGAGCGTTAGCTGAACAGTAACACGCATATGTGTGATGTACTGATGACGCTTTTGCATTCTCCACTGCATAAAATACTGTATGATCCCACTCACTTGAACATTCATATGAGAGAGACCGACGCCTTTAGGTCGTAAGGCAGAACGTAAGGCAGGATATACTGTGGCTCTTTACGGCTTGCTTATCAACACTACATTCGCGTATTATGATTACCGGTTTATGGGACCACTTGATTTTCTAGCCCCACATTTCAAATGTGCCAACTATTCATTTTTTCTTATATTCCCAAAATACGATTTTCACAACCGTAAGGTGCTATACAAGAGACACTCAACTATAAGAAATTCAATTTTAATCCTACATCAGTGTTTGGTGCAAGAAGTTTTTATCTCATTTTTAAGGAAAATCTCCTTTAGAGCTAATGATTATATTTCGGTGATCTAAGTAAGAGGCTATTCTTTTTCTACAAAATTTACTCTAATTTTGATATTAAATTTGCTGTTATTGTTATCACTTTTGCTTCAATTTGTGACCTAATCAAAACAATATTAACTTAAAACTGTGTGTGACCATTGTGGGTCATCAATTGGACCGATGATCGCTCTCAGATAGTCATCACGTAGCGGTACGACATGGTCGTTCCGTCAATTTCCATCGCTCTGCACAATTAAACGGACCACTATATGCGGTACGATTCTAGGTCAACATTGTGTCTAAATTACGAGTGATACTACAAAGTGACATATAGGAACCAAGGATGTATCGACAATTTCTTATTGTTGTTGATTTTGTGTTCCATATATTTCCACTTTAGAGAGGCTGATTCTCTGAAAGGAGATGTGTCAGGGAACACATTAGACCTATCTGCTGCGAGACCTCTTACGGAAGACATCTTGCGGTCTGCTTCAAAAGAATGAAGATATTTTGCAGTTATGCGACGAGACGTGGCGGGGAAGTTTTTCCGTGCTACTGTGGAAGTGATGTAAGATTTCGCTTTTCGGTTAAAAAGTCTAGAAGATGCACAATAGTTCGCACCAGTTGATAACAAGTTCCCACGAGTTTTGTTAGTTAGGTACCAATCTTATCGATACTAGTGCTATATTACTCATGGGCCAACCATCGACGACTTCAGATTCACCAAAATCATCATGCTACGGTAATTTAATCATTGAAATTCATCGAAATCCTTGCAACCAAATATTCTTTAAGTTCCGTAACGACCTTGAGTCCACGTATGGCTAAGAGCTTTATTAATTTGATCAAGTTAACTTAAGTGTTACGCTTCAAAAATTTCATGTTCATAAATTATTCAAGTAAATCAATAGTTTCCTGTTCTCAATTCGTGTTTTGATGTTGCGCGTTAACAAAATGACAAATATTTATTTCTATTCAGATGATGCTGTCTTTTGCTAGTGCACCGATTGCGCCACAAACAATTTAAGGTTATTTTGGCTTAGTTAAATTCCAGGTGGTTCAACATCTTAAAACTGGCAATATCTTGTTTACTTTTCAGAGAGGTTTTAATGGGGCATGAGTCAAAACTAAAACTTATTTATATTTCAGTTCTTTAGTCTGGACACAGGTATGATTTTATCCCTGACATAAATGCAACCCCATCAGTTAATACCTTGAGCAATTTCTTTAAGTTATCAAAATTAATTGAAATATTTACTTTAAAAACTTTCGACGGGCAGTTTTCACGTACCCAAACAGCATATGACCAATTAAAGTTATGCAGATAAAACTCAATGACAGTTCTTATAATATTAGATTAAAAAACAAACAAAAATCAGCTATAAACTAGGATATTATTTGTTTATCTCCACAGTGTAATTTTCTTCTAGCGCTTTCATCCAGTAAAGAAAACATATGTCCGCTCAATCTCGTTCCCTCTCCCCCTTTCATTGTTTTTGTTTCGCATACGTCAAATTAAGGTAAAAGCTCGTGTGATAGTAATGACCTTGTGAAAGGGTTTTTATTGGTTGCACATTCCGCCCCTATCACGGCCGCCCTAACATAGCCACGTAATCCGACTATGTATAGGAGACCTACAGTTTAACGAGGAATCCGAACGACGGGAGCGTTCTGGCGTATTTCACATTCCAAAGCTAGTTCCAGAGTTGAAGGTCGAGTTACTGACCTCTGAAAATCCCCACCGACTCAGGGATTTGGACCGCGAACCTTTCGATCTCCAGTCAGACGCCTTAACTATTGAGCCACAAGACCGCTACGTCAAATAATTGTTGAATGTTTTTGTTGATAATAGCTAATTTTTTATTTACTTTACCGGATGTTTGAAGACGAAACTGGCAGGATAAATGTGGCGGCAGTCACTATGGTGGACAAAACTAAATTTACAATCATGAGTTGTTTTCGCTTATTTTCAAACCGAAGATCTCAAGACATCTGACTAGCAAATAGTCCTTCCTCGCAAGTAAAATTGATTCATTCGTATAATCCTCAATCGCTGATCTGGCAATGTAAGCATATAAATGGATGTATCGTTCATCCAGCAACAAAGTCTAGTCCACAAGTCAGAAACCGCTAGAAACTCGCAGATATGTATGAATTTATGATGATACATTACTCTGCAGCGGCTGTTGTAGCCGATTAATTGCCAGCTAGGCCTCTCCTTTTCAAGTCGTAACTATCCGAGGGATATTAATTCGATGGGTACATTATTTTCGATTAATTTATTGAGTCACATTACGTTTCTGAGACAGTAACCTTGAACTAGCGATTCATTTGGCACAATAAAAGATTAAGCATCATTATCAAAGTGTCTTATTGTTCGTTCGTATCTCCGAAAATTTATTCAAGATGTAATTAGGTAATAAACCTCTTGATACAGCCCAATAACGTATTTTATGACGCTTATAAATGAAACTCTTTACAGAGGCGTTCGTGAGGAAGGGCGAATTACTTAAAAGTGAAAATCGGTCGTTAGTTTTAATCGATAGTTTCGCAAATCGCCATCTGCACTCGCATATCCTGTCATTCTTACATAAAGCCAAGTCCATCGACACAAACTTCTTTTCTTTTGCGAGTTAGGATAAAAACAAACATGAAATAGAACACAATAATACAATGTTCATGAAGGTGCAGTTTCGTCATCCAAATCTTTAGCGATCATTTATAGGTATAAGAGTAAATAGAAAGGGGTGTTACGTTCTGGAACATTTTTTTTTTTTTTTTGCTTATGGCTTTACGCCTCGTCGACTACTGTCATTAGAGGCGGGAAGGGACTGGTGACAAGGAACTAGAAGGAATTCAGCCATGGCCTTTTTTTGAAGGAAGCATCCCGGCATTCGCCTGTAGAATGTAGAGTGATCTGGGGAAACCATGGAAAACCCAAATCTGGATACCTGGACGAGGATTCGAACCCGCGTCCTCCCGAATGGACATTGCTGTCCGCTGCATTATTGTGCTACTAATTATTGTGGTAGTAAAGATTCAAAACTGGAACAAGTACTTCCAACAGGAAAAGAATTTTTCAATTGGAAGTAATTACCATGTATCGGGGAAGCAAACAGACAATAACGGAAGAGCATCAAAAAAAAAAGGAGCATAACAAAGTCTTCCCGACGTTGATTATAAATATACAGGCGGAGTGGTGAAGGCGATAGAGGTTTGATCGCCGAAATATTGCATGAGAACACGTGTTCACTCGCCTGTTACCAGAGTGCATTGTATTAATCATATATATTATTTCTATAAGGTATCTTTTTGTCACAAGCCTGTATCTTCCATCATACATAACCGAAATGAATGAATGAGGTTTCATTTTAAAGCTTATAAAGCTTTTAAAGCTTACTGATTAATTATATTAAACACCGATTAGAGATGATAATGTTTTGATTCCTAGAATTCCAATAATTTCTTTTGCAGATGGATTTACGTCTCATCAACGTCGAAGGCATTAAAGGTGGGACAGGACTTGGGGCAAGGAGCAGGAAGGAATTCGGCAATGGCCTTTTCGAAGGAAGCATCCTGGCATTTGTCTTGAGTCATATCATATTTTAAGAAAGAAAGTTTTCGGAATTAGACCCTTAAAGGGCAAAAGTATCAACATTTTTTCAATGCGTTTTTGTGTCACGAGACATTTATCTCCCTTAATATCTAACCGATATAGATAAATGTGGTATAATTCTAAAAATTAAGGTTTCCGATATGGTAACATCACATTTTAAGAAATGAATTTTTCTGAATTGAACTCTTAAAGGGCATAAATATCAGTATTTCTAAAATGCAGTTTTTGTCTCGAGTCATTTGTTTCCCTTGATAATTAAACAAAATTGATAAATGAGATATCATTTTAAAGATTGAGGTCTTCGTAAGGTCTTAGGTTGCGTTACACCACATTTTAAGAAAGAAATTTTTCAAAATTCTAACCTCAGAGGGCAAAAGTATTAATATTTCTACAACGCATTTTTCTGTCACGAGATATTTATTTCCCTTGATACCTAAACGAAATTAATAAATAAAATTATCCGCTTTGGTCACATCAAATAAGGTATCGTTTTAAAGACCAAGGTAACTGATTTTTTTTTTTTATTACATGCCATATATCTTCCTCGATACCTAGCCGAAATCTATAAATATCATATCGTCTCAAAGATTAAGGTCTGCAGTTAGGTAAAATCATAAATTAAGAAAGAATTTTTCGGAATTTGGTGCTTAAAGTGGTAGCACGTAAGAGAAAGTTCAGAGCAAAGTCCTTAGATTGCAGCAGCAGATATCATAGAGATGTCAATAAACTTTTTTTTTTATTCAATAAGTAGCTTTTCGGATATTTTTTTCTGTTATGGTTTTCTGTTTTGCTATACAATTCTGTTCAGGTTAGTTGTATTCTGTTAAGGTCAGTGACAGTTTGTCGTAAATACAGAGTTTTTTACATGTTCCTAACTGTTTCGTAATATGTTTTAAGTATTTTGATGCGTACCTATTAAAAAAAAAAAAAAAAAAAAAAAAAAAAAAAAAAAAAAAAGATATAAAAGTACGGTTCTACTTTTCATTATATTACAAGCATTCAACCTCAGTACAAATCGCATTTTATTCGCGAAATTTTCGCACGGGTTGTCTAGTACTATTTAAAAAAGTTTTTCAATGATAATGACTCATCAGCTCATGTACACTTAATTTTAATTCAAACAACTCTGAAAACAGAATATACAGGCTGGCACAGCAGTGGAGTGTAAGGTAGTGAAAAATTATCCAACAAGGAGAAAAACTATCAGTAATGCCAAAATCGTGTTAAAATCTCCGACGCCGGGTTTATACTGGAAAATAAAAATAAAGCGGATTCGGTAAATAGATAAATAAACGAAACATTAGTTAAATTGGCAGTCATTTGTTATATGGCTACATTTCTTTTACTGAAATTTGAGAAAATGGCCCAACATCATCTATTTATTAACAGTACCACTGTATTAACACAATAAAGCGATACTGAACATTTGGTAGACCATTGAAATAGAAACCTGCGAGTAAAATATGACATCACAGATATTTCTGAAGTGAAAAAAATGTGATACGTAACTATAAACAAACACAAGGTAAACATAAATCAAATTGCAAATAAAAACATTTAGAACAGTGTAAAAAAACACTATTACCCCCAAAAAATTTATCAGATATATATACACGTCTTACAACGATTATCCTGAGCCCAGAATCATTTCTGTTGTGCTCCACAATCCATCTGAAGAAGCGCTGTGATGGGCAAGAGCTGATATTAACACGGTCGAATGATTGCCTAGCCTCTCCGGAGTTTCATTTGGATGAGTACAACATGCTACATGTTACGTAACATGTCGCGACACCAAAACATATTCGATCTTAAAACGCTTTTGCCTATTTAACAGCTTTCTAGGAAGCTTAAAACCAGGTTTTGATGGATTGAGAGTGTTACCAGACAACTATGTTTTAGTTCTGAATCACCATTTATCGTTCTATAGTCATTCCAGATCAACGGACTGAGTAATGTTATTGTCCAACTGAATCAGATTTCTAGATCTAAGACACTTGGCTACAGCGAGTCTGCAAATGCCTGGTGGAGGATTGGAGCAGCCAATCGACTGGTGTAGTAGACATAGCTCCGGACATCTTCATTAGTTGATTAAGCTGTTCCTACGTGTTGACGATAAGAAAGGCAAGGTGGTGTGACGGAGTGGCGTGCTGTATCGGCCGGCAGGTGAAAGTGGCCGCTCAGCTCCGTTAGTCAGCGGCCGAAACGGCGATAACGGGACACGAGGCGGCCGCCTGCCCACGGCTCACCGGACACCGAGCACGCAACACACCCACATGCAAACTGAAAATGTTTCGCTTTCAATCCTAACTATCGGAATAAAGGAGAGTGCATGTAGACTGCCAGTAGACACACAAATACAAATCGTTATAAGCCATATTTTGTCATATAACGCTACACGCAACATACTTATCCATCAAGCGTCAGTAACTAAGCAAAAACCACATACACTTAAAAGGCAGAAAAAAGCTTCACTATAGTTTGAACGTGTTAACGCGCCGTTATACTTAAGTGGTCTCTCATTTTGTTTAGGCTTCTGTGATTTTACGGAAACCTTTAGACGAAATTTGTTTCTTCTTGTCAATCTGTAATTACAATTGTACTGAAATCAGAATGCTAATATGCAACAGAGATAATAGTCAGAAAGACTTACAGAAACAAACACAAGTTAAACATAAATCAAATGCCAAATTAAAAAAAATTTACAACAATGTAAAAAACACTATTACTCCAAAAAATATTTATCAGGTATATATACACGTCTTTCAACGATTATACCGAGCCAGGGATCATTTTTATTGTGCTCCATAAACTATTTGAAGAAGCGCTGTGATGAA
Source organism: Vandiemenella viatica (assembly GCA_031002005.1). Taxonomy (NCBI): domain Eukaryota; kingdom Metazoa; phylum Arthropoda; class Insecta; order Orthoptera; family Morabidae; genus Vandiemenella; species Vandiemenella viatica. Next base: position 367,979,341 of record CM061920.1, on the reverse strand, counting down.
CAAGAGCTGAAAGAAATTTTATAAGAAAGATCAAGTGCAAAAAAAAGACAGAGAATGACTCTGCAAAGAAGAAAAGACTGATCGTCTTATGCGACGACATAAAACCAATGAATCACGAAACAATGCAATGTAAGATCCTCCCCTTCGACAAGTAAAGAAAGAAGTCCTATGGATGAAACAAGTAAAATGATATTTTAAAGACTGAGATGATACAATAAACAAAAATTGATTACAATGAAAGATTCTCGGTAACGGATCTGTCAGAAAAGAACCCGCAGAACAAGATGGGTATTTTTGGAAGAAAAACGGAAACGAATGTGCAAAAGAATTAAAAAGTGCTGTGAAAAAAATGGATTCAATTAGAAAATAAGGGAATTCGTTAAATCGCTATCCACAGATGGTTGAATCTAAAAGAAGAACATTGCATTTTTCAAACGGTTACTGCACATACTGAACAAAATAAATCTACTTTTATAGCACGAGTTTCTGTAAGAAATGAGATGCTACTTCTGAAAAGTCACGATAAAAGTTCTCTCAAACACTCAGCGATAATATTGGATGGCAGGTTCTTTAGACATTTTTGGCTTACTTCTTGTAATCTTTTTTTGAATTGCAAAATCTTCACGCAGTCCACGGAAAATAAAACTTGATATTTTCTAAGTTTCTGAAACTGATTTCATCTCCGTGTCAGCATGGATTTTTTGAATCTATATATAATCGAACTACATTGTGTTTAGCGTAACTTTCAGTTATTTTAGATGTAAATAAGCGCAACTTGAATCATATACCAACAATATTGGCAATGAAGCTGATAGAAAAAGTTTGAAAACACGTAACTATTAAATACCAGTGACAATCAAGGGAATGGGAAAGCCGATCTCTACAGCAAATACGCCATAGGGAACAGTAAAATCTAACCACCATGCCTTATTTATTATAATACCAGGTAGTGTCTTATTGCTTAGCTTTTCTTTGCTTTGTCTGAACGAGATATGCTGTGACGCTCTATAGTTCGGATTCCACGTTAAAGTATAAATCTCGGAGGAAAGGAACTAGCAGTCCTACCTCCGACACATATAATCTTCCAGTTGTGGATAAAGATTTTTTTTTAATTAGTTTCTTAGCAGAGTCAGTATTTCTTAAGTAAAGAAAAGGCTTATGGCATTTATAGGCCGGGAGCCTCTGAATCGTAATTCGGCTGCAGGTTTGACAGTTTTTGTTTGCCCCACATGCGCCTCTGTCGCGGTTACCACTACTTAAACTGAAAAAACTTAAAGGATAAAAGCACTGCTTAAACTGTTAGACACATATGGACGTAACGTAATATGGCAATCTTTAAAATTTATTTTTTATTTCAGCACCAGTCAAAAATTAAGAACGAAATTTTTTTTTTGCGTAATTTATGCTTATCAAATCAATTAAAATGGACTTATCTAAGGGAAAGGAATGTGATTCAAAGTAAAAAAAAAGTTTGGAACTGGTTCAAAGAAACAAAAGTGCAGTTTTTTTGTCACTACTGTCGCAACGCACACGTTTTTCGATTTTGCATGCACTTCGCGCCTTGTTTTGATGCCCATACCAGTGGCCCTTGCGTTTCTAAAAGCCATTGTCCTCTTTTTCTTAGAGGACTCTTAGGAAGAAAAATATCTTTCAAAATTATCAACGTGAAAAACAAACAATACTCGTAGGTTAACGCTTCTGTAAGGCTAAAATTGAAAGAGAAAGTAAACCAATATTGTGGTTACTATATACAGAAGCTGAAGGGTGTGCAAAGTAAGGCTACTAGATCCGTTTCTAAATTACCGTGGAACATAGTTGGTAACTCGTATGATAAAGGAGTTGGGTTGGAAGTTACTGAAAGACAGGATGCAGGTGAAGAGAGTGCTTGGAATGTATAAGAAGTATAATGGCGACGTGGTTTGGAATAATATTGGGAGGAGAATAAGGAAAAGTAACTGAAAGAGAAGAGATGACCATGACCATAAACTGTCCCTTTTGAATTCAGGCTTAAGGAAATGAATATTTTTATTTGCAGGTAAGGAAGTCTGAGATAAATTACAAAGCACGGTGCTAAAAAGTTTATTAAAATGGTAGAAAAATAAAACTTTGTACTATGCAAAATGCAGGAAAACTGCCAGGGAGGCATTAGCTACGTTGCAATCTATTTATTTATTAATTAACGATTATTATTATAATAATAATGTGTAACATACCTAAAACACACTTTGTACTAGCACAAAAAATTAATTATTGGCTTGATTTGTCTTACGGTAAATTATTGTCATTCCAGAGACATAAAAAACAGTGGTATTTCGCTAGGAACGTTGTACATATGTATAATTTTTAAAACTGTCTTACCATACTTTTATTGATGGTATCAAGAATCATTCTGCGTAATACGTATGTAAGATGATAAAATATTTTCGTCCTTTTCTTATTTGATTAACTTTTAATTTGTAGGTCAAAACCATTAATTATATCACAATTTCTTGCACAAGTAAATAAATTAATAATTTTTATGTCGAATAGAAACAGTAACCACTTACATAGACACTGGGAACAAATAGCTATTAGCGTCGCGTAAATAACCCTTAGAAGACGAGAACAGTTCATAAACGCGTCGGAAAGACTGATTCTGGAAGAAGTAATAATCAGTTTTACTCACATTTATCAATGTTTGAAGCTATGTTTGCTATTTTCACGAAATTGTTACATAATTTTCATGAAATCAATGTGTATTGAACTACTGTTAATGATTCGAATTTTCAACAATCATTTATTAAATATTTTAATATTCAGCATTTAAAGTTGTGAACATAATCAACTTCTTTCGTAATCAGCAACCGCCTTTAGTATGGATCGTTTTAAATGATCCACGATATAGATAAGATTTAAAAAGCAACAAAACAATGGTACATGAATGTGGATCAAGACATTAAAACTTTTAATGTTTGTATGATTATCGCAGAGTGAAAGCCGTGCTAAAAAAAAATTTTACGTTGTGTACCGCAGTAGAACAAAAGTTACGTTGGCAGCCTCAATTCCATTAAAAACACGCTCACCGCAGCTATCTTGCAATCTGCACTAACAGCTCGCCGTCACATTTCTGACTGGCCACCACATATACCAGGATTTCACATTCGCTCACTGCTGAAATTCATAATCCACCGGAACCTGCAAATAGGAATCTTTTATGCCGCCTACCAATTATAAGCAATTACAAACAACTTAGATCTCGTTTTGTGCGTTGTTCGTTCTAAACTTGCGACTTCAAAATCTGACATAACAACAACTAAGCTAATGCCTCTTACTAAATTGTTTTTGCAAGAAAACAATGTTAAATTAATGCAGTGTGTTTGCAAGTCATTTTTTTCCAGCTGTTGCTTAGCTAAATATATATACTTTGTATCTCGTTAATATATTATCAGTTACAATTCTATCTTGAAAGCTTTACGTTGTTTTTATAATTTGGTTGAATCGTTTGAAACATGACATTAAAAATTTAAAACAACTGATCGCTTTCTCATCACAATTTACAATAGTGTTCTGGATTTAAGGAATCTGATCATTCCTGGTTTACTCTCATTTCTTTTCCATGGATATGTACGAACAATCCGTCAAATAGCACCTACTTTAATGTGCACCTTATTGTAACTCGGCTGTCATTGCCATATAATCCTGTCACTATTGTAGCGACGACGTCAATTTGGACCAGCGTGTAGAGCTTGTACACGTTAGCAGGATATATATTTCTTTCTATTTCTGTTCATTGTGTGTGTATGGCAAATGGGTTTATCTTGCAGCACTGTTTCCATTTTATTAAGTCCTAAAATTATCTTCAATAAAGACTGGTTCCTTAGAGTTATACTGTAGCTGAGTACCTGTCTGCTTTTGGAAGTGACAGTTTTCTAGTAAATATGTTCGATTTGTAATTTTTTATTGCTAAGATTTGCAAATCTGTGTTTTTGTGCATGGGGAGACGATCGTTTCTTAAATGAGCGAATGGAGAGTCATTACTGTTCTTCGTACTTTGATTTAACTGTTTTCGAGTATGTTCTATATATATGTATATCGCATCACATATTAACTTATATATGCCCGAGTAGAGTGTTTTTTTTTCTGCTTTACGCCGTTAAGGACTAAGAACAAGGAAGTGACACAAGACACAATCCTCTCGCCATGTTTGGAAAATAATGCAAAACCTAAATATGTATGGCCCGACAGCGATTCAAACCAGTTTCCCCCCGAATGCGAAGCCTGAGAACGCGCTCGGTTGAGTTGTGGACTCAGTCAGCAAACTGACTACCCTTCATCCCTTGTTTCTTGCTGTGTTCTTTGGGTTACAAAGGAGTTCATAGTTGTTGTACAGTTGCTTTATAATTCAGTAGACAGTAATCAGCACAAAAACAGATTACGTGGACTATTGGAGTCGTCCGCGTCATTTGTCTCATAGCTATGTGAGAACTCTGTAACAACGTAACTGAAACAGCACAAAAATAACATGAAAATTGTTTTTGATGTTTGGTGAGACTTTAAGGTAAGATTTCAAGTTCTGACATGTAGTCATTATACGTGCTCTACATGAAATGACGTGAATTGTGTAAGATTTGTACTAACATATACCTGCGACTTCGTCCACGGACATGGAGTCTGAGTCTAGTGATTTTAATTCACCGAAGTACTATCAAAGAAATGTTGGCTAGGCAGAGAAAAGGAGAGGAACAACTTCCCTTTTTCTTCCTCGTTCTTGGTTCTCTTCCTTCCGTTTCGAGTTTACTTTGTACGTAAATGTTTTAAACGAATTTTTCTATGTCATTAATTGTTAGCCCTTGAAACTGCAACTACTTCTAAAAAATTTGTGACTGTGAATGACCCACAAGTACATTTCAGCATTGTTCAGAAAGCTTCACTGAAAACAATGCTTGAAGTCGTACTACATGGCGCGTATGATCATACAAAATCCATAACTATATCGCCAAGTCAATACATTATCGTTTAAACGAACTGAACACATTGTTACGGCGTATGGAATGCCAACGATAAGTGAACTATCTTTATATATGTGTAGGCTTGCCAGATTTCTGAAATGTTCAACCGGGACACTATAATGCCCCCCCCCCCCCCAGCGTCATGGGTATTCAAGGGTCCAGACCCTTGGTGGGTTTCAGAGTGTTTTAGAGGGTAGTTTATTCTCAATGCTATGAATACCTAATAAATGGTTAATGATCAGTAATTACTGATTAGGAACCTAAACCAGGGATAATAATAAATTATAGACTACTAAAATACAAATTTAAATATTTTATTTCTTACATGTGAGTGTTTACATATAAATGTAATAAGTTGACTAAGTAAGATTGTGAGAAGAAACCCTTTGGATGAGGAATAACAATTTTAACAGTTTTTACGTGTACTTTTCATTGGTGAGCACTTTTTTTAGAAAGTCTTTTTTGGTTTTAATCTTGTTGTAAAAATCTTCACAAGTTAATCCGATAGGTTAGGCAGGAACAGACTGACATTTCTATCGCAGGCGACTTTCGCCGGTGTGAAGGTGGGCGAGTCCAATGTTACAGTAACATTGTTACTGCACACGAGGAGTGTAATACTAATACAATACTGGACTCGCCCGGAGAGCGCATGCGCTTGGTCATCATTGGAGAGACAAGGCGATGTGATGACAATATTTTTATATTTATTTATTAGCAGACCCTCATTCCTTTATAGTTTTCACTTTTCATACAGTACAGTTAAATAAATGACAAAGTAATTATCCTAAGTTACACTTCACAGTTAAATGTTTTAAGACATTTTTGGTCATCTATATCTATAAATTATAGTTTATAACCAAATTTAATTTTTACCGGGACGGAAGGAAAACCGGCCGGGACACCGGGTCTAAAAATCGGAACTGTCCCGGTCAAACCGGGACGTCTGGCAAGCCTATATATGTGGCAGTGACAAAACTGTACATACTCCTATAACAGGTAAAAAAAAAAAAAAAAAAAAAACTACTGTTTCCTTTGTTTGCAAAAATTTTATGGTGATAGCTGTGGGAACTTATTACCACCTGCAGAATAGAAAATATCACTCAAACAGTTATTCCTTAAACAGTCATTCCTTGGAAAACTATGTAACTTATCAGCATAAATTTTATTGTATCTTAAATTTTAACTCAAGGCAGAAGCATCACTGTGTGTAAGTATAGTTCTAATCTGTTATTTAGTTTTAACATGGCATGCAAAGACATAAAATGGTCTAAATATTTGACTATAGCCGCAAACTATGTAATTATCGGGATAAAAAATATCCTAGATGTTAATCCACGATTTCAGCTATTACTACGTTATGTTTGTTAGTTTTTGCATGATACGTGCACAGACATACACAGGCGCCCTATGAACACAACAGCACTACAACAGGTTTTGAATGTCTCGCTGACGGTTTGTGAATGTTTATCCGTTCTACATATTTATTAAATGAAAAATGTTATTTTGTCTGTGAAATATCTTTCACGGTTTAAAAGGTTGAAATATGTCAACATAGAAGTCCCACAACTGACCACTGAAAGAGGATTAAAATCCGTAATTAGGATGCACCTACAGGGCCAGTAGCAGGATTTTAACGGCACGTATCTTGTGTCAGTCTTGTCTCCCATAATAATAAGAGGTTAAACAGGTTTCGTCAACCAACAAACAGAATGAAGAACGGTTAATGTGAACCTCCTACAGTACAGGAGTACACACTGATCTGTTAATACCTAATTACATAAAGATAATAAGCCACTGTTTCCACAGTGGGATTAAAGATATCTTCTGTGACCGATAACGTTGTATGACCTTCAGCGTCGATTTCCAATACAATACTCGTAAGTAAACAAAATATTTAAGATTCCCAGCTAACATGTTTGGTCCAAGTAAATGTATTTCACTCACAGGAACGAAATATTTATCAGAGAAAATAATATTTGTAGAGCTTACAACGAAAAAGTAGACCTATTTACAGAAAACTGCAGAAGAAATATATAATGTTTTGCGTACCTGCAAATGCTATTAAATGTATTATTATCATGCATAAATAGTTGGTCATGTATGCTGTCAAAATTTCAAAAGAGCATTTAAAAAAAAAAAAAAAAAAAAAAAAAAAAAAAAAGCAATTGTAACAATTTTACTCGAATAGATGATCTTGTGCTTATTGTCACAGCGTCGAATGTAAACAAACATTTGTTTTAAGCTTAATCTTTAACATCTAAGTCAAAATGTAAACAAGAATCAATCACTTACATAATACTGCGAGTTAAAACAGCCTTAGAGGATACCTCATCGTAAAGGTTTCTTAAAGTTTCGCAATCGAAGCTTTGCAAGATTACTTTCGACTAACCACCCGACTCTCTCTCATATATGTATATCTACTAGGCCAATGCAATCGAATATTTCTTTCTTTTTCCAACGAACCCGTTTCCCTGAATTTCATGCAGCATCTTCTGAACGGATTCGGACATTTCTTGCTAGCTACATTTAAGTGTGGAAACAATATAAAGTAGAACCGATATTTTTTTAATTACATGTGTTTCTTATTTAACATTCGCTAGCATAAAGCCTCAGCGTTTGCTTTGCGGTAGTTTTGATTTGGAACGTGTTTCAATCATTTCAAACTTTTTATTCAAAATTAATTTGAACAGCTTTACACTACACAGTCATAATTTCACCATATTACCAACAGGTATTGGTAATATTTACATGTTGATAACTGCGCGTGAGTACTGCACCTAACTGAGTATTTCACTATTTCGTCCAATGGTTGTTTTTATTTGAGGTGTCATGGGGATCGAGTACCTTGGATTTTTAGTCTACTTCCTGCTAACCCTACATATGGGAGGACGATGTTTTGAAATTGGTTCGTGTATTTTTATTTTGTGTTGCGTATAGTGTTTGGCTGGTCAATTTTTTTTTTTTTTTTTTTTTTTTTTTTTTTTTTTTTTTTTTTTTTTTACTTATGGCTTTAGCCTCGTCGACGTCAAGGTCATTAGAGGCGGGATGGAACTCGACACAAGGAACGGGAAGGAATTCAGCCATGGCCTTTTTGAAGGAAGCATCCCAGTATTAGCCTGGAGTGATTTGGGGAAACCATGGAAAACCCAAATCTGGATGCCCGAACGGGGATTCGAACCGGTACTCTCCCGAATGCGAGGCCAGAACGTTAACCGCTCACCCACCACCCTCGGTTAGGTGGTCAAATTGTTGTGTTTGTTTACCTTCAGATAGTACTTTCCGAACGTGAAAATTTTCTTGAAATATTAATTGCTGTAGTTTATTATTGTTTTACTTTGTTCTGTCTGCATACCTGAGTCATCTTAATAGATTATTACGGCGGTGATATGACGGTTGCTAGTTAATCGTAGTTAACGGTGGTGTGTTCTAAGGTTCCATATTTAGTATTACGCAAAATTTTAGATTTATTCAAATGTAAGAGTTTTAACTAAATTCAAGATAAATATTAAAATCTTTATTACATTTGGATAATAATTCCACTCACAATATAAATAATTACTCTGAAGTCTGTCTTTGTATAAGAGGGCATCTAGAACGAAAGATCCATGCACATCCGCATATCATTTCTCCATACTAGGAGAGATCTAACACCAGACTAAACGAATTTAACTTTTATTTTTGTCGAATAAAACTCATCCAATGTATGATACTATCGTTTTCAGTATTTCCATCCCCCTTCCCTTAGTGCCAATTAACATTCCAATGTGGCGGCTCTTCCAGCTGCCGTATTTTCTCTGCCAATGAGTATTTTTCGTAACAGTAGACCGGATTCACAAGTGACATTGCCTAGCCATTACAAGTCACCTTCACCAGTTTTTGGTCAGATTTCAAAGTGTTTCCGTCGTCTGAGTTTTCTTCGCATGCGACAAATTCGATTTTAACAGTACAAGTCTAGGGAACGTGTTGCAATATATAACAGAGTTTAGCAGAGAATGGAGAGGTGTGCGACTCATTTCGTGCATGAAGCTGTCGTGAAATAAAACGGCTGGTAGCCGGAGATCAGTTAATCGCGATTTCATTCTACTGAAAAGACATTAATAGGCGCAACACAGCACCGCTAACAGTATTCGTAATCAAAACCAGTTGGTCTCGAACTGGTGACCTCACGTTACAGCAGACCAATTACATGACTAACGCAGGAGGCGTGGCGGCCAAATGTGGAAGGAAAGAGTTGTCCAGCCAGCCCACGCTGTCTCGTCGGAGATATAACGACGGTAAAGACTTTCATCCTACGCGGGGAACGGGTCTGCGAAGTGGTCAATGACTCCACTCTTCCGCCGCGATATATTATGAAGATGTTAATTAACAAGCATTACACCTTGAATTCACACAGGCAGCCATTATATCGGCATCATGTTTCGTAACAATGAAAAATGGAATGAGCTTACTAAGAATGAACAGTTTTTTATTTATATAAATTCAGAGCTGAATGTTTGTTTCCCGCATACATATTTATCGGTATCGGCCAAATTTGATACAGTTTATCTTCTGAACCAGGTGAGTAATTCTTTCCACCTGACAGCTTGATTCTGAACCACTCCACCCCCTTTACGTCTCAAGTACCTGTAGCGCCGATTGCCCATTACGAAACTATTAAACTTTGTTAAATACAGCATTTAAGATGTGTAGAAAGTGGTGGAAGCAACCTGTCTACGCTCCGGACGCAGAATGTTCTGGAAGTCCAAGGGCGAAGCTGTGTGTAACCACTAGTTGTTCATATATCGAAGTAGTCCGTTTTGTGGTCGAAGTCACTCAATGTGATAGTGTCTGGCGCTTCACATGAGTTACATGGTTCGATGCCTGGTGATAGAACAAAATTACAACATTCGGTACCCAGCGAGAAGAGCAGGAGATGTGGTGGTGCACAGTTCCTGATCACTCTGTTATGCAAGAAACACCCTGGTTAGATTGTAAATCTCTCCGCATTATGGGTAAAGCGAGATTAGATGACCATACTGATAATGATTAGGGGAAACCCCTTTCATTCCCTTCGGAAGTGTTGGCCGTCGCCACATTTCACTCCTATTCTTCTTTGATCTTGATATTATTATTACTAATTTTTTTTCGTTTTCGTTCCAGCCATCTATGGACTACGACTACACAAATTCAGTTTTCTCTTCTGAGTTTCCTTCCTGTGTCGCCAGTACTCTTTCATTCTCTGCCTCACTCTTGCTTTTTCTTCCTCTGAAAACGCCCTCTTTTTCCTGACTGGTTTTTCTTCAGTCAGATCCTTTACCTCCGCAATTTTTCCTCTGAATAATTCCCTGTCTTGTATGTCCTCCATGCTGATCCCACATCTTTTCAGATACTGATCGACCTCCTTCACCCATGGAACTCGAGTCTTCCTGTTCTCTTGAAAGTTGAGTATTTTCTTTGCCATTCTTTCTGGTTCCATTCTCTTGATGTGTCCATAGAAAGCTAATCTCCTTTTCTTAATTGTGTTTGATACTTTTTCAAACTTATCATATAATTCTTGGTTCGATCTCAAACAGAAATTAAAGTCACTTCCTGACACTTTTTTTGGTCCCAAGATTTTCCTTAGAAAGTTTCTTTCTTTCTTTTCTATTTCCGTCAATCCCTTTCTGACTAGTGTTTCTGCTGCGTATAAACTTTCTGGCTTCACTACCGTACTGTAGTGCTTGTATTCCGCCTGATGAGAGAGTAATTATTACTATTATTATTCAGTCATTTTCAAGCATGAATTGTTAAGACCTCGAAGAGTCATCAGTATCGTTACCATGAACTTCTAGGGACGTGAAGCGTAGTCAACACGCCTGCTTCAGTGGCGAACTATTGACTCTCCCGCTTGCCGGAAGGAACTTGCTTTAATGGGAGGAGCTTAAGTGCTTTTATCTGTCTGATATTTGTGTAACTTATTTTCTCTATGATAGGTGTAATTCTGTGTCTGAAGTGTGTAGTTAATGAAGCCGAGCGTGGTGGGTGAGGGGTTAACGCTCTGGCCTCACATTCGGGAGGATGCTGGTTTGTATTCCCTTCCGGGCATTAAGAATTGGGTTTTCCATGATTTCCCCAAATCACTCCAGGCGAATGCCGGGAGGCTTCCTTCAAAAGGCCCTGGCCGAATTCCTTCCCGTTTCTTGTTCCCAGTCCCATCCCGCCACTAATGACCTAGACGTTGACAAGGCGTAAAGTCATAAGTAAAAGATTTTTTTTTAATGAAGCTGGGTTTGGGGACCATCCCAGTATTCGCCTCATTGCCTGAAGCAAGCCGCCTAGAAATAGCAAGGGTCCAGAATTCAAACTTGGCCCCGGTTAACCTCCCCTATTCAATGTGGTGGCAATTCAAAGCGCGCAGACACACTGGCGGGTGATCTTCAGAGTTCAGATACACAGTAGTAAACAACACACTACTTTCAAGAACCACATATCATAGTCATATATATAAATATACAAGATAACCTAACACACAAGTAGAAAACTGACCACATATTTTTGTAACCAGGTCGTGTGATCAGCCTACTTTACAATTACATAAATGAAGCAAGCTTTAAAAAATTTATGTATCCCTGTTGAAGCCCTTCTAATGACCTGAGCGATGTCCTTAACGGATGAGAACTTATGGATTAAAACAAGGCCTATATGTTGATGCATATATGAAAAAAAAATTGCTGAAAATGGCAGACGTTTTCACACGTTTCAATAGAACGCTCTGGCATCGCATTCTGGAGGAAGCAGGTTCGAATCCCCGTCTGGATATCCAGTTTTATGTTTGCCATGGTGTCCCTAAATCCGTTCACGCGCATGCCGGGAGGGTTTCTTTAAAAGGCCATGGAGAATTCTTACCCACACCTTTCCCACGGCCCTATCTCTCCTCTAATGATCTAGACGCCGAAGAGGTGAATAACCATAATAAAATAATATTTTAATTACTTCTTAGAGTGTATTTTAAATGATCTGTTGCAGTTTTTGTAGATTTCGCGATTCTATTCCCGCTTGTCTCCAAGGGCGAAGGAGGCCAGTGTTTTGTGGCACGGTGTAGCGAGCCCGGCCAGACATGTGTTCCGGCCGGAAGGTGTTTGCTGAAGGAAATTGGTAATTTGGGAGAGCGCCGCGGTTGAGCTTATAGCTGGCCGGCTAACCGAAACAAACACACGCCTCTTCCACAAGCAATTTGTCAAAACGGCCGCGTTTCAGAGCCAATAATCAAACAATTTTTTAACTGTCTGTTCCGTGCGTTTCTCCAAGACAGTAATCACTGCTGCATCACATAAACGAAGTTTCGTCGAGGCAATATTTTTACCACATCTTTGGTAGTTCATCCCAGTTCTAGTTCTCACCGCAGTCGCCTTTATAATGAGAAACACAGCGATGCAACTTCGTGGTGTTTTTCCTCGCGACGCAAAAAGAGTAAGGAAACCGAAAGATTGGCATTCTGGAGAAACTGCACCCGATTTCCGTCTCCGGGCTTACTGATATTTGCTTTCTTAAATCACTCTAGGCGTAGGCCTGTACGGTTTAATTCATGTCCTCCTCATTTCACTATCCTTGGAAAACCGTTCTTTACCATTCTTCACGGTCACAATGCAATGTATTTACTTTATCACCTACTTAAATTGAGTCCAAGAGTAAACTTATGTTGGTACAACAACGCTCATACAGCAGGTCTCGATAGTGCAGCACAGTGTTTCTCAAAGTGGGGTACGCGAACCCCTGGGGGTTCGCCAGTTTATCGTAGGGAGTTCGCGTCAAGATTTACGTAATGGTGGACAGGCTATCTCAAGCGTATAACACACACAATGGTGAATATTGCTCATTGTCGCCAGTTGTGAAAATTAAAAAAAAAAGGTGTGTAGTAGCTAGACCATTGGCTTCACATACGGAGGATCATCGGCCCGAGTCCGGCCGAGAGTATGAGCAGTCTTGATTAAGTGTTGTGCTTGTAGTATGTTGTCTCTACTATTTGCCATATTAACACATCAAAGACATTTAAATAAAATTGCTGAGAGAACATATAAAGAAAATTGAAGCTAGCTGGATGACTGAAGAAGCCAAATCTCAAATTAAAAAAGAAATTCAAATGCATTGTTGTACAAGAGCCGGCAGATCAAGCAGTTGCGTGGTCGTGGAAGAACTGAAAACAGCAAATTAATCACAGATACGTCCTGTACCATGAGGGTACGTCAGAGCGTAATGCTTTATCAATAACAATAAGAATTCGAAATTTTGTTCTGGAGACTAGGAGCACGGAGTACGAGTTTTTATGTTTGTGTCAGCTGTCAGCACTGAATCTTCATTTATGAGAGAAACATTAAAATTTTGTCTACTGGTCGCCTATTTATACCTAGTTGAAACTTCACCAGGTCTATGGGCATGTGTAATTACAGTGATGTTATGGAAAACGTAGTACAATGAGTCAGGAGACCTCTTGTGATTATTATTATTTCAGTTTTATATATTTTGTTGGGTTTTTACTGGCTCCATTACAGCCAGTTAGAACATGCAACAACTATTAAATCTTAAGACAAGTCTCGTAGTACCATAGGAATTTCATTTATCATTCGTGGAGACAGTTACTTTCATCAGAGTTATAGTGCATTACGTCGAGAGCATTAAAGAAACAAAAGACTTGAGGACAAGGAACGGGAAGGAATTCAGCAATTGCTTTTAGAAGCAGTAATCCCGGCATTCGTGTGGAGTGATTTAAGGAAACCATAGAAATCTGGATGGCTGGATGTGAACTTGAACCCGTATCCTCCCGAATGTTAGAACTGATTTTATGTGCATTGATGACGATGGTGAGTGCTGGAATTTTGTGTTTGTCGTTCGTGCTTGACGGAATATAGGAAATAGCGAGAACTGTTGCGTACTTTTCGCGAAAGACATGCAGTCTTAAAATCTAAAGGTTACTGGTACATTAAAGTTAACACCTTCGTATGTCTTAAGTTCATATACACTACGGAGGGAATTAAACCACCCCTGTCATGCAGAATCTGGTAATTAAGAGCAGAGCATCAAAATCTACCTGTCTTCCCGGCCATGATCAAAATTTCATCCACCAAAGCCAATCCGAGTAGCTAAGCACGGGTATATCGCAAGAACAGTTCCCACATTTTAACGTCAGACGAGCGGAGTATGCTGTAATAACAACCTAGCATTGTCAATAGCCAGTTACACTGAGAGTTCCGTACACACATTGTATATTAATTACACGAGTCATGAAATTCACCATCAAATGAAACATATGATTTTATTGTAGAAAAAATCTCCTCATGAACTATTATCAGAATCACCCAATTAGCTGTATCGCGAAATCCAAACTACAGAAACATCGCTACAATTTTCTGTAAACTTCAGTAGGTTACATTTCTTTTTTTTTTTTTTGCTGTCTCAGTCTTTCGACTGGTTTGATGCAATCCTCCGTCCCTTCCCATCCTGTGCTAACCTCTTCATCTCTACATACCTCTTACAACCCACGTCCCAATTATCTGCTTCATTTATTCTAATCTCTGTCTTCCTCTACAGTTCTTACCTTCGGCTGTCCCCACCACCAACAAATTAACCAATCCAGCATGTCCAAAATATGACCTACCAGCCTGTCACTTCTTTCTGTAAGCTTCTTCCACAAACTTCTTTCCTCACCCATCATTTACAAAACTCGTTCATTTCTTACTTTGTCTGTCCACCTAATTTTCAGCATTCTTCTGTAGCACCACATTTCAAATGCTTCAATTTTCTTTCTTTCCGGTATTTCTAAAGTCCATGTTTTGCTACCATAAAGTGCTGCACTTCACATATAGAGCTTTAAAAATTTCTTTCTAATTCCTAGATCAATATTTGAAACTAAAAGATTTCTCTTTTTCATGAAGGCTCTTTTTGCTAGTGCTATTCTGCTTTTGATATCATTCCTGTTTCGGCCATCGGTTGTAATTTTGCTTCCCAAGTAACAGAATTCACTTACTTCTCCTGCATACAACATATCAATCTAAATTTTTACAGAATTTTTTGGATTGATATTTTTTGATTATTTCGGAAATAAAAGGTTAGTAATAACATTTTATCATTGGTTTTAGGCAAAATTTTCCTCGAAGCTTACATGGCAGCACTGTGAGGCACATGGCCCAACTTTTAATGGATAGGAGGTACAGATGATCCAGGTTTCAACCCCGGGCCTGTCATTCTAACTGTTTTCTGCAATCAGCTATACAAATACTGGGAGTTGCCTAGTACCTTCTGAAAAGTTACACAATACAGAAACGGACTGACACTTTTACAGAGCACAGCTTACAATTCCACAAACATATTGCAACACGTAGTTTCTTGCTTATTTAATAAGTAACCGCAGAAGTGGAAGGGAAAATTACACCGATATTACCAAGCTAAACGTCAAATGAATGTGCCATGCCACAAAAAAATGCTCTTTAATATGTCTTCCTCTACCAGGAGGTAATTCTGGCAGCAGAGGCTGAGGAGAGGTGGAGCGCGTGTAAATCACGGCCAGGCTACTAATGGGTTCTGCCGCTACACGATTGGCTTTCAGGGGTCGCTGGGCGTCTTGGGGGTTAGGTCCTATTTATAACAGAGCCTCCCCATTCTTTACACAAGACTGGCTGTCTTCCTGCCCACTGCTTCCGGTGGTATTGTGTAGCTTCGTAATATCTTCGATTGTCTGTAGACAGTTCCCACGGTAGCGACTGACAGTACTTGAAGATGTTGCAGTACTGAGGTGAAATGTAGGAATAGAGCTCAACAAGCGTTGATAAATCGGGAACAGGCATTTAAGCCAAGACAGTGAAAACTCTGAAAGCATCGTTCAACAGACATATCCATAATATCGAGGTTAAAATTCAATAACGGTAAATGCAGAAGCCACTTGCACAAAATACATTTAGTAAACTCCTCGCTATGTCAGTGCGACGGGGAGTCAGAGGCTGATACGAACCACATCTTTTTCGGATAGAAGAAATTCATAGATGAATCAGACAAACTCTGTAAATATTTGAAACGATGTGTAGCTACCCAGTCAATGTAAGTTTTTTTTAACTAATGGCTTTACGCCTCTTCCACCGCTAAGGTCATTACAGGCGGGATGGGATTGGGGACAAGGAACGGGAAGGAATTCGGCCATGGCCTTTTTGAAGGAAACATCCCGGCTCAATGTAAGCCATCTCCTTGCCCTAGGAAACGTCTCAATATTGTTTATCAGAGGGTGGTGCGCTTCGTTACTAGGAGCGACGTAGAAATATAACTGGGTGGAACCCATGTTACTTATCAATATTGTAAACAGTTACCACTAGGTTTCTGCTGTTTTATTGTTAAAATTTTAATTGAAATGATTTATTCAAAGCAATGGATTATAATATTTTTACTGCTAAATCCCTGATTGCATTCTTTTGTAACTTTTTTTGAACTTTAATGTTCCAATAACTGTGAAGTGAACTTGTAATATAAGCAGTGACTTTGTACTTGCGTATTAGGTAAGCTTTTATGTAAATGTGTGTATGTATTTATATATATAAGGAAGTGACACTAAGTGTAACGTCCCCTGACTATATGGCGAACAGGGCAAGTGTCAATAAAATAATAATGATAAAAAAAGACATATCTGTTAAATAACACATATTTCCTTGTCTGCATCCGAAAACACTAGAGGCTTTCAGACTTGATTAACTCGTACCTTCTCCGCAATTTTTACATCTACACTGATATCTGTTAACCCTCTAAACATTCGATTGCCCCGCCTTTTACGGAGTCTACCAGTGATTCGTTTATCATATCGAAGGTAATTCATTAACTTCTTGGGTATTCCGTCATTTTTTATTACTTTCTTTCACCTAACTTGTTTTATTCTTCAATTAACTGTTACAGATACATTAGAGAAGATTAAATTATATGCGGCAGCAAAAATAGCAAGAAAACATAGG
This sequence comes from Vandiemenella viatica, assembly GCA_031002005.1. Lineage (NCBI taxonomy): Eukaryota > Metazoa > Arthropoda > Insecta > Orthoptera > Morabidae > Vandiemenella > Vandiemenella viatica. Next base: position 367,962,411 of record CM061920.1, on the reverse strand, counting down.
CACTGCAACCTCATTCTTTACACAGGTATAAATACACTGGCTGAAAAACATAGTACTGGCAACATGTATACCTAGAGTGATTTCGGAACAAATTCCTAGCCAGGAAACATTAACCTTACTGCGGGAAACCTTTTTTCTGTAATCAATAAAACTTTCTGCACAGGGACAATTTACTCCTGCAGAGAATTGTATTCGTTACATATTTCAACTCAGTGTTTTTGCTTCTAGCCAATTTAGGTGTGTATATTGTACTAGTGGTGTTTACGTTTAGTATCAGTAGGACAGGTTATTCAGTTAATCTTTTAAGCAGATGGCATACTACTTACTTTACAGCTGAACGGCGTTCATGAAAACATCAAGAAAACAATATACTATCACACATAAAACGAACGTGATGAACTTTTGTGGTTGTTAGAAAGTGTTATGGGTGGGCTTGTGGAAGCCTGAGTTCGAATACCACTCAGGACATCCAGATTTCAGTTTCTCGTGTCATCTAGAAGTCACTACAGATGAATGACGGGTTAATTTCATGGCCTATTTCATACAACCTCCTTACCAAGAACACTCTTATTAGGCTGAGATTCAAAACTGCCAAGGTCAAACAGAATATAACGTAAAATTACAAAACTAAGTATTCTGTTATTACAACACAATGTTTATCTGTTAAACCTAGCCGCGCTACTACCACTGACATATTACAATTTCTCAGTTTAGTCGGTTAGCTTTACTGCAGGAACGTTTTTCCGTCATCAATACGAAATATCGCAAAACAATTAAATAATTCGTTTAAGATTTGTTTTATGCTCAAAAACAAGGCGTTCATTAATGACACATCGGGATTTTAATTTAACATTTCGCACGGCTGCCGAATCTAATCCCCAACACCACTGCTAGCGCAATGGCGACTCCCGCTCAAAGAAACAGTAATAACGAGTGTACCGCATTTTACCTGTACAATTATTATAGTTTCCAAAAAATAAATATTTCAGCTGCTTCATTTAAAGAGTTTTTCTTGGCATCAATCTCTTGCTCGTTTGATGCAATCATGCATGTCTTCCTACATCCTCAACTATCTAATCTTTGTTTTCTTCTACAGTTCTGCTGCTTCCCTTACGAACCAATAATTATTCGTTTTACAAGACGATTCGCTATCTTATTTTTCAGTAATACTAAATTAGTTAAAAATATCTGGTGTAATTAATATTCAATCACTTAAAAATACTTTATATTTGTATCACAATCATATAACAGCCAACAAAGGCTGCATTTAATTAGCACATTAGCAATAAGAATCAAGCGCAGTAGTAAGAGACTTAATAGTTTCATTCTTCACGATTAACAGAAAATTGTGAAAGAATCTAATTTTATGATATAAAACTGTGGTGGGAATCCCAAATTTCATAGCTATCATTGATGACGTGGTCAATAAAAGAGCGCTGCTAAAAAACATCCAGACAGCTCGCGTGGCAAGTATAAACAAGGCAAATTAAAAGCATTTCCTGTCGGCTTGTTGACTCACTGGAAGCACGTGGTACACACGTGTTGTGTAATGAAACACCACTGTTTCTTATTGACACGGACAGTGAATACGCTAGCATTAGGTGACGTAACGAATATTCTGCAACACTAGCACAACCAACAACTGCAGTCCGAATGTTTTGGTGCGCTGCAAGGTCAGACCCTAGTAATGAAATATTAACAGCTTCAGTATTTGCTATTGGTGAAAAAACTAACCCAGAAATGCTGGCTTTCTAACTTCACTTCTGTTTTTCGTAAAACGGCAAAAGGGATCTACAGCGATGTGTTCGTCGAGTGTAAGAAAAATACGTCGTATTAAAGGATTATTAGAAGAAAAACAAGTTCAAAGAACAGATATACATTCTGAAAATGGTTTTTTTTTTTTAAATATAATTATTAAGGATTGCTCTGCTTTAAACACCAGTAGAGGCACGCTAACACTAAGACTAATAAAAGTAGCATGCTTTTTCCCTTCATAGTCCTAAAGTTCGTCTTGAAATGGCAGTGATGTGTATAGTAAATAAAGTATGCAATTCGTTTTCGATACAGGTATGGAAGAAAGGCAAGGCTAAAATCTAGCGACTGTACTTGAAAGCATTCTGTCGCGAATAAATCAAGGAGACTGTCACTTTTACCGTCCCCATCCGAGAGATAGAAGTAAATTAGTGTGATCTTATGACCGGATGACAGAGTTTCAAGCTGCCGGGTATACTGCCTCTGTCAACGCGAGACCTACTATTTAACGTAGTAACCAAACCAAGGAGATTTCGTAACATACTTCATATACAAAAACCAATTGCCAGTGGTGAATGTCAGTTTAAGGATTTGTCAAAATTTCAGGCCAGATTCGAACCGGGGACCTACAACTATCAAGATACTAGCTGATACTCGCGACTTCGTACGCGTGGATTAACAATTTCTTTGCCAGAAATGAATATAGCAAGATGTTGGTAACGAAGGATTGATCCCAAACAACACCGAGTCGGCATAATATGACAGGAAACCTATCACTACATCATTCTACCGTTGAACCTGTCTCTTGAACAGAATAAATTTCCAACATATTTCTGTCACCATTCGATAAGTTCTCAAAATTTCGTGACTATAACTGTTAATCATACAGGAAAAAATGATCTGTGCCCTTCCTACAGAATTTCTTGTCAAATACCGCCAATATCGATATAGCCATTTAGTCGTCAAAACGTAAAAAAGACAGAGACTTAATTCCGCATTTATAGTATTATTATTGAAGATCACACACACACACTGACTGCGGACAACCCCTGAGATATCATTATACCGTTAAAAAATTGTACACCTACAGCATTGCAAGACTGCCAACGATTTGCCTCGCATTGAACCCCTAAATTTGTGATATCTACAATTTAACATTCAATCCGAATAATCCAAATAACCGACGGTCCAGGCGTGACTCTTACGATCAAAAACAATTTTTTAAAATCTTTGCCTGCACGGAGATTTGAACCGGCGACCACGCCCAAACAACAGTAAGCAAGCGCTTTAAGCACTGAGCTACCAGACAGCTATATGGAAAGACAGTACAGAGACCTACACATCCTACGCGTCTATCACCGTTCAGTAATTTTTCGAAATTATAAGACAACATGTATTACTTATACAGAAAAATTTTCAACCAAATGTAGACAGTATTTTTCTCCTTGTTTCAAAGGATAAGTGTGCAAAATTTCATCGAAATCAGATGAAAACTGTGGATTTGTATGAAGAACAAACAAACAAACATACATTCATCTTTATATATATAGATAAACCTTAGCACAACGCTATCAGACCACTTTTCTAAAGGTGCTATCACTTCATAACGAGAAGAGATTTAGAATTTAACCTATGTCTTTGGTAGACAATTAGGTATTTCGGAAAAGTACTAACACGCCGGTGAATCAATGGATGATGCAACTTTCTTCCACGTATGGGACGTAAAATAGTAAACCTACGCTTTAGATACCTCGACCACATGACTGGTTTCGGCACTATAGTGGCATGGCTTTATTTCAGTGGCTGAACGCGTTGAAATATATAGTTGATTTCAATATCTTCAGACATAACCTGAATCTCATGTGAAGTATATTATCCTTCAAATATGAGAAAAGCAAAGAGGAGAGCAAGAATATTGATGGATACATAGTTACATACCTACTTTAGCCACCAAACAACGAAGTAATGGAACTGATATGATAATATCCAGAACAGCTATCCCCAATTGTGAATTGCAGATTACTGCTGTACATTTGAGACAGGAGAATCTTCAGTTTTTATGTCACATCGTAAAAACAAAAACGTATTTAAATGCGATCCGAAACGCATAAGGAATTTTTCCTTTAGTACGAGCGTTGGTCAGTGCAACCCCTTTAACATCGTTAACAAATTTTCATGCTGACTGGGAAGGGTCGAAACAAATGGGCTGTTGGATTTAGAGCGAATTTATCCACATCTTCACGTTGGAGCGTTGGAATTTAAGTGCACTTTTACAGACGAGTAGGTTTATAGCGCAATAAAACAGACCACAACCCTCCCTCGAGGAATGTGAACGATATAACCGACCAACGGACACCAAAATTAAAAACCGCACCCAGTTCAGTGATGTCAACTTAATTTATATTTAAATATTGCTTATGTCTCTAGCCTATGGCACAAAAATCCCACTGAAACTAAAAACAAAATACACAGTTACAGCCTGTATCTAGTTTATTATAGCGTTGCTAATATATTACATGGGAGGAAGTATGTGTTGCCACTTGTCTAGATACAAAAGTTTCATTCGATATTCTAATTGTGAAATGTGTTTTTTTAGGCGGGTCGATGAGTCACACCAACTATTTTCGATTAAATAACTGTGTCGTAGCAAGGTGAGAACCAAGGCATTACCATAACCACTGTTAATAATGTGTTTCATTTAATGTTACAAAAATAACAAAGAAAACAGAATAAGTTTGTTTAACACACTTTTTCGTATTATATGGCACTCGCAATTTGCTTGCAGCCAAGTCAACTATAAGCTATGGTTTCCACAGAGTCGTCAATGTTATTACTCCAAATGACCGTACAACTTCACGAAAATATGAGAATGAGCATAAATATTCAGATTAGATCACAATTATTAGAACACTAGTATTAAACTTGGAAATTTAATATCAATCGGCATCAACGGCTGACAGCCCTTAAAAATCAGATAAAAGAGTTGAATATGAAGTATGATAATATTCACGTCGCCACCTAATTTATATTTATAATGAGCCATCGTTTTCTATTCTATTGTACCGTTCTGTTGTATGTTAAGCATAGAAAATCCTAACTTTCGAACAACCGAAATTAGTAAGAATGGGCTTCCAGCGGACACCGAACTTTGAAGTTTTAAAGAAATACGATAATCTACATCTACATATATACTCTGCAAATCACAAAACTGTGGGTGGCAGAGGGTGCTCAGCACCAAACCTAATCTCTTTGTTGTGCATATTGAAATTGAGAAACTGAACATATCTTAACACTATTAAGGCCATAATTACCACATAAAAATGATTGTTCTTTCGCGGATGTACCAGCTTATTTCAGTAGTTTTTCGCTAAAATATTTCAAAAGAAAAAATGAATGCTTCAGAAACAATTGACTGGGCTGGAAGTCCACGACTAATACTTGTTAATGGATGAAGTACTGGAACTTATAATGAGAAAGTCTATCTCTTTTTGTACATTTGCGGGATATTTTTAATCATCATCAAGAGGCAAAACGTCTATTTGGGACATAATGCTTGTCAGTCAAGTATTTACAAAATCGAATAAAAAATAATAACTTTTGTGATCCAGCAGAGTCTACAAGATTTACAGAAACTTGCAGATGATGAAGAAACAATCTTCACAACAAAAAAATCTGGATTTATCGAAAATAAGTTTAGATGATGTTTTTGTAGCTTTCTGTGATTCCATAGTCTTTGGAGCTTTGTCGAAGTGACACAGTGAAAGATTCGAATGAAAAGTCACAACAGACTGAAATTGTCCAACACCGACGTGTGACTGGACACGCCATACAGGCGCAGTGTAACCAGTCTATTGAGTATCTATCACTGGGAGTTGTATCATTCCGTGCTGTAGGTTCCTCACTAATATGATACTGTATTTATTCACAAGTTTTGTATTTTGTTAGATGGTCCACGGACGCAGCTGAGTTAGAAAGTTGTAAGAACAGAATGAAATCATTGCAGACTCGATACCAGTTGGAATATGGTGCATCCAATTATAATTATCACTTTCAACTCGCTTTTACGTAACTTATCCTTACAGCCATCTGCTCACTCTTAAAGGTATACCAAAAATTAAGTTTACAGACAGAGGATTTGAGGAAAGGCGCTGATTAATGAATAACGACAGCTGCCGATATGATAAAAGGAGATTAACATTCAAACAGCAATTGATTTACTTTACCGTTATTTGCTATGATGAAAGAACCGCGAAATTTAACAATAAACTGGCTATTTTCCACGATCCTTGGGTGGCGTCGCGTCCTAGTAACAAATTCCGATTTTTGATCGACGTGCTTCGGCCTCCTCCTACGGCGTCAGACAGCGGTATTGAAACTATTTTTTTTCGGTCGCAGAAGCCTTCAATTGTAATAAACAGGCTATACATCTATATTTAGAATCTGAAGATATTTCATTGAGTTTGATTTATAATTCTGTAGTGCAGCAAATTCCTTTTTTATATCATTTTACGCCTCGTCGAGAAAGGCCTGAGGGCAAGGAACTGGAAGCAATTCAGCTGTGACCTTTTCAAGCAACCATTCCGGCATTCACCTGGAATGATTTCGAAAAGAATGAAAACTGATGGCCGGAAGTGGATTCAAGCCTGCGTCCTCCTGAATACGAGGCCAGAGCGTTACCCTCACCCACCACACTCGGTCACTAAGCTCCTAAAAACAAATATAACAGCGCTTAAGCTCCAGGTATAAACTAATATCAAATAATCCTGCGACATACATAACGCGTTCAAGGTGTCCGTTTCCACAAATATACGAGTTATGTATGTATGACAATTATAACTTTAATTCTGGACAGTTCCTATCTGTTCAGCAAGATAATGAATTTCAAAATGAAATTAGACAGCTATACATTCACCATAGTAGTTAGGCTTTTAAGAACATAATGACGTGACTCTTAAAGAGTAGATAGTTCCCACGACCTTGGGCGTAGCAGGCACCTGACAGATAAACAAATTCTTGCGACAGTGCAGATAACCTTAACTTTTCAATGTTACCCACACTCTTGCATCACTTGTCGCATTATTCCCTGCTTTTGATTCATAAGCTATTTTTTTACTTATTGCTTTACGCCTTGTCGACGCGAAGTCATTAGAGGTGGGATGGGAATAAGGAACGGGAAGGAACTCGGCCATGGCCTTTTGAAGGAAGCATCCCAGCATTCGCCTGGCATGAAACTATGGAAAACCCAAATCTGGATCCCCGGACGGGGATTCGAACCGGCGTCCTCCAGAATAAGAGGCCAGAGCATTAACCACTCACCCACCACGCTCGGTTTAATGTTAGTAGTCTGCAGAACAAAAATATCCTAAAGACGCCCACTATCATCAGGTCGTCTGCACAGGTGCCACGTTCGTTAGATTATTGCTTAGCCATTTAACCATTAACTTTCCAATATTAACTCAATACCAATGCAGAAAAACATCAACTTCCACTATCACTTTTCACTTTCATTATAGTATAATAGATTTCTGAAATTTTTAATGTTTTACTTGCTTTCCCCTTTACTAGAAAAACACTTAAATCCAAAAGTTTTTTACATTTCTTGGAGACTTTCCAAGACGATTGTCATATCTATTATTCTAAACTGTGAATATTCTCCTGCCCATACTATCTTAGCATGAGAATTGCCATGAAAATATTTATGATAAGCCAAATAAACAGTAGATAGCCCAAAATATCTTAGCATAAAGGATTACCATGAAAATATTTATCAGGCAGTATTAATTATTAAGTTTATGGGAAAATACTATTATTAAGGCAAAATGATAGAGGAAAATCTAAGAATGCTCTGTGAAACATGCATTATTGATAATTAATAGTCTTTGAAAAATATTAACTCATATATTTAGCATAGGACCAAATTTTAAAAACGCTCAAGTCAGCTCCATAAACGACGCTGAAGCCGTATTCAATAGCGGATTAATTTAACACGTAACTACATCGTAAAAGATTTGGCGATGGCATTACGATCCCACTTTCTTCCGCCGTTTAGACTGCGGTCTCGGATCCAACATCGTGTTGCGTCCAACCAGATAAACATTTTGTAACAAAAAACAGCATTCCCATTGTATGCTTGTATCTCGTCATATCATCCTGCATCTCGGTTGTTAACATGAAGCTTATAGAAAAAAAAAAAAAAAAAAGTGAAAATTTTATGCGATTTTCAAAATATAAGAAAGGAAGTTAGAAAGTGAAGAAAAGAATGGGATACGATTCGGACATACAATAAATTGTTTGATTTCTTGCGGTTCGTAATAAAGACATTCTAAATCCCCAACGCTATATTGTAGACAATGACCATGAACTGAGAAATGGATCTCTCTTCTTTAAAACGTTGGGATGATACTCTAACGTGATAAAAACACCACAGGTAGTATTCTAGACAATCTCTTCCGCGGTCAGTTGATTGGAATGTTTGAGGCGGTGAGTTATGCTTGATCTGGGCGTGCGAGTGGGGGGAACTTCCTTTCTGGCAAGAACACAGCCAGACGTCTGTCCGAATGCCAACCACGTGACTCACACAGCTGACTGATGTCTTCCAACTGGCGTCACTACGCTCACTCACCCGGGTTATCAGCACACGACGTCAACATGTCACAGGATGTTCAGATCAGAGAGCAATCGTCGCCGCATCATTAAGAAGTTGACAACGAGTGGCAAAGACGAAAGCAGTAATACAATCGTCATTGGATAAAGAAGACAACGTTCGTATCGTATACAGTAGCCTACAACAAACTTCTGTTTCCTTCCAGCAGGTAGAAAAACCCGAATAGCGAGCACAAATTTCGAAAGTTTCTAACGTCATTTACCTGGAAAGTGGTAATACATAATGAATGGCATAAACAAAACGTTAAAGACCAGCTAGCCGTGTCTGTAATAGGAAGGATGGAGCGACTCGTAGCTGTAATATTTTCGCTTCCGCTGTGCGTTACCTTGCCGGCGCGGTGCCGCTTTACATATGCAGGACGTGGCTAGGCTGTGTACACTCGCGCTCCTCTTGTACAGGCGGTCACACCACGACTAAATCGCTCGCTGGCCGGCCGCTGACTAAGCCTAATTCAGTGTGCAGCCTTGTTACAGCTGGCATCCAATGAGAATGCATTACTGCGCCTGCCGGGTGGAGGGGGCACGTCACCGTGGGAGAGGGGGTGAGCGGGGAACGCACGGAGGGGAGGGAAGTGCGGCAGCGGCGGCGCCAGAGCAGCGATTTGGCGTCCCTGGGGAGCCGGGTGGGGGAACAAACCGGCTGACAGCTGGCGGCCGGCAGCTGCAGCATGAGAACACCATAATGGTTCATAAGCACACCTTTCAACAGCTCTCTCGCTGCAACTTGTCAAACGGACCACTTAATCATTACTAAATCCACATCATTTTTTCCTGGCATTATTCAGTCGGCTGGTTTGTTGTAAGCATTCCCAAACTGAGCTAATCACTTCATCTCAGCATCACATTCTACAAAATCTCATTCATATTTATAATCTTTAACTTCCTCTGCAATTCTTCCCATCGGCTGGTCTTCTCACTAACAAATTAACCAATCCTTCCTCTCTTTAAATTGGACACTATTTCTGCAGGAGATTCCACAACTTCTTACCTATTATTTCCAAAACACTATCATTTCGTACTTTCTCTGTTCCCTTAATTTTCAATATCCTTCTATAACACCACATTTCAAATATTCCCAAATTCCAAGTTCCATTTCCATAAAATGCTGCACCCGATATATACAATTTTAGAAAGTTCTGATTCAGACGACAGAATATTAAACTAAAAGATTTATCTCTTTTTGAAGAAAACGTTTAGCTAGTGTTATTCTAGTTTTGAGATCGCTATAGCTTAAGCCAACAGTTGTATTTTCCATAACTAAATATTCTAACCATTCTTAATACTTTTTTTTTTTTTTTTTTTTTTTTTACGGAAACCAATATCAGTTTAAAATGTTTTCAGACAATTCAGATGACTCTTGTTTCAGATAGATCTATCGCGGCGACAAAGATGCATTGGGAACGCGGTTCCTTAATCTATCATGGGAAGTACATGTGTAACTACTTGAACAAGCAGCCAGCTGGTAAGCAAAATGACTGTACTAGTGTTGCCCAAAATCGGTCTTGGTCTTGCAGTCTTGGTCTTGGTCTTGCATTTTTGCAAGACCAAGACCAAGACCAGGTGTATTGATGCAAGACCAAGACTGGCCAAGTCTCGTCTTGTTCTTGCATTTGGGCAACACTAGACTGTACCGCGCCTAAAGACTGTGAGAGTTTGGTAACCCTATCATACAAATGAAATATACTTGTCTAACCCAGTCTTATGGACGTTGGCAATTACAGCTCGGTCATTGCTATCGCATTTTCTGCAACATAGTTTTTTTTTTTTTGCTGTCGTCAGTCTTTCGACTGGTTTGATGCAATCCTTCATCCCTCCCTATGTGCTAACCTCTTCATTTCTACATACCCCTTAAACCCACGTTCTCAATTATCTGCTTCATATATTCTAATCGGGGTGTAAGGGTTTGGGAGAGGCTATACTAGCCTTTTCCAACCAAATGTCAACCTCTCCTTCACGTGGTGCACCCTGTTTGCACGGAAGAGGCTCTGGCGACTGAAAGATTCCCGGTATAAGGAATCACCCACTGCTTGCCAACGGCCTCTGAAAGGAGGGCGGAAGAGCGGAGAGTGGTTCACGGTTCCCTCTTGCCCTTGGGATTGGAAACGGTCCCTAAAGGCGGATGAATCAGAAATGATTAACGGCATGGGGATGCAGAAGGCAACGGGAAACCACTGCATTAAAGACCCAAAGGGTATCCCCAGGACATGTAATCCTCTCAAATTACATATATCATGATGGCTTCTTCCTGGGTAAAATATTCCGGAGGTAAAATAGTCCCCCAATCGGATCTCCGGGTGGGGACTGCTCAGGGAGGAGTGATCAGAATGGATAGAAACATTCTACAAGTCGGAGCGTGGAATGTTAGAAGTCTGAATAGGGCAGGCAGGTTAGAAAATTTAAAGAGGGAGATGGAACAACTTAAGTTAGATGTTGTTGGGATTAGTGAGATTAAATGGAAGGACGCACAGGATTTCTGGTCTGGGGAACACAGGATAATTAGCACACAAGCTGTCAATGGAGTCACTGGTGTAGGATTTGTAATGAACAAGGAAGTAGGGAAACGGGTGAGTTATTATGAACAGTTTAGTGACAGGATTATTTTGATGAGGTTAGAAACTAAGCCCGTCCCAACAACATTAGTACAAGTGTATATGCCAACATCACAGGAAGATGACGAAGAAAAAATATACACTGAAATTGAAGAATTAATCCAATATGTGAAGGGGGAGGAAAATCTAATAATCATGGGTGATTGGAATGCAATAGTGGGAGAAGGAAAAGATGGGAACACTGTAGAAAGTTTTGGTCTAAGAGAAAGAAATGAGCGAGGAAGCAGGTTGCTAGAATTTTGTGAAAGATATAAGCTAGTAGTGGCAAACACACTGTTTAAGAACCATTCAAGAAAAATTTACACCTGGAAACGTCCTGGGGATACAGGCAGATATCAGCTAGATTACATCATGGTCAAACAGAGATTCAGGAATCAAGTTCTAGACTGTAAAGCGTATCCAGGAGCAGACGTAGACTCTGACCATAATTTGATAATAACGCAATGTGACAAAAACATACTTTTTGCTTGTTTAAGTTAATTTTTTGCTTGTTTTGCATGAATTGGGTCACAACTAAACTACACTGACCATTCCTACTTTTATATTATCATTTATCTGCTTTTTATGCCGAATAATATGAAATTAATTGGTTAAAATTATATTAGCTAAGAACACCTTATATATGAGATAAATGAACGAATCAACTGTATGTAATCTGTTTCAGATTAACGTTATTGACTAATAATTGCGTCTTCCCATTGCTGTAAGCATAATCCAGACTGTTTTTGTTTGTGTGCGGAGTCTTCCTGGGCTCAAAAGCAGTAAAGCATAGAATAAAGGATGCTAAAAACTTCTGCTTAGCATACAGGTCTTATTTTGGCATGCCTGTGCGAGACCAAGGCAAGACCTGGGCACCACATGTTGTGTGTAGGTGTTGCAGATCCACTCTCGGGGCCTGGTATCCAAGAGAAAACACAAAATGAAATTTGGTGTACCTAGAATTTGGCGAGAACCAACAGATCACCTCTCCAACTGCTATTCCTGTGTTACTGACTTGTCTCATCATAAGAGGTGTAAAAAATAAAATAAAAACAATGTTTTTGCATATCCAGACTTGCCTCATCTGTTAAACCCATTACACACTGTGAGGAGCTTCCCATTCCTACTCCTCCTCCAGTACTGAAAGAGTGTGAAGACAGTAGTGAATCAAACACCGAAATCGACCAAGAAGAAGACTTCTCAGAGGATGAAGAAGCTACACCTCACTACCCCAAACAGTATGAGTTAATTGACTTGATCAGGGATCTAGGACTTACAAAACCCAAAGCAGAAATTCACCAAGACTAAAGCAGTGGAACCTATTGAGTAAGAGTTGCAAGATGCCCCTTGTCAAGCAGGAAAAGATACTAATGCCTCCCTTCCCTATTAAGCTTGGACTCATCAAGTAATCTGTAAGGCCTTAGATACAACATCAGATGCAATGAAGTACCTCCAGAATGTGTTCCCCAAACTACCAGAAGTTAAGAAAAAGGGTGGAATTTTTGTGGGAGCCCAAGTGAAATAATTACTTCGTGATGACACATTCATCAGCAAGCTTCTACCAGTTCAAAGAAAGGCCTGGAAGAGCTTCGGAGATGTTGTGAATGGTTTCCTAGGTATTCACAGAATGGAAAATTACAGAGATGTGGTACAGGGTCTTTTTAAGAACTACAAAGCAATGGGGTGAGAATGTCTCTAAAGCTGCATGTACTCCACTCGCATCTAGATGTTTTCAAGTGCCATATGGTTGCATATTCAGAGGAACAGGGTGAAAGGTTCCATCAGGATTTACAATTGTTTGAAAGAAGGTACCAGGGACAGTATAATGAGCGGATGGCTTGGTGATTATACCTGTGGACTGATCAGAGAGAGTGATGAAACGTATAAAACGAAATGTAGGAAAACAACACCTTTCTAAGCACACTGTACATGATATGAAAACATTTTAATGTACTTTATAGCTTTTGTAATATATATTTACTGCATTTACATTCTTTCAAATGTTGTATTTAAGAATTTCTTTTGTTTTGTTTAATTGGTATATGTAAACGAGCATTTATTGTTCTAAATAAATACATTTTCCTAAAATTAAGAAAATCGATATCATTTCCCTAAAAACAATTTCCCAAATGCAAAATTGTGTTTACATAGTGTTTTGAAACACAATGCATCAGAAACAACAAAAAATTAACTTAAACAAAATTTTGTTACATGGTGTAATGGAGTGCAGGCTGAAATTAAAGCGAATAAGGAAGCAGTATAAGCAGGAGAGACTGGAAGTGAATAAACTGAAACAATCTAGCACAAGAGAAAAATTTGCAGAAATAGTAGACTTGGGTCTAAAAAGTAAATCTGAAAGGAGCTCAACGGAGGGCGAATGGAATGCATGAAATACAGAAATAATGAAAGCTGGTAAGGAAACATTAGGCTTTAGGGAACAATCTGCCAGAAAACCTTGGATCACAGAAGAAATTTTGGAGCTGATCGATCAGAGGAGAAGGTACAAAAATGTTCAGGATGAAGCAGGAAGAAAGCAGTACAGCCAATTTAGAAATCAAATAAATGGGAAATGCAAAATAGCAAAAGAAAAATGGCTACAAGAAAAGTGTGAAGAAGTAGAAAAGGAAATGGTCGTAGGTAAAGTAGATGTTGCCTATAGAAAGATCAAACGGAATTTTGGAGAAATGAAGAAAAGAGGTATGAACATTCAAGATGCTGATGGGAAACCTCTTTCAAGCTGAGAAGATAGAGCTAACCAACGGAAGAATACATTGAGAAATTTTATGATGGGACGACTTGAACAATAGTGTAATGGAAAAGGAAGATGATGTCGACATTGATGACTTAGGAGATCCTGTTTTGAGGACAGAATTTAATAAAGCTCTGAATGACTTGAAAGCAAATAAGGCAGTTGGAATTGACGAGATCCCTGCAGAACTTCTTAAATCCCTAGGAGAGGAAAGAATCGAAAGATTATTCAAGCTGATATCAAAAAGTTATGAAACAGGAGAAATTCCAACTGATCTTAATAAAAATATCATCTTCACACTTCCAAAGAAAGCAAAAGCCGACAAATGTGAGAATTATCGCACCATTAGTCTAACATCACATGCTTCAAAATTACTGACCAGAATAATACACAGAAGGATGGAAAGGGTAGTAGAAGAGATAGTAGGTGAAGATCAGTTTGGGTTTAGGAAAAATCGCGGTACAAGGGAAGCAATTCTGTCTTTAAGATTAATACTTGAAGGGCGGATCAAGAAAAACAAAGATACTTTTATGGCGTGTGTTGATTTAGAAAAAGCTTTTGATAATGTCAGGTGGGACAAGATGTTCAAAATTTTAAAGAAGTCAGGTCTAAATTACTGAGATAGCAGAATATTCCATAAACTATATAAGAATCAAGTGGCTATAATAAAAGTAGAGAATCGCGAGAAACATGCATCAGTTAAAAAGGGTGTGAGACAAGGTTGTAGTCTATCCCCGTTAATATTCAACTTGTATGTAGAAGAAGCAATGAAGAAAATCAAAGAAAAATTTCCATGTGGCATAAGTTTTCAGGGAGAAAAAATTAGTATGCTACGATTTGCTGTTGACATTGTCTTGTTAGCAGAGAGGGCTGAGGATATTGAGAAGTTACTGAATGGCATGAACAAAATACTGAAGGAAGATTTTGGACTGAATATAAACCAAAGCTAGACAAAAGTGATGAAATGTAGCAGAAATGATACCAATACTAGTAGATTAAATATAAAAATAGGATCGGATGCAATAGGAGAAGTAAGTGAATTCTGTTACTTGGGATGTAATGTTACAACCGATGGCCGAAACAGGAATGACGTTAAAAAGAGCCTTCATGAAAAAGAGAAACCTTTTAGTTTCAAATATTGATCTAGGAATTAGAAAGAACTTTTTAAAACTCTTTGTGTGGAGCACAGCACTTTATGGTAGCGAAACATGGACTTCAGGAATACCGTAAAGAAAGAAATTTGAAGCATTTGAAAGGTGGTGCTACAGAAGAATGCTGAAAATTAAGTGGACAGACAAAGTAAGAAATGAACGAGTTTTGGAAATGAACTGTAGAGTAAGACAGAGATTAGAATATATGAAACAGATAATTGAGGACGTAGGCTGTAAGGGGTATGTAGAAATGAAGAGGTTAACACAGGATAGGAAAGGATGGAGGATTGCATCAAACTGACGACAAAAAATAAAAATAAAAATAAAAAAATTCTAAACTCTGCCTTCTTCTACAGTTCTTACCTTCGACTGTTCCCTGCACTAACAAATTAACCAATCCAGCATGTCTCAAAATATGACCTACCAGCCTGTCACTTCTTTCTGTAAGCTTCTTCCACTAACTTCTTTCCTCACCCATCATTTCCAAAACTCGTTCATTTCTTACTTTGTCTGTCCACTTAATTTTCAGCATTCTTCTGTAGCAGCACATTTCAAATGCTTGAAATTTCTTTCTTTCCGGTATTCCTGAAGTCAATGTTTCGCTACCATAAAGTGCTGTGCTCCACACAAAGAGTTTTAAAAAGTTCTTTCTAATTCCTAGATCAATATTTGAATCTAAAAGGTTTCTCTTTTTCATGAAGGCTCTTTTTAACATCATTCCTGTTTCGGCCATCGGTTGTAATTTTACTTCCCAAGTAACAGAATTCACTTACTTCTCCTATTGCATCCGATCCTATTTTTATATTTAATCTACTAGTATTGGTATCATTTCTGCTACATTTCATCACTTTTGTCTAGCTTTGGTTTATATTCAGTCCAAAATCTTTCTTCAGTATTTTGTTCATGCCATTCAGTAACTTCTCAATATCCTCAGCCGTCTCTGCTATCAAGTCAATGTCAACAGCAAATCGTAGCTCCCTGAAAACTTATGCCACATGGAAACTTTTCTTTGACTTACTTCATTGCTTCTTCTACATATAAGTTGGATATTAACGGTGATAGACTAAAACCTTGTCTCACGCCCTTTTTAACTGATGCATGTCTCTAGTGATTCTCTACTTTTATTATAGCCATTTGATTCTTATTTAGTTTATAGATTACTTTTCTATCTCGATACTTTTGACTTGACTTAGTGCCACGATAATCATGTCCTATCAACTTTCTGGCGCTCAGTGCTAACCCATATTGCAGTTTTAGAATTTACGCTCAATGACCAATTTCTTTACCTCCGGTTACTATCACTATTCCGTGTCTCCGTTTCATGTTGGAACCTCTGCCACGGAGAGTAAATGCTCCATACCAACAGTTCTATGGATACTCAATGATTTTTTAATATATATTTTTTTTGTTTTCATGAAAGGGTTTAGAAGTAGTAGAGGAGTTTCGAACGAGCACGATTTTCAGTACTGAAACACTGATGGGAGTCACCCGCGACAGATGAGAGAGGAGGCGTCAAACTTCGAACACTCAAGAACACTAAGAACCAATCACAACAAAGAAATTTGGAAGAGCATATTAAAGTAGGCGTTAACTAGGTGATATTATATTGGGTTTCCTCTGTTGTCTGCCATTGATAAAAGTTATTACCTGAAATTAGTCAAATAACAGGAACATTTCGTAGTGAATTCAGATTCAAGAAACAATATTATATATCTCCCACAAATTTCTGTACCCTCCTGCGTCCAAAACTTACAGATGCTGACTTCATTGTGAAGTGGAAGAGCGTAAGCTTCTCATTTATCATAATTAAAAATCAAATAACATTAGACTTTTGATTATGAACAATGATACCAACTCCACAGAGAAGGAAAAATTTAAGCACTTTAAATATTGAGCTTTGGGAAGATTATACGAGTAACTAAGGCAAAACGAAAACTATAAAATAAACACCTACAAGAAGGAAACTAAGGTGGTACAAAAAAACCTTGACATTAATATGTTTTGCAAATGACACGGAATTAAAGGTTTTTGTGGAAGGATCTTGCAACAACAAAAAATAGCATAGGATGCTGGTTCACGTTTTAAAGCACGAGACTCTTGGGGATTTGTTAGAAGAGGAAGTAGTTATGGAAAGAACTGTACATTATAAATAATGATTAAAATATATTACGATAGCGAATCAAAGCAGTGAACAACCTTTCAGCGTTTCCCGTTAGTTGTGGCTACCCATTAGAACAATACCACTACCCAACGCAAGAATGAATACCGTCTGGTAACGTTGCGGGTACGTCATGCGGTAAAGAAAGCATATAAGCGGAGCAGAGACGCATGAGGAGTCATTATAGAGACGATGTGTGCCTAATGGGAAAATCCACTGTCATAAAGGACTTTATCAAATTCCTGGCTCCTAGACAAAGAATCTCGGAAATGGGAAGGCAAGTCGGCTGTTCACGTGTTACTCTAATGAGCATCTATGGAAAGCAGTTGAAGGACGGTGAAACCAGGAGTAGGTGAGAAATGGTGGACGTCCAAGCCTCAGCACAGAAAGTGGAGTTCTGAGGCTTTTGCCCACTTTGGAAAGCATGATAGGGGGCGATCTATGGCAGATCTGATTTCAGAGCACGTGCAGTATCAAAATATGTTTCAGAATACACCGTTCAGCGCACTTTGTTGAACATGGGGCTTCGCAGCATACCCATGTTCATCTAAAAACATCGTCAATTACGATCGTAGAGAGCACAAGATCATCGAGACTGAACCATGGATCAATGGAAACGTGCCCCTGGTCGTTAACACTCCAGGTCGATGGTTGAGTCGGTAAACAGGCAAACGACTGCTCGAAACATGCACCGCGCATGCCGGTGGGGGCAGTATTATGCTATGTGAGGCGATAAACTGGGTTTACAAGGCACTTGTGGTAGTGATCAAAGGGACCATTACAGTTGTGGACTACGTGAACATTACTGCGGACCACCCGCATTCCTTCATGTTTCATGTCTTCCAACACGGCGGTAACGTCTTACAGCAGAATAAATTTCCGTGTCACAACGCCACAATCAAGCTACAGTGGGTTGAAGATGATGATAGTGAATTCATGTTGATGTCTTAACCACCAAATTCGCCTGATATCAATCCAATAGAACACATGTGGGACGCTATGGGGTGCCAGCTCCACGCCCACAAACCACCGGCCCATAATTTAAGAGATTTGCGTGACTTGTGCGCAGACATCTGGTGCCAATTACCTCCCGAAACCCACCAAGGATTTGTAGAATCCATGCCATGCCGAATCGCTGAGGTACTACGTTCCAAGACGTACCAACAACGTACTAAACAGGTGGTAATAATATTTTGGCTCATCAATACAGGATGAAATTCTTATAGGTTGGGATAGTGCCGATACTGATTCCTAAAGCACACATTTTTACTTGCCCTAGATGCAAAGTGACCAGCAAAAACTGAAGAGAGATTTTGGTTCCTGAGAAGCACATGTAAACTGGTATCATGCCTCACTGGGGAACACACTGATTCACGACTGGTAAAAACCCTGCTCTGCGCATAGCACCTGGGCATAACAGATTGCTCTGCGTGGCTGAAAGGAATTCGCGGGCACCGGTCGAAGTTCAGCTCTTTCACGTGTGCGTGATTAAGTCGAGTGATATACATGGTCTTTATCTTATTCATATTGTGATTGTATCGAACATATGGAATATCGAGTGGTTTATGTAGATATAAATACCTTGAACTGGCTGCATAGTCTAATTGGCTAAATGTAATCAAATTTCTTTTAAAAATAAACGGTAACTTACAAACTACTTCGCTTCAGCATAATACACTTTGCGGCGATGTTTCTCTGCCCTTCATAATGTTGAAAATGGTTTGAGAATGTCGTACCGTGAAGAATACTGTGAAAACTTAAACGTGAACTATTGTAGAGTTGTGGGCGAGTAAACATTCGACTTCAATAATCAACAATAATACGGTAGTAATTTCTTATTTTTTATTATTTTTTTAAATGGAAACCTCTACCGGCTCGTTACAGAGGTGACTGGTCGAACTTTCTTGCGTGAAAAAAATATCGTCAGATTTGAGTCGAGACAAATAAGAGCAACGTTTGAGACAATCATAGCGTTTGCTTATTCGTCGCGCCAGTTGCAGTACGCCGGCAACATCATAGTGCACGAGTAGGTACATAGGTGATAGTCACGATTTTACTCGGTGCAAAAATTGAAACTAGTGCTGAGCTACTACTTTAATTCTGGTGTCTCTGACAAGTTCGAGAAATAATAGTGACACCTAAAGTGAAGAAACAAACATAACAGCAAGAATAAAAGTTATAATTTGTATTAACTTTCAAATCTTGAAATAACTCACGATGTCGTGTCATGCGACTCGAAAAACCGCTCGGAATTACAGGAAACGCCAGTCACAGCAAATCATTGATCGAAAGAAATCAAATTAGCCCAAAACATTCGGTGCCGAGCGAGTACAACAGCTATGACATTGTGGGGAAGGACCTGCAAGCGTGAAGCCGGATTTTCAATACCAGTTTTCCTAAAAAATGAGTATATAGGGTGAGTCAAAAGTCGCAGTACACCCTTTTATTTCAAAAATTCTGCAGGAATTGGGAAACCTGAATATTCCAGTAAGGTATTGGTGAAGTGGTCTATCTTTTAGGGTATGTACCGAACATGGGCGCCATCTTGAATCTAAGACAATTTTTTTAAATGGAAAGGGGGTCGTGTGACACATCAAATAACATCAGAATTTTCTCACAAGTTCATTCCTGTAAACAGATTTGAAATAGCAGCTGTGGTTCAAAATATTTCGGTTAGAATTACAAGCCGGATTGTTCTCCAGAAAGGACAGTCATTTTATGTGTTCAACATGTTGTCCCTCTCGGTCAACGCACATTTGAAGGCGCTGGATCCAATCGTCATGCACTCACAGAAGAACTTCCGCAGAAATGCTGGCACACGCTCCTACAATGCGTTGCTGGAGATGGTGTTTGTTTCTTATTTTCTCTGCATACACAAGTTGCTTTAAATGGCCCCACAGATAAAAGTCAAGTGGTGTGAGATCAGGTGATCTGGGTGGCCATTCCACAGAACCACGTCGGCCAATCCAGTGACCAGGAAATTGACCATCTAACCAGTGACGAACAACTGCTCCGTAGTGTGGTGGAGCCTAGTGTTGCCCAAATGCAAGAACAAGACGAGACTTGGCCAGTCTTGGTCTTGGTCTTGCATCAATACACCTGGTCTTGGACTTGGTTTTGCAAAAATGCAAGACCAAGACCAAGACTGCAAGACCAAGACCGAATTTGGGCAACACTAGTGGAGCCCCATCCTGTTGAAAGTAGCAGGAAAAGCTGCCATCTTCATTCAGGACTGCGGGAAAAACCACTTCTTGCAGCATTTCCAGATAGCGTTGAGCATTTAGGTTCTCGTCAATGAAAATGGGTCCAATTACACGGGTACCTCATATCCCACACCACACCATAACCTTTACGTCACCAACTACCTTGGAAGGTTCCATCCAGCGTGGATTGTGGTCACTCCAGTACCTGTGGTTGTGACGGTTAACTTCACCACTGACATAAAAGTTTGCCTCATCACTGAAAAAGATGCCTTGTGCAAAAGAGGGATCTTGTTGATGTTCCTCTGAGGCCCACGTGCAAAACTGCATACGTCTGTCTGGGTCATCCTCTGCTAGGTGCTGGAGTAACTGAATCTTGAATGGATGCCATCGATGGGCATGAAGGATTCGTATGATCGATGACTGGCTGATTCCACATTCTGCTGACAAACGTCGTGTGCTGCGTTGTGGGCTCTTCACGAAGGACGCCAAAACCATTGTTGAGGTTGTCTCGTCAGTAGCACTTTTTGGACGGCCACTCCGTGCCTTGTCAGCCACAGTCCCAGTTTCTCGGAATTTGGAAATTAAGCACCTGACAGTGTTGTGTGAAATTGGAGGTCTTTCTACGTGCCGGTTGTTAAAATCTGCAGCTATGACACGGAAACTTCGTTTTGCAGACATCAAAATGATTTCAATTCTCTCCCTCTTGGTCAAAGCCATCTTCAGTTATCTGCTCAAAAAAGGTATGTAACTTTTGAACCGCAACTGCTATTTCAAATCTGTTTACAGGAATGAACTTGTGAGAAAATTCTGATGTTATGTGATGTGTCACACGACCCCCTTTCCATTTAAAAAAATTGACTTAGATTCAAGATGGCCGATTTCAAGATGGCGCCCATGTTCAGTACATATCGTAAAAGATAGACCACCTCACCAATACCTTACTGGAATATTCAGGTTTCCCAATTCCTGCAGAGTTTTTGAAATAAAAGGGTTTACTGCGACTTTTGACTCACCATGTAGAAATAGATTCGAAGTCGAATAGGACCTTAGAATAAAGTTATGTTCTTTCCTCTAAACGCGAATTTTTTAATTAGCCAGAAACAGCTTCTCATTTTTGTTTTTAAAACAATCAATAAGTTTTTAATGGGACACGAGAAAAATTCCTGTAACAGCCAGGCCACCGGAAAGGAAAGTTTGGGATACACTGATATAGGTCAAAAGTAGCCGTCACTCAGTTGAAGATGACTGTTGCCTGAAATGATGGAACTCGCGTTCACAAAATAACTTTGAATTTTTGTTGAAAGGTCAATCAGTTAAGTCATTACTATGAAGCCGGCTTGCGCTTCACAAAGAACGACCAGAGTTGTGGAAATAAAATTCGCGATTCCTTCACCACGGCAATGTGCCAGCACATTCAACTTTGTTGATTTGTCAGTTATGCGCCAAAATATGAAATTACTGTCCATCTCCAGCCTTCCTACTTCCAAGTCCTAGATCCCCGTGACTTTCTCTTGTTCCTAAAATTAACATCGGTGTTTAAAGGATAACGTTTTAATACCACCAACGACATTAAAATAAATTCGTCATGAGCATTGAAGGACTTTTCAAAAGAAGCTTTCCAGTATTGATTTGCAAAGGAGAAACGCCGCTGGGATAAGTGTATAGATAAGTGAGGCTACTACTCTGAAAGGGACATAAACCGAAAATCTGTAAATAAATAACAAAAATTTAAAAAATAATATTCGGCTACTATCTGAATAGAAATTGTATGATAATTTATTAGCCAGATGAATGCAATTGTTTTGCTAGTTGTAAGATTCCCTAATGTGTAACAAAAAGAAAGTGGTTTAAATGAAAATCGTAACCCAAATAACGCTCATCACATCAACATTTTGAAATACGGGAATACAAGTGGACATAGCGGTTTGAGAAATATTGTAGTGGACTTGAGAATTATTTTAATATACTTTAGATACACGTCAGATTTGAAATGAGTCATAAATGATTCACAAACAGTAAGATTAACGTAAGAGATGGCGAATCCCGCCAGTATCTGTATAGAGTGTTTACTTAATGACAGCAACCATGATAAGAAGCAATCTCAAAACTCGTGTCTGAAGAAGTTATCCTGCACGAAATAGGTTGCTGTCTGTGACACAACACCAATATGTGGGAGAAACCAAAATAAAGTAGTAAAAGCAGAAATATTAGGCACGCTCTTAACTTTCTGATTTTCAGGTCCTGTCAACACGGTGAAGTGTTCAGTATTTAACCACTACATCTGATCTGCCTTTCTTGAAAATCTACTGCAATCAGAGAAGATTCCCACATTTACTTTTACTTAAAAGGGGAGTGTGAGACATTTAGTCGGAGCATTTGATTCCATTACGCCAGGTCAGTCTCCAACACATATAAACACAAACAAAACAGCTGCTGTAAATTAGTACAACTAGTTATAGTTATTTTTTGTACTTTTAGATTATGATGACCACGGCATATATATATATACGTGGTATCCCAACTCACAATTTTTAGAAAGTTTAAGATATTTTGATTTCGGATGGAATTTTAATTATCTTGAATCACCAGCTGGTACTCTATCAATTATCCATGTGACAAAGCCATAACTGCAGCATTCGCAACCAACTAGAAAAGGTAATTACAGTGATTATTTTTAAAATTGATACACATCTTTTTTCATATATTTTGTATTGGGAACTATATAGACTTTGCAAGCTACATTTAATTGTTAATTAATTCTTGGTCTAATCATATATGCGAAACCTCTTTATAAATGTATTTAAAATTCATATCGATCCAGCGGAAATTTCCAGAATGATCGTACTGTAAAGTGTAACAGATGTCCCAAATAAAAACAATCTTTACTATCAAATTCACTACAATATCATGAAAGACAGTGGGCCAAAAATTGTTACTAAATTCATGTCAGCTAGAAACATTTTGATACTTTTTGATAGAAACAATTAAGAAAATCATACCAAAATTATAAACAAAAAACTTCATCATGTGGCAAAACACACTCTCATACGCATACTCATACACACACACAAACACACACACACACACACTATCGCGCGCACGTTCACGTGTAAATAAATATACACCGCTTGACAAAAAAAGTGAATCACTCAAAAGGGAAGGAGGGTATGTGATGTTATTCCAGCGATTACAAAAACGAGACAAATTCAGTATGGGCTCACTTAAAACTATGACGTTTCTTCTTCTCTGGCCTGGATGCATGCACTGATTCAGTTGGGAAGAGTGTCATAATAGCGGTCGTATCTCTCCTCAGAGAAACTGACCCACAACTGTTGTAACTCGAGATCCTTCCTTGATACTGGCGCTGGGACAGAGATTGCGTCTGAGCTGGTCCCACACATTTTTCTTCGGGGACAGATGTGGGTATCTTGCTGTTCACGGGAGTACCTCAATACCATGCAGAAAGTTCATATAGGCACATGCCGTGTGTGGACAAGGATTGTTCTGTTGAAAAACGGCACTGCGATTCTGTCGCATGTGATGTAACATCTGAGGACGCAGGATGTTCGTCACGTACCTTTGTCTCATGCTTCCCGGCCACGGTAACTCTCCGAACGCCGCCGCTTGTGTTGTGGTGTTAAAGGCAGCCTACGCATGGGCTATTATCAGACGAGTGGTTGGGATGAAACAGAATGTTGCATGGAGTCCATTACTTGTTCTCGGATGGCAGAAGCAAATGTGAAGGGGCACAATACAGCGATCCTCCTTTGTGGTGGTCAGCTGTGGTCTACTGAAACCTTGACGACAAGTATGCTTGGCCTCATGTTCCCATGTAGTCCAGCATCCGGTCACTGTCACCTCCGAATGATCCACAAATCTAGATATTGCACGATTCGACAATTAGCCAAATAGAGACCCACAATGAGGCCCATTTCAAACTATTGCAGATGATAATAACGCTGTATCACACGAATACGTGGCATCTCCGTACACTTCACAGTGATCTTTCAACATCTGATGCTGTTCACGCCACATATGTACCCTAAATGCCTTTGCAAAAACATTAGTGCACTCTGGTGGCTGTTCTACCTGTCACACAGAATTGCATACCCGCCGATGGTGTGTATGTATACGAAGTTACATTGACATCCGACCTTGTCTTCTGGGTGCTTCAATTTTTTATTTATTTTTTGGTCAGTAAGTGTATATATGCAAGTAATAGCGTTCCTTTGTTTGTTAACCACTATAAAAACAAGGCATTTATTTGAGTTAAATTCCTCGCAAGAGCGACAAAGGTTTGAGTGTCGGTTAGGAATAAAATCGCCATGTATACCACATACGCTTGACTTCCGACGCAGACAGCCATATTTCGATGTTCGAGTGGTTCTTTCCGACTTGAAAAAACTAAGGTACGAGATCCGGAGCGGAAAAAATTCTCCATTTACACATAAGGACCCCTAGGTCTTAGGATTCAACGCCTTAGAACAATCAACAATTGGACTTCAATGGCACGACGCATCATAGTTAAAAATACATTTACTCAATAGCACTAGATGGGTTACTATTTAAGAGTCTTAATAAAATTCGTTGTACTGCTGCATACCTTATTGTTACTGTTCGCAGATGATAATGCTCGTTCGGAAGCGTCCATAAACTACGTGGCTCAGTCTACGAGGGGGAGGAGGGTTTGGGTAGAAAGCTACGCTGAGATACGTGGAGGAAGGGGAGTCCGCGCCAAGCGGCGTAGCTTTTCATTCATATTATTTGTAAAAGATAAGCTCAGAACACACAACACCACATGGATATTTATTTACGTCATTTAAATATTTACAAAGCAGTGACATTTCGTATTGTTTTGATAGTTTGAAATAAAGTTTAAGGGATCGCCCGCATGTGACCACACCGCTCGTTGCTGAAGTAATTCTAAATTTGATCTGTCAAGTGAATTTCAGTGCAATTTCAAGTTCAACGTGTGGTGTGGAGTGGCACAGTGCAATAAACTTTACTTGGCTTATCGGAAATTTTTTTATAGAAACCTTTAAGCCAGTAAAATAATCATTTCCTGGCAATGTAGAAAGAAAAGTGACAGAATTGCAGTAAAAGCAAAAAATGCAGCCCTGTTCTTAGTTTTTTTTTAACGCGGTGGGTATAGTTTGCTCCATTTTATCAATTAATGAACAATGGTGAATGTGATAAGGTGAATGTTTTTAGTAATACTTCAAAAACACCCGAGAAAGAGGTTTCACCCAATAACTTATCATTTGAATGAGTGACTAGCGTCAACATTTCATTCAGAATATTTATAATTATAGAAAAGTATATAACACAGATACCAGTTGTGCTCATTATACACGCAATAATTTTAACGATAATCTGTTAACAGAAATCAGTACAAAATGTCTTCTGGAGTTAATATGGAAAAAAATTTACGTACCAAACGGCGGGGAGGGGGGAGGGGGGGGGGAATCGACGCAAGAGCCACCTCAGGCTACGTGCAGAGAAGAGGGATTCAAGGGAGGCCAAAACGTTTATGGACGCTCTTCTGTATCCTCTAGATTACCTTAATTAAAGAAAACATACTCAATCTGTTTCTGGAGACACCCATTGAATGGTTCTGCTGATTTTCTAGACATTCAACATGATATCGACGTGAATTCCTGGTCGCGCCGGGGATTCGAACACGCACTCTCCCGAATGCCAGGCGAAGTAGAAGTAAGAATATGTAATGGAAACAGAGAGGAAGAGAAATTCCTGGCAATGTAGAAAGAAAGGTGACAGAATTGAAGTAAAAGCAAAAAAAATATGCAGCTCTGTTCTTATTTTTTTTTAACGCGGTGGGTATAGTTTGCACCATTTTATCAATTAATGAACAATGGTGAATGTGAGATAACCAGAAACAACTCTCCGTTTTTCTATCGCCCATTCTGTTGCTTCCAGCGAACGCTCTACGCTGTCACGTCTCGAGAGCATCTTGCAGCACAGGAGAGACCTGTGAATCTTTGAAGGAGCGGTGGCCGCTACTCATCCCACAAATGCATTAAGCGCTGCTCGGTGGAGAGGCCAAGACGTGGCCCGCCTTCCTAACGACGCCGCCCCTGCTGCGTAATGACCGCGTGGCGCACGCCTCGTTAACAATATTCGCACCGCTACGCACGCACGCACGCGCCTCGCGTCGCCGATCCATGAATCACTGTCACCGTTACCGGAGACCGAGACTTCATCATTGGCTCCACTCAAACAGCCAGAATCAGAACCACAGAAACCACGCTATTTCCCCAAGAATGATTTCAAATAACGACGAGAAACTAGGACTTCGAACATAAAATAAATCTGACCCGTCATTGTGGATGTGCGCGTTAAGGCGGCTCCTCACTGGATACCAAAGGTACTAAGGGACCAGGCTCGAGTACTGGACGCCGCATATACGCCGTCCCGATTGCGGTATATGAGAGGTTTTTCGCAATCAGTTAGGCGAATGCTGACAAAGTCCGCAATCTCCGCTTCATTAACATACAAATTTCACAAAAAAAAGAAACACTTATCATTCAGAACAAAAGTTACACGTTTCGATGGCAACACAAACATTCCACCCTAAGGATAAACGCTCCAGATCTAACAAATCTGGTTGTAACTGTGCTGATGGTTGTAACTGTGCTGAGGCCGACGCACCCCTCTTAATTCACACTAGCTACCTATGCAACAGGTAGCTGGGATCAATGTAGTCCACAGAGGCTGAAGCGAGAGTAGGAAAACAATATATCTTTTTTTTAGCGCAACTGTTCTAAGTTTTCCCTGCTACTTGAAAATGTCCGTATTTCTCCATATTCTATCAATAAAGTTTACGGGCTGTTAAATCAGAGTAATTCCACTGTTTAGGTATTCCATTTTACCATATTTACGATTTGGCAAAATCGCGGAGGTAGAGCTCCGTATTTCCTTTTATAGAGCTTATCGCATGATATATTAGGGCCAGCGCAGTGCTTATAACCAAAAACATCCCTACTCGGTACTTATTGGACAAAAGACTGAGTGTGCCTTTTCTAGTTTTTAGCTTCTCACAAGCACTGTCATAGATAAAGTTCCATGACCTGCAACACCGAAAATGTGATAAATTCGTTTTCATTTTCTATTTTTTGATTTGCAGTTTTGGAGACGTTGCTCAGTCTAGGGGAGTAAGGGATTGGGTAGAAAGCGCTTTTTTTTTTTAATGGCCTTTGCGACCATTTAGCCAGCTCCAATTTGTTTATGTATCAACCGCTATATCAGGCTTTAATTATGATATTGTGAACACTACAGTGAGGACAGCACAAGACGAACACAACACTTAATTAAAAACACCCAACCCGTAGGCCGGACTCGGCAGCCCTTGCAATGCAAAGCCAACGTGCTAGCCCCTACACTGCCAGGGCCGGCAGGGTAGAAAGCTATACTAGACAACATCAGAGAGAGGGCGGTTGTCCGAGCGAAGCCACATAACATTTCATTCATTCTCCGTTTAAAATAAGGTACAATACACACAACAATATGTGGATATTTATTTCCTTCTATTTAATTATTTTTATTATCCAGTGAGTTATAGAAATCTTTTAAGCAGATAAAAAAAAAAAATCATTCCGTGGTAATGTACAAAGAAAGGTACCTGAAAAAAAAAGCAGCTCGTTAGTCCTTATATTTTATTTTTTAACGCGGAAGGTATAGTTTGTTCTATTTTATCGATTAATGAGCAATGATGAATGAGCTAATGCGAATGTTTTTAGTAACACCTCAGGAAGAAAAGTAACCTTCACTGTACCTGAGAAAGAGGTTTTATCCCAATAATTTATTATTTGTAGTGCCTAGTGTCAATAATAATAATTATACAGAAGTAT
Source organism: Vandiemenella viatica (assembly GCA_031002005.1). NCBI lineage: Eukaryota > Metazoa > Arthropoda > Insecta > Orthoptera > Morabidae > Vandiemenella > Vandiemenella viatica. The sequence goes on along the minus strand of CM061920.1, from coordinate 367,934,279 downwards.
ATAACGCAAATATCTGTTGTGTTCATAAAATACGCAATAACGATAGTCTGTTAAGAGAAAACAGTGCAAAATGTCTTCTGAAATTGACTGGGGAAAAAGCTAAGTGCCAGGGGGAGGAGTCAAGGAAAAACCACGTCAGGCTCCGAGATGCTAGGAGGATTTCAAGAGAGAGACCAAAATGGAGTCACGTAATTCAAGGACGCTCCTTTGCGGCGTACAGGAGAGAATTGTTAGCAAGAAACTGGCAGAATTCCGCCAACGGCCTTCCTGAACGAATCATTCCGACATTCAATTTTATGCATAAGGGAGTGAAAAAATTTTCTTGTGTGGATAAGGTTGTCAGAGTGTGGCGCATAAGTTACCAAAGGAAGTAAATTTACCAAAAATGCTGAAGGAATTTAAAATTAAAATTCGTAAATCGCTAAAATAGATGTAGGAGGAATTTGACACTGTTAGTATATGATATGATAGCAATAATAATAAAATACTAAGAAACCTGTAATTAGATGATTAGGTAAATTGGCACCGGAGCGTGCGCTTTTTCCCAATTTAATCCATTTCAAATATATTCGCCTCGCGTAATTTCCCGAAAGTGTGGAAAACGGAAATCTACATAACGCTACCCACGACCCAACTCGTGTCCTCTCGAACGCAAGGTTCGAATAATAGCTTCTTACCAAAAAGATTTGGTAGTAAACATCGCATAGAAACCTGCAACTCATCAGATCTGGTTCACACACAATGCTATTTCCAGATTTCCAAATCGCAGACGGTCTTCTAATAGCTTTATTTATCCAAACATTGTGTTTTTTCATATGACATCTTACGTGGATTATGCACAGATCATATGCGGTCTGGCGGCTTTACAAAACTGATTTCTCAAGGTCACCATGTCTGGCAGCCGGCGCCGAATATGTGCATGCGTTGCGAAATGCAAAGCATACGTTGATCCCAAATCGATTTCTTGCATGATCAGCTAAAAACCAATGTCTACATAGTCAATGCCCCGCGCAAGAAAACAGGTGTTCGTATAATCCACAACACAAGCTGTACGGTAATAATACACAGTATTAAGAAACCAACTTAAGACCATAACCTGAGGTATGTGTAAGGTTGATTACGATTGTGCTAATAGATACCGTGGTCGTAGAAGCGAGACATATACAATTATATGTATACTAGAACAAAATTATTTAACAGATAAGATTTCAGAACGCCATGAAACGAGAGGAAATCCTAACATGTCTTCAGAGAATGGATTGAAAGATAATGAAATCAATGACCTACGTCCAAAAGATTATGAACTGATATTCTGTTTTTACAAACGTCAGTACAGTATATTGATGATAGCATCGCAACATTGCCTGTTAATGTGATTTTTACCAATGTAATTAATTAAAAAATCGTAAGAAATATATATAAGAAAATTGTTAAATTACTGATTTGCACAAAAAAGATATGGCATAAAGTTGTATCAGTTATAAAGATCGTAAAATTTAAGATAAAATCACTTACTTCGAATCAAGTCCAGAAGGAAGACTGGGAAAGAACACAATAAGGATTACATAGTAAAATTCAGAAATGAATATAAGAACACATTACAAACGGCAAACTTGAAGCATATTACAGAACAATAAATGAGGACCACTAACAAACAAACACGGAAAACGGGCAATAAGCTCAAAAATAATTGTTTAAAAAACATAAAAACCGCCTTCAAAAAAAGCACTAAAAATTTTAAAATAACTTTATACCTTGCTTAGGAAAAAGTAAATCTAAATAGACAACATTTTACATTACTTTCATTGAAATTTTGACATTAATTAGTTATTTTTGGAGTCGGTGCCAGCTGTCACATCGCGAAGATCTAATTACTGAACTTCTTTTTTGGCGTTAGAGGCGAAACGGGTAGTACGAACAAAAATTCCCAATATTTTACAGCATGTTGTGAGGCAGATTGTGTTACGGTGGGAGACATCTTAGGGAAACAAATTAATAGTATTTTAATCTGTGGCTTGGCCTTATTGGTCATCCAGGAATATCTCTGGCGCTACAGTGTCAGTTGGTAGGTTGCATCATGAAGTAAACGATTTACAGAGTATAATATCGGCGTATCATCTGTATGTTTCAGTTTTGTTGAAACATGTTTCTAGCATTAATTGTAGGTAAGCAGTAACATGATTTTTTAAGTATTATTGTTATTCCTTATTGTTTTTATCTTTTTTTTTCTTGCTTTGGCTGGCACCGACTCCAAAAATAACTAATTAATGTCAAAATTTCAATGAAAGTAATGTAAAATGTTGTCTATTTAGATTTACTTTTTCCTAAGCAAGGTATAAAGTTATTTTAAAATTTTTAGTGCTTTTTTTGAAGGCGGTTTTTATGTTTTTTTAAACAATTATTTTATTTTTAAATTTTTAGTGGTATTATACTTCGTTTAGTATTTTAAATATGCCGCAGCAGTTCCCATTTTGCGAACTTCCTGGTAGCTCAGAGATCAAAGCACTTGCTTTCAAAGAAGAATTATGTCTTTATATACCACAACCACTTCCAGAACGGGGTGAATTGGGCGTTCTGTTAAGGAATGTCAGGCTATGTTTCGATCTTATCATAACATCTGTTAAAGCTGCTGCTCGATAACCGAAACATGTAACATCTGGGCATTAATACATACCACATACAGAAATCTCTCTGGAATATATCTATTTGCTCCGGCATCACACAAAAAATATAGATTTTTAATTGGTGAAAGCTTGGGATCAAAGTTGAAATCTGAAGTACATGTTGAGACATTACGACATTATTTTATAAATATTAAGCCATGACTTAAAAATAGCTTAATTGATTTTGACGGAATTTAAAACTGTGGATATTTTGTAAAGAACATTGGAAATTAAAAGGGGTGATGGTAAAGGGGAAGAGGGATTGAGCTTTTGTATACCAAATGTAGACTGCCTTTTCTGATTGATTTAAAGTATACGTGTGTAAATTTCTATTGATATCAGATAAATCTGTAGGTATGTATAAAAAAAAAAATTAAGCAACCTAATTTAAACAAAATTGTTCTGTATGTTTTAAAGTATATGTGTGCAAATTTCCTTCAGAATCGGAAAGAAACTGTAGATTAAATGATGGAAAGGAAGGAGCGGTGTTTGGACTCTCGAAACCAAATGTAGACAGTATATTTCTGTTTGTTTTGCAGTATACATGTGCATACTTCCTTCAAAATCAGAAAGAAACGGTAGTTTTGTATAAAGAACAGTAATTAATGGGGTAGAAAGGGGGATAGGGTTTGCATTTTTGTGAAAGTTATGTGGACAGTATTTTTCTTTTTCTATTTGTTTTAAAGTATACACATGCGAAGTTCCACCGATTCGAATCAAAATGTGGGTTTTATATAAATATTAAGGGATGGGGAGCTAGGGTAGTTTTTTTTATTTTTTGGTCAGAGATCTTATCCATAAAAAAATTACATATATATGTGCCAACTTTAATAAAGATCGGTCAAATGGTGTCGACTGTAGCTTTCTAAAAAGAAATTGACAAAAATCGAGGGGGTGGAAAAGGGGAGAGGGGTTCATTTTTTGCAAACCAAGAGTTGGCATCATTTTTCTCTTTGTTTTATAGTAAAAATTTGCTAAGTTCTGTCTAAACTGGATAAAAACTGAGGTTGTGTATAAAAATTAAGCAGTTTAATGGGGAGAGGGGGTGGTTTTTAGATCTTTTGGTCAGACACCTTCTTCGTAAAAATAATACATATAAGCATCAACTTTCATGGTAATCGGTCAAACGATTGCGACTGTAGCTTTTTATAAAGAACATTGACAAAAGTTAATGGGGTTGAAGGAGGAAAGGGGTTGTGCATTGGCAAACCAAACATTGACAGGATTTTTCTCTTTGTTTTAAAGTATACATGGGCAAAGTTCAATAAAAATCAGATAAGAAATGTAGATTTCCATAGAATTAAGGGGTGTAAAGGGAGACATGGGGTGGTTTATTTAATTTTTTTTGGTCAGAAACCTTCTCCATGAAAAATTACATGTATATGCCAACCTTAATGGAGACCAGTTAAATGTGTCGACTAGCATTGTATAAAGAACATTGGTAAAAATTTAGGGGGTGGATAGGGGGAGAGGGCTTCAGTTTTATCAAACCAAAAGTTGACAGTATTTTTCTCTTTATTTTTTACTATACATGTCCAAGGTTTCATCGAAATCTGATAAAAAATGTGGGTTTGTATAAAAATTAAGGGGTGTAAAGGGGAGAGGGGTGGTTTTTTAATTTATTTTTTGGTCAGTTACTCCATGAAAAATTACATGTATATGCCAACTTTGATGATAATCGGTCAAACGGTGTTGAGTGTAGCTTTTTATGAAGAACATTGACAATAATTAAAGGGGTGGAGGAAGGGGGGGGGTTGAACTTTGGAAGACTAAATATTGACAGGATTTTTCTCTTTGTTTTAAAGTATACATGGGCAAAGTTCAGTAAAAATCAGATAAGAAATGTAGGTTTCTATAAAATTAAGGGGTGTAAATGGGAGAGGGTGGTTTTTTTATTTTGATTTTTTTGGTCAGAATCCTTCTCCATGAAAAACTACATGTAATTGCCAACTTTAATGGTGATCAGTTAAATGGTGTCGACTGTAGCTTTGAATAAAGAAAATTGGCAAAAATTAAGGGGGTGGATAGGGGGAGAGGGGTTCAATTTTTTTAAACCAAAAGTTGACAGTATTTTTCTCTTTATTTTTGGCTATATATGTCCAAAGTTTCATCGAGATCGAATAAAAAATGTGGATTTGTATAAAAATTAGGGGGCGGAGGGGGGTAGAAGGGGTGGTTTCTCAATGAAATTCATATGAGACCACTTTGGAGTATACCCTACATTTAATTGCCAACTTTAATGGAGATCAGTTAAATGGTGTCGACTGTAGCTTTGAATAAAGAAAATTGGCAAAAATTAAGGGGGTGGATAGGGGGAGAGGGGTTCAATTTTTTTAAAACAAAAGTTGACAGTATTTTTCTCTTTATTTTTGGCTATATATGTCCAAAGTTTCATCGAGATCGAATAAAAAATGTGGATTTGTATAAAAATTAGGGGGCGGAGGGGGGCAGAAGGGGTGGTTTCTGAAAGAAATTCATATGGGACCACTTTGGAGTATACCCTACATGTAATTGCCAACTTTAATGGAGATCAGTTAAATGGTGTCGACTGTAGCTTTGAATAAAGAAAATTGGCAAAAATTAAGGGGGTGGATAGGGGGAGAGGGGTTCAATTTTTTAAACCAAAAGTTGACAGTATTTTTCTCTTTATTTTTGGCTATATATGTCCAAAGTTTCATCGAGATCGAATAAAAAATGTGGATTTGTATAAAAATTAGGGGGCGGAGGGGGGTAGAAGGGGTGATTTGTCAATGAAATTCATATGGGACCACTTTGGAGGTATACCCTATCCACTAAAAAAATTTCATTTAAATCGGTTCAAAATTGGCGAAGATATCGCTGAACATACATACAAATAAAGAAAAATGGCAAAAATCAAGGGGGTGGATAGGGGGAGAGGGGTTCAGTTTTTTTAAACCAAAAGTTGACAGTATTTTTCTCTTTATTTTTGGCTATATATGTCCAAAGTTTCAACGAGATCGAATAAAAAATATGGATTTGTATAAAAATTATGGGGTTGAAGGGGGTTGATGGGGTGGTTTCTCAATGAAATTCATATGGGACCACTTTGGAGGTATACCCTATCCACTAAAAAAATTTCATTTAAATCGGTTCAAAATTGTCGAAGATATGGCTGAACATACATACAAAAAAAAAAAAAATACAGACGAATTGAGAACCTCCTCCTTTTTTTGAAGTCGGTTAAAAATAAAGTTAATAACAAAATCAGACTAATTAAAAAATTAGGGGCAAAAGATGCAGTTAATAAAAATAAGATAATTAAAATGAGACAAGCAAAAATGCTAGAAAGAAAAACTAAACATAACGCATGCACACGATATCGACTAGCAAGTAACACTTAAAAAAAAAAAGCCATTTTCTTTTTATTAAAAGTGGGAATGTTACCTGAAACACTAAAATCCGCTATTGTCCAAACAAGGAAATAAAAATTACATAGATTTTAAAACAAACAAAAAAGCCTAATCAACTTTCGAAAGAGCTACGGACGAAGAGTCATCAGTTATCTAATTAAATACAAAAAGTTATCAGGCACCAAAATTTGGTTAGTTAAAAACGATATAGAAGCCATTAGGCATGATAATAAATTTCTAGTTGTATTCTTCCAATTGTTACTACAATTAACACATTTATTTACATTTTATTGCCATACCTTGACATAAAATTTTATTTATAAATAATGTTTAAAGGGTGATGTTATTTAAAATTGGGGAACAAAAACTAAATACAGAGTGAACAGACATCATCGTGAAATTTTGTTAAATAAATTAGCTTTAATTGTATAGAGCAGTGTTTCCCAAATGGTGGGTCGCAATCCTGTTCCGAGTCACTACCAAAAATTACCAGGACACCTCGTCTTCCCCTCAGAATATATCAAGCAACATTCACCGGTCCTGGAGACTAATCTGAAGGACTGTTTTCCACCAATCAACTGTGACAAAGAATGGATAAGGAATTCACTTACGTTTAGCGTAGAATCAGAGAATTTCCAGATTCGGGTGTAGAATCTTTAATTGATCTGTCGTGTGACACATTACGCAAAGACATGTACGAGATAATACCACTGACACATTTTTGGTTGTCGAATCACCCGGAGTATCCAATTTAAGCGATGACTTGTCAGGATATATAAATGTGAATCCTGATTTTTCAACACTGAATTTGCTTTAAAAAAAAATTAAGAAATATTAAACTGGAAATCGGATCGGACCCGAGAATTAAATTATCTTTTCCTCAAACGTGAATTTTTTAGTTAGCAAGAGACAGCTTCACGCTTCTCGTTAATAACGGGATCTTATTTCAATTTCATTTTTACAATTACTTTTGTAATAATTCCATACAAGGCTTATATTATGCGTAATTATTAAATAACATGAAAATTATTTTGAGATTCAAATACTGTTTTACTTTCCCTACACATTCCAAAGTAGGCGATAGGCTTTTAGTGTGCCATGAAAAAGAATCCCAAAAGTCACAAGAAAGAAAAGTTTGCGAAACGCTGGTATAGAATAACAATATTTTAAATGTTTGTTATTTTATCACATTGGAGGACATTAGTTTCAACTTTTGCGTTGGGCGATAATATTAAAAAATTGTTACTGAAACTAACACGCGAACATGCGACGTATAATTTCCCATGAGAATGGCGTTAGAAGTCAACTTTGCATCGGCATACAGTGGTGAGTGCAAAAAATAGTCACAGTCATTTGTCATGAATACTGGATGGAGCATTCACTTCATTGCAGCGTTTAAAACGCCATCCAATCTTTACATAATTATCAAAGAGAAGTATACCACATTATTTTAACTTTACCTTATATTCAAAATAATTTTTTCCCCGTCATTCGGCTTTACGCCTCGTAGACTTCATTAGAGGAGGGAGTAGAGTGGGAAGAAAGAACTGGAAGGAATTCGACCATGACCTATTGAAGGTGGTGTAAAGGAATTGTTTCTAAAATAGTCGTCGAAGTCTTCCTCATATCGAGACACTTTTCTGTCATCGGCAGTTCCAGTTTTTGGAATAGCCGAAATTAGCTTAGAACTAAATCAGGCGAATAAGGGCAGTGAACGAGCCAAAAAATAGCGTACTATTTTGGTTTTGCGTGCAAAATAAAACGTTTAGCTTATTCCACATATTTGGTACGAACTCGAAGAATCGGGATCGTTATAGCTATAAAGAATCCTAAGAATATTCAGTGTTCATGGTTTGGCCTTCTAACGCAATTTTTTTTTTTTATAAATAAATACTTTGAAATAAAATGGTGAGCAGAATCTGGAATTGTTCCTTTTGAATACAACTATTTCAGGTTTCTGAGATTCTGAGGCCTTTCATTAACGAGCTATGGTGCTTTGTTTAGCAACTTGTTTCGTCAGATATTGCATCGCTAGTCTGGTTCCATATCAGTCGCTCTTTTCACATCCCTGCCGTGCTCCACTTTGCGATATTTTTGTCAGTGTGCGCTATAAAGCCAAAACTGATTTTCAGTTTTCCCAAAACTTCCTTCAAAACGAGATGGACACTTAAGCCTGGTAGAAGCATAATGATCAACCTGTAAAAAAAAAAAAATCTACCACTTTTTAGTCATTTTCTTCAGTTCGAAACGTCGATTGTGCCTTGGGCGAGGATTATATTCAATGCTCTTTCTATCATCACGAAACATTTCATACGACTTAAAAACTTTCTTACGACTTATTGCTACACTACCGTAAACTGCATAAATCTAAATCTTTCTGTGGTACGTTTACTCAATTTAAAGCAAAACACAAGTTGTTCTCGCTGTTACTCTTCTGGCTGAGTTTCAAAAGGTACTGAAACTTGTTACATCATTACAAATGAAACAGCGATGCAGAAGAAGTCGAAATGCGTCGTTATTTAAATTACTTATTAATCCAAATTCGGCAATCGCGGTGACGTAAAGATAAGATATTAGCCTTTCACACTCAACAGACTTTAGGTGATAGCTATCTGCCACCAACGGACTGGTAAATTGACGATTATTACAGATATAACACCAACCAAAAAAAAAAGATTTGAAACTATTGGTATATTTAGTAGACAATACTACAGAATACGAGATAAAAGTTGTCCTGAAACTGCTGGAATCGGGCAGCCTATTTACTAAGGCTTAGGAACAACATTGACCGCATGGCACTCCAAGTTCCGAAAACTCCGATTTCCTGGAAGTTTACAAGTTTGGTTAGATAATGAACAACAGTAAATCTAACTGCTATCTAGACCGTAGAACCGGTCTTGAAACTTGCTCTCCCAGATAAGCTTACTACCTTGTTACTCACAGACAAAACGTCAAAATACATTGAGAAAGAGGATACTTTGGTAGAAATGGCGCAAATAATGGCGTATCGTACGCGATACTAACAAAAATAACGCAAATGCATTGTTTTTTAAACATTGGACCACTGTCCTGGAGAAAATACAAATACCAACATACTGGTATGTCTCCTTGGTACCACGTACACTTTAATATGTCCTGCCATTGTTAAAAGCATTTCAGAAGGTCATCCAGACTACGTCAATCACTTAATCTTCTCGTGTGCAGGAAGCACAAAGTGAACAAATGATTCCTCATAAGCGATCTAAAACTTCTTTTCTTAAAAGTTTTACTGATCCGCTTTTCTGTAAAAATAACATTTTCATAAAGATAATGCAACTTCTTGGGATCAATAATCTGAAATTACGGGTTCATAGTAGTTTTTGAACTGTCGAACATACATAGGGAAACCCGCGGAAAAATGGGGTATCAACCTAAAAATAACAAATTTTCTATGAACATATTATAATGCAATAATCACAAAAAAAACAATAATGTTGTGAGAAAATAAAAGAACAATATTTTTCCTTTAAAAAGCAGATAACTATGCCATTTGTGGTATGGTCAAGGAATTATAAAAACTTCTGAAACTAGTGGAAATGCGAAAAATAAGTTTGCTCTATATTCATTTAGTTATTTAGGTATAATTACAGTTTTCTTTGATTGTGTCCTTTTCTTACGCCTATTCATAAAATTCACGCATTAGTATAGCCTCATCATCTTCGCTGTCTATTGGCGCACAGGAATTGTATGGCCATCTTTTGCACATGGAACAAGCGACCCAATCTTCAATTGACTGAGTAAACGTCGCTGCAATGCTGCAATGTACAAACATTCACAGTCAGAACAATCCTCACTATCACTCTCCTTAGTTTTGTGTTCTTTCTTCAGCTTATTTTTTTCCATTTGTCTTTCCTTTGTTTTCCTTTTACACTCTTAATTTTACTCTTTCTTAAATATTTTTATCCGCGCTTTTTCTTAATTGACAAAGTTCTTTTACTCTTTTTCCTTCTCTTTTTTTTGTATGAGTAATATGCTAAGACAGCCATTTTCCCCCTCTTCTAATTCGTCATTTTCGTGCATTCTTTAACTTTTGTAATAGGCATCAGAATTTCAGGTATAACATGAAACGAAGAGTCCCTGTTGTCAGTTGTCAGCCAAAAGCATCGCAAGAGCAAGGTAGAATTGAGTAAATGAAGTCTTCACGGGTGTACCGCCGGATAGTGTTTTGAAAACATCCTGATCTGGGTTTTCCATGGTTTCCCTAGATCGCTCCAGGCGAATGCTGGGATGGTTCCTCACAATAGCCCATGGGCGCCACCTGCCATATCCCGTATATCCCTTCCAAACCATTACCTTTCCTGATAGGTGCAATGCACCCTCCGCCAAACACTTTTAGTGAATCGCGGAGTAATTTTAATAGTAATAGAAAACATGATATTTCGACGACTAGCTCCGTCGTCTTCATCAGGTGTCGAGACGTCTGCACAGGTCGGCTGAAACATTTAACTCCACGATACTAAAGACAATTAAACGTAATTTAAGCATATGCAAACTATGCGAAGTGTGATCAAACAGTAACGAAAAATTTTGAAATTGCGCAAGCTGTATCCTTTTTATCGAGTTGATTCTTTTTGTATGTGTGTATTCACAGGAATGGCAGTAACATGCCTGTATGTATGTCGGGTCAGAGAGTTTGTGTGAAATTGTGTTAAAAATGAAATGAAGTACCACGAAGCATTCAGAAAGTTAAAGACGGCATTAGTCGGCGATGCTATGTCACAGCCACCAATTTACAAACATATAAACGCTTCCAGCAAGTCAAAAAGACTTCTAAGATGACACGAGTTCTGGGCGTCCTAACATGTCCATCAATAATGAAAAGGTAAAAAAATGAAATAAAGAGACTGTGCTTACTAACAGAAGAATTACTATTATAGAGCTCGTACAATCAACAAAGAATATGACCTATAACTTCTGCGCAGTTTTCGTGAGGCAGTCCGGAAAAAAACCACGCGAACTGGAGAGAGATTTTGTATCACGACAACGCACCGCCACAAACCGCTTTGCTTATCAAGCAGTTCTTGGCGAAATACAACACTGCCATGATGCCGCAACCCTATTCCCCAGACATGGCATCCTGCGACTTTTTACTCATTCTCAAACTCATAAGAACACTTAAACGACATTTTTCTACAGTAAATGAGATAAAGGCGAAATCGCAGATCGAGCTCAAAGCCATGCTGAAAGAGGCGTTCTAATAGTATTTCCCAAAATCGAAGATACGTTAGCATAAGTGCGTAATATCAAATCGGGACTACTTTGAAGGGAGAAAAATAAACATTTAAGATTAAATAAATTCTACCTAAAATAAAAATAAAAATTCTCGTTTCTTTTCGATAATGCCGCGTTTTTTTAAAGTAAACAAGTATGTATAGTTTAGCTTCGTTATTAAACGATCAGAAGTTACAACACGGGAGAAAAAAATCACCAAACAAAAACTTCACACACTACCACGCGACAACTAGCATGGCTGCCGTGGTTCAGCAGCAATAGACTGGTCTAGTTCTACTTATTGTCGCTCGTTGGCAGTACCTCTTTGACATCGAAAAACGTCGCCCCTGGTTCCCCTATATAATTAAGCTCCTTCAAATTACGATATATACATTTTTTTAAAAATATTTGACGACGATGAAATTGCTTTTTTACTGTATACATTCCAGTCTATCAAAATGATTTCATATCAAAAAGAAAAATTGATACATCTTTTTTTTCGTGAAGACTGAAGTCGGGAAGGCGGGAAATATTGGAAGAGAAGGAATTCGGCCACGGCCTTTGAAGGAACCATCCCTACATACGCGTGGAGTGATTTCTGGAAACCATAGAAAACCGAAATCTCTATAGCCGGACCGGGTTTTGAACCCACACTGTCCCGAATACCAGACCTAAGTGTTTCTGTTCACCCACCATGCTCGCTAGTTCTTTGTTGAAGTACTTATGTTCATTTTATGACCCTTTTCTTTACATTTATCCTTCTACATAAACTGATCAGTGCTTAGTTAACAGGGGCAATAGCAGTTTTAGTTACAGTGTCACTTTCGTTACTGACGTAGCTTGTTCACTTGTTCTGCCTGCTCTCCTAGCTGCCGATTACCTTGACATCTCTGTTGCACAGTAAAACTGAGAAATAAATATGGAAGTACTGCTTCGCTGATCACATCGCAATGAGGTCCAATGGATCGTACGCAACTACAATGCTTCTCCTCTCTGCGCAGTTTCTTGCTTTCTGCCGCCAACCAATCCGATCTGTATCCATCGCTCAACTTTTTTCTCAGCCTGCACAGCGAACAAAGTCCAGTAGGGCCAGCTGTCTTTGTTCACTCGCGTGAAGTGCTGTGTGTCCACACGAGAAGCTTGATTCTCAACAAATCTAAATGTTTCATTTTATCACTGTGTCACATCCACCACCAGTCCCCAGTGATTGCGTCCTTCGATAAAAATAGCTCTAAGCAATGACATTGGGATTGTTTTTGCGAAGGATCCGCAAATAGCAAAGAAGTAAAATTACTGGTAAAGGACTACTGCTAGATCTTATATCTTACTTTAGTGGTCTTTATGAAATTTTTTTTTTTATCCAAGTATATTTTTTATGGCTTTACGCTTCGTCGACGTCAATGTCATTAGAGGCTTCAAAGGATGGGGGGCAAGGAATGGGAAGGAATTCAGCCATGGTCTTTTATAGGAAGCATCCCAGCATTCGCTTGGAGTGATCTGGGGAAATCATGGAATATCCAAATCAGGATGTCTGGATGGGGATTCGAACCCACGTCCTCCCGAAAGCGAGGCCAGAGCGTTAACCACTCACCCACCACGCTCGGTAAGTTAATTTTAATTTTTGTGAAATAATATAACAATTAGTGATGTGCCAGATATCCGTATCCGCGGATATCCGAGGGGGAAAAAAGATCTGTATCCGTATCCGGTACTTTTTTAGTGGATCTTTAACGGATCTTTTGTAAAGGTTTATTTTACTAGTTTACGAAAGGTAACTGGTAACTTACCACTATAGTTAGTTTTAAGGTTTTATTTTAACTATCTTTATAGTTAGATCAGACCTCTAATCTTTGTGATTTGCTAACTGAAATTATTATTAAGGTACCGCTTAAGATAAAATAATCATTTTTACATAAACTTAAAAGAAAATTATATTTAAAATTAAGTTTGGTAAATTGTACTTCGAAAAGAGTAACTTGGCAGCTTTGTCATCCAAAAGTCTATTAAGATGAGAATCATAAATAATTCCTGGTGCACTGAAAAACTGTCTACTTGGAACGCTTGTTGCAAGTGATGATAAATATGTGCTAGCCACGTGTCATAGACCCCCGAATTTATTACTATTGATTTTCCAATACTTTAGCGGATCTTGGTCTCGATATTTTTTAATTAGTACATTCTGCTAGCAAATTAGCATTTGTACATGATAATTTGTTTTCATCTTCCTCATCATTATCGTCACTATCTAACATTTTGGCCATAGAGTCTTCTAGATTGTTGCAGTGTGCTTTTCATACAGGATTTGGTTCTTCTGTGTTAATTGTAGATGTTGTGTGATTTACTTAAGTTTCTGAAGCTTGTAAGTAATTTCTGTTTTATGAAAAAGTCACTGAAGAATTTACCTTTGATACCTGAACCAAATACGTTGCTATTGGAACAATATATTTTTGTCGATTTCAGAAAAACGATAATTCATTCTTCAAAAAAAGATAAAATCTCAAGAACGGTGGGTGTGCTGACGTTGGGAGTTTCCCCACTATCAGCAGGAATTTGCATCTCATCATACAATTTATGAGGAATAACGTCGGATAAACATGAGTTTTGAACGCTGAATTTTCATATGGTATCCTACAAGGGCTCAGTACTCTGACTAATTCTTGAATTGAGATCGAAAGTCGCGTAAGCTGGGCGTTCGTCGATAGTAGATCGTAGTTGACAACTTTTTCAATGTGGTCCAAGTTGAGATCCGTATCCGTATTCGCGGATCTAAACACTAATGATCCGTATCTGTATCCGTATCCGGGGATATACATTTTTAACGATCCGGCACATCACTAATAACAATATGTACAGGATTTTATTACAAACTGCTCTCATCTCTAAACTAATCTGCAATGGCGAATGGGCAAGCAAATTAATATTTTATCAATCTTTAAATGCTCAAACCGAAAAATAGAAACAATGATAGCGAGAGAGTGATCCTGAAGGGAAAATCCGCAAAGTGATCGTGAGACCAGCACTGATTTATGGTAGTGATACATGGGTGTAAGGGTTTGGGAGAGACAAGACGTTGGAGGTAGCGGAAAATAGGAATGCGGATATAGATGATGGGAAATAATTTCTATCAAGAGGACAGTATTACATTATCTAAGTGAGAAAAATCGCAATGTTTTCCTTTTCGTAGTAGATTCATATTAGCAAAACACACTGTGTCCGTTAGTGTCTAGTTAGTAAACAGCGTGTAAGCAAGCGTGCTGTAAGCGGTGTCCCGCAAACAGTTTACACGTAGTTAGCACTCTTGAGAATATCGCGCCCACACCGACAGAAGAAACACAAACATAAAACCAGGGAGACCTGTGTGTAGTAACTCCATCGAAAACCAGCAAATTGTTTAGAAGGTAGACCACAGAGTGTGTGTGTGTGGTTTTTTTTTTTTTTTAATTTAAACTGAACCAACTTTTCCTTCAAATGACCTTACAAACTAGGGATGTAAAGTTTTTACATGCCGGTATCTTTTTCATCTATTGTCGAAGCCATTGCTATTACTTCAGTCACGTGAAGTCAAATCAAGTGCCAACTACAGGGAAGAATTACAAGATTTGTCTGAAAATTTCGAACTACTTACTTTTTTCTTTACTTATCGTTGCTTAGTTCTGTAATTTTTGAAACTACTCTCCACAGGATCTGCAATGAAACCAGCCATGGAGCGAAAGATTCCTGTCACATTTCTGCAACTGCAGTAGTGAAATTTGCAGATTTTTTATGCCTTTACGCTTCATCGACGTCATTAGAGGCGGGATAGAATTGGGAACAAGGAACAGAAAGAAATTCGGCAATGGATTTTTGAAGGAGCCATTCTCGCATTCACCTAGACTGATTTGGGGAAACCATGGAAAACCCAAATCTGGATACACGGACGGGGATACGAACGCACATCATCCCGAATGCGAGTCTACAGCGTTACCGCTCATCCGCCACGCTCGGTGACATTTGCTGAAGAAGCCAGCGAATTTAATGTGACGAATTTTCAGAGTTAATGTTAGTTTGGCGAGTTACATGAAATTTGCCGTACACAAAGTTGTGGAATAAACAGACTCATATTCTCAACAAAATGGATGTAACGGACATGTGCTAAAACGACAAAAGTGTAAAAATAAATCAACTTTTTGGGGCAAGTAGTATGAAAATCTCACGGTTAGAGTGAATCGGAAGCTGCATTCAGATTCGGTTATTGATTTCCGGGTATTTCATTTATACTTATTTCCTCCATGTACTATTACTATTACCATTACAACTACAACTGCACCTACACATACACACACATTCCCAGTACCAGATTTAAAATGTAGATAGTTGTGAATCTTCAAGTATAGCTGTATCTGAGTCACACACTAAGAGCTTGTTATCAGCTCACGAGCAGACAGCAAGCGCACAAGGGACTGCGTTATTGAATTAAAGTGAATCGGTTACAACTTTTTAACGTACGTTTCGTCGCAAATATGGAATTCGTCCGCCCGATATATACAGTATTGCACGATCGTTTAGTCAGTTTCGTTAAAAATGGTGCGTCTCTTGTTATGCGGCTGTGTAAGTCTGACAGAGGGAGACAACTCGATAAGCTAGATGGGAACAGCACATTCCTCAGCCGGCAGACGCTGTGAAAACTGTCGAGGAAGCGATGACTCTCTAATCTACACAGGTGATACAAGCTCTTACCGGAAGTGATAGAGTACAGAGTTTTTGCGAGTTTGTTCTTAATCAGTCAGAGGAAGACGATTGCCTTATGTCTAAACGATGAAACGACGTGACAAGTCAACAGGCACAACGTAAGGATTCAGGGCTAGTGAAATTGCGGGAACGCAAGAGCAATTTCCTGAAGTGAACGTTTTTTGTGTTGTATCGGCTCATTTTACTATCAATGGAAATTCGTACTTGTGTTCCCTAATGATTTGATTGTTTCCTCAGTTACACGATGAAGTTGGGTACATAAAAAAAAAATCAATAATAATAATCCATCACTCCATTGGCACTTATCCGTTCATAAATACTTAGACGAAAAATTGCCGCAACACACACAGAAGATACGAATACACGTTTTGCGCCACCCCAAGAAGCCCAACTCTCAGACCCAGATATATATATATATATATATATCCTATAGGACACATTAATGATCCAACGTGTTTATATACTTTTTTATTTTCATTGACGGACTGAAAAAGAGAATATATTGCAGCCATTCAATGTTTCAAAGACCATTGTATGAGTTTGAAAACAGAGTAGATACCATTCAGATTTTTCGCTGCAGTCATATTGTATATTTATAAACATATGGCATTTAATACTTTGCAATGTTACTTTGTCCAGTAGAATATGTAACTTGTAATTGTGTAACAATATATTTCTGACACGAAATAAATAAATGAAATGTTACTTTAAAACTTATTGGCCTTCCAGGATTGCAACAATTATCGTTTTATAAATACAGTATTTCTAAGCGTTGGTATTCTTTTGAAATTGTGCTGTATTATTTTGAACGGTAATGAGAAATTTCAATTTTAGCTTAACAACATAGCTTGATAAGAAGCGGAAATAATAAGTTACGTTTTGGGAGTATACTTTAAGACAGCTGATGGTAAACATCACTCCGTATTACGTTTTTTTTTACGACCTGATTAGAATGATTCATTGATTATTAGTAATTGTAATTGGGCTTACCTATATAACCCGGTGACCATATCCCTATCTACTATTTTAAATCGAATTTTTACTTAGGTTTTCTTTTGTATGAAATTCGTTATTTAGATCTGCGACTACCTTATCTACAAAATGAAATATCATCAGTCCATTCGCAAGTGTTCGAAGTAAAAATTATCTAGTAAATGCGAGACCAAAATAGACGCGAGTGTGATATTTTGTTATTATTATCTTGACATGCACACGCATACCGTAAAATATGAACGTATGTCGAGTACAACATTATTTTTTATAATCATTACCTCTGACTTAAAGAATTCTCTTTAATTACTTATGAACTTAAGCTGTGCTTTTATGTATTTTTGCGAATTTGTCGAAATTAATATTTATATGGAGATAAAAAAGTCTTCGAAATCAGAAGTTCGATCTCACGTTATGGGGGTACCACCAGATCACATCACGGGCGAGGGAGGGGGAGTACAGATTTACGAACGCGTAATTAATTTGAGTGGTAGACCATAATTCTGGTTCTATGAGTTGATAGCAACCGCAGTGCCCGAGTTAGCTTTCAACTATTTTGACATGTTGTTTCCTAGAAACTGATTATTACGGTGGCGTATTATTGATTGCATAGGTCCTCCTCACGAACGGAAATCAGAATGGCTACTGTACATAATTCCTCTAGACTGGTTTGAAGCAATACAATACGATACACTAATTTATTATAGATCCGCAACAGACTCTGTAGGATGTGGAAAGGAGTCAATTTGAAGCAAACTAATTACATAATAAAAGTAAGCAAACGCACCTCAATATGCGCTGTCACAGAATAATTTATACATAAATTACTCGTATATCAACTACGTTTATGCAAGTACTGGTAATGATATCGTTGAAAGAAATTTTTATATGGAGTAGAAGGAGCTGTCTCAATTTTTTCCTGAATTTAATCTTATCCGCTGTGTAACAATTTAGATGTATTGCAGCTTACTGAACAAATTCATCCTCTGATATCCGATCCCTTACTGAACAAATGCTGATGACTTGTAATCCTAGCAAAGATAACTTTTACTTCTAGTGCAATAATTGTGTATTTTACTATTTTTTTTTTTTTTTTTTTTTTTTTTTTTGAACTCTGTACGCTTTTTGTATCCTAGTTGAATTGTCCCAGGAGAAAATTGAATATGTTAGGTGAAAGCCCGTGGCCATGTTTTGCGAGTGGTAACCTGTCTCAAATAGTTCCCGTTTTAAGGTCAAAGGTCATGGCAGCTTGATCTAATCTGGATGTATCACCCGCTCTAGAAAAGCTGAAGATGATATATTGAGTCTGAAGATGATCTATTGAGACTGAAGGTGCTTAGCCTCAAAGGTCATGTCGATTTGGCTGAAAAACGAACTTGACCTTTAGGTTCATCCCACAATATCTGAAGATTGTTTGCGAGTTCTAAAGCAATTAGAAAGTATAGATTCAGAGATTTCGCCTGGACAGAGATTAAGAAGTGTATACTAAAGGGTCAAAGGTCATGACCGCGTGACTTGACCTGTCATAACCTCTATTTGGTACCAAAATTTGCTCTTCAAAATTTGAATAATTCCTGTTGAGTTTGAAGGTAGTTAGAAGCATTAATAGAAGTGTGAAGAACGCAGACAGTTCACCTCGCTATTGTATAAAAATAGTTGAAAATATCAAAGATCGTGATGGGTTGATCCGATGTTGCTTAAGTACGAACCTGATTCGTATTTATCCGTAAGGGTTCGCTCTCAAAATTTTGAAGAATTTCTATTTAGTTTGAAGAGAGTTAAATTTGCGCAGAACGACATAGGCTCATTATATAAGGAGCGAAAATATGAACTTTTTTTTGTTTATTGCTTTACGCCTCGTCGACGGCTAAGGTCATTAAGAGACCGGATGGGACTGGGGACAAGGAACGGTAAGGAATTCGGCCATTGGCCTTTCTGAAGGAAGCATCGCGGCATTCAGCCTGGAGTGATCTGGGGAAACCATCGAAAACCCAAATCTGGATGCCCGGACGGGGATTCGAACCCGCGTCCTCCCGAAAGCGAGGCCAGAACGTTAACCGTTCACCCACCACTCTCGGTGCGAAAATATGAAAACAAACTAATTTCTTCATACTGGGATCACCTGTGGCTGAAATTGTAAAAATTACAAATGTGGCTGCACCCAGTCGCCTTAGTAAGTCAGAGACACGATCTTCCAATTTAAAATTACGATCAATATGCAAACCCAGAAATTTTACACACTCTACCTCTTGAATGTTCTGGCCTACTAATTTAATATGTATGTCTGATGTTAGTCTTTGTGACGTACTGAATTCCATATGCTGGGTTTTATCAAAATTTAAAGGCAAGACATTAGCTATGAACCATTTATTAATAAGATCAAAGACATAATCTGAAACACATTCAGTAGAAAAATCTGGAGTATTTTTAATTCCTATGCTTGTGTCAACTGAAAAAAAGAACAAATTTTGAGTTTTTAGGTTGTAACACAGGACAGATAATTGCACTCCTCCATAACTTTATATTCTGGAAAAAATTTTCCTTATATTTTGAGGGAGCCTACGGCCTCATTTATCTCACTCATATATTCTAATCTTTTTCTTCTTCCATATTTCTTCCCTTCAACTTTTTCATACCCTATCAAATTAATGTTTTCAAATGCAAAAAGTAATCTCTTTTTGTCAGCTTCATAACTAGGTTCCTGTCTTTTCTCATCTTCCCCAGAGCAAACTCATTTCGTAACTTAATTGCCACCAAACTTCCAATAACCTTACACAGCATTTAATTTTAGAGCAATGTTAGTGACCAGTTACAACAGGATTAGCCACTACGAAAAAATAAATCTAGATTGCCATAACTGTCTCCCATACTCTCGATTTCGTTATTAACTTAAATAATTTTTTTTTATAACCCTCCTAGTGTGGCTCAGTGCGCTGAGATGCCGTACACTGGATCTGGGAGGTACAATGGACCGGGAACTGTAGTTTTTCGGTGGTTTTCCGCAGCCGTCAAGGCGAGTGCCGGAACGGTTCCCAATCTCCGCCTCATAAACTACACATTTCACAAACAAAAATACAATTATATCACACGCAACATAGTTACACGTTTCCCAGACAGATGGTAACGCTTCACTTTTCCCCGTTAGTACTTAGTACGACCTGCCAGTAAGTACAAAATGCTTGCCGTCGCCAACGGCATGCGGCCGTAAAACCATAGCTCCAAATTTGACCATGCCATCACGAGTAAAACTCATCGAAGCAGCAGACACCAAAATGTTGGGAAAAGGTGATGAGGACGAAGAGAATGATTTAAAAAAAGATAAACTGTCATCATCAATACTAATACAATGGCAGGTTTGGTCACAATGTGTCACGCTGTGAAGTCACGTTGACGTCACGCTGTGACGTCATGCGCCCAGCCTTCGTTGGCGAGAGAGCAACGGCCAGACATGGCGCTAGTAAAGCAAGCCATTATATTTCTGCAAGGATGCAATATGTTTTAAATTGCAAAGCAACCATAAAAAAGCATGTATTTCGTTTGAATTCAAGTATCATTTATTAGTTTTTTTGTTTATGTATATTTGTTATTTGTAGATAAATAATCGGTGATAAAAAAAATATTAAAAACAGGATGTTAAGAATCGATGAAAACTTTAATTTACTTAATTTTTTTTTTAATTGACGCCATATTACTGATTTCAGATGGATATAAGTACTTCCAATTGGTCAACGTTAGATCGCGATACAATGAACATATTAATGCACGTGTAGGCACAAAGGTGTAGGAAGATTCTCTTTTTTAGGTAAGGGTGTCGGGGATTGAAATAAGTTACCAAGAGAAATAATGAATAATTTGGCAAAAACGTTGAAAGAATTTAAAGTTAAAATTTGTAAAGGGCAAATATAGGTGGGTGCAAAAAAGGGGGATAATGGGTGTTTAGGGAAATTGCCACCGGAGCATGTGCTCCATTTCAATTAAATATACAGAAACTATAATTTTCGAACGGCAATATTAGCGGAGGTTATTGTTAGGTTGAAACGCAAACTGCACCAGAATGCCAACTGACACAATTTGTTAAAGCACAAGATAAGGTGAATTTATTTTTATGAACAATTCAAGCTGTGTTCAAGAGCGCCATGTAATACTCAAATTATTACTTCGTGCGGATGGAACTAGAGGCATATTTATAGCGTTCAATGCGGTCTGGAACAAGATTAAAACTAATTTTACGCGGTATAGCATAAGTTTTTAGGATTCCTAATTTATTTTTAATTGCATTGGTTCCATGATGCTGTCGTTAATAATTCAGTAACATGTAAGATGTTCCAACAGTATCGCGGTGTTAACTGTAACCGAAGTATGTACATTATGCAGGTTATGAGCGCTATATAATAACAATACCATTTATTCAAGCAACTTAAAAGAAATTAATTGCCAGAATGCGTTCAAGCTCATTTTTGACGGACTTACAAGCCACTTTTATAACTATACCAATCCTAATGTATTAGTGATATGGAGTATACAACCGCGTGTTTTTTTACACAATCTGATAACTGTAGATTGAAGAACTCGTGACGAGCCATCTGTTGTTAAATGTTCTCAATATGTGTATTAAATACTGCAGTTATAATTCAGCTGTGATTAGCACTAATTAAAAGCGGGTAAATCGAAACTTGTATTTCTAGAAATAGTGGGTACATTACATTATGTTATTAAGAAGATAAGTCTGACTAAAAAGTAGTGTATATCAAAGACTTTCAAACGCAAAATGTAAATCGGCGCAGTTTTTTCAGTGACACAAGCTAACGTCAGACGGCGAAGTTTAAGCTTTTGCCTGCCGCATCTTAGTTTAATATCCGAAATAATATACTTGTTTCACACACTTCTTCATAAACATACAATTAAAACAATTTCGAATATTGTTTGTTCTAGAATCCTGTCATGAAACTATCATTCGTTACCAGGAAATTTCCCATTGATTAATAAATTATTCTACAGCGCGATACGGCCGCGTGCCTTTCACTGGTTCAGCGTAGCCCAGAGCTCAATTCCGCATCGGCCTCTTTAGCTCAGTGGCAGAGCACTGGTCTCGTAAACCAGGGGTCGTGAGTTCAAACCTCACAGGAGGCACAAATTTTTATTATATAAAACCAAGCAGGTAATGATTCTTGGCATTCTCTGATCAAACCAGTAACGAGAAAATGATTTTACTGTCTCCTAAGAACTAAAAATATTGATTGGACCATCTCATGACTCAGCATCAATTGCCTAAACATCCTGCCACATTATTTCAACACACAAATTTTATATATACATTCTCTCCCCCCTCCTCCGCTTCCGTAACCATTATATTTATGCATTTAATTCTTTAATTTAATTGCAATGAAGCACACGCTCCGTTGGCAATTTCCCTACACACCCAACTTCCCCCTATGAGATAGTCTACATGAATAAACAATAATTATTCAAATCTAATTCGTACGGAGAAAGGTGTATATCATATTCCAAACTATCATTACAAAGGAAGATAGAAATTTCTGAGTATTTTCTCGTTTTTAGGTGAATTAGAGTGATATATGTTGGCTGAATCTGATGGTATCCACTGAGTTCTACGTTAAAACAGATTTTGCTTTCAGAATAAAAGTTTATTAATTTCAGCGAATAACTGTCCCTTTGACCAATGGAGCATCTTATCTCTAGCAGATTATCAAAATTTAACTTCAGTCCAATCAAAACCTGTATTTTTTTAATTGATAAATAAATTTATTTGAAAATGTAAGAATTGAAATTCTATTTTTCATAAAGACTTATTTATTTTATTGCTGTTAGGTTGGGAATAACCAAAGATGACTGTGTAATGGTACTTACAGACTTTGTGCTAGTAAGAATGTTGTACGAACTCTAATGACTAAACACATACGACAGTATACAATATGTCCATAGAAGCGACGCCAGATTGTCTCCCGAGATACGCCGTGCCGTTGACACGTGGCTGGTTAGCTCTCAAGGCAGCAGCAGCAATTTGTATTAAGCAGAGATAGCGGGCTCTGCCCGGTACAGCCAGTGTCTACAACAAACGTCTATTCGCTCAGTTGTGACTGCAGAAATACACTGCTAATTTTTGATGAGTAATAATATACAAAGGCGGTCTTTAAAGATTGCGCTGTTAACAGATTTCAACAATATTTCGTAATCATAACACACACAATAATTTTTGCAGCCGTGGAAAAACATAAAAACTAATCGAAACGTTTATGTTTACTGGATTTACTCACAAAAATATTTGAACGTTACCTATTGTGCTAACATGATATAAAGTAAATTTTATGGAGTTACAATTCGCATACGCTAGCGTTTTACCTTACATCATAAGTTAGGAAAGCGCAATTGAAATTAAAGCATATTTTTAACAAACTGGCGGAAATAGAAGTTAACAGAAATGGCGAATCGTAATACCATTGCAAATTATTAAGTTTGCTACGCGATCCGTATTGTATTGTGTATAAAACGAACTCAGCAATATTTATTAAACTTAATTTTCACCGACTTGTTAAAGAATTGTTTTGATTTGAAGTACGCATCGGAAAATGCTACCATACGCGGAAGTAGATGCTTGTAACATAATTCGTAGGAAATGTTTTAGGCCAAAATTTGAAAGACTCAAAAAGTGAGCAGCTGAGTAGCTTCAGTGAAGTGAGTTGCGTAACGACATTTAAGTCCTACGGCACGTGTTTATTGTGAAATTATTGTAAGTTATACAGTTGGAGCTTAGTATTTACTAGTACTACTACTATGATCTTAAATAAGGGATTGGTCCGTTCCTCAAGTAGGAGGCACACACTACATCTTGTTACAGATCTAAGGACGCCAGTTTCATTCCTCATTCAGTCGAAATGTTGATGTATGTGAGTCGATAGCAGTAGATTAACGTAGTGTGTTGTTTGTGTTTTGTGTATGTAGATCACGGAAGAGAGAGATTAGTGCCGGCCTATGAAAACAATTCTTCAAAAAGAAACCAGCAAGGACTTGGTATCTACTCAAGGCGATTTTCTTTTGTCAAAAGACATTAAGGATTATAAGATCTATAACTTGTTCTTTTCTGATTGTACGAGAATCGCCCCTTGGTCGCTTAGCTAATAAAAACCTGGTTGTTTCCTTTCTTACGATTCGGTGATAAAAGTAACAATAAATTGGACGGTGTTATTACACAAGCACGAATTTACAGGTTTGACCTGCATATAAAGTAAACCGGCCTATTCACAGTCTAACTTGTAGGACCTCCGTCTAGAACTACTGTAGGATGCGCTCACACATTCGTGCTACTAAAAGGGGTCCAAGCAGTCCTTCCCACTCGTACTTTCTAGCGGCGCACCAGTGTCCTTATCGCACACTTGTAGGTTGTTTCCTCCAATCAAGATCCAACACCATAGCTTGTTTGAAGGCAAGGGCTCATGTTGGTTGCTTGGGAGTCCAAAAACATCCAACACGTGCAGAGTTGCCACCTTATGAAAACAAAAGTCGTTAGACCTGCCCTAAAAGCTCACTAGATTACGGCATAATTAGAACTAAAAAAGTCACTAGAAATCGCTAAATAAAATAAATTAAAATGGCTAAGTAACATAAAAATACTTTAATAATTAGTATTTTCATTAAATTCAACATAATATTGTTTTCAAAATCAACAGCAAATTCTTCAATCCGTATTTATTGTTCATCATCTTGGTCTATCGTTGGAGTTGCAGAACTTGCAGATGTGGAAGGATGAGATTAATCGTCAGTATTAGTTTTAAAAGAATATTTAACATCTTTACCAACTGCCGCAATCACGTCAGCCGGAAGCTCGTAACTGTAGTGTTTTTTTTTTTTCACAATTAACTGGCTTTCAAGTGAGGATGTGATAAAGCGGATATGGCTAAATCAGATAACGCCAAAAAGGTATTTATTCTAGCAGCATTCTAGTATTTTCTAACTTCAGCCCAAAATTCAGTGACATTGTTTGTAGCCTTCCATTGAACATAATTAATATTATGCCATTGCTGTAGGGGTTTGTCAATTTTTTCGTCATTAAATCTGAGTTCTGGATCAAGATCTACTATTTTGTTATCTTTGCCCTGGCGAAGAGTATTTTCCACATTCAAAAGACACATTTTCTCCAAAATAATGCAGTTGAAAGGAAGCGAGTATATTTTTCGAAACTGCAACATTGAATATCACTAAAAATCACCAAATAATTTTTTAGCGATATCACATTTAAGAATATCGTTATCGAACTTCAAAATTCCCTAAATCTAGCGACAAAATCGCTAAGGTGGCAACATACAACACGTGCTACATGTAATACTGCAGCTCCTTTCACAGTACTGCATTGGAAAATCGACTCATCGTAGGTCTTACAAATTGGACTGTGAATGAGCCGCTAGAGCGGTGGAAAGGCGGAGATAAGTGGTGGCGTGGCCTTATGCTTGACGCTTCAATTAGTCGAGTCACAAAGTTCATATGACAAAGAGTGTTTTGTTGACGCATGTGTAGTTATGTAAATAATTACATAAATAATTTAATTCACTCGTTAAATCATCCAAACTTTTTTGTTGTTGAAAGATGATACAGAAAATAATATGACAGTATTAGACAGAAAGATATTTTGGTTATGCAAAATGTAGAATTTCTAGTAAAAATATACTTGTTTTGATTTTAAGTTTATTTTTTTATAAAATATTAAAATCTAAATAATTATAAAATTATTTTTGCACATTCGCTTCCGCAAAACATCGGCATCCGCGGATGTCAAGCACTGAACGTCCGCTTCTGCATCCGCGTCCGCTAATATGACCTCCGTTAAAATCCTAGTTTGTAGTCATTTTAGGAAACTATGAAAAACCGAAATCTTGATCGTCGGGGTGGTAATAGAAGGTATGCTCTTCCGAATATGCTTACTATACATGCTCTGTTAGATATGTTGATACTCAAACCACACCCAACTATAAATCAAGAACTATGACTGGTATTATATTTACAGATGATCGCGAACAAAATTGTATGAAAGAAGCTGCTTCTAGTGCAAGAGTCTTGCTCTCTAAATTGAAAGTTTAAGAGAAAGTAAAAATCTTATCTTATGCGACGAAACGGCATATAGACTGCAATTTAAAATTAACAACACCATTTGAATGTCAGTATCTTTTAGATAGTTTCCTTAACTTGTTCACTGGTTCGTTTGTGGATTATTATTACATTAACACTCAATAATGTACTGTACGACCCTCCGGTATGGTCGTATGAAATACCTGCCGCCATAATATACTCAAAGAGAATCAACGAATCAAGTTCCAAAAGCCTTAAGGCGCTTATCGTAATCATCTAGGAAATTTTTTGACGTTCACAATTTTTGTCTTACAATTACATAGTTCACAAGCAAATTAACTGTCATCATTACAGACAGATATCAGCACGGTGTTTCCCCATCAAATCCACATTTCCTGGAAACATAAGCCTGCAGTGAAGGTATTACGCCAAACGTTCCCGTAAATGAAAGAGGTGTTGCCCAGCAGCAGGACAGTAAAAATATTGTGCTGGACACCGATACGAAAAGTATCAATGTGGGTGTTTAGAAATGCTTCCACTACGGGCTGCTCTATATTGATACGCAGGAAACTAGGGAGCGTTCATAAACTACGTGGCTCCATTTTGCCTCACATTGAACCTCCTTCCCCCACATAGCATGACGTAGCTTTTGCCTCGACATCCCCCCCCCTCCCCCCACCATGTGACACGTAGCTTTTCTCCTATTAACTTTTTTGTGCTGTTTTCTCTTAACAGACTATCGTTAAAATTACAGCGAATATATTGAACACAACTGATATTTGCGCTATGTACTTTACTATAATTATATATTTACATGTAAGGACAGGTAAAATACACCCAACACTCACCAAAGTTGATGGGAGGAGGGCAGCAGCAACACAAAACAACACACAAACAAAGAAAATACAATATTTCGGGTGAAAACTCCTTTTTCAAGTTAACAGAGACTTGCGTTCGACGCAGCCACTCATAGAACGCAATAGACCGTCGGAGGTGGTGGGGGAAGCAACGATAATATAACCGCAAGTATAAGAAAGATTAAAATGGTAGAAAAATATTGGTAATAAAAAATATAAATAAATAAATAAAAATATAATTGAAAATTTTTGAAAAATGTACGAATCTACTAAGCTGGCCAGTGATGGGTGTATAGGGTGAGGATGGAAGATATTAACGGAAATAAAAGCCTGGGGAATGTCTAGTCTGCAGGATGTGTTGATATGCCAATTCCCACCAGTGGAGTTCAGATTGGGAGGTAGTGTCTGGAAGTACTCTAATGGCTCTGACTGTAAAGCAGTTATAAAGGTAGCGGCTGTTGTGAGTAATGGCATAGTGAGCAACAGACTATAATTATAAATATTCTAAATGAAATGTTGACACTAGCAACTCCGCAAATTATCAATTATTGGGGGAAAAAACCTCTTTCTCAGGTACGGTCAAGCATCTTTTTCTTCTCGAGGTGTCCCTAAAAAATATTCTTCTTACCTCATTCTTAACTGTTCATTAATTGATAAAACAGAACAAACTATACCTGCCACGTTAAAAAAACTAAGAAGAGCTGCATCTTTGTTTTCTTTTGCTGCAGTTCTGTCACCTTTCTTTCTACATTACCAGGTAATAATTCTTTGATTTGTTTAGATTTCTATAACTCATTGAATAATGAAAACTCGATGGAAAAACATTTTCGACAAGGCTCGAAAGTTATTTTACACCTCCACCTCACATCACACTTTGACCTTGAAATTCACTTGACAGAACAATATTATGTTATCAACGAACGGTGTGGTCACACGCAGGCGGTCCTAGTAAAAAAACTTTATTTCAAATCATCAAAACAATACGAACTGTCACTACCTTCGAAAATTCCGGGTGACATCTGACAGCGAATTTGAGTCTAGGAATGGCATATCTATTGTTTTTCGAATGTGTCGTCCCGTGTCGGTTAGTTCAAATGCGCCAGCACTGTTAGTATATAGGACATCTAAATTACATACGGAGATAATTAAATGACGGAAATGAATATCCACATTCTGTTGTGATGTGCTCTGTACCTTATGTTACCTGTGAAAAATAATATGAATGAAAAGCTACGCAGTTTGGATCGGACATCGCACTCTCCCCCCCCCCCTGCCCCCCCCCCCCCCAGCGTATTTCTACCCAACCTCTCCGTCTCCTCCTTATACCGAGCCACATAGTTTCTGGACACTCCAATAGTAATGACCATCACATTTTGGCAGTTTGAAAAAACATACACCACATATATTTGGTAGCCAAAAACCTTACAACCATCGTATCACATGATGCAATGACTTGGAAAATGCCTTCGTTGACCGATGGAGGAAACAAGAGTCAAACTGGTGTCGGGTCTGGGCTATGCTAAATTCATACACACTCCAGTCACAGACTACGATCGATATTCGCTCGGGGGAATCCATTTCGCATCATTATTTCTCGCTGATAACATCCGCACCGTAGCGCTGCAATTAATTTCTCGTATCACATGAACCGGCAGCCAATTGGAATAACGACGTGGAGGAAGTAGATGAAACACAATGCTGCGCGGAAACAGGAAAGGGCGTCTGCAGTGCTGCCAACACTGAATGATTGAACTACAGCAAATACACCTGCCGTGTGCCAGATACTGTATGTGTGTGTTCAGGTTCTGACTTTCGGGAGCTATTTTGCACATTTGCCCGCAACTATTCCAAACGTTATTGGCTTTTAACGGCAGCTAAAAGGCTTTATGCCAAACTATAGAACACAACGTCGATGTGCCAGTGCTACAAGCCTGCAATATTAGCTGATTTCACCATGGTAAACAATAAACAGAGTTTGTTTTAATGGATTTGTAAACAGTTTTAAAATTATATGAAGATGTTAGCACAATTTCCTTCAGTTTTTATAACAGCAATAAGCGGTTGAAAATCGGTAAACAATGTGACAACTATGACAATTATGGTTTTCTGATGGTTAATTCAGTCTTGTGTAACAGAAATAAACTTTTGGCATACGTACTTAGATTGATTAAGTCCTCTTTGGTGTGCTGACAACAAGTGATGGATATATTTGATTAATGAATGCATCGAAACGCGTATAGCAAAACAAAAATTATTTTAGTACACTAGACTGAATAAATAAAAAATAAAATCAAAGTAACTAGGGCAGAAGGGTCTGGTAAATCATCGTGTTAACTACGATTAGTTGGCTGCGAAAGTAAGCAATCTGGTTAAAAATAATTTTCTAAAACAAAATTTGTAAATTTACACTTTTTTCTTGAGGTTCGTTAAGGGCGATCTAGTCTGAGCGGGTTTACCAAATGTTGTCGTCAGTTTTCGAAACTTGTAAGCTTTGTGCTATTGTGTTAGTTGAAGTAACGCGTATTTTTGTAGTGAAGCTGTTAACCACACCACCATTTCCCCAGATCATCAAAGAAAATCGCCTAAAAAACAGTACGCATGGTCCAGGATTTGAAACCTATTGTGTTTTGTCTCATTTCTCTCCGCGTTCATTATGATACCGCTTTAACGTAACCAACTTATCTTCCGGGTAATGAGCTAAACAAAACATATTCAGTGTGTTATATGCGATATATTTAATTTTAAATATGTGCTCGGGTTAGGACTGTAAAACTGTATGACATGTGCGAACGGTCATGAACTGCCAGTGGCCAGACTATAGTCGCATATCACTCGGTGAGTATTTCGTTTATTAAGGTCTACAAATTGGTTTTTAGTCTGGCTAGGTAATAAAAGAAAACGTTTCGCTAGAATTTCAGATACAAGCTGAACGTCATGTATACTATCCTCGCTAGAAACCTCTGCTCTCACCTTTTGAATAATTCTTATACCAGCCGCCTTCGAAGCCATCTATTTGAGGACGGAAAATATCGGCAATATTGAGAATAGCCACAAACCGAGGTATATGTGCTTTTCTAAATTTATTCATTTTCCGTTTATTCGTATCTATAGTAATGTTTCACCATTTGAAGGTGGCTTTCTTCTTTGAGCCAACTCTCTCTTATCAATTCCAATTAAGACTAGTTGAAAATAATTTGTTATTAAAAAAATATAATTTACAACCGTATATCTTCTTTTATTCTGAGGGTCGATAGAGTCTAGAAAATGAACCCCTTACGACCAATTACCAGGATAATCTATTTGAGATTTCCTTTCTTCAGAATTATTTCATAAATATCTTTACTTCGTACTTCACGGCAGTTAATTCAAGTTATTTACTTTTTGTTCGTCTCCTGGTTGCCCTAAAATCAAAGCTTCTTTCTCATTAAGCAGTTTACTTTTTTGAATAGTTTAGAAAGTTTTTCTTGCATTCGAGACATATTAGAGGGAGAAAATATAGTCACCATCCAATACTGAGACGCTGATGTACATAATGTTGTTTTACTTGGTGAATGTCACATATTAATTATCAATCATCGTCAGAATTTAACGTTCAAGGTCGTCACGGTGGTAACTGGGTCAAGAGCCACTACAGGTATTATCGAGGTCACACCACACACCACGTATCTATACACATTGCAGATTTCATTTGAAAGCACAGACGTTTGTTTTAAAAGAAACACGTACACCTTCGTTAACTTTGTTACGGTGCAATTTCATTGTTCAGATGAGTCAAACCACACCGAATTATCACACAGAAGCTCCTCTGGACAAATACATCTTAGCCGTCCAAAAATATCGATGAAACGACACTTCTTAAAAAAATAAAATACACCGACAACCATTACGGCTTCTCAGCAAACAATCGTCAGCGAAAATTGACTGAGTAACACTTGAGTGCAACCTGTTTAACTGAGGCGTGCTCCTAGCTGAGAGGCAGAGACTGTACCGGCAATGACCAAGTGTAAAATGAGTGTGGACGCTCAGCAATTCATTCCTTGGTCAGCAGGCAAGGCTCACCTCGGAGTCTGTAAACTCGGAGGCGTATTCACTTTTCAGCAAATATTGCTACTACGGACTTAAAATAGGCATAGGTATTCCAAATAAGGTATACATAAAGACCTTGCTTTTAATCATTTCAGAATGCTGATATTTGGTGATCAGATGTGAACGCACCGACACCTAAGTTACTATAACTTATTTTCCGCCTTTTTATATATAGTCAACTACAACTCTTAATCTCTGTTCATACAATCTACGACCGTTACCGATTGCATTGATCGCGTACTCATTTTTTCTTCAAAACTTCTAGTAAGAGGGAGATGGTACCTCAATACGTTTGGGAATCTATAACTTTCTTTGCAGTAACAAAACAAGATTAATATAGCCAGCTTTATAATAACGAAGCGTTGTAAATGTAGATTGCGCTCATTCATTGTCGGTTATCATCGATTTTTCACATTTTACGTACGATGTAATGGATCAGTGGATCCAGCCAGCTGACAGCTCTTTGAATACGTCAAAATAAGTGGCTTGTAACTAACAGTAATACTAGAGATAAATACAGTACAGTAAAATTGGTAATTATGCCACACCACCTATCATCATATCATCACAGTAGTCAATCACTCAAATTACAATCCCGTTCGCATGCGATTAGGCCCTCAGGCGAAAAGGGCGGAGGTAATAAGCTGGTATTACATTTCCCAGCCTCTCAGAGAAATATAGGAAGGGACATGAATACAATTAGCATAAAGTATCATACGAATTTTAAAATGACAAACAACTGTATTTTCTATTTTATTATTTTGGACTGCGGCGGTTCCTCCACGACTAATTTCTCACCTTATTTTTTGTCACCCTTACTTTATTTCTTTTGCAATTCATTCTCACTCTATGTATTCTATTTTTGTTCCTCTTCTACAACAATCATCTTTCTGAACAATACATTAATATCGGCACGAAAAACATCGCGTACATAATTTCTTCACATTTTTGTGAGGCGTCCGTACTGCATAATATAAGTCCTTTAACACTCTTCACAAATCCATTCGCACATCCTTCTCTTTCATTTCAGAAACAGATTTAACAAAAACTTTCGGAATCATAAGTTATTTAAAAAAATCATG
The DNA here is from genome assembly GCA_031002005.1 of Vandiemenella viatica. Taxonomy (NCBI): domain Eukaryota; kingdom Metazoa; phylum Arthropoda; class Insecta; order Orthoptera; family Morabidae; genus Vandiemenella; species Vandiemenella viatica. The sequence continues at coordinate 367,902,174 of CM061920.1, read as the reverse complement.
GTAGTTAGTGAATTACATGAAGCGAAAACTGTCACAAAACAAAACTAATGACAGCATCTTGTTTACATCTTTTAACGCAAAAAATCGAATTCTTATATAGTGCCAAGATAATGACAAAAATGTGTACCTACCTTGAGCACAAGTACACCTGCAGTCATGATGAAATAAAATAATCTAAAGTACAACAACGTTGAACAATTTATCTAAAGTGTTTCCGCAGCTATTTTCTGCAGAAGGAACGAAACTTTTGTCTTCTTGATGCATTATCAACTAATCATATTGTGCAATAAAAAATTCGTTATCGTGTGAAGACTTGTTATTCGTGTTCTTGGCAGTGTTAAGATTACCACTGAGTTATGAATATAAGTCTGTTATACTATTTGGCTATTTTCTGCCTCGTCTCTTGCGAAAATTTGGCACATTTGATGGGGAAATATTTGAAAAGGGATTCATTTTGAAAATAAGTGTAAGATGGAAAACTGGTTTTAATTAGGCCATGGCCGAATTCCTTCACGTTCCTTGTCCCCAGTCCTCTAATGACCTCGACGTCGACGAGGCGTAAAGCCATAAGCAAAGATAAGCGCTTGGAGTGATTTCAGGACATCGTGGAAAACCCGATTGTGATTCAACCTGCTTCCTCCCGAAAGCGAGGCCAGAGCGTTACCGCTCACCCGCCATGCTGGGTAAAGGGGAAGTTTATTCATCATATAAAAAGTACGAGGCTGAGTCAAATAAAAACCTTAAATATTTTCTTAAATATTATTTATTGTGCAGAAGTGGTACAAAGCTTTATCACTTTTCAAAATAATCTCCCCCACGCTCAATGCAAGTCCTCCAGCGCTTACAAAGAGCATAAATTCCTTTAGAAAAAAATTCTTTTAGTAGTCCGCGCAACCACTCATGCACCGCGTGGCGTACCTCTTCATCAGAACAGAACTTCTTTCCTCCCATTGCTTCTTTGAGTGGTCCAAACATATGGATATCACTTGGGGCAAGGTCCGGTGAGTATGGTGGATGAGGAAGACACTCAAAATGCAGGTCTGTGATTGTTGCAACAGTAACGATTCTTGCAAGGAAGCCATCACCTTCTCGTTCAAAGCACCGAAGAAGTTCTTCACAAGCATCAACACGTCGTTCTCTCATTTCAGGAGTCAGCTGTCGTGGCACCCGTCTTGCAGACACTTTGTGAAACTGGAGCACATCATGCACAATGTGGTGTACTGAAACATGACTAATCTTTAAACATGCTGCAATGTCATCCAGTGTCACGGCGGTTTTCCATCACTATGGCTTCAATTGCTGCAATGTTCTGTGGGGTCACAACTCGTTCTGCCTGACCTGGACGAGGAGCATCTTCGATTGAAGTCACACCATTTGCGAACTTCCTACTCCATTCGTAGTCTTGCTGCTGTGACAAACATGCATCACCGTACTGAACCTTCATTCTTCGATGAATTTCAATATGTTTCACACCTTCACTACTCAAAAACCGAATAACAGAACGCTGTTATTCCCTGGTGCAAATCTCAAGTGAGGCAGCCATCTTTATACTGATACTGCGACGGTATTTGTGCATCTGCACTATGCTGCCACCTACAGGCCATTCTGCTTGCTGCTTGTAGCACGCTTACCAATTTACAGGATAACGGCGCGAAATTTCGATTTTTTTTTATTACAAATTTAAGGTTTTCATTTGATTCACCCTCGTAGAAAAGGAATGGAAGTAAAGTAAAATAAGTGACTAAGTTGGTTTTTCGTGTATACAATCAATAATAATTAGCGAAATAGCATTATTTAAAAGTATATATTCATTTGTTAATTTTGTTTCAGCTAAAGAAGTACCGAAAAATACAGAAAATACGTTTGAGTGAAGTACGAGTATAGACTGGGAGAAGAATTGTAAATACAACGGCTATAATCATGCAAGATTGAGGGATTTTCATTCCGGAAGTTATCAGCGTTGGGTTATATCAGGAAACCACAAAATCTGACTTACTGTAACTCACCAGGAAAAGTAAAAAAACCAAAGTCTGAAGTGAAAAACGTAATGGAAAGTAATATTTATTCCGAAGTTTTGTGAAGAGAACGCTCAGTAATTTTTTTGAATTAGAATGAGATACTATTCTTTGGGCAGGTGAGCCATCATGGTTAGAACGTTTACCCACCGAGCGGTTAATGTTCTGCTCTCGCATTCGGGAGGACGCGTGTTCGAATCGCCGTGCAGGCATCCAGATTTGGGTTATCCATGATTTTCACAAATCACTCAAGGCAAATGCTTCCTTCGCGATCTTTGTTTCCAGTCCTTTCCCGCCTCTAATGACCTCGACGTCGATGAGGCGTAAAGCAAAAAACAAATTAACAACGACGACATGTGGTTCGATGCTGGGAATTCGACTAAGGGTGAATGAATAATGGATAAAAAGATTGTCGGAAAGTTTCACGTAATTAACTCCAGTATTTTGAGCCAACCCAAGAAACGATAAAAAAAGTAAACAAACTAATGTAGCAAATTCAGATTTAAATAAAAGTTGTAAAGATACGATGCTAATAACATAGGAACTGTTTGATACTCTCCAATAATCGGTTACGATTATTGTTATATTATGCAGTGCAATGAAAACCAGCATCTGATATGGGTGTGAAAGCTATGAAGCTAACAATTCTAAAGCAAATTATAAAGCAGATATATAAGATTAATCTACATCAACACCTATAGGATACGATTCTGAGATATTTGCAAGAAAATCCCCACGAACTTTTAATGCATCCACTTTAGACCACTAAATCTTACTCTGCAAACCACATTGCTTTCATGGAATCCTACAAATTCTTATTGGGTGCGGTACTGTAGTACTGTGGGATATATCTACAGTTGACACGCATTCCGACTATGACATGAACAAGAAAAAGCTTTGCCAAAGGAGAAGGTCAGATGAAGTGACTGTAAAAATTTGAACCAGCAACCCTCAATTTTCAACTCTGGCGCCTTATTACAGGTTAGAATACAGTTACGATATGAAAATGAAAAGGCAGAGAACTTAGATCACTTTTCAGAAATATGAAAGTACCGAATTAATTTTTACCATAAACATTAAAAATAACTAGCTACTACTCACTTTTTAATCCTGAACCAAACTAATTGAATGAAGTGATATTTCTAATCGTCGTTACAATCTCGCTTCTTTCATTCGTTCTCCATCATTAGTTCATTATTTTGAGTATAAACGTAATACTCGTAGCACTACTGCCACGGAGTATATACCATGAGAGATGAGAGAATGAATACAGTTCTCCGTCTGGTCTGATACGACAGCAAGCCAGCAGGAGAGAAGCGTGGGGTCTGATCGCGGGCGCCAGGAAGTTAGTTATCTGTCTGGCTCGAGATGACGGCAGCCGGCCCGACATTTCTCAGAACAACTTTATCTCCCCGACTATCGAACAATAGGCAATTTAGACGATCCTGGAACTTTATGGTTTCCTTACAAGCAAGCCACTTTTCATTAAGACTTGTCAAGAGACACTACATGGGGAGGATGATATCAGGGAATCGGAACTCGCTACAGATTCTAAGCCTCCATCCCAGAAAAGGAACTTTGAAAGGATTGATTTAATGATATTGAGATATGTTTCGGAATTCTATACTCTATTGGCGAAGGTGGTAGAATGGAGTAATTAGTTACAAATTGGATACCTGTCAAAGATTATTTCACTAGTGATAAATACGCATTTTGTTCAAGGAGTCACAATTGAAATAAAAATTAAGTGCCGGATGGTTTATACATGTAAGTGCAAATAAACAATCTGACACACTGCCTGTTATGTTACGAAGGACATAACACAAATTTCCAAACTACATAGACATCATCATAAAGATGTGCTACCAACTAAAACTGTAAGTCTCACTTATCCTCTAGGATTACAGTTAGGTCAGATGACCACGAAATAAGAGGACTGTACGGCTAAATGAAACTGTCATTTGGACAGACTCCTCCTCGGGATTTCCTAACCAATAATGCTAAAAACATTTGTTTCAACATTAAAATTTATGTATCACACAGTCAAAGAAAATGGGACAAAAACTAGTACAAGTTTTAACAATGCTGCGCGGACAGCATACGAAGTTGCGAAGAAGAAAGGTTTATATTGTGTTTATATTAAGCCCTCAATATTCGCCAGCACTAAATATATTCTGGAGATCTGAATCACAGTTGAAAGATACAGCAATTTTTCTCGATATATTTAAGTGTTTTTTTTTTGTTTTTTTTGTTTTTTTTTTTTTGCGCAATTTATAAATTGTTAAAATGAGCCCCTTGTCCAAGTTTAGAAAATTGCTAGATTTTGTAGATGCTTTACCTCACATCGACAAGGTATTTATTAGAGTACTAACACAAAACTGGCTAACTAAAGCGAAATAACCGTAAATGACTCAAAAGAGATACATAATATTACAAATTAAACAAAAATCTTAGAAATGGTTGCTGTATGTAAAGAGACAAAACAGTAATCAAGTAATGTAGTCTTCACGGGTGTACCGCCGGATAGTGTTGTGGAAACACAATATTTCGACGGCTGGCTCTGCCGTCTTCTTCAGGTGATGAGACATGTGTAATGGTCGGCTGACCCACAGGTACTGAGATGGTTCTTTTTTTTTTTTATAATCTTTCATTCCCTCTGCTGAAGGCAGGGGCGGGCCGTTGTAGAACGCGAGTTCTTTTCAGCCAGTTGGGTTACATTTTATTTTTGTATTCCTTTATTTGTTACATTTCTTTACTATTAACTTAAAAACTAAAGACTTAATTTCTTAATTTGGGGCTGCGAGATTTTTAGTGTTTGAATGGGTCCTTTGGACTTTACGTCCTTGTTATTATTTTTGAACATTTTATTTGATCATGGTAGAAATAAGTTGTGTTAACAGCTGCAATATCTTGGTCAGGGTCAGCTGGTCTTGGCTTCTGTCCCTTTCGTCAGGGAGTGGATGGCTGGAACACCTTGCACAGCCGTTGTCTTGATCGTGGTGTTGGCGTTGGATATCTTGGCGGCTTCTTTTCGACGTCGCTTCTTTCTGACTTGTCCTATCTGTCGGCCAGCGGTGTTTGTGTGCGTCGTGAGGGGCTGGCTGCCTGGGGCCTGCATGGCTCTGCTGATACGGCGTACTAGCTTTCGGCACGTGGACTGTCTTGGCGTTAGGGTGAGGCAGGTTTTTAGCAGTTGTTTTCCACAGATTACGCCTTACAGGACAGCCTTCGTATGAGGCTGCGTGCGTACCGCGGCAGTTGGCACATGTTGGTTGTGCATCCCGCGGTCGGCTGCATTTCTTGACGTTGTGCTTTTCTCCGCAGCGGACACAGCGCTCCTGAGCATGGCAGTCTTTGGCAAGGTGCAGAAACTTCTGGCACCTGTAGCACTGCTGGATCCCTGCGATTTTCTTCCTTCTTTTCTTGCGTTGGTGTTGGCTTGGAGCCTCATCTGGTTTTGTGGCTGTCGATGACGCATGGGGTCGCTGGTGCACCTGCAGACGCGGTGCCTCTGGCTGTTTTTCCTGGTACAGGATCCCTGCGTCCTGCAGCAGTCTGATTGCAGCTTCTATGTCACCTCTCCGGATATACAGGGCGCCCCACTTGCTCATGTCTTGGCTGGTATATGTTTCCTGAGCAATGGTTGTTTCGGAGCTGGTAGACGGCTGCAGCTGATCACGTGGCGAAGCATGTTCACTTCTTCTTGGTGAGGTTGCAATGCTTGGTGATGTCTGCTTCTTGGCTGGTTTTTCCGGTGTTGATGGCGGAAGTGGTGAGGCTGGAGACGGCAAGGCTGACGTTTGTAGATGGGCGAGCCTACATTTTAGGTCATCCAAATATTCCTCTTCCTGGAAGTCTGGTGCAAACACGCATGGCAGAGGAACCAGCTTTGCCCAGGCTCGTCCGTCTTCTCCATCCTCGACTTTTCCCATACTGGGCGGGCTAGATGCGCTTGTGTGGGGTCACTAAGCGCCAGGTAGAGTTCATTGATGACACCGCAGGGGAGCATCCATCTGTAGATCTTCTTGTATACCTCTACTCGCAACTCCATCATCAGCTGATCGTCCTCGATGCGACTCCTCCAGCTACTTGGCAAGTAGTGATCGTTCGGGTGCCGCTCTTCTTTATATACAAGTCCGCGTGGCTTCGGCGATGGCTTACTATGAGCCAGGCCCGCAACCAACTGGCGGTTGGCTGCCCGTGGGCGTGGCTAAGGTTCTTGTTCCAGCCCGAGCTAATATGAAGCCCTCTACGGCGGCAGCTGGACGGAAGTACAACGTTCTATGCGGATGTTTGCCAAGGCAGGTTTCCATGCCTCACTGAGACATAGACCACTGTCTCTGTTAAATGTGTCGGCCAGTCGAATTTCGATGGCTTCTTTGATGACAGATTCCCAAAAATGTGATGTTCTAGCCAATATCCTAACGTTATTGAACTCTACTTTGTGGCCATGGTCGTACACGTGCTCGGCGATCGCTGATTTGCATATCAGCGATCGCCGAGCACGTGTACGACCATGGCCACAAAGTAGAGTTCAATAACGTTAGGATATTGGCTAGAACATCACATTTTTGGGAATCTGTCATCAAAGAAGCCATCGAAATTCGACTGGCCGACACATTTAACAGAGACAGTGGTCTATGTCTCAGTGAGGCATGGAAACCTGCCTTGGCAAACATCCGCATAGAACGTTGTACTTCCGTCCAGCTGCCGCCGTAGAGGGCTTCATATTAGCTCGGGCTGGAACAAGAACCTTAGCCACGCCCACGGGCAGCCAACCGCCAGTTGGTTGCGGGCCTGGCTCATAGTAAGCCATCGCCGAAGCCACGCGGACTTGTATATAAAGAAGAGCGGCACCCGAACCATCTCAGTACCTGTGGGTCAGCCGACCATTACACATGTCTCATCACCTGAAGAAGACGGCAGAGCCAGCCGTCGAAATATTGTGTTTCCACAACACTATCCGGCGGTACACCCGTGAAGACTACATTGCAGTCATACGCCGGGAAAGTCTTCGTTCTTACAGTAATCAAGTAACCAATTTATCCGAATATCGACGACTCAAAAGATAGCCCAAAAAAATTTGATTAACAGTAAAAGTGGCAAACCAAACGTCATAAAGTTATGGGGGATATGGCAAATATGTTAGGAACAACATTAAGCATAAAAAGAAATGTAAAACCTGTAATATTCCGTTTGTGCTCCAGGCGTTTTTACAAACTGTGATACAGGGAGCGTTTAGCACATATATATATATATTCCCTCCAGAGAAAGGTCTAGTCGCCAAACAGTTGGTAGAACTTACAAAGGGTGTTTCTCGTAAGTTTGATAAGATACGTCTTGGAGACATGGTGTATTTTAAAATCGATCGTCTGACAAAGGAGCTTTCGGCAAGCTGCAGTGATTGATTCACTGAATAATTGAATGCAGGGTCAACCTAACAGGTGAGACGTTGAGCAATCATATGGCCTAATAAGTAATTCTTTGATGTGAGTGAGTGCCCGAACTCGGAAGTTTCTCAAGAAACACTTTTAAATGACTCCCTGAAAATCCCACTCATTTGTCCAGTTGTCCATAATGGTTGTTTCTGTTGCATGTAAGCTAACTGGAGGAACAAGTCCTTCAACAACATCGCGGATTTGTCTCCCACATGATGACAGAGGAAGCTGGGAGAGCTAGTGGTAGAGATTATTCGTTACGATTCTGTCTTCGACCGCTGTATCAGCCTGACCAAACTCACCATCGTTGGGCACGCAGTAATGCTAGAGGCAGAAGTGATGCACAATACCGCTACATCACCGCGGGGTCGCAGCAACCTACAGAACCGGCGACCTTCCTCGAGACATCCGGAAAACAATTGTTACGACCAGTTCAGATACTATGATGCCACTCACCTGCCATAAGTGCGGTAAATTCGTCGATGTGTAATTGTCCACAGCAAATCAATGCCCGTAAACGACCATGTCAGTGAAAACTGAAACAAATTTGTCATATTAGTCAGAATTCAAACACATTATGATTTGTTAACATTAATTTCATTTCAAAGAAAAAAAAAGTTTTTTATATTTTTTTTAATCAAATAAAATCCCTGATATATGCTTTATTAATTCATATTTATTCGTTTCTAATCCCAGTATTCATTAAATTGTTCTGTCGTTCCGAGGATAACTACCTCTCGTTATATATTAAAATCGATCAGTAATTAATATAAGTCAATAAAGTCAAATTTGCAATCACAGTGATATTATTGTCCTGTTAATTATTTACAAAAATGGAAAACAGTTCATCAACTAAGCAGAAATCTGCTCTCATTAGGACACCACGAAAGGTATGCACAAGCGACACAATCCCGTGGAACCTTTCGACGCCGACAGTTTCCGCACAACCAGAGCAGTGCACTATGCGAACACGCACTAAGAAGAATTTCATTCTCTTTCGCCAGTTGCAAAGAGCTGCTCCACAGCAACATTTCGGTTTTACCCACCCGAGTTTACATTCGACTTGCCATTGTCTAGCTTCAACGCCGAGGTAACGTCAGACTTGGAGACCAAAAAGAAAGTTCTTCTTGACCTTGTTGCAGACTAAGTTGCCATCCATCTACTGCCTCGCCCTCCCCTCCCTCCTCCCCCAACAACCTCCATCACAGCCAGAAACCAAGCAGAATACACCCTACTTGCCACGACGCAGAAGGGAACGTACGGTGTCGTGGATTAATTGCTAGAAGCTGCTTCTTATGCTTTATATAAACACAAGTTGTTGTTGTTGTTGTTTTTGTGGCTTTAGGGCGCGTCGACAACGAGGTCATTAGCGCCCTAACAATTACCAGCAAAGACTGTGATTAAAATTCATAATAAAAGTACTGTCTGCATGGTCGACTGTAAAGGGGTCGACCATACAGACAGCACATAAAACAAATCATAAAATAAGATGTAGCACTAAAGGGGCCGCCTGGAACTAAGACCGTTGTACACCTGGATGGCTGTAGAGGAGCCAAACAGGTTCACAGAATACTTAAAAAACACTGAGCTACCTCTGTGGATTAAAAAAGTACTAAAATACTGTCTGCATGGTCGAATGTAAAGGGCTCGGCCATACAGACAGCAAATAAAATAAGTCATAAAATCAGACGTGGTTTTAAAGCGACCACAACGACTTAAAACCGTACAACACCTGTAAGGCTGTAAAGGGGCCAAACAGGTTCAAAAGAGGATAAAAAACACTGCATATCTTGCTGGCTGTATACTGGCCAGACAGACATGAATAATAACAATACAAAAAACAAAAACCATGCATATGGATTGGGTGACTGTAAAGAGGTCACCCATCAGTCTTAAAACTGGACCGATCTGCCTAAAATTGGTTTCACCCGCCTCGGTTCGGGTGGGTCTTCGATCATTGCCTGCTGAGGAACGGGATCAGGCTCGTCCACCAGCATTTCTATTTCTTCTGGCTCCGAAGAGTCAGACGACTCCGACTCAGTTGACTCCTGGCTGTTCTTCTTCTTCTTCTGCTTCTTCTTCGCCCCTTTCCCCTTCTTCTCCCTACAACTTGGTAGTCTGGGAGGGGACGAGGAGGGGGATTTCACAAAGTGAGTCGGGTCCGTCATTCTAAACTTTGGGCCACGGATCTTCTGATTGCCTCCATTCTCACTTACAGCAGTTGGCAATGCTACCACTGGGATAGCACGTGGTGGTATTGGAGGTGGCGTTGTTTTCGGTATCAGTGCTGATGGATCCTTCTTCGCTGCTGCTGGTGTGGTCGAGGACGCAGACGTGTTGCTACCAACGTCCGCGGTCGTAGATGTTGTGATCTTAGCGGATTTTGCACCGCATTTGCACTCACATGAGCACGCCGTGCTAGTGCTCATGTCTGCAACTGACGTCTGGGTAGCAACACTCTGCTTCCTGACGGGAGCTGAAGCCATCTTAGCAAAAGTAGTTCCGAAAATTGGAGCGGCGAGCGACTTGGCCCTCTTTTAGCTTCCCCATAGGGAATCCGCTCTTTAGTCTTCAGCTCCTGTATCTTGCGCTCTTCAAGATACACTTGACACTCCCTACTCCAGGCAGGGTGCGACCCGGAGCAGTTGACGCACACCTGTGGGAGCGTGCAACCAACACCCGGCTCATGTGCGCCCTCCCGCAATTACCACAGGTTGGTTTTCCTTTACATGACGCCGTCGTATGTCCGAACCGCTGACACTGGAAACAGCGCATCGGGTCCGGAACATACGGACGGACGTTCAAATTAATGTACCCTGCTTTGATGTTCTTTGGCAGTACTGGAGTGTCAAACGTCAGGACGAAGGTGGCAGTCTTTTCAATATTGCCATTTACCCTTCGAGTGATCTGACGTACCTCGACCACTTTCTGTTCCTTCCACTCCTCAACAAGTTCCTCGGTCCCTATGTCAACTAAGTCACGGCAGGTGACAACGCCTTTGCTGCTGTTAAGGGATTTGTGGAGTTCGCAGGTAACGGCGAACTCCCCGAGCTTCTCACAGTTCAGGAGTTGGGTAGCTTGCCTACTGGAAGTTGTTTCCAGCAGCAGCGTCCCGTTCCTCAGCTTTTTTATGGTATTTAGGGTCCCTACCAGACCCTCTAAACCCTTAGAAATATAAAAAGGTGAAACTTTTTCTAAAGATCCTTCCACTCGTTGCATAACTATAAAAGCATTCGCAAGCGAACAAACTTTTCTGTTACTATTACTATCTGAAGAGGGGGGGCTATCAACCCTCACCCTCTTCTTAGAATTGGGTGTATTTTGATTATTCTGCGGCACACCCGTACTGCAGGGTTTTTTGTTTTTATTGTGAGTCTTAATTTTGGTCCCACGAGTAAAAACAATATAGAAGGAAATGCTCATACAACAGGGGTGTGCAGGTGCCCCTGAGGTTGCACGTTAGCGGGTGATTTTCCTCATCACTCATTCGCCTCCTCGGCACGTGTCTGACCTTGAGGTTGAGGGGTTTTTTATAGAGGTTTGTTCCGTCCTCGCAATCCGGGCGATGAAGCCAAGATTCCCGTTCTCCTAGGCACACAACGTTCCACCGCCACGCCTTACGGTGGTCGTTGAAGCATGGTAGGAGCTTACGGTGTGGGAAACTTGCGGCGCTCACAAGTTTCCAGCTCGGGCACCGCGGGTTCGCCAAACCCGTACCTGGCACTTGCGTACCAGGCCCCTGCGGGGTATAAACACAAAATTGTGTTACTGATTGCTAAGATCAAGAGACCTGTCAGACAGGCGCTGTGCTGCACCTAACCAAAGGAAATATTTTTGTTTAAAATTAGTTACTTGATGGATTTCTATTATTACTGTACTCACGATTTATTTAATTAAATATATTTCACTTTCTAAAAACTTTGACAACAGCAAGTATTCTCAACCGCTGTTGACTGACTCCATAGAACTGGTATGTACACTACATCTGCAGAACTAAAGACATCGCGCCATTCGCGACTTCGTGCACTTCTCCGAGAACATTGAGGTCCTCTATGTGGCGATGTTGTTTTTTTGTTGTTATTAACTGACAGCGGTGATGAGAACCACACAGTAATTACCCCATTTCAATATTCCATTTTGTCAAGATACATATGTTACATTAAGACACTCCGACACTATTATAAATAGAACTTGTTACATACACTGTTTCATCATCATCTATACCTCTACATAAATCTGTAAATGGGCTGAGTCTGTTTGTTGAGACATCGCCGAAAAAATTACTGAACAGATTTTGAAAAGCTTTGAATTTGACTTGACACCTGGGGTACATCTTATGATACTATGTCACGTGGCGCGGAAATTGAAATCTGGTATGAACACCAAACGGTTTTATTTATAATCTGGCTTAGCTAGGAAACTATTCTGAACCAATATTGGCAGAGTTTTCACTGTTTCTAACCTTCAATTGGAGTGTAAGGGAGAGACTATACTAGCATTTTCCAACCAAATGTCAACCTTTCCTTCACGTGGTGCACCCTGTTTGCATAGACGAGGCTCTGGCGAATGAAAGATTCCCGGTATAAGGAGTCACTCACCGCTTGCCAACTACCTCCGAAAGGAGGGCGGAAGAGCGAGGAGCGGTTCAGGGCACCCTCTTGCCCTTGGGGTTGGAAACGGCCCCTAAAGGCGGATGAATCAGAAATGATCAACGGCATGGGGATGCAGAAGGCAACGGGAAACCACTGCATTAACGACCCAAAGGGAATCCTCTCAAACTACATATATCATTATGGCTTCTTCCTGGGTAAAATATTCCGGAGGTAAAATAGTCCCCCAATCGGATCTCCGGGTGGGGACTGCTCAGGGAGGAGTCATCAGAATGGATAGAAACATTCTACGAGTTGGAGCGTGGAATGTTAGAAGTCTGAATAGGGCAGGTAGGTTAGAAAACTTAGAGAGATGGAACAACTTAAGTTAGATGTTGTTGGGATTAGTGAGATTAAATGGATGGACGCACAGGATTTCTGGTCTGGGGAACACAGGATAATTAGCACACAAGCTGTCAATGGAGTCACTGGTGTCGGATTTGTAATGAACAAGCAAGTAGGGAAACGGGTGAGTTATTATGAACAGTTTAGTGACAGGATTATTTTGATGAGGTTAGAAACTAAACCCGTCCCAACCACATTAGTACAAGTGTATATGCCAACGTCACAGGAAGATGACGAAGAAATAGAAAAAATATACGCTGAAATTGAAGAATTAATCCAATATGTGAAGGGGGAGGAAAATCTAATAATCATGGGTGATTGGAATGCAGTAGTGGGAGACGGAAAAGAGGGGAATACAGTAGGAAGTTTTGGTCTAGGAGAATGAAATGAGCGAGAAAGCAAGTTGCTAGAATTTTGTGATAGATCTAAGCTAGTAGTGGTAAACACACTGTTTACGAACCATTCAAGAAGAATATACACCTGGAAACGTCCTGGGGATACAGGTAGTTATCAGCTAGATTATATCATGGTCAAACAGAGATTCAGGAATCAAGTTCTAGACTGTAAAGCGTACCCAGGAGTAGACATAGACTCTGACCATAATTTGATAATAATGAAGTCCAGACTGAAATTTAGGCGAATAAGGAAGCAGTATAAGCAGAACAGACTGGAAGTGAATAAACTGAAACAATCTAGCATGAGAGAAAAATTTGCAGAAATGGTAGACTTAAGTCTAAGAAGTAACTCTGAAAAGAGCTCAACCGAAGACGAATGGAATGTATTAAAGACCAAAATAATGAAAGCTGGTAAAGAAACATTAGGATTTAGGGAACAAGCTGCCCGAAAATCTTGGATCACAGAAGAACTTTTGGAGCTGATGGATCAGAGGAGAAGGTACAAAAATGCTCAGGATGAAGCAGGAAGAGAGCAGTACAGGCAGTTTAGAAATCAAATAAATAGGAAATGCAAAATAGCAAAAGAAAAATGGCTACAAGAAAAGGAAATGTTCGTGGGTAAAGTAGAAATTGCATATAGAAAGATCAAACAGAATTTTTGAGAAATGAAGAAAAGAGGTATGACCATTAAAGCTTGTAATGAATTAAAAACTTCAGTGCCATTAGGCACTAAGTGATCCCACGGTATGTGTGAATATTGCCGATGCGTTGTGTCAACGAACAGAAACGTGACGGAACTAAAGCGTCCAGATTTACACGCACCTTGGGGGGTGCTGACAACGTCCTACTCAACTTTGGCATTAAGCGGATTTATAACCCCCATAAATAACTGAGACCCGCTTTCTATTTTCGCACGTTTCGGAAAGTTCTCGCCGAAAACTGGCGCAGACTAGCAAAAATAAACCTTAGTGACGTTTCCTAGTAAATGAGTGCTTTATGAGAGTAGGGGAAGACGATCCAGCCAATAGAGAAGCCGCTTCAATTTATTGCCGTGTTGGTGTTTTTTCTTGTCTGTTCTGGGGCCAATGTGGCGCTGGTCCTTTGGCGCGGATTGCGGTGATTCGCCAAGAGCCGGACGCGACATGGCGTTACGAGAAGTACAGAGTCTTGCTCGGGGAAGAAGAACGGACGACGAGACACTCTGGTTCAGATCTTCATCTAGTACAGCCGAAGTGACCTTCAACGACGCCGGAGCTGGGGACACTGCTATCACGCGGTGCGGTCGAGAAAGCTGGACGACCCCATGTGGCGCTGGTCTTGCCTGGTCGCTGACCTGGGCTGTGAACAATGGTAAAAGCTACGACCCGGACGGAAACTCATGCAATCGTTCCACCCAGTAATGACCATGAGATTTTGCTCTAGCTGTTTGATATTCAATGATATGTAATTGTTAACCTCAGAATAAAAACAAAATTCATGTTTGCCTAATTTCACAATAATAAATTGTACACCCAATTTTCAGTTTTCCTATTCATTACAATAATATTTCATGTGATAAGCTGAAGATTAAGTATGACTTTTGATATTCCAAATTGATAATTTTGTTAGTGATAAAACAGTGTGACCCAAATATAAACGTCCCCAAGATAGACGTTACAAGCTGCAGATGGGAAACCTCTTTTAAGCTCAGAAGACAGAGCTAACCGATGGAAGGAATACATCGAGAAACTGTACGTTGGGGACGGCTTGAACAATAGTGTAATGAAAAAGGAAGGCGATGTCGACATTGATGACTTAGGAGATCCTGTTTTGAGGACAGAATTTATTAAAGCTCTGAATGAATTGAAAGCAAATAAAGCAGTTGGAATTGATGAGATCCCTGCAGAACTTCTTAAATCCCTAGGAGAGGAAGGAATCAAAAGATTATTCAAGCTCATATCAAAAAGTTATGAGACAGGAGAAATTCCAACTGATTTAAATAAAAATATCATCTTCACACTACCAAAGAAAGCACAAGCCGACAAATGTGAGAATTATCGCACCATTAGTCTAACATCACATGCTTCAAAATTACTGACCAGAATAATATACAGAAGGATGGAAAGGGTAGTAGGTGAAGATCATTTTGGGTTTAGGAGACATCGCTGTACAAGGGAAGAAATTCTGTTTTTAAGATTAATACTTGAAGGGCGGATCAAGAAAAACAAAGATACTTTTAAGGCATTTGTTGATTTAGAAAAAGCTTCTGATTGTGTTAGGTGGGACAAGACGTTCAAAATTTTAAAGAAGTCAGGTCTAAAGTATCGAGATAGAAGAATACTCTATAAACTATATAAGAATCAAGTGGCTACAATAAAAGTAGAGAATCACGAGAGACATGTATCAGTTAAAAAGGGTGTAAGACAAGGTTGTAGTCTATCCCCGTTAATATTCAACTTGTATGTAGAAGAAGCAATAAAGAAAGTCAAAGAAAAATTTCCATGTGGCATAAGTTTTCAGGAAGAAAAAAATCAGTATGCAACGATTTGCTGATGACAGTGTCTTGTTAGCAGAGAGGGCTGAGGATATTGAGAAGTTACTGAATGGCATGAACAAAATACTGAAGGAAGATTTTGGACTGAATATAAATCAAAGCAAGACAAAAGTGATGAAATGTAGCAGAAATGATACCAGTACTAGTAGATTAAATATAAAAATAGGATCGGATGCAATAGGAAAAGTAAGTGAATTCTGTTACTTGGGAAGTAAAATTACAACCGATTGCCGAAGCAGGAATGATGTTAAAAGCAGAATAGCACTAGCAAAAAGAGCCTTCATGAAAAAGAGAAACCTTTTAGTTTCAAATATTGATCTAGGAATTAGAAAGAACTTTTTAAATCTCTTTGTGTGGATCACAGCACTTTAACGTAGCGAAACATGGACTGTAGGAATACCGGAAATTATGAAAATTGAAGCATTTTAAATGTGGTGCTACAGAAGGATGCTGAAAATTAAGTGGACAAAGTAAGAAATGAACGAGTTTTGGAAATGATGGATGAGAAAAGAAGTTCTCACACTCCATCACTTGTTACTGAAGCATAGAATTGAAATCTGTGTTAAACATCAAATTCTTTTACATATAATCTGACACTTCTTAATAACTACTGAACAGATTTTGGCAGTGTTTCCAAAGTATGAAAACTTTGGGTCTACCCTACAAACATTTTGAGATGCACATCATCACATCACCTTACCTAGGGATAGGAAGTACAAAATTAATGTTTTACAAAACAGTATTAAGAGAATGTGATCCTATCCTAACACCATGTATAGGTTCTTTCTCTAAGTTTCGGGAATTAAGCATTTCAAAAGCCAATGAGTTGACTGATAAAAAATTTATCGATTCTGGTAGAAAATTTAAGATGATGCGAACTGTTAAGGGAAAATTTATAGCAGGGAGTAGCATTTTTATGACAGTAGCAAATGATGTATTGAGGAATGTACCTGTTAATTCTTCATATAATGTGTACCAAACATTAGAAAATTAATGATGACAATTTACAAGACGACGAAAAAATAACCCAGAGCTTGTATGGTCCATGTGAATTAAGTCACTGGCAAAAATAGTGATGCAAAAAACGAATAATACGTAATGAAATATATCCGCAAATAATACATGCGAAAAAAGGAAAAGACGGGGCTAAAATTTTTTATATATTAATATTAGAATGTTAAAAACTGTATCTCAGTAGAAACTCCACAGTGCTTTCCTTCACAAGAAGAGATGACACAAGTGGTAGGCCACAAGCTTCGCTATCAGCTCTCTGGCGCCATTTTGTTTTTTGCACAACTATAGATAACAAAAAATTGTATTTGTTTCACGACGATTCGAGAAGGTTTCCAAAGAGAAGTTTAATTAAGTCCGCTAATAATCATCGGTTATCACGAGATAAAGTCATGTACTGAGTTTTGGGAAGAGAGATAAGATTGCGCAAAATAGAAAACATTTGAAATCAGTAATTGTATCAACGCTTTTTATCGCTTTTAAAACTTCAGATATTTTTACTCTTTAAAATACGCTGATGAATCATATGTAATTGCAACATGTTACAATAATAACTTTCCAAGCAGACGACAAATCTAAGATGTAGTTTTTTTTTTATTACAACAGCAAAAATTCTGAAACGAAGCAATAAATTCTGTGGATAATTTTTGAGAACATTACAAAGAACTGGAACGTATCTTAATAATTTGCAACATTTTGACTTCCTGATTGTAGCAATTAGGCAAGATTTCATTTTCAGAAATACACCGGTGTACAAAATTAACGGAACAAACGAAAATTTTTCAAGGTTGAATTTATTTTGCCACTAAACAATATAAATAGGTGATAGTAAAGTAGAAACAGTGTAAAGAATACGAGTACAGAACGTAAACAACTGCAACATGCATAACGGTAGACAAACATGTTCTTCGTTTTTTCCAACCTAACGGATTTGCACAGAAATTCCGACAACTGATTAATGTTCTCAGTATGGGGAGTGACCACCTCTGGCAGCAATACAGGACTGACAACGGCGGGGCATGCTGTGAATGATGCCATCAATCTCATGTTGAGGTAATAACGCCCAAATCTCCCTGCCCACATCGTTAAGGATCCTCCTTGATATCGGTCTCTTTCCCCAATTTTTGGGTCACGATATCATGTTCCATGTTCCTTCCAGATGCGAGTCTTTCGAGAATCACTCTCTAGATCAAAGTGGGACTCATTTGTGAAAAGAACATTGGCCCACTGTTCGACCGCCCAGTTTGCATGTTGATGATTCCACTCTAGACGTTCCCTTCTGTGAAGACGCGTCAGAGGTACCCATACAGCAGGTCTCCGACAGTAAAGGCCACTCTGCCAAAGCCTTCTGTACACTATTTGCCTTGATACAACTGTTCCAGTGGATGCTGCGATGTCAGATGCCACTTGCCGTGCAGTACTAAGGCGGTACCGTCGTGCCCTTACAACCAAATAAAGGTCTTCTGTTTCTGATGTCACACGTGTTGGCCCTGCCCTGGTCTTCGGGATACAGTTTCGGTCACTACAAACTGTCGCCACATCCTGGAAACAACAGAACAAATCACATTAAGCCAATGGGCTAAATCACTTTAAGACTGTCGTGCTTCCATTCTTCCTATGGCCCTCCACCGCAGAGAGTCAGGTAGGTGTCTTCTCTGTCTGTGAATGTGTACACAGCATTGTATGAGAGGTAGGACGGCCAGTTCCTTTCCTCTGTGACCTACAAATTAACGTAGATTCCGAACCACAGAACGTCCCAGCGTAGTTCATATGATCAAATACAAATCTTAAAAATTCATGCCCCCACGGGAATTTGAGCACGGGATCGTAGCCAGAATTTTTTTGAAAGCTAGCGCAGAAACAACTTTTTTCCCCACTAATTACATTTGAGCTGTAAGACCGCTCCATATTTGTTATACATTCAATATAATTCTCTCCTATTTAGGATAAAATGTTTTACAATTAAACTGGTAGTATTTAATGATAACCGGTTACTGTGCAAAGTACGGCTAGTAGAAAATACTGTTAAATCGGGTTGAAAATACGGCTAGCTGTTTCCTTGGCACTTTAAGGAAACGTCTACCCGAAAGCCGTAAAATATGTAACAAAGTTTCAATTAGCGCCAAAACATACGATTACGTACATTACTGTCTATGCATTTTTATAGTCAGAATTTGGTGTGACAGGTGGTTTCTTTACTCAGAATCCACTAAGCATCATGGAATGTTAGTAGTCATTCTGGTTCAGGTTGCCATTCAACCTAAACACAACAATATTAGGCACATTGCTGACTTAGAGGCAATAGACGTCTCGAGCCGCCTGTGACGTTATTATAATTAGAATTCGCTACTGCAGCCACCTTATACACTCAAAAACCATGATACACCATGGAATTTTAGTCTTCAAGCAGGTCGAGGCTGCATGCAAACCTAACCACACTGTCCGCTAATACAGCTCTTTGAAAATCAGCACATTCACGGTAAAGATGGCTGCTACATATTGGCTAATACCGCAAGTAATCTGACGATTTGCGTTGTATTACTCTTGTTTTACCTGTTTTGTCGACTTCGCGTACACTTTTTCTTGAATAATAATGCCTAAGGAGTGTGTTAATCACATTTTCATCCCGAAATAACAATTTTTTTTTACTGGCCGTAATTTGAACAGCACCCTGATAACCAGTTTTTACAACTCAGTAATATTGATGTTTGTGTTAAATACACATGTGGTGGTAAACGATAATTACATTATAACTACTAATATTATTTTCAAAGAAGTGTTGTAGAGTAAACAATCACTTTTGACAAAGCCAATTTTTAAATACCTTCTTTTTAAATGTTTAAAACGGGTCAGCTAGTATACAAGGCTTCCTATGCAACAACCAAAGATAAAATAGTAGACACATCGTGGCGTTAAAAAAAAAAATAAGTTTGAAAAAAATAACATTCGACAAAGCCACGATCTATTTTTAAATATGCACTTTTTAAATGTTTTACATTTAAACTGGTAGTATTTAATTATAACAACTTTTTACAATTAAGTAATATTGATATTTGAATTACGGTCATTATTATTTTCAAAGAAGTTTTATAAAATAAAGTATCACTTCTGACAAAGCCAATTTTAAAAAATATCTTTTTTTTAAAGAAATGTATGCAAGAAATGTTAGTTTAAATATATGAGTCCCTTGAAACCAAAGAGAAAATATTAGTTGGCTTCCTGATACCTAAATCGTCTACGAGATGACTTTAGAGCTGTTTTCGAGAAACCAAGAGCAAAAATTGTTCGTATTTTGTAAAATTGGGTTTTTGCATGGAAGACAACTATTTATATAAACTTAAAAAGCAAAATATTATCTAAATATGAAATTTCTTCCAAATCGTTAGTGTCGTTTCCAAGATCCAAACTATATATACATTTATATACAAGAATTTCTTTTTAAACATATAAGATTAAGAACTTGAGAACTTTGTTAGCAGGTATGAAAAAGTAACGAAATCTCTACATGAGAAAACTGATTGTTAATACACAATTCAAACATGCATGAAGATTTTAATTAGTTATCAGATGGGTCCATGGTTACGAGTCACTGGTGTGGATAATACGTGGCAATCAGTTGTCATTAACATTGAGGGAAATGTTTTTATCACAACAACTTTCAGTAATTAAGGTCATTGCTGTCAAAGTGCCTTTTTTAAACTTTACAGTCACTTTTCGAAATCAGGGTCTTCTGTTTATTTTTAATATAAAAAATCTGCCGAAGATCTTATAATTCTCAGACATCATCAAAGACGTTCGTTCCATATAGTGTAGGGAAGAGTTTTTTGTCAGCCAACTTATCTTATTTGTCGTGCTATTCCGATTGCTGAAACACGTCATCAAGATATTCTTCCAGTTTTAAATCCCAGCTTGTCCGGACTAAGCCCACACTGATTATGAGCCAAACCGACAAACCGGACTTTCCAAGACATCCTTCCCCAAGAGAATATATCACAGATGTGTAGAGCAAACCGTAATAGTTGACCCGGAGAATGCGTTTCCACTGGCTCGATGCCAAGTGACAGAAACATTTTTTCATTCTTTAGATTTCCGACGGTTTAGCTGAAACATGCAGCTATATAAAAGTAAAAGTTACGACTGCGTTAGATTAATTAATTCTTCCCTCAATTTTCATTCAGTGGAGGCAGATTTATTATTGCCAAGCCCTTTCGGATATCAGTAAAAATATCACTATTACGCAGATTTTATATTTGTCTGAGGTTGCTCTTTATTAGGATTCCGTAGGCAACACGCCAAAAACGGAATCGTTAGAATTTTGTCATGTCCGTCCTACCATTCTTATGTCACAGTATTGAATTCTTCTATATCGGCACCGATGGCGGTGAAATTTCAGACCAAGATGAATTTAGTTGATGCCAAAACAGATCCCTTCTTTTACCTCAGAGATAGCAATTTCAAAAAATTGCCGTCGTTGTTATTTTGTAAGTTTTTATGCTGTGTAGCTTTAAAAATCATTATAAATGTATCCCCCATTGTTCTAATTTTTTCAACAGTAAAACCGAAAAAAATTAAATACTAAGGTATTTAGTAAGGCCATGCAAAGAGAAAACTATTTTGGATATAATTCGCTGAAAACATTTTGTTAGACATACACAAAAATCTGTTACCAACAGCGTTATAATTCACCATCTTATTAGGAGAGGATTTCAGTGTGGAAATCGCGATCGTAGAACCAACAAGTCTGGTAAATAGTACGTTGCCTCTGGTTTCTCGCCCTAAAGCAGTTTTGCCTGGTGGGTCTCCGTTTTAAAGAAATCGGGGGTTAAAAAGTATAAAAATTGTGTGTAAATGATATATATCTATACGGAAGACAGTTTGTTCATGACGTCGGTTTAGCCTCGCTCGTTAAGGCGGTGTGATTAGATGCGACAGGTCCGCAATTCGATCCCACCCCCAGCAAAAAAAAATTCTATTTTTTTTTATTGCTATTCAATTTTGTAGCATTAAAAATTTGTTTTGAAATAAATTCTACAAAATTTTTCTTTTTCTTTGACAAATACGCAAGTATTAGGATGATACAACCGAAATGTACGCATTTATGTCAACCATATGATGTGTATTTTCTATCATCAGGTAAAAATACTGATAAAAAGACCAAAACGCGCCGGAACTGTTGCAAGATAATCGTGCAATGTCCTCTCGTGAAGATGCTGTTAAGATACATTCACTTATTCAACAAATTTTGCGAGCACCTGTGTTTTATGACATGATAAAATATTCCTGGTATGGTTCAAAATTAACCAATGAAAGGCCGGAATTTACAAACCTGAACGAGACCTTATTTCTTAAATCAACAATAAATACTGTATGTCACTGTGGAAAGATATCCTTCATAAAATGTTCCTGGTGTGCTCGTAATTTTTGTTTCACATGTTTTTATGATTTATATCATCCTAATATTTGCGTATTTGTCGAAAGATTATAAATTTTTTTGTATAATTTGTTTAAAAACAAATTTTTAATGCTAACAGATCGAATAGCAATGAAAAAGAAATACAATTAGAAAAAATATTTCACTGATGGCTGAATCGAACTTGGGACTCATCGCATCTGATCACATCGCCTTAACGAGCACGGCTAAACCGACGTCATAAATAAACGGTTTTTAGTACAGATATAGATCACTTACACACAATTTTTATACTTTTTGACCCCCGGTTTCTCTTAACCGGAGGCCCACCAGGCAGAACTGGTTCAGGGCGAGAAACCAGAGGTGACATACTATTTATCAGACTTGTTCGTTCTACGATTGCGAATTCCACACTGAAAGCATCCCCTTGTTAGTATCGTTTGTAAAGAAATTTTATAGGAAGATATGTTTAACTGATCGCAAAAAAGAGGAAAGGAAACCTACCACAAAAAAGATTTTTTAATAGCATCCTAGCACATGGAACACGGGGATGACATGTTTTTTAGAGACAGATAATACTGTTATAAGATAATTATGAATGTTTATATTTAGATACCTGCTGAGTATTAAAACATGTTGTTCAGTACAATTCAAGTATCATCAAGTAGTGGGTAATTGGAATGTAGTGTTGTGCTTTCGTATGAAAGCTTAAGACACCAACATAAAGAAATATAACAACTACGGAACTGTATGCTTTGCGTACCAGACACGTAAATTTCGTTTTATATATAGTGTTATTGGTTTCACTTCACGTGCAGTGTTGTACGCTGATCTGTATAAGCGTGGAGCTGCTTACGTCATCAAATATTCTGCCGTTAGTGAAATCCGAGCGTGCTCTGGCGGTAGTGGCAAAGGCCGTCAAGCCCTGTTTGCGTTTAGCGGCCTGTCACAGAGTTTGTCCACGACCAACAGCAACATGTGTGTGTGTGTGTGTGTGTGTGTGTGTGTGTGTGTGTGTGTGTGTGTGTGTGGTGATATAGTTCAGCAGTGCGTCGGCGACATGTATAAACACTGCACGATTCTCCCAAGTTCCTCGTTTCTGTTTATTTCTTCTTTTTTTTTAATTCGGGCTTTACAGTTGGTGGGCATAGACGATGGATAAGGAACGGGAAGGAAATCAGCCATAGTCTATATGACGGAATCATTCGCCTCGAGTGATTTCGGGAAAACCAAGGAAAACCGAATTTAGGGCAACTTGGAACGGGGCTCGAACTCCATGTACCAAGAAGGAACCACACTGCGTTTATTAACTTACAATTCGGCCTATATACATCGAGAAGAGTTTTTAACTGGAATTAATTAATGGTAACGCCACTGAAGTGCTAACATTATGATCGAATAATGGAAACAGTAGATCGGTGGAGAATTAAAAAAGTAGGGAGTATAGGAACGTGAGGAAGAGTGTAAGCAACAAGAAACCACCATACTTGTGCAATATAATTCGAGAAATCGCAGTGATATCTTACAGCAACGGAGGCGCATCGAAGGAAAAATGCTCGGAAAAATTGAAACCACATAAACAAAATTCTGAGAGCCTAGAAAATACGTGAAGTACCTTAATATACACAGAATCAGACTTCTCTTGTGCAGAAGCGAATGTAAGTATACAACTTTTAAAAAAGACATGCACTTTACGCCAGCATTCAAGGTATTGTGGGAAAATTTCTTCCACCGTTTGCCAATGAATCAACTGTTATTTGATACCAGAACGTTATAACAGTATCATACATCGCCGCTCTGTAAAATGTACCGATTTACAGGCAATGCCGTGCATTAGGTAACCATTAAATCACCTTTATCCGCCAGAATATAGAAAAAAGCTTTAATTTAACACGACTGCGGTCAAGTGAAGGAACTTAGAACCCGCCTGTTATTAAGACGTGCACTGAAGAACTACGTTCCCTTTTCAGCTGTAGTTTTCCAGCCCAAATTTTGTTGTTTCATTCAAAGTCGCTTCATTAAATACTGTCGCAACGAGAACGCGTAGGATTTAATTTGTTTATCTTGAATACGAAAGCGGTACTAACTTTAAAACTTGCCACTAGAGAACATGGTACTCACTGCAGGCGAGTGAAGACTTAGGTGCGTAATTACGCAGCGCAGTTAAAAAAAAAAAAAAAAAAAAAGGCCTTCAGACTCGCACTTAAGTTTATAATTATAAATGGTAAGGCAAGAAGAAAAGAGGGTCAATAACTACGTTGGTTTTTAAAATTAGACATCCAGTTCAGAACTTTCATAAACACTGCTCGTTGTTCTACAGAGAAATCTTGTACTTACTAACAACGGCTGTTTTCTAAAAACAATTCAATTTTAATACAATCTTTTGGATTTTTTCTTTACACTAGTTTATTTCAGGCAAGCAAATTTAAAATTTATACATTTTCTAGATTCGCTATAATTTTCTGTTTTATTTCTTTAAATCAACAAAACGCGACTCTTGGCATGAGTTTGATAATAATTCTATGAGAGTTTTTTTTAACTCAATAACTCGGTAACCGATGGTAAATTATCGGGTGCCAAAATTGTTCGTGATATTTATGACAGTTATAAGAGACACATACGAGGCTTGGTTCGCATGTTAGAAGGCGACAGCGCAAACAATGTATGTGCTCACAATCTTTGCTTTCTGTGTACCTATAATCTTTCATCAAATGCTATTGTTGATTCGTATTCTTTGTTTTACGGTTGTTTAACTTAAGCGGGTCGAGTGGCAGTGAAAAATGGATTAAAAAAATCATCGAAATCCATGATAATGTTTTGACTGACGGATGAAAGAAAGTGAAGGCGTAATCGGAGCCACAGTCATCCCGAGTGGGCTCATTTTATTTTGCATAACGAACAGCACATTAAAGAACTTTATGCAAGATGGGTGCCACTATTGCTCAGTAATAGCGAAATCCCATTCGAATATCGGTAGACTGTTTGGAGCGATTTAAGAAGAATCAAATCGCGCCATTTTGTAACTATGCACGAAAGCGTGAATTCACCACTATACATCGGAAACGAAACAGCAATCAAAACAAAGGACTGCACGAGGCGAATCGGCTCCGAAGAAAGCGAAATGCATTTCATCCGCTGGGAAGATGATGGCTTTAGTTTTTCAGGACGCAAATGGAATTTATTTGATTGTCTTCTTGGAGAAGGGAAAAACCACTACCGAAAAAGACTACTCATCACTTTCTGACAAATTGAAGACAATGTTTGCGGAAAAACATCCGAAAACTGAAAGTCTTGTTTCACCATGACAATGCGCCGGTGCATTCATGCCGCGTTGCTCAGTAAAAATTGAGTGAACGGTTTCAAATCCTTCCGAATCCACCCTGTTCACCCGATATCGCTTCCTGGAATTACCACCTGTTTCCAAAACTCAAAACTTTCCTACATTGGCTCACATTTCGGTCATGCAAGGTAAACGAATATTCTGTGAGCCTTGAAGAAATCCATTTCCATAAAGGAAACACAAAGTTGGAGAAACGTTGTTGGAGTAGGTGTCTTGAACATCGAGAGGACTAAGTTGAAAAATAAAATACATTTCAAGACTTAATTTGATCTCGCTGATACAAACCAAGTTATTTATGAAATCACTCTCGTATATCCACTTCTTTCATAGGGTTTAAATCCGAGGAGAATTTTTATAGTCATCCCCATGCATTTACAGATGGAACGCCGAAAGGTTTCACGATGTTTTATATTGATAAAAATATCTCGAACTTCTTTGTTATCGTTTATGGCTTTATGCCTAGTCAACGATGAGGTCATTAGAGGCGGAATGTCGCAAACTTAGGAAGTTTAGAGCGTCTTATTCTTCGGTCTGGTTCGCAATGAATTAAAGTAAAACATCAATCCTGCACCGCGATTATCATCTCTTTCGGAAGGACTTTTTAACACTTTTAATATAATGATAAATTCGAATTTCTTTCCAGCACTTATGATAAAAGAGCATGGTCAATAATGTTTATCGAAATTCCGTGCTGATTTTCCAGAAAAAGAAATCGTAAGTGTACTGCAGAGCTTCAGTGTATTTGTGTTAGGTCACCTGCTTTGAAAAAAAGCGGGCGTGCGGTGATTCGCAACCTGCTATTGTTCTCGGCGGTCAGACTGAGCAGGTATTTCGCAACCCAAATAAACAAGGAGTCGTATGGTGATTCGCAACCCGGGGAAGGCAAACGTGGTATCATAGTTCTGTTCGCCTGTCTACTCTTCATCATATTATCACACAAGGAAGGTTATCAGTCTTCACCAAGTCGCCTCCAACAGTACATGTGTCGAGCAGATCAACGGCGATACTCGAGAAAAATGTCATTTTTTAAAACAAAAAAACCTAAGTGAAAGGTAACGTTTTGTGGATGTGTTCAAGTCGTACAAAAGAACGGTGAAAAATGTTGGTGACGACTAACAGTGCCGTAAGTGACATAGTGAAAATATCTTAATTCCACAGCCAAGATGTTCTAAGTGATCATGAAATTAAACTATTACAGGTGTGTAAGGCCACACTTTTTCTGTGTTTGTGTGTTTTGAGTAGGATTAAGATTTTATTCTTCCATTCTATCACTTTAGTTCAGAACTACTGTAAAACGAAAGGCTCTTGACGACATTTCGGCGCGACCATACAAGATAATTAGAAAGGCCATTGCTGAACTACACCAAGTAGATCATGATGTCATAGCAAACCTTCCAACCAATATTTATCGACAGAGAATGAGGAAACTCGGAATAACGACTAAATTAAAAAATTCAAAGACCGTATGATTGACAACCTCACGTTCATAAAAGAAATGAGTATTTCGACCAGAGTTACGGCCGACCTGAGGCAATATCAAATCTGTATTTTAAATGACAATGTTTTATATGATGATATTTTACTGACTGTTCGCATGGTTCTACACAACTGAATAAATCTTTCAAGAAAGCACAAATATTTTGTTTTATTTTACATGCTCGAGAGGTTGCGAAACACCGGATGTTTTAATACGAAGTAGTGACCCTAGGTTGCGAATCACCAAACACCGAAAAAAAAACCTAAATTTGTGTATTTGAAAAAAAAAAGCATCGATCGCTCCATATTTCGAATTTCACAATAAACTGAAGATCCCAGTAGAAAAGAACAGGCAGTCCTACCTCCAACACACTGGTTTATTATGTGTCCTTTGAAAGAATACATCAATTGTTCGGGTCTGGAACTAAGTTTTAGCAATGAGACTACTTCACATCCGTAGAAGTTGATTAAATTAATAATACACAAATTTTGATACAAGTTTTCAACTTCTGAAGACATGCAAAAAAATATAGCTAATGTTAAGTTTAAATGTACTAAAGCCCTTATATACGCATAGAAACAGAAAATTTGAAATAATAATATCCACAATTCTGCTAAATAACTGTCCGAGAACATTAACCTCAGATAAATAAATAAAACTAAAATTTCTTTGATCCAACAGCTTTGAAGCATATCAATTATTAAATAAAAATTAGATTATCTGTATTGGAAAGCTAAATAGCAAATTACACTTCATTCTGATCGTTAAATCTCTAAATGTCATGTTTTCAAAGAATTAGGAGTCTTTACTACCCTAAATAAGAGGGGAAAAAACTGAACCCATCTCTTTTACTTTTTATTTCAAATTTATATTCCGTTATGACTATAGCAATCAAGTGAACATGTATAAAACGTTTTCTCAGAAACACTGTATAAAACAAAAAAGTCAGCATATGCGCAGCAATAGATGAACGTGAACTGTAGAGTCGAGGTTTCAATCTATAGATGAACGATTCAATACACTCACAATGAAAAGATTTAAAATAGTTAGTTTTAAACCATTTCTCTAAATCTCAGTTTCCTTATGCTTTAATCGCGACCGAGGATTTCACCACGGCATGGCAGTAGGAAGCATCACGTTGAAACCTTCATGAAAATCGTCACTGACCAAGAGAACCGCCTATGAGAATAGTAAAAAGAAAGTAAGGTACTTCAACATGTATAGATGTATTGAAATATCGCAATCATAACGTTAGTCTATTAGAGTACGTTACTTTCAGTTAGGCATCCGTATAAAGATGATCAAATCTTTTTACTAAGCAGAGAAATATTTTTAAACAAATTTCCTTCAGTTGCTATCGTCCACCGATGATTCCGTACACATATTATAAATGGATTGCACTGAGAAAAAGATGTTTGAAAAATCTAAAAAATAATCTGCAAAATGCGACTTTTTAAGCCGATTTTTTCTTTCAAATGATATGTAAATAATTACAATAAATCTCAGTTTAAAAAATTACAGTAAGCCTCTGAAAATCTTGGAAAATATTTTTAAAAAAGTCACGACATTTTTATTACACGATTCACAAAATAATACATCGAATAATACATATGATTTCGTAGCAAAAAATTTATACACTGTAGTTTCAATTTTTTTTAAAATTATTCATTTATTTATTTTGCGAAATTATAAACTTCATAAAGTTTGCGATAGTTTTCTTGTAACCTTTGAGAGGCTACATTTCACTGTAAATATTCAAAAATCGGGTCAGTGGTTTAGGAAAAAAGAAAGATGAGATTTGTTTATGGTTCATGGCTAATAGCTTGTATAAATCTTTGGATGAAACAAAATCCAAATATTTTGAGAGTCGGTGGGTTGCCAGCTTTAATTTGATAGTCATAAATATTATCTAAATAAATGTTTTCATCAGTCACCTGTAACTACTTTCATCCAATCATGATTTTTTCCACATTTTTTGTCGTATTTGTGTTAAGGTTAGTAAGAATTAAAGTACTTTGCAATTACGATTTTCTAGCTTAAATAGTTAAGAAGATATGAGTGTAACGGACTAATTAGTGAATTCATAAAGATCTTCATTCCATTAAGAATGTCCGGTATCCTAAAAAATGTGCGAATTCATTTGTTACTGATGAAATGTCTTACGTCAGAAAATGCTCTACGTCTAAGCCAAGACATTCGAATGCGAAAACCTTAAATCTTTTTTAGGAATTTAAAAGCAGCGCCCTGACGTTTCCGAACTGAGCTAACGACGAAAGTCTGAATAAGCGAGAGGTGAAATTTGCATTCCACCTGTGCTGATGCCGTGGGCGTCTTGAATGTTAACGAATGCAGTGGTGACACAGTGACATGAGAGAGCAGGCATTTGCATACTGTCGCGCCTTCAGCAATGCTTGACAATAAATTGTCTGCGCCTCAGATACTGCAGTAGACTTCTGAGCGAAGTTTGCTTCCGGAAATGTAGAATTTTATTCGCAGTCATTTCCAATGCCATGGTAACATGGAGCCGAAACATTCAAGCAATCCAGAACTCTCTGGGATTTTAAGACGCTTATGATACGGTGAAATTTGCAAGAGTAGGTAAGGTGCAGCAAGCCTTTAGGAATAAACGCTTGGAAGGAAAAAATAGGAAGTAAAAGGTCCTGATGCTTAGGTAGTTGCCATGAGAAAGGCCCTCTTCTGCAAGATCAGTTAGGCGCAGGCTACCAGGTCATGAGTTTTTTCAAACCTAATGCAACATCAGGGTAAGTAATAGAGGATAGAGTAATGACAGTGGGAGGTGCGGGGAATAGTATTGATAGAAAAACGAGTAATTGTATAGACTGTGGTGAAGGAGGCGCAGCACATCAGGATTAAGCTCAGGCCGGTGTTGAGTCGCCATAATCGGCCACAGCTGAACCACATTGTAAGGCGAGTAAACATGGAGACCGATCTGCTGCTTGGGAGAGACATTTGTTCTGTCTTGGTAGCTATAGACACCACGGGTAGGAGGGATATCACTAGGCATGGCCTAGTGGGGATACTTTCTGAGTAGTTAGCTAAATCTGTGAGGGAGCCCTCTTCCAATAATGAGGTCAGGACTGTGCCTTTCTTTAGGGGTTGCTGGTATGAGGACAAAAATAAGTGATCAAAATGATGATGCTGTTGAAACAATAACAGATGAGGGGACTACTGGGAAGACAACGTTAATGCTGAAAAATTATAAAGCTAATAATGAGAATGTTACTGGTGAGCTGTAAAAGTATAATGAACAAATTAATTTGTAAACTTAATAGAGATTCACGGACCACAGGTAGAGTCTTTGTTAAAAGAAGGAGTGTTAGATATTGAGATTTTTTCCGATTGTTACAGGGAGTACAACAGAGGTAGAGCGGCAGTTGATGGAGGAGTATTCACATTGGTTAGCAAAGATTACTACAGTTTTCTGGTGTTCATAGAACATTATCATGAGTAACTAGGGGTATATTTCTCGGGTGAGAAAAAAATCAGGGTATTAGGTGCTTACCATGGTGGACGAATTAATGATGAGAAACTAAATTCATATTCACAGTTCAGAGATAAGCGTAGATTGGTTATTACTGGTGGGGATTTAAATTTATCAGGTGTCAACGGATTAGGAATAACACAAGAGGACAGAGATTTGCAAATACCTTAGTAAGAGAGGGAGGCTTTACACAAGTGGTAAAGCAATACACAAGGGGGACCAAACATACAGCATGATAAAAATCTTGTGTTGTGTCAATTAACTGAAAGAATAAGAGTTCACAATGCAGTTCTGATGGATATTAGAGGATTCCGTAAATCAGTGGCCAAAATTGAATGGGGAAATAAGTACAGTTATACAAAAATTCAGAATTGAAGAAATATTCCAGGGTACAACAAATTGAAGGATGACAAGTACAGTCAAAGCGAAGTTCAATGAGATAGTAAAAAAAGGGTGAGGAAATATTTATTCCAAAACATAAAATAAAGAGAAGTAGAGAATCTTTATACCTCTATAGGGAGGTGATGAAATTAAAGAGGTTAGCGAAAAAAGAACACTACAGAGACAGCAAGGCAGTAGGGAATACTTAAAACAACTAAACCAACAATTAATTACAGAAAAGAGGAAAGCTGAAGAAACTGGAGAATATTTTATTGGTGCAGGAGGACCACTGAACGATGCCTCTAGAAATTTCTATGTCTACGTTAGCAAACTGAGAGTAGGGGAAGGTCTTCAGACAATTGTCACAATGGAGAAGAAGTTACTGAGGATTTGAAAATACCAGAGATATTGAGTGACTGGTTTAGTGAGACCATTAGGGACCTTCATCCTGAGATGGGAGGGAATAAATCAGAGGAACGTCTCCATGTACGTAAAAACGAGTAGATTATAAAATTTAAAACACATCTTCAGGAAATTATGAAGGAACTTACAAAGGCAAAAACGCGCAAAAGGGCCTATGTAGATAATAGTATTACATATGTATTAAAGATAGTGGACTACGATACTGTACCTTATTATTTAGGAAAGTCTGGAGTCTCGCTGGTTACAGATTGGAAAAGAGCGATAGTAGTGCCGATTCATAAAGGAGAGGTGACAAATAGGGTTTGAAAATTACAGACAGATTAGTTTCACACGAGTGATAGGCAAAATGATGAAGAGAATAATATGCAACTACATCAGAAATGTCCGTGAGGAAAGAAATTGGTCTGCAAATCGACAACATGGCTTTAGGCAAGGATATTCATGCGAATCTCAGTTAGTGAGCTATATACAAGATATTTCGGATGAATTGGACAAGGGAGGCCAAGTTGACAGTGTAGTACTAGAATTTTCTAAGGCATTTGGCAGCGAGCCATAAAATAAGTTGAAAACCATCGGAGTGGATGAAAAAGTGATTTATTGGATAGAGGAATCCTTAAAAGCCAGAAAGCAAAGCGTTTGTGTAGAAAAAGCAGTATTGAAAGAGATAAAAGTCAATATGGGAGTGTATTGGGACCGTTGCCATTCATCATTCTCGTGAACGATTGTGTTGATGGTTTACAGTAAGATTTTAGGTTGTTTGCAGGTGACATAATTGTATATAGTAGGATCAAAACGGGAGAAGACTGAAAAGCTGCAGGGTGAATTGGATAGAACATCCAACTTGGAAGGTCAACATGGAATGGAGATAAATGCAAAGAAGAGCTAGTTTAGTAAGTACACAACTTAAATTTTTCTTATCATTATAGGGTGGGGACAAAACTGTTTATTGAATGTTTGAAATGTAAATATCTTGGCATAACGTTTGAAGAAGAAAAAAAATTAATGGACAGGACACATCGGACAAGTGGTAGGAAAATGTTACAAAATCCTTCATTTACTGGATACGGTGATGAGAGAAGTGAGGAGCTTGGGTTCCAAAACTTTAGACAGGCCATTGTTTGAATATGGTGGTGTAGTTTGGGACCAACATTTTGTATATCAAATACAAGAGCTGAAATGCGTGGAAAGGAGAGCAGCTACATTTATTTGTGGAAATTACCGCGGGACCGAGTCAGTAACTGACATGATAAAAGAGTTGAATTGAGAGCCATTGGAAGACAGGTGGAAGATAAAAATAGTGCTGGGATGTGCAAGGCGTATGTTAATTAAAAGGGTTGTAGGGATATTGCTCAAAGAATTGGGAGTAGAGCATGTAAAGGAAAAGATGATCATGGACACAAGCTGGCACTCGATGTCATGCATAAGGGAGAGAGAAAGTTTTCTTTTATGGGTAAGCGTGTCAGGGATTGGAATAAATTAGCAAGACAAGTGATGAATAATTTACCAAAACGCTGAAGGAATTTAAAATTAAATGGCAAAAGTAGACGGGTTAAGCAATTTAATAATTATATAATAATAATTAAATAATAAGAAAGGGGTAAATGAAAGACCACGGAAATTGCCACCAGAGCACGCGCTCCATCGCAATTCAGTTTAAACCAATTCAAATTAAACAAATGAACTCCGAATCTCCGAAATGTAAATTAAACTACATCAAAACATGCCGACAGCATGTGGGTTATTGTTGCTCAAAGGATGTCAAGAGAGGTCTAAGATTTTTTTTTTTAATTTAGAAAACTCCAGATAATTTTTGTTATCAGGATTATCTAGAAACTCTGTTACCGAGACACATAAAATTTGTCCCGAATACCCTGTATTTAAACAGTAATACTAAAGATACTTACATCTGAAACAGTTTGAGAGCTATGACTTCGCTATATATTTAAATTAATTTACTGAAATTTGTCTTAGTCCAGAGGACACTGTATCCTGATGGATGCGATAGGTAGACCGACAGCAAATCTGAACGAAATTGAACGATTGTACTCCCGGTGCATGTGGCTAAGTGGTGCGACGTAGGAGAGTCGTGACCTGTGGAGCGGTGTCTGCTGACGTTCTGAAAATATGTCAGTCATTTATTTTTTCGCCAAATTCGAACTTGCCCAGTTTTATTCATTGCCCTAATCGAACAAGGAAATCTTACAGTTTAAGTGATTGAATTTGAATCATAGCATCGTGACAGCTTCATAACAGAAAGTTAATCTTTCAGTTTTCGTTGTAAAGATATCGATATAGGTAAAATTGCCTACGTTCACCTGCTGCGCTTTCGAGCTCCACTATTATTGAAAGTGGACCCGAATTCGTCAATCAAAAAGACTGGTGCAGGGAACCCTGCAACTACCGTGAACTATATCGTGACAGAGGCCTAAGTGACAGTAATTTGGGAGTAAACTATAATTCAGGAATGGACTCAAGCAATACTGACAGTAACAACTCAATTTCGATTGCTGATTTCTAACCAGTTTACGATTTTTATATTTAAAACAGTTTGTAATTTGTGTAAGGGAGCGTCCATAAACTACGTAGGTCATTCGCCTAGAGCTATTTTGGAAAGCCGCGAATTCCGAAAATTTGGATGTCCGGAGGAGGATTTGACCCCGCCTCTTCCCGAATGGAAGACCGGAGCGTTAGCGCTCTCCCACCACTTGCGATCAGACTTTTTCCTCTCTGTCCCATATGTATCTTGATGAAGAAAAGGAAGGGCAACGGTGTTAAAGAAAGCTTAATAAGAAGAAAAATTCAATGACGTCAGCAAGGAATGATAGTGTTACTGGAGTGAAATAATTATTGCACCTTCTCCCAGGAGAACACGAAGATCATACAAGACTCTATAGAGAAAAATCTTCCAGCGTGTACAGTACTAGATATATACAACACACTTTGATATAAGAGTATGATAAGAACTTCCACTATCACAATACAGCTGATAAGGAATAGTCTACCTGATGGGAATCCATTTGAACCTCCCAGAAGGCAGAGAACCATCGATTAGGGAGTCATATTACTCTGTTCCAGTCGAGGTTATTACTGCATACATACTTCAGTCCTCTCTCATTATAGTGTTTCACACTCCAAATTATTTACAGAACGTCGTGGGTGAACGGCAACGCTCGGGCCACGCATTCGGGGGACGCTGTTTCGAATAATCGTTAACCGTACGGCAGTCCAGATCTGGGGTATCCATTATTTCCCCAAATCACTCAAGGTGAATACCGGGATGATTCGTTCAAAAGTCCATGGTTGAATTCCACTTCGTTTCTTTCCCGAGTCCTTTCCCGCCTCTAATGACCTCGATGCCGACGAGGCGTAAAACCATAAATATATAAATATATATTTACTTCCATACACAGCGCCTCAATTCACAACTGTGTGTCGTAAGGAACATTGCATCTCAAACAAAACAATGCTGCGTCAAGTGTTAAACTTTCACAAAACACCATATATTTACAACGATGACGAAAAGGAATACGCTACTCTAACATTGATTTTACGTTATTATTCGGTCTTACAATCTAGAAAAATGAATCAGAACTGTCATATTTCAGCTCGAGTTCAATACTTTTCTAAATAAAATAAGGAAACGAAGCAACCGAATCCCAATAATTTTGCCATACCATGTTCCTAAAATGCCCTAATACTATGTGTTCTCTGGAGTTCTATTCACGCAGATGTAGAAGTGGAAAACTACAACGAAGAATATCAAACACAGAAAAAACCACACAAAAAATGCCAGTCAGAACAAGACAAACTACAGACGATTGGGTTTAAAGCTTCTCACATCTCGCTGATCAGAACGAAGGCAGGGAATTTGTTGGGACGGTACCAGAGGAGTAATGCGCTGCCCCGTAATGATATAGTCCCGTGGTAAAACCCAGTAGTCTGTAGCCGTGCTCAGCTCCCGGAATACATAACGACCCTCCGGCCCCGCAATTTAATAACAAGGAGCCAGCCAACTGGCTCGCATTAACACTTCGAGCTAATTAAAAAAATAAGAAGCGGAACTCTCCTTCTACACGACCCACATCTTATTTCTTTAGTGTAACCAAAAAGGATCACAATCCCAGAATAGTAGCTATTTTCAATGTTCTCCGTTGGAACATTCGCTCTATAAATGCACATAAACTAATAAGTTGAAGCTTGGGGGATTTGGCTGGTGTGTAGGTACCTTACGCTAATTTTTGATTCCTAGGTCTTAACGTATTTTCAAGTCGAATTATTGTGCTAAGGACGAGATATTAAAAATTGCCATCCAACTCCGATTTGTGTACTGATAAACTTTGTGCTGTACTGGTAATCTATGAAATTTTTATTTTTATGCAGGAAATGATGCTGAGAGCATTTTTCTATATGATCAGGGGAACTACCTAAAACAAAAATCGGAATACCAGTCAATTTTCAAATTATTTACACTGGTTACATTACTTACACTCTGGTTACTTACAATAGTGCTATATTCGTCAGCACAGCGTATTTCGTGTATACTGATTCAATCTGTTTTCCGAATCTGGTAGTTACACAAGTGATTATTTGCCGTCTCTTTTCTCACGATAGCCACCTATATATTTAAATGACACCCTCGTTTCCTCACTTTGATTTTGTTCCAGTTTGTCTCACTGAATGTGGCTGAGTGTACCTATTTACTATGAAACCTTATTTGTCATGTCAGATATATTTCAATATTAAATGCACAGCCACCTCAAAGAACTAATGGATGAAATGTAATAAAGTATGAAAACATTTATGACTGAAAAATATAAAAAAGACTTGAACCTGATCAAAACCTTTTAACAGATTCTGAAAATAAATGTATTTCAGACAGCATAACAGCTAACACACCTGGGACAGCCTCTACATTTGATAGTTAACAATACTGACAGAGAGCCTTTTTGCGCTCATTTGATAAGACAGTCTAGGCAGTTTAACACTAGCGCCAGTAGATTTAAATAATTAAATCTGTAGGTGATGACTATTAAATTTACATTTATAAAACAATATATATTCAAATGCTGAAACTGATAATTCAAAAGAGGGTAGGATTTTAAAGACTATTTTCCAATATCGTTTCAAAATTTCAATCGTCTTTACTTCCAGAACATTCCACTTCGTTGTTTTAATTACAGAATGACACAAAAACATTCTATTTCCCTATAGTCCAAAGGAAAAATTAATATTCGTAAGCATATGGTTGATTCTTGGCTGTTCGGGTGGCGTCGCGTCATATTTCTCGTAGCCGACGTTTCGACCATCATTCTGTGGTCTTCCTCCAGGGCAGAGCGGCGTCTTCGATCAGTGTGCGGTGTTGTTTTATAGCCGAGGCCCGTGACCCATCTAGAGGGTTCGATTTACCCGGCCAATCAGAAAGTCCGAACAGTCACGTGTTTCGTGGGCCTGGTGGGGCGAGACGCGGTCTGGTGGGAGGTGACACGTGACCTGCTCTGTCCGCACTAGCGAGAGCCAGGCGTCGTGTAATTTAAGCCCGTTGTCTTCGGTTATATTGTTTGGGCGTTTGGCAATTTCCAACGCCTCCTTGACCCTGGTCGAAACGTCGGCTACAAGAAATATGACGTGGCGCCACCCGGACAACCAAGAATCAACTGACTCCGGCCGCGGAATCCTACGATTACTCGTAAGCATGTGTTTGACATCTTATTTCTATCTTCTTGTTCACATAATGAATTTTTTATTATTATTATATTACTCCGCGATTCACTAAAAGTGTGTGGCGGAGGGTGCATAGCACCTATCGAAAAGGGTTATGGTTTGGAAGGGTTATAAGGGATATGGCAGGAGGCGCCCATGGGCTATTGTGAGGAACCATCCCCGCATTCGCGTGGAGTGATCTGGGAAAACCATGGAAAACCCAGATCAGGATGGCTGGAGTGCTTTATCGAAAGCTACTCCTGTCGGATTTTAAGTTTACTCGCCCGGTAAATCCTTTCTATTCCATTCCCTAATCGCTCGTGGGAAAAATGAGTACAGAAATGAATCGGTTCTGGCCCTGATTTCTCTTATCTTATTTTCACGGTCATTTCGAGATATGAATGTTGCTGGTAGCAATATTTGCTGACTGTCATTCCGGAATACATCTGTCGTGAATTTTTCAATTAGCTTCCGTCGAGAGCAACGCCTTCGGTGTTCCAGGTCTTCCCAACCTAACTCCTTCAACATCGCACTTACGCTTTCCCTCCAACTATATATACCTGTCACGAATCGGGCGGCTCTTCTTTGGACCTTCTCTAAAGCCTCCATTAACCCCTTTTGATGGGGACCCCATACAGAACAACAATACTCTAAGTGAGGACGTACTAGTGACTTGTATACAATCGATTTAACTTCCTGAGTGCATTGATTTAAATTACGACCTAGAAATCGGAGCATACGATTTGCTTTTCCCATTACATTCTCGATATGCTCATTCCACGACAAATTATTACGAATTGTTACCCCTAGGTATTTAGCGGAATCTACCGTTCTAAGGACAGTGTCATTAATCGTATATTCATAGTTAAATGGTGTCACCTTTTTACTTACACGCATGACTTGGCACTTTTTAGCGTTTAACTCCAACTGCCAATCTTTACACCACGCAATTATTTTCATAATATCGTCTTGTAACAAAGCGCAGTCGTCCTGGGTTTTTATTTCGCGATAAATTATAGCATCATCGGCAAATAATCTTTTCATCCCCCCTATTATGTCGCATAGATCATTGATGTATATGAGAAACAACAGAGGGCCCTAACACGCTTCCCTGGGGAACTCCAGACCCCACTTCAGTAAGTGACTGAACGCTCACCGTCGAGAACTACACACTGTGTTCTGTCCTTCAGGAAGTCTGCAACCCAGTCGCATATTTGTACTAGATATACCGTAACCGCGAAGTTTCCTAAGTAACCTAGTGTGAGGCACAGTGTCGAAAGCTTTTTTAAAGTCTAATAGAACCAAATCAACCTGGGATTGCTGATCTATAATTCGGCACAAGTCGTGAATTAGAAGTGCAAGTTGTGTTTCGCAGCATCGGCCTTTTCTGAATCCATGTTGATTTGGATTTAAAAGCTCACCTTCATCCAAGAACCGCATTACATTCGAATAGATGATATGTTCTAAAATCCTGCAAAATATTGAAGTTAACGAGATCGGCCTATAATTCTGAGGATCATTAACATTCCCATTTTTAAACACTGGAGTTACGATAGCGGTCTTCCATTCGGCTGGTATTTTTCCTTGATCGAGAGAGACGGTATACAATTTCATCAAATACGGTGCAATTTCCTTTGCATATCTTGAGTAGAATCTTGTAGGAATACCGTCTGGTCCGGGAGCCTTATTGGTTTTTACATTCATAAGCAGTTTAGTTATTCCCTCGACATCAAGAACGAGATAATTCATAATTTTGTCGGTACGATTGTTAAATATCGGTATCTCCTCTGAGTTTTCTATCGTGAAAGCCTTTTTAAATATATCATTCAAAATTTCTGCTTTCTCTACACTTGTTTCTGATAATTCACCATTTTCTTTAATCAGCGACGGCATAACCTTACGAGAGCCTCTTATTACTTTGATATACGACCAGAACTATTTTGGATTAGTAATCAAATCTTCGGATAAATTCCTGGCTTGGAATTCTTTAAACGCATCGCGCATTGCCTTACGCACTTCCGAACGCAACTGGACTAATTTAGCACGATTAGATGAGTCCCCCGATTTTTTCACCGCGGCATGTAAACGCCTTTGCCTCCTGAGCAAACGTTTCACTTTCCTATTGAAACGTTCAATTTCAACAATCAATTTCTATTTTAATGTAAATTTGTATTTAAAAGCAGAATTAATTGATCGAATCGATATATCGACAAAACAAACCAAAGTCCAAAGAAGGAATGAAGTTCTTCTAAATAAATTAGCCACTTTAAGACGTAATTGGAAAACGTAAATCAAATCTTTCAATCAAACGTAGTAAAACTAGGACTATGAAATAAATCAAAGATGAGAATGAAGAAAAAATTAATCCGTATATTAACAACTAAATTTCTATTTTAAAGCAGAATTGACAGAAGCTAAATATTATGGTAACTGTGTTTTTGTTGTTAATTTTTTATTATTACGCTGAACAAGTATTACTATTACAATTATTATTACTAAAGAAAACTCTTATACTATATCACACTTTCAAGCGGAGTGTATTTTAGTGACTGTATTTCCAGAAAGAGTGACGACCCAAAAATTGTAATGGGCTGGTCATATTGCTAAAAAAAGAGACGACAGTTGGACTACGGCAGTTCTGGATTGGACACCAAGGAACCTGAAAAGAGCAAGACAAAGACCCCCGGATCGTTGGGATAAAGACATTCGACGAGTAACAGGCGTGAACTGGAAGAGAGTTGAGATCGATCAGCCTGGAAGGAACTGGAACAAAATTATGAAGCATTAACTTGTAAAATTTAGCTCAACTGGCTTAAAGAGGCTGCATCTTGAAACAAAGATTGACAAAGATGTATAAATAATAATAATAATAATTTCCAGTATGCCTGTTGAACTTCTACTCTGCCATCCAAACTGTATCAGCAACTTTACAAACCCAGAATACTATCGCACCGGCTGTAACTAATCATAATGCCTGTCAGCCCTTTTCTCTGTACAGCAATAAGATGAAACTCCACAACATCCTTCAGCACCTCACCAGACTACTGAAATACAGTATCCAGATAGTTGGCAATGTATTTGGCAGTAAAAGAATACGTAAATTTAAGTTCAAAATATTGCCATTTGCCTTACTTCCTAGTTATACACTATCCCATCAAACGGAGAAAAACAAGAATCTGCGAAAATCGTGAAGGTATTACTGGTGATGACTCGAGTTAAGGTAATTAACAGTTTAAAGCTTAATTTGTTGCCAGTTACAGCTCGTGTCATTCCTACCATAAGCAGGTAAAGCAAGTGAGCGAAGTCAGTAAAAAGTAGCTGTTCAGATAACTCAAGAAACATTTATTATTAAAAGTAATCTCAGTCTTGTATTACTAATTTTGAGAGAATTGTGATACGCAATTTTATCAGCTCTAAAGAAATTAATGGATAACTGGGAGAAATTATTTTTCTTAACAAAGAAGTTTACAAACCATAATTCTACGTAACATATAAACATCCAAAATTTAGAATTTAAGATACAAAAAATTAAGTTTTATCGCGACAATATACAATATAATTTTCAGCGTGGGAGTGGTCGCGTCATAAAAGGCCATGCTTCACAAAAGGGCAACGGAATATAAATGTCATGGCCGCATCAGAGAATCTGAAATCAACCTTCCAGCGGGTATCTTCCTCTTTACATGGAGCAACCCCGTAAATCTCAAACAAATTAACAAAGATAAAACGAGATGACTAATCCGTTACTTTGAGACCAAACTGTAAATTTTAGCCTGTTTGTTGCAAAATGTTGAATGCCCTGTGACTAAGCATTCTCAAGCATATTACTTTCACTTACATTTACTGTTGTAGAGGGAATAATTTTCGGTAACGTCCTATTAGTTCACTATAAAGAAATTGTCATTATTGACGTGTATATTTTTTTTTTACTATCGTCATGTAATTATTCTAACATCAGAAACATCTTTACAAATAATAGCAAAAGTATTTCATAAGAATGATTATTTCGCCATAAGCGGTCTATCAAAGAAATATCGGACCGCTGATTTAATTGCGATGAAGCACACCCATTTTTCTCCTTTTTCTTGCACCCTCCTACTTATGGCCTCGACGAAGTTCAACTTTAAATTCTTTCAGCGTTTCTGATAAATTATTCGTCATCTCTTGATAATTTATTCCAATCCCTGAGCCTTGTAACCCACGAAAGCGAATTTCCCTCACCCTTATGCATGAAATAGTGTACCAGCTTGTGGTCATACTCATCTCTCCCCTTCCATTCACCTCTTACTTCTTCGACCAATATAAATCCTTGTCTCACCACCAATATACGCTTTGAATAACCGTACAGCCAGTCAACATAAAGTATGAATCTTGTAAGCACGGATTGTTCACTCCTTATTAGAGGTTCCGCTATTGCTGTAAAAATTTCAGGAAGGAAACTTGGGGAAATGAAAACAGCCACGTCGTCGTTGTCCGACGTGACTCAAATTTTCGTCCCTTCCAGTGGCATTTTTAGCCTGGGTAACTGCCAAGTATCGCGAAGACTCGTGTCGGTAGAGAAGAGACTCAGAGAGGCTGAACTAATATTCGTGACGAATAAAGTCTGAATCAGTTACAAAGAATGCTCAGGTTTCGATCATTTCATGGCATTAAAATACGACATGCTTCCCCCACCCTCACTCACTCACTCACTCATAGGACGGCGGCTAGAAAACGACGCTTGTAGCAGGCGGAAAAAAAAAACTTTACACAAGCAAACGAAAACGAGGCCACCAAGCCGAAAATATTTTTTATATTACCAGGGAGTATGCACTCCATTTAAAAATCACTTATTACTGATTTTTTGTTAAAAAATCAGTAAGTCTTAAAATTCAGTTTAATACACAAGCTGGGAACGGAAACCTTAGCATGAAAGAATACACAGACGGAAAAAAAAATCCCAACACCAAGAAAAAATTATTGTAGAGTAATGAAATTTGGACAATGCATTTGTCAAGTTAACATGTTTAATTGATTAAATTTTCAAGATCACAGGTTAATTTAAGCTCAAGAAAATGCATTTCAAATGTGAAATACTGTTAAATTAATAGCCGGTGTAACCTCCAGAATTTTGAATGCAAGCCTGCAAACGTGAATGCATTGTGTCATACAGGTTTCGAATGTCACTTTGT
Organism: Vandiemenella viatica; assembly: GCA_031002005.1. Classification (NCBI taxonomy): domain Eukaryota; kingdom Metazoa; phylum Arthropoda; class Insecta; order Orthoptera; family Morabidae; genus Vandiemenella; species Vandiemenella viatica. Next base: position 367,860,384 of record CM061920.1, on the reverse strand, counting down.
GGTATGGAGTTCCATGCTTGTTGTACTTGTGCTGTCAATACTGGGACGGTCAGTGCTGGCTGTGGATGATGCTGGAGTTGTCGTCCAATGATATCCCATACGTGTTCAATTGGAGACAGATCTGGTGATCTCGCAGGCCAAGGTAACATGTCGACACTCTGTAGAGCACGTTGCGAGACAACAGCGGTATGAGGGCGAGCGTTATCCTGTTGAAAAACTCCCCCTTGAATGCTGTTCATGAATGGCAGCACTACAGGTTGAATTACCAGACTGACGTACAAATTTGCAGTCAGTGTGTTTGGTATAACCACAAGAGTGCTCCTGCTGTCATAGGAAATTGCTCCCCAGACCATGACTCCAGGTGTAGGTCCAGTGTGTCTAGGCCGCAGACAGTTTGGTTGCAGGCGTTCCCCTGGCCTCCTTCTGACCAACACTCGGCCATCACTGGCACCAAGGCAGAACCTGCTTTCATCAGAAAACACAACAGATCTCCACTCCGTCCTCCAATGAGCTCTGGCTTGACACCACTGGAGTCGCAAACGGCGATGGCTTGTAGTCAGTGGAATGCACGCTACAGGGCGCCTGGCTCGGAGCTGTCCTTGAAGTAACCGATTTCTAACAGTTCGTTGTGTCACTGTGGTACCAACTGCAGCTCGAATTTCTGTAGTGCTGCCATTCATGAACAGCATTCAAGGGGGAGTTTTTCAACAGGATAACGCTCGCCCTCATACCGCTGTTGTCTCGCAACGTGCTCTACAGAGTGTCGACATGTTACCTTGGCCTGCGAGATCACCAGATCTGTCTCCAATTGAACACGTATGGGATATCATTGGACGACAACTCCAGCATCATCCACAGCCAGCACTGACCGTCCCAGTATTGACAGCACAAGTGCAACAAGCATGGAACTCCATACCACAAAGTGACATTCGAAACCTGTATGACACAATGCATTCACGTTTGCAGGCTTGCATTCAAAATTCTGGAGGTTACACCGGCTATTAATTTAACAGTATTTCACATTTGAAATGCATTTTCTTGAGCTTAAATTAACCTGTGATCTTGAAAATTTAATCAATTAAACATGTTAACTTGACAAATGCATTGTCCAAATTTCATTACTCTACAATAATTTTTTCTTGGTGTTGGGATTTTTTTTTCCGTCTGTGTAATTCGCCCTTGACTGATTTTCTATTTTTATTCTTTTTACTTGGATTACACGTCTTGCCGGCAATGTAAGCATAATTTACGACAGTCTATGGTAACCAACGTAACAGTAGCCATCTGCCTACGAACGGTGCAATTTTAGTGCTGCTGTTAATCTATTTCTGTAATGAGCAGTTTTGACCCGAAAATAATGAGTTTCCCAGGATTCATCTGAGTCATAAATGGAAACCGCCTAAAATCGTGATCATGGTGGCCTATATGCTTGAGACGAGATCTGATCCAAAGCCCCGAATGGTATGGTTTTAATATACTCGAATAAACCGTTTGTGTCAAAATCGTGGTAACTGTTGCCTGTAAAGCAGTAAATAATCTAAGTACTCCTACAGTGAAAACCGCTTCAGGACAGTCTATATCCTGTGTCGTACAACGTTGTAATTTTGTGACAGTGGACGACATAAAAAGAATTCCAGAAATTGAAAGGCTTGTAAAAAAATTGCTCGAAGGTCGTCAAGGCAACGAGATATCTCTTGCCGGAGCTAGAAGCAGATGCAAAAGAGGTAGAAGAAAAATTTTTGTATTCCTTTGATAATGTCGTTCAATCCATAGAAGGTGACAGCGATCCCATTTTAGGAAAAGATTTCACGGGAACAGTGTAAACAGATAGACTGGAAGGAGTAGCTGAAGAGAGCTCACCATCTGTATCAGGAATCTTTTATATATATGTTCTCATATTTCACTTTTCAGCCACAACTACCTAGCGTAGACCACTGTTGTTTGTCTGTGGTAGTAGCCTCTATCAGTTTTGTATCATGCACTATGATAGTTGCTTGTCGGTAACAGTGGGGATATGGGAGATATGGTTGTTGAAATTGGTCATATTTCGACCAGTGTGTTCTAAAAAAAAAGAGTTGTAATCTTCTAGAATATACTAAAATGTTCTAGAATATACCATTTTTTCAGGTATTAACAATTTATATACAATTTATTTAGTGTATGAAACGATTTTGAGGGATGCTGATTTGGCAGTGAATAACACTGGCTGGAAATATTTAAGATTCCGTACAAAAACATAAAAGCTTCAAAATTCCTGAAAAATACGAAAGAAGTCGTAGCCACCAGCTAATATTAAATATATTCCCTTCTATCAAAACTGCAATACTAAGTCAGAGTTTTAAAGATGTTGAAGTTTGAAACTGTGACCCATCAAACAACATAGCTCATGGCAGAAAAATGCGTCGTAGAAATATTAAAATTTTTGCCTTTTCAGGGAAGAATTTTGAAAAATTCCTGTCTTAAAATATGGTGTAACCAACCGAAGACCTCAGTATTTATAATGATACCTTGTTTATCAATTTTGTTTAATTATCAAGAGAGATAAATGATCCGAGACACAAAAAAAAGCTTTTTAGAAATACTGATATTATTGCCCTTTAAGGGTTAAATTCATAAAACATGATGTGACCACAGTGGAGACCTTAATTTTTAGAATGATACCTCACTTATCTATTTCGGTTATATATTAATGGAGATAAATGGCTCGTGACACAAAAATACGTTGTAGAACCATTGATACTTTTTCCCTTTATGGGTTGAATAAAAAAAAAAAAAAAAAAAAAATATTTTTCCTAATACATTATGGCATCAAAGCTGAGACATTACTCTTGATAATCCTTCATTTATCGATTTCGGTTAGATATCCAGTGAGATAAATGGTTCGAGACACAAAAAACGCATTTTAGAAATATTGATTTTTTTAGCCTTTAAGGGTCTAATTACGAAAAATTCCTTTCTTAAAATATAATGAGACCACGGCGGAGATGCTAATCTTAAATATGATATCTCATTTATCTATATCGGTTACATATAGAGGGACATAAATTGATCGTGACACAAAAACGCGTTGCAGAAATATTGATACTTTTACCCTTTAAAAGTCAAATTCCGAAAAAATCCTGTCTTAATATATGATGCCTCAAAAGCGGAGATCTAAATCTTTGAAATGATACTTCATTAAACGATTTCAGTTAGGTATCCATGGAGATAAATGACTGGTAACACAAAAACAGCATTTTAGAAAAATTGAATTTTTTTCCCTTGAAGGATGGAATTCCGAAAAATTCCTTTCTAAATATATTATGTGACCAAAGTGGAGATCATTTTCTTTAAAATGACGCCTCATTCATTGATTTCGGTTAAATATGAAGGTAGATAATGGCTTGTGACAAAAAAAATACCTAATAGAAATAATGTATACTAGACGAACCGTGCGAAAATTTCGCCAATAAAAAACAATGAATAGTGAGGTTGAATGCTTGTAATATAATGAAAAGTAGAACCGCACTTTTGTAGCAAATATTTACGTATTTGTTTAGTGTAGTAGGTACGCATCAAAATGCTTACAACATATTACGAAACAGTTAAGTAAAATTTAAAACACACTGTATGTACAACAAACTTTCACAGACCTTAACAGAATACAACCAACCTGAACAAAATTCACACAGCAAATCAACATCTCTGTGATACGTGTTGCTGTGCGAATAAAATTTTTAGATTGAAATTATATAGCAAACAAAAAACAAAGAAAAAAATATCCGAAAACTACTTATTGTATAAAAAACTGTTTATTGATATCTCTGCGATACTGGTGCTGCAATCTAGGTACTTGGCTCTGAACTGTCTCATACGCGCGACCACTTTAAGCATCAAATTCCGAAAAATTCTTTCATAATTTATGATTTTACCTAATTGGAGACCTTAATCTTTAAAGCGATAAGTCATTTATCGATATCGGATGGGAGATAAATTGCTCGTAAATAAAAAATAAAACACGTTGTAGAAATAATATTGATATTTGTGCTTTTTAAGGATCAAATTCCGAAAAATCCCTTTACAAGAATATGGCGTGACCAAAGCGGACACTTTAATCTGTTAAATGATACCTCATTTATCGATTTCGGTTAGGCATCAAGGGGGATAAATGGCTCGTGACTAGGGATTGCAATCCAGCGAAGCGAGATCCCGCAATCCCGCGGGATCCCGCATCATTAGACAGTCTGGCGGATCCCGCACAAAATTAAGCGGATCCGCAATCCGCAAAATCCGGCGGAAACGCCTGTCAATCTGCGTGACTCGCTGTCCCACTCGGTCTCTGTCGGAAATTTTGTACTGTTTGCCTGTACCCTTCCAGTTGGCTTTTGATTCATGTGAACAAGCGTTTGTTTTTGTCAACCTTCGTCATTCGTAAGTAAATAAATACACTTTTACGTATTCATCAAACCTTACTTTTGTTTTGAGTACACATTTCTGTAATCTGAGTAATGGTGCGTATTTAGTACGATTTTCTAACTATATAAATATTTTTTAAGTGTCGCACACGTTATCTGAACTACACGGTTACAGCTTTTTATTCACGGTTTCATTATTCCCATTTTCTGTATTTTCAGATAAAGTAATTGTGACAATTTCCTAATTTGCGGCTGAAAATTTGATTATTCGTTGATATGAAACTAATGTTATCGTAATTTTAACGATCGCGTACCTATTTATTTAACAGCTATCAAAAGGAAATTGTATATCCTTTGACTTATTGTTGTTTTGGCAGCTGCCTCAATGCGTTTCTTGGACGAAAGCCACCTTCTTACATGTGCCGCTCAGGCTTTCGATTAATCCCTCTTCTCCTTGTTATTATTTCGACTAAAGGTAAAAAAAGTTATATTGAAATATTCACGGGTGTATCGACGAATTGTGTTTTAGGAACACCATACTTCGACGGCTGCCTCCGCCGTCTTCCTCACGTGTGTAATTTCGTGTGTTTGCAACTGAAATCCGGAGATACAACCTGTGAGGATTTCACAGCAATCATTGGTCGAGAAAGTCTCCTTTCTTACTAAAAAAAAAAAATAATTTCCACTCTAAAAACGTTGTTACGCCACATAAGTAAATCTGAAATACTTAACAGTTTACCTGTTGGTGAGTAGAGTTTCTTTTAATAACATTGAATCAACTGTAATATCAATCAAGGAATCAGGAGATATAATAATGAATCACGCAAAAAAAAGACCAAGTCTCGTGCTTGTGCAGTGACAAAAAGTTATGAGATCTTGTTCTGTGCCAAGTCTACACTTTACAGAGTATATTCGCTTCACTTTGTGAAATGGAATGCTTTTCTCGGTGTTATGGAATGTTTATTTAGAATTAAAAAAAAAAAAAACTCTGGTAACTTGGCCATTAAGAAAACCATATTTTTAAACTTAAGTGATGTATTTTAAGGCACATAATATGACCTAAGACTCAATATTTTCCATTTTTGTTATTTATTTAAAAATTGGTTACATTAAAAAACAAAAATGTAAAACCTCGAAACACACTTAAGAGACACTGTAATAGTCATCTTATCTTTTTAAACTTTACTTTAATCAAATATTGCAAGGTACCTCTAGAAATGAAAGATTATTCATATAAATTTAATTTATTTTACATAAAGAACATTTGTTTATCAAATCATGAACCGTAATTACTAACATTTTGAGCCAATTACCAGATGAGCTAATAAAATATGAAATAAAATATAATTTGATACTCGACTAGCAAAATTTAATCTCTTGAACTAAATATGTCCTGGCTATAGGTAGAGTGTGAAATTGTTCTTAAACTCAGGGCGCTTATAGGTCATACAAATGCTGATCAGCCCATTTGCCGATTACTCGACTTGGAGTGTACTTGCACTGTGGATAACTGACCTCAGCAATAATTGTGGGGCGTCTCGTTGTTTCACTAGGTGGAAAAGGTTTTGCTTACTATAATCAGTTGTCGTAGCACAGTGATATCCATTATGTGGCAGGAGTCCCGCTGGTGTACTGGCAGTGACCAAACACTAATCACTCTCACGTGCGACGTTCACTTAGACCTTTTCACCACACACTTGTCTATACAACACTCCTCTCTTCCGCACTGTCTTTTCGCGACCGTCCTCCCGTCAGCCAGCACCTGACCCACCCCCACCCTGCATGCATTCCAGCAGGGGTGTCCGGACTGTTATTTACATATCACGCCATCTCTCACAATGACTCAGAGTGTTCAGTAGCCTGTTACCATAAGACTTCACACCAAGATAGCCAGGAACCAAAATAGCCAGGTCGTGCTAGTTCAACCAGTCATACCCAAAATAAAATACATGAACATGTACAAAAGATGGAAAACAAAACATAAACATGAAAAATGTAATTTGGACCATTACATTAACTTCCCCCTTTCAACAAATCAAAATACTTAGCAAAGGATTTTGATTTTCTCTTACAATTTCAATATTTTTTTTTTTTTTTTACAGTGCTTCACTTAAAAGATACATATTGTGTCAAAATCTTTCATTTCTAGATATTTAACTATTTCTATCATGAATCAAACTAGTTTATGTTATCAGGCAACAAATCCCAAGATACGCAAAATCTCCCTTCCCATGCCACATGTCAGAGATCACTTCGTACATGCTACATTCGTGTGCAACATACATACATATTACATTTAGAAGTACGCGGCAACGTAGTTTTTAGAGACTTGCTTTATTCTAATCCAATAATTACAAAACTTTACCCACTACCCTTTAATCTAGGTTTTTTTTTTATTATTTTTTTTTTTTTTAAAAACACTATTTTTATATATATATATATATATATATATATATATATATTCATACATTAGCTATTTGAATGATATTTTCATCTACAATGATTGATTCTAGGTGCCCCTTCTTTTGAACATGCAATTTTATAAAAGAAATTCTTACTTACATATCGATCACCTCTATACCTTGTTAATCAATATTCTGCCATACCAATAACCGTAACTGAAATTTGCTCTGAGGCCATATATTCTTACGTGTCAAAATTTTGGAGGACGTGAAAATTTTCGTTTGATAGAGTGTTAAATATTCGATCTGGTGGAAGGTTTTGACTTAATGCTTTAAATCTCATTTATATAAATTTAATATCTATCTTTTCATTCAAAGTTAAACTTCACGATATTTTATATTAAAATGAATTGTATTTAAAATAATGTTTCAAATGTCTCTATCTTATAAATTTAAATAACCTCACTATGGTATTTCTTTAAGTTCCGCGTGTTATGCACGCCTATGTTCCCATTACCATCTTTTAATAAGTATGCATTTGGGGCAATTATTTTCTCCACTCGAAATGGACCACAAAATATGTGAAAGAACTTCGATATTTGTTTCTTCTGAGAATCTGATGGTTTCGGATTCTTTAATAATACCAAATCCCCTACTTCAAATGACTGGGTTTTATTTTTGTTCGCTCTCTCTTCCCGACGTCTTGCCTTTTCCAGGAGGTGTTCGCTTGCCTTTCTCATTCTTTCTTCTAAGTCATTAGTTATACCAGAATCAGGTTGATTTATGATATGTGCCGCTAGTGGCGCGATCTCTTGAGCGAAATGTAAATCAATGGGTCGGCATCCAGTTGAACAGTGGAAAGTGGTATTAAAATATGTTTCGATGCGTTCTAAATGTTTTACCCATCCAGAATGCTTCTCTCCAACCAGAAGACGAAAATACACTGATAATTGTCTCATGTACCTTTCAGCTAAGTTTGTTTGTGGGCACCTAATGGAGCTTTTTATGACTTCAATTCCTGCATTTTCCATTCCAGTTTGCCACTTCCTACTTGTAAATACGGATCCATTATCTGAAAGAATTCGGGTCGGCTTCCCGTAAATTGGCACGTATTTTTCAGTTATTATGCGCACTGTCTGCGCTGAATTTAGTCTGGAAACTGCGTATAATTTTACAAGTTTTGAAAAAGCATCCACGACCAAAAATATGTGTTGACGGCCAAATTGTCCTTTTGGAATTGGTCCATAATGGTCAACACATAATAGTTGGTTTGGGCGATCTGTAATAATGGGATTACATTCCCCTATGCTCCGTGTGTTCGGATGTTTTATTTTCTGACAGATGTCACAAGTACGGGTAACCTGTCCAATTTTCGTCTTAGGGCCACACAATACCATTCCCTTTTCATCATTATGGAAGTTTTTTCCTTTCCTTGATGGCCATGTTGCCCATGGTATAATTTTATTACATCATGTGCCAGAGCGTCCGGCAACCATATTTTCCATCCGCAAATTGCGTTTAACCTCCGAAAACATACATCATCATGCATTATGCACAGCATGGCAACAGTTCTAACTCGAGGACTTTCTCCACCTGTTCCATGGCATAGAAATTGCCTTACTGCTCTGATATCTGGCTGCCGTTGTTGCTCTAATATTATTCTTTCTTTTAGATCATCAGGGTTGGTCCCCATCGTAAAACGTCATGACGGCCATGATTACTTCATTTGCTTTTCGTGATCGTTCTTGTGTCAGTGTGCGATCGACCGGATTCCTGCTCACCCAGTCTGCGACAGTATTATCTTTTCCTTTGCAATACTCAATCTCTAGATCAAACGATTGCAAAAATAATGCCCACCGGGTTATCCTTCCACTACAAAATTTAGCTTTCTTCAAAAAACTTAATGCCTTATGGTCTGTCCTGACAAAAGTCTTTCTTCCTGAAATATATCCCTGGAACTTCACCACCGCGAAATGGATAGCCGCCATTTCTAACTCTGTTGTATAATACGATCGTTCAGCCGCTTTAAGCGACCGACTGGCAGTATCTACTATCCTCATATTTCCATCTTTATCTTTCTGCTGAAGAATTGCACCCAAACCGTCCAAACTCGCGTCACAATTAATATAAAATGGAGTTTTAAAATTTGGATGAGCTAAACACACGTGTTTGGCAAATGCTCCTTTTATTCTAAAAATGCATCTTCTTGCGGCTCTAACCACTCCCATTTCTTTCCTTTCTTCAGGAGTTGGTATAGTGGCCCCAGTATAATGGAAAAATTTGGAATGCATCTCCGATAATATGTGCACACGCCTAGAAAACTTCTTAATTGCTTAATCGTTTTTGGCTTATTACACTCCAATATTTCCCCAATCTTATTCTTGTTGGGAGCCACTCCTTTTGTGGATATGGGTATAACCGAGATAGTTTACCTCCTGAGCACATAGAGTCACTTTATCTGGGGCGCAACGTTACTCCATGTTCTTTTAGAGTAGTGAGAAATGTTGTAAGTTTTGAAGGTGTTCCCCAAAAGTTTCCGACCCTACTAATAAATCATCCACGTACATACTGCAAAATGTCTTTATATCCGGGCCAATAATCTCATTCATTGCCCGGATGAATCCACAGGAAGAATTTTTAAGGCCAAAAGGTATTCGGGAAAAAGTGTATTGTCTACCCTCAAACAAAAAAGCAGTATATTTTCGACATGACTCATCCAACTCCAGTTGATTAAAACCCGCCGTCAAATCGAATGAGGTCAACCAGCTTTTTCCTCTGAATCTGGACATTATGTCATAGATAGGTTCAGGTCGTTCTCCATCCCCTTCCATTCGTGAATTAAGAAGTCTGGCATCCAGACATATCCTAACTGTGCCATCCCCTTTTTTCCACAACCGTTATTGCATTTACATGGGGTGAAGCCGCAACAGAAATTATCCCTTCGGCTAACATTGTGTTTATTGCTTCTCTTGCCGCCTCTCGATGTTTCTGCGGCACAAGGTACAAATGTCCTTTTATGGGTGGGGCCACTACTGATATCAAATTTATAAACCAGGTCCTTAATTTTTCCGGGGTAGTATGAGAATACAGAAAGGTTTTTCTCTAACAGGTCTTTCAAATCGCTTTTTCTGTCATTGGACAAATGGTTACAGTTGCCGACCGCTTTCTCTAGTGCGGGCCGGACCTTTTCTTCTTCATCCGCCACGGGGCGTACAAAGTTGCCATAATTCCACTAAACCGTTCGCCCGAAATTCGCGATATTTCTTCGTTTTCATATAGACTCATATCCTCACTTCTTAATCCCACACCTTCTGCCGTTCTCGACCACATTATAGTTTTTGATATTAAGTTTCTTATAGAGTTGTCTTCCCAACTAAGGATCACTTTGTTTTCTGTAAAGTGTCACACCCTAAAATGACATCAAATGCCAATCCCCTTACCACCAAAGCAATAATCTCCACTGCTTGATCTTCGATCACAAGATCTAATATCACCTGTTCGGTAAACGTGTTTTTGTTTTGATCCAAAAGCTGGCGTTAAAACCAGTCTTTCTATAGGAATAATTTCTATCATCCTCCCCGTCCCTTGCATACGGCGTAATTAAATCTTCGGAAATCGCCGTTAAAGTTGAGCCAGAATCCAGTAATGCATTACATGGTATATTTAAAACTATGGCTGAAATATGTGGGCACTTTGCTTGAATGGGTCCTGTTATCATTTGGTCATTTCTTGATTCTTCCTATCGAATTCCGGTCCTCCCCGACATCCAGTATTCCAAATTTTTATCTACCTCTCGCCGTTTTGTGTTTTCAAAGTATCCTCCTGATAAAGGCGACAGTCATGCCTTTTGTGGTACCAATGGACATTTCATCTATGGTATAATTTCCATTACAACATTTCTTTGCTTGAGGGACCTCGTGCGGTTCGTTACTCTCTCTGCTTACTACGACTGCATTTATTCCCTGACGATTGTATTCCTGATTTCCCCCCCGCCTGTTTTCTAGGTTGGAAATTTTCATTCCTTGGTTGGAAGAAATGTTTCCTTTCTTGTCCATTATTCCAGCTTCCTTGCCCTTGATTTCTTGCCTGTTGATTGTTACTGCGACCATTTCCTTGCTGGTTTCGAAAATTTTGATTCTTCGGATGATTCTTCTGAGGAGAATCTTTGCCTTTTTCAGTAGTGTCCACACTAGGCTTGTATGCTGAATCAATATTTTTTAAAGTATTTAGGAATTGGTCCATACTATGCAGAAACACTGGATTCAATTGACATCTTATGTGTGGGGAGAAATGAGAAGTCAAAGCAAATATCAATTCTGCATCTTTAGGCGGATTGTCTAGTTCTCTTGACAGTATAGTTAATCTAGAAGCATATCTATACATTGAATCTTCACCTTTTGGATTGAAACGGCCTTTGTAAATTCTTAGCATCAATTCTCCTTGTGCATTTAAATCCCAGTAAGTGGCCAAAAATTTCTCTTTAAACTCATTGTAGGAAACATCCGCTAAATTAGATACACGAAACCAGGATTTCTCATCATTATCTAACGCCTGCATGATCAACATCATCTTTAGAGATTCAGGAATATTTTTAATTCGAAAATAATTCTCGATTTCCCTTAGGAATTCCTTCGGAATTAATTTTTCTTTAATTCCGAACTTCGGAAGATTAAGTTCCACAGAACTGTACACATTGCTCCGATTTTGTGAGGTAAATTCAGCTGGTATCTGATTCATGACGTCTTGTCGTATATTGACCAGTTCGTCTTCTACTTTACTAAATTTTCCCGCGATTGAACTCTTAAATTCGTCATGAGATTTTATCAGATTTTCACGTTCTCCGCGAGCTGTTTCAAAAGTTTCTGCAACATTCTGTAAGCCCATTTCAATTTGCTGGCACCTGATCCGCAATTGCAGTTTTCTGCCAGTTCCCTTCTTTTTTCTTTCATTTTGATCTCCTCGCGGATTTGATTTAACTGCCCACTGGTTCTGTCTATGTCTTTGGCTGCCTTTCTCTTTAAATTCATCAAACCCATCGCATCTGGCTTTAAGTCAGCTGTTTTATTGTTCAAGAAATTTTGACGTCACCCTGTATAGCATTTTGAAAACTCGTCAAATTTGGACATTTATTTCTTCCCGCACACATTTTAATTCATTTTGGACCGATTTGTGAACATTTTCAATTTTCTCTTCCAGTGATTTTTGAAATGATTCCTGCCCCTTTCATTTCTTCATGCCCCCTTTTCATTTCTTCATGCCCCCCTTTTCATTTCTTCATTCCCATTTTTGATCATTTCCATCAATTGTGATAGTAATTGTTGTGGAAATAAACTTGCATTCTTTCGTCAACCGTTTTCGCTTAATTCCGGCCGCTAATGACAGAGTTATCTACCTGATCGTTTCCCGGTGGCAAAATTTTCTCAGAATCTTCTACCCTGGAGAGCAAATTTTCATTAGAACTTCCGGCTGCTAAACCCTCTAACTTTTCCATTTTGTTTGTCTTAACCTTACCAGATCGAAGAAACATAAAACTTTCCAAAATTATGCTATTCTTCTCCTAAGTGAAGAAGAAAATTTACACTGTAAATTTACCTTTTAAAACTCTCTACATTACGCATTGCAAAAACATCCGGGTAACACAGAATCATTAAATTTTGAACTTTATCCCAGTTACATCAAATTAATTCTCATACTCAACCATTCAAACATCAGCTCGACATCAAAACAACAAATTTCAAATCACTTACAACCATCAACGCCGTTAAATCTTGCTGCAGATTTGAAAATCTGTGACTGAAAATAAATCATGTTAATATACATTATTATAGAACATTTTCATGCATCACTCAAACTATGATCTCTGAAATGTCACAGAAAAGAAAACCCCGCAATACCGAGTTGAGTTGTTCACCTAAACAATTTTGATTTTATGCATTAATTAAATAATTAGCAACAATTAATAGCCCGTAGTTGGTGCGCCAGTTGTAATAGTCATCTTATCTTTTTTTAAACTTTACTTTAATCAAATATTGCAAGGTACCTCTAGAAATGAAAGATTATTCATATAAATTTAATTTATTTTACATAAAGAACATTTGTTTATCAAATCATGAACCGTAATTACTAACATTTTGAGCCAATTACCAGATGAGCTAATAAAATATGAAATAAAATATAATTTGATACTCGACTAGCAAAATTTAATCTCTTGAACTAAATATGTCCTGGCTATAGGTAGAGTGTGAAATTGTCTTAAACTCAGGGCGCTTATAGGTCATACAAATGCTGATCAGCCCATTTGCCGATTACTCGACTTGGAGTGTACTTGCACTGTGGATAACTGACCTCAGCAATAATTGTGGGGCGTCTCGTTGTTTCACTAGGTGGAAAAGGTTTTGCTTACTATAATCAGTTGTCGTAGCACAGTGATATCCATTATGTGGCAGGAGTCCCGCTGGTGTACTGGCAGTGACCAAACACTAATCACTCTCACGTGCGACGTTCACTTAGACCTTTTCACCACACCTGTCTATACAACACTCCTCTCTTCCGCACTGTCTTTTCGCGACCGTCCTCCCGTCAGCCAGCACCTGACCCACCCCCACCCTGCATGCATTCCAGCAGGGGTGTCCGGACTGTTATTTACATATCACGCCATCTCTCACAATGACTCAGAGTGTTCAGTAGCCTGTTACCATAAGACTTCACACCAAGATAGCCAGGAACCAAAATAGCCAGGTCGTGCTAGTTCAACCAGTCATACCCAAAATAAAATACATGAACATGTACAAAAGATGGAAAACAAAACATAAACATGAAAAATGTAATTTGGACCATTACAACACTAAAAAGTTTTAATGTAATTTTGTCAATCAAAATCTTGTTAACTGATAATTTTTGTCATTTAACATTAAAAATTATTTATTAATTTAATTATTATTTAATTTATTAACGTTTTAAGTAACTATGTTTTAAATATATGCGTTAAAAAACTGTTTGTACCATTCCCGCACGGATCCGCGGGATTGGCACTAATCCCGCGCGGATCCCGCGGGATTGAAAACACTGCGGGATTGCAATCCTTACTCGTGACAGAAAAATGCGTTGTAGAAATATTAATATTTTGCCCTTTAAGGGTCGAATTATGAAAAATGTCTTTCTTAAAAACATGGTGGAAACAACCGAAGACCTCAGTCTTGAAAATGATACCTAGTTTATCAATTTTGTTTAATTGTCAGGAGAGATAAATGACTAAAAACACAAAAAACGCATTTTAGAAATACTGATATTTTTTCCCTTTGAGGGTTAAATTCAGAAAAAATCCATTCTTAAAACATGATGTGACCACAGCGAAGCCCTAAATCTTTGATACCTAATTTATCTATATCGGTTGGATATGAAGGATGATAAATGACTCGTGATGCAAAAATGCGTTGTGGAACCATTGATACTTTTTCCCTTTAAGGGCTGAATTCCAAAAAAAAATCTTTCTTTATATATGATGTTACCATAGCTGAGACATTAATTACTCTTCATAATCCTACTTCATTTATTGATTTCGGTTTGACATGCAGGGAGATAAATGGATCGAGACACAAAAATAGCATTTTATAAATATTGACATTTTTGCCCTTTAAGGGTCGAATTTCGAAAAATTCCTTTCTTAAAATATAATGTTAGTCTTTAATATGATATCTCATTTATCTATATTGGTTAGATATCAAGGGAGATAAATAGCTCGTGATACAAAAATGCGTTATAGAATAATTTATACTTTTCCCTTTAAGGGAAGAGTTACAAAAACTTCTTTGTAAGACTGGAGATTTTCTCGGCGTTGTAAATGAATAAAACTTTCTCGGGTAGCTAGCCGAGTTAGTACATCGTTTGACCACGACGTTTCGGCGGTCACAACCTCTGCCGCCATTGTCAAGTGACTGCTGCCGGTCTGACGGGCGCAGCTTCTGCCAACGCCGTAGGCGTTGGCTGTATTGATGAAGGGGTACCTGTCACCCTCATTGGTGACACCTGCCCCTACTTTGTAGTTTGGTTATGTTGGCATTGCTGTTGATCGGTTGACTTTTCCTGCTGCTCTGCAGGTTCATTTGATCGTGCTGTTGCGGCAGTTACTGCTTGCACAGTTGCTGCCGCGACCATCTGTGGTATTTTACCGATGGCGTCGGTGACCGCTTTCGCCAGTTCGCGAAGAGCGGCCGCAGACACATCGGCCATGGGCGGCGATGAGGGCGCGGGTGGCCTGTGCGACCTTCTCTGGCCGCCTTCTGCTGTTGGTCTGGTTTGAGCGGACTACGACTACGACTATCATTACCCAGGTGGCTGTTCTCCTGGAGTGTGGGGAAGTTCTTACACATGGTGCATCTCCTTCCAGATTTTTGTTTTGTTTGGCTTCATCGGTGTGGCGTATTAGGATTTCAGGTGGCGCAGCCTGTTTGTATAAATCCCAGTTTATGTTTTTGATGTTTCTGTGGCGGCTAGGATTTTTCAATCTTGCACCCTCAGCTAGATAAAAATGACTGTTATGTGATCAGAAGAGAGTGCGTTTTTTGTAGCTATTGCAATTGTGTGATTGAGTCCTTTGGTTATTGCGATGTCAAGGACATCAGGCATATATCTTCTTTGAAAGATGGTGGGTTCGGTTGGCCCCCATACCATGCCATCATTTGCCTGTACAGCACGCCGTAGTTGCTTGCCTGCAGTATTTGTAAGTCTGGAATTCCAGTCACAGTGTTTCGCATTGAAATCCCCTGCTATGAAGACGTTCCCAGCGATGTTTAGTAGTTTGGCGATTTCTTCCTCATTGACTTTGTTGGCAGGTCGTCGGTAGGCGGAGATAAGGATCATCCTGCCACTGGACGTGTCAGCAGCGATGCCAGTTGCTTCTATTGTCATTAGTTCTGGCAGAGCTACTTCATGGTGCCTTATGGTGGAGCGGATGTAGATTGCGGTACCACCAACCGGCGTCAATCTATCATTTCTATAGCATGAGTAGTTTGCAACTGCAGCCTTTACACTAGGTTTTAGGTGTGTTTCTGTGACTAGGCAGATATCTATCTGCTCATCACGTAAGAACTCGCTGAATTCACCCATTTGGTTCCATATGCCATTGGCATTCCAGGTGCATATGGTCAAGTTTTGAATCCTATTAGTCATGTTGCTGGTTGCTGGGTATACCTCTTGGTACGGCCTGCACCGCTGCCTTTACTGCGGCTTCAACTTGACGCGGGATTTCTGCAATCATGGACATTAGTGTTTGTAGTAAAGTTTGGATCATGTTTAACAGGACTGAATTCGTGCTGTCATCAATAGACTCATTCTGCTGATGTAGATTTTGATCCATGGTTGTCCTATCACTTCCGGGTGGCTGCTGTTTTCTTTGGTTATTTTCCCATCTTCTCCTGTTGGAGCTGTTGTCCTTAAACTCGTTATTCGTCTGAGTTGCGGGTTGATTGTTGCTCGATCCCTGCTGGTTATCTTTTCCATGACCCGGCAGGGGCGGAAAAGCATCAGGATCCTGCAGCGAGGTTTCTTGGTTGTTTAACTATTGTTGCAGTTGTTTCTTTTGCTGTTGTTGACGTTGTTTTCTCATAGCTTCAGCGTGTGCAGCATTGTTCATCTTTTGCTTCTCGTTGAATCTTGAGAACGCTGGGCATTTTCTGTAGCTGGCGACGTGGTCGCCAGCACAGTTTGCACACTTTGGTGGGGTTTGTCCTTTGGTTAGGGTGCAGTCCCTCGTCGCATTGTCTCCTGCGCACTTTACGCATTTATCTGGCATTACACAATGCCTTGAGACATGACCTATCCCCTGACATTTGTAGCATTGTGGTGGGCCTCTTGTGCTACGTAACTTTTCCAATGACACTTTAACTGAACATAGGGAAGTCATTTGGAAGATGGATCTGTTCTCTACAGAGTCATTTAATACTACTAGAAAGAGTGGTGTTTCTTGTTGCGTTTTGGGCGAGCGCAATTTAACCACTGTTCTGGCTGCGTAGTTTATCTCCTCCAATTCTTCTTTAACATGTTCGGTGGTCATGTTGAAAGGAAGTCCTCTAATGACTACCTTCAGTAGTTTTTCTGGTACTGTAGGGTAGGTATAGAATGACCAGCCCTTGTCAGTAATGTGTTTTCCTACCGCTAGGTAGTCAGTGGTTGTCTTGGTTTGAATTTTATATAATTCGCGACCAGCCGGTTTTACAACGAAGGCACTATTACATAGTCGCTTGAGGGTGTTGTAAAGAGTCATATATTCTTCTTTATAGGTCAGCACAACGGCGCTGGCCTGCGTTCATTTGATGGAGCAACAGGTGTTGGATCATTTGATGAAGCAGGTGTTGTTTCTTCTGCTGGCAGTTGTTCATACCGGTTAACTGTAGATAACTCTCTGCTGGCGGTGGCGGTGGACATAACCGCTGCAGGGGCTGTGCGTTTTGGATTGACAAAGCCTTCATTGTCCACTGTTGTTCTCCTAGTCTTCTTCAATGGAGCTTTTTTTGTGGGGTTGTAAGCTGGTGTCTTGGTAGCGTTGTGTGCGGGCGTCTTGAGACGCTTTTTGTTCACATTCATAACTTCTGTAGGAGAGCCAAGGATTCTCTTCCTAGGAGCCTGCGCAACTTCCATTGCTTCTGGAAGATTTTGGTTGATGGGGGTCTGTGATACCTCCATATCTTCGTCCAGATGTTGGTTTGAGTGTGAATCTTCGTGTTGGCTGACGTCGCCCACTGTAGATTCCCCTGGAATATGCGCTTCTGAGCCTGACATCGTCCTACCAATGGGAGCGCCTAATGGAAGGGAGTGTTGTTCCGACCCTTCGTTGTCACCGTAGGGTATCCGGGTCGGAGACAACCCTACGCTCGCGCTCGGGGGTTCCACTCCCGCAGGAGTGGGCCGTGGAGCGGTAATCCCTAACACCTCGGGCTGGGAGGGCAAGGCAGTCCCCAAAGAAGAAGCAGCAAGTCGCTCACTATTATCTTCGCTTCGCAAGCGAGACGGGATTCGCATAAACAAGTATCGGTAAGAATACTGGTGTACACGAATACCATACAACAGCGAGTCTTGTCCGTCCTAGCTGTGTGTGTGGTTTGAGCGGCCGGCGGTGGTGGATTGTACCAGCTGGGTGCGGGCCTCCTATGCGACGGCTTCCGGCCGGTAGCGGGAAGCTTTAGGCGTGCCGGACAGCCGCCGTAAGAGGCTATGTGCCCTGGTGAGCTGCAGTTGCAGCACCATGTCTGGTCCCGCGGCTGCTAACATTCGGCAAGGCGATGGTTTCCGCCGCACCTCAAACATCGAGTCGGGTTGGTGCACTGCCAGGAAAAATGTTGGAATCCCTGGCAGTTGAAGCATTGGGTGAACTCAGGTGGCGGCGGCTTCTTCCTTTCGATTCTGACGGGTTTCCCCGCCAGAATCTTGACTTCCTTCAAAGTGGTTGCGTCTTCAGTGGTCTTGAAGGAGAACAGAGGAATTCTTTCCTCTGTACCCGTCCTCCGCATTTGATGGACGTCAATTGCCTCCACACCCTGGCAGGAGAGTTCAGCGGCCACTACTTCCGCCGTTGTGTCCACAGGGAGACCTCGGACGACGTGTTTCTTGCTGCGGGGGCGAAGATCATCAGCCTCAAAGGTGATAGTTCTGTCCCTCAAGAACTCCTCCACCGCGATTTGGTCTGTGGGACAGGATAGGCAGATCCGCACTCCTTTGTTGCTTGGCCAGCACATTACCGGCAGCGTTGTGTGGCATCGAATCTGCTCAGTAATGACAGACCAGTTCCCCTCGTAGCTGACTGTGAGGGGGAGTACTGGGCCCATCTCTATTGCCTCGTCTTCCTCGTCGCTGAAGATGACCTCAGATCCGACCGACATATGTTCCTCCTCGTCCGGCAGTGGCGTTGGTGGTTGTGATGTTTCCTCCACGGAAGTTTCCGGCGTCGACGAGGCGGGGTGCGGCAAATGCGGACTGGCAGTGGTCTGCCTTGAGATTTCCTCGTTGATCCGCTTCAGCTTTTCTTTCAAAGCAGCGAAGTCCGAAATTCCGGTCATAGTGCTCGCTGCTCTGTCTCGTCGAATGATGTGACTGCTGCCGGTAGGTTATTGAGGTGCTTATATATCACGCGAAGACCGCGCTACGTCATCCTTTTTCCGGTCGGCCAATGGCTAGTGACGGGAAACGTTGGCCACCAGCGGGAAGCGTTCCTATTGGCGGAAGCCATTAGCTGCTGGTGGGTTCCGCTGATTGCTGGCGCGCAAGAGAGGTGCGTGTTTCCCAGGAGTCCTGCTGCACTCTCATTTTCTGGATTGCTGGGCTCCAGGCTTTACTTAACTGAAATCCAGTATCTCTGTTAACGAGGTCCTTCGAGATACGAATTTCGATAGCTTCCGAGAAAACACTGTCCCAATAATCTCTCGTACGCGCAAGAATTCTTGTTGCTTTGAAATTAAAGCCATGTCCCGAGTCAATACTGTGTTCAGCAACCGCTGACTTGTCGAACTTGCCCAGGCGGACGTTGCGCGCATGTTCGGCGCACCTTTGGTTAATACATCGTGTTGTTTGTCCGATGTAAGCCTTTCCGCATTCGCAAGGAATGCGATATACGCCAGGTGTTCGTAAGGCTATATCGTCCTTGGGTGACCGCAGTATATTCCTAATTTTGGCCGTTGGTCGGAAAATGGTTTTAATGCCACATTTACTTAAAATTCTGCCAATCTTAGCGGTAGTCGTTCCGACATAAGGAAGGAAGGCGAAGCGGCTCGGGTCTTCCTGCTGTCGTATTTTCCTCCTTCCTGCTCGTATGCAAACCGAGTTTATTAGCGCCTCGTTGAAACCGTTCTTGCGGAAAGTTTCCCGTAAATGACACATTTCCGCCTGCAAACTATCCTTGTCACATAGAGTTCGCGCCCTATGCACCAAGGTTTCCAGTACTGATCTGCATTGGGCCGGGTGGTGGTGGCTGCGCGCGTTGAGATATAGATCAGTATGTGTTGGTTTCCTGTACACAGAATGCACCTCTCTTGCGCGCCAGCAATCAGCGGAACCCACCAGCAGCTAATGGCTTCCGCCAATAGGAACGCTTCCCGCTGGTGGCCAACGTTTCCCGTCACTAGCCATTGGCCGACCGGAAAAAGGATGACGTAGCGCGGTCTTCGCGTGTTATATAAGCACCTCAATAACCTACCGGCAGCAGTCACTTGACAATGGCGGCAGAGGTTGTGATCGCCGAAACGTCGTGGTCAAACGATGTACTAACTCGGCTAGCTACCCGAGAAAGTTTTATTCAAAAACTTCTTTATTAAAATATGATGTTACCATAGCTGAGACATTACTCTTCATAATCCAACTTCATTTATTGATTTCGGTTATACATACAGGGAGATAAGTGGCTCGAGAAACAAATAATGCATTTTAGAGAAATTGAAATTTTTGCCCTTTTTGGGTCGAATTACGAAAAATCCCTTTCTTAAAATATAATGTTACCATGGCGGAGACCTTAGTCTTTAATATGATATCTCATTTATCTATATCGGTTAGATATCAAGGGAGATAAATAGCTCGTGACGCAAAAATGCGTTATAGAATAATTTATACTTTTTCCCTTTAAGGGTTGAATTCCAAAAAAATTCTTTCTTAATGTATGATGTCACCAAAGCTGAGGCGCTAATCTTCATAATGCTACTTCATTTATCGATTTTGGATAGATATCCATGGAGATAAGTGGCTCGAGACACAAAAAATGCATTTTAGAAATATTGAAAGTTTTACCCTTTAAGGGTCGAATTACGAAAAATTCCTTTCTTAAAATATAATGTTACCACGGCGGAGACCTTAGTCTTTAATATGATACCTCATTTATCTATATCGGTTAGATATTAAGGGAGATAAATCGCTCGTGACACAAAAACGCATTGCAAAAATATTGATACTTTTGCCCTTTAGGGGTCGAATTCCGAAATATTTTTGTTTTAGTATATGACGTCACTAAAGCGGAGATCTTACTCTTTAAAATGATACATTATTAAACGATTACAGATAGGTATCCAGGGAGATAAATGACTCGTAACACAGAAAACAGCATTTTAGACATTTTGACATTTTTGTCCTTTAAGGGTCGAATTCCGAAAACTATCTTTCTTGAAATATGATTTGACCAAAGTGGAGACCATAAGCTTTAAAATGACACCTCAATCATTTATTCCGGTTAAGTATGAAGGAAGATAGAGGCTAGTGACAAAAAAATACCTTATAGAAATAATATATATGATGATAGTTACACCGTCACGCCGCCGCCGAGACTTCTGCAGGCGGCGCCCACCTCTGCCCTAAGATGAGATTTTGACGGAAACCCCCCCACCCTCCCCTCCTTGCTGGTCAAACTCGTAATTTTTTTAGACCTTTTTTTCTTTTTTAGCTCTCCTGCTTCAGAGGACGGATATACCCCCATAAAGTCGATATCCGCGTCGTTTCTAGACCTTATACTCCGTCATTTGTACACTTTTTTAAAAAATCTACTGTCCTTGAAGAATTTCAAAAGCCCACCCCCCCCTTCCCAACCACCTACGCGAGATGTGGTGAGATTTCGTCGGACCCTCCCCCATTTCACCTCACGTAATTATTGAACACCCCATAATGGAAAGTACCTGGGTGACCGATCTTCGCTCGGTATCTTTCGATTTCTGTTCAGTATCCATGATTTCGAGTAAAGTTTGATTAAAGTATAAGGCTTGATGGCTTCCTAGGAGTTTTGAGGTGCACAGTTAACCAAAGAGAAGTTTAACTAACATCAGTAGGCTTACTGGTACCTGAACCTTCTACGTAATGAGGTTAGAGCCGTTTTCTAGAAACCAAATACAAAAGTTGCTCCTTTTTTTTTTAAAAAAAAATCGTTTTAAAAACTTGAAAATCAAAACGTTATCTACATGTGAAATTTCATCCAAATCGCTAGATCCATTTGCGAGACGGCCTCACAAATTGCTTAAATATAAAAAAAAAAAACAGAAATCTATTAATATGTTAAACAGAAATTTTAATGCCAGTTTGGTATTAATTAATGGTGCGAGATTTGTGGTAATTCAAAGGATTCTACGATAACCCTTGATGATGGATTCTTATGTAACTCGACGAGAAAAATTGAAGGTAAAAAATATATTTTTTAAAATATTTCGCTTAGTTCTCGAGATATCGTATCTCAAAATTGACGTGGTTGGTTGAAATGCGACCTGAACCAGAAGACAAATTTCGCCATAGCCAAGTTTGATGAATTCGTATGAAACTCGTCGAGACAAATCGAAAATAAGGAATTTATTTTTCTGATATCTCACTTAGTTCTGGGGATATTATATCTCAAAAGTGAAGAGGTTAGTATTAGATCCGTCCTGGACCAGAAAAAATCCACCAAAAGCACTATGTCTATATGGTGGAAATGTACTTTCAATGTTTTATTTTGTACCTAGTGGTTTTTGTTAGGTTGAAATACGGCCTGGACCAAAAGAAACGTCGCCAAAAGCACAAGGAACTATACCTATAACTGATTTTTGACATGCTATATCTCGAAAACCAAGAAAATTTATTATTTATTTTCGATATGTTTCATAGAGTACTATGAGAATTCATCATCAGGTTGTGACGTCAATAGAACATCATCTGTGCTATATTTATTCACTCCGATAAAACTATGCTCATACCTCGCAGTAATCTCACATCTTCTGATCAGCATTTCAAAATGATAATAAAACAATTCCCATAAGAAGTAACCTTCGTTATAAACAATAAAGCACAAGGTCAGACGATTCAAAAGGCAAGATTCTATTTATCAGAACCCGTTTTTTCGTATGTGCACTCGCACGCGGCTTTTCAGGAATTTGTAGATGTATTAATATTTAATTATGCACTTTATTATCAAACTCTACTCGAAATCTTGTATATTGAACAGAAATCGAAAGATGTTTTATAATTAAGGTGGTAGTATTTAATGGCTAACTAACAACCACTATTTATAGTCAAAAAGTAAACGATGATTACTTTATAACTGGTACCGGTAATATTAATTTCAAAGAAGTTTCTGTAAAGTTATCATCTCTGATAAAACCATTGATAAATTTTTAATTACCTTTCTTTTTAAATGTTTTACAATTGAACTTGCAGTGCTAATATTTCCACCGGTCAGCCAGTATACAAGAACTGTTCGTTTACTTATTCTTTGGAATCAAAGAAACTCTATTTGTAGGCTTTCTGGTACCTGAATTGTCTACGAGATGGCGCTAGTGCCGTTTTCGATATACGGAGTGACAAAATTGTTCATATTTTGTAAACTCGCTTTTTAGTAGGGAAGACAACTATTCAGGTAATCTTAAAAGTCAAAACATTATCTAAATACCAAATTTCATCCAAATCGTCACAGCCGTTTCCGAAATCCGAAATATATATATATATACAAGAATTGCTCGTTTAAAGATATAAGATAGCATACGAGAAATACTAAACAATACCGAAAGATCAGTGCCCTGAGATCATCTACCTCCGTGATGCTGTGTAGCGCCATCGACTGGAAGTGTGGGAAACAGAGCACCTTGACTGCTCCGTCATGACAACGCACCCGTCCATTATTCACGTACGTTCCAGAGGCCGGTATTGATGTCACCCGTCCATTCTTCGCATCTGATTCAGACGTTCTTTCCCAAGAATAACTGGTTCATCAGCCATCACACTGTCCCAACATGTTTCCTCTACGTTTCCGTCATGTTTAAAATGAGATTACCGTCAACAGGAAACATTCTACAGAACGTGACAATTCAGGTGTATTGCAATTAGGAAAATCGCCTTCCTGAAATGTTCGTAACAACGGTACTGTCCCAAGTCAACTCTGGTATAGATTACGATTTCGCACACCCAAATAAGATTTAGATTTCCCGATACAAGTCCAAAATTTATTATTATTTTTTTTTTTTAATTAGGGCTTCAACGCTTGACAATAAGGTCATTGCAAAAGTAAAATTACTTTTAAAAAACTCCCGTTGATTTTATGAAGGAAACATCCAGATATTCGCCATCGTATCAATATCAGCCAGCGCGCAACTACGAGTCTTCTCCACCGTGTCCAGTTTCTTTCTTTCTGCCGCCAATCAATCCTTATGGCGAACAGTATCAGATCCTCGGAAAAATTTATCGCTTCACCTTTTTCTCGGCATGTCAAGTGGTCTCCTTTTTTGCAGAGTACAAAATAGAACATCTTAACGGGTCACTCATCTGTGTTCATTTGTCCAAGAGGCATTTGCGGGTCTTCAGACTTGTGCTGTCGGAACGTGATACAATTTATTTCTATTTATTACTGCATCATCCGCCAGTCCCCAGTAGTAGCGTCCTCAATTTCATCCAAGGCTAAACGCAACACTACCCCCCCAAAATGCACACACCATTCGCCAGATGTTTTAACCTTATAGATCTGGATGGTCGGGCCGGTAAACAATTCCGTCTCGTCCCGAAACTGAATCTGTACCAAACAGCTCACCGTAACCTGGCTTCCCACGATCGGCGCATTTACCAATCCAGCTACCAAAAGCGGGCTGTGGGAAGCGTTTCGCCTGTGCTAGCAAGGATGGCGCGCCCCTATACGTCACCCAGTCGGTAAAGATCAAACGTCCGGACAGTTGAAACGACACTAGGCAATGTGGTGGGGGGGTGGTGGAGCGTGCTGATCAGTGCACTTCGGCCGATGTGACGCGGCCTACAAAACCACGCGCCGCGGCCGTGGGAACCCAACTTTACAGACTCGGTGATACATTCTGAAGATACTTCATGCACCACTTACCTGACGAGTGGTTAATATATATATAAAGATGAATGTATGTATGTTTGTTCTTCATAGAAATCCACAGTTTTGATCCGATTTCGATGAAAGTTTGCACATTTATCCTTTGAAACAAGGAGAAAAATACTGTCTACATTTGGCTGAAATATTATCTGTATAAAAAATACGTCTTATAAATTAGAAAAATTACTGACGGCAATAAACAGACGCGTAGGATGTGTAGGTCTCTGTACCGCCTTTCCATATAGCGGTCTGGCAGCTCAGTGGTTAAAACGCTTGCTTACTGCTGTTTAGATCGTGGTCTCCGGTTCAAATCTCCGTGGAGGTAAAGATTTTTAAAAAATTTTTGATCGTAGGAGTCACGCCTGGACCGTTGGTTATTCGGATTGAATGATAAACTATATATATCACAAATTTAGGGGTTCAATGCGAGGCAAACGGTAGGTAGTCTTGCAATACTGTAGGTGTACACTTTTTTACGTTATAACGATCCCTAGGGGTTGTTCGCAGTCAGTGTGTGTGTGTGTGTGTGATCTCCAGTAATAATACTATAAATGCGGAAGTAAGTCTCTCTCTTTTCGTTTTGACGACTAAATGGCTATATCGATATTGGTGCAGGAAATTTTTTCAGGTATGATAAACAGTTGCAGTCACGAAATTTTGAGACCTTATCGAATGGTGACAGAAATATGTTGGAAACTGATTGTCTTCAAGGGACAGGTTCGACGGTAGAGTTATGTAGTGATAGCTTTTCTGTCATTTTATGCCAACTCGGTGTTGTTTGTGACCAATCATTCGTTACCAACAACTTTCTATATTCAATTCTGGCAAAGAAATTCTTAATCCACGCGTACGAAGTTATGCACCAATAACACTGGCCTACACCACATCCTATGTGAATTTCCATTTCACTGGAGATTTCCTGCCTATTTGACGTAGTTATTATCCTAATGTAAACCGTATATTCATTTTAAATATAACGCAACGGGTGTTAACTTCTTTAAAAGTTTCCGAAGAGAAAAGAAGCAAATACATTCCATAAGTCTACAAATAACTCCTGACGAAGCTCATTACATCGTAAGAGTGCGCCATGCTACCTTGCTAAAAATTTCGAATATGAAAAATGAGAATTTTTCTCATCAAAGGCAAGGTAAAACGCGCCTATAAAGTGCTGTAAAATGAATTTCTTTGTGTAATTTTGTAATTCTGGCGCATTTGCTTCTGATAACTTTTATGAATAACTGTTATGAAAAAAGCAATTTCGTGGAATTTCAGAACACCCTAGTTCCGCGAACAGTTTAAGGGTATCTCTATACCACGTTAAATTAACTACAATTTTGTGCGTTTTCACTTCAACGTGATATAGGTGTACTGACATTTTTTCGGTATTACGGATCTTAATTATATTCCTCAATTCTTCTTCGAGAATTCTCTTTTCGAACACGGTAAGAACAAATTTCTTTTTACTACTAACAACGTTTGCGGAAGAACAGGATTTTAAGGTTTCATCTGGAAGTCGTTTTTAAATATAGTGATTTTCGGAAACTTAAGGTGTTTTTTTTTTTTTTAACTGCTTAACGTCTCTTAACAGCGAGGTTTTTAGAGACGGTACTTAAGGAGGAAAGTTGGAGAAATCGAAGGGGGTGGACGAACAGAAATATCGTTAGGACGGGTCAGATGTCTGATTTGGAGCAAGGACGGACCACTGAAGAAAAAGAATTTGTCGTAAACAATTGCAGGCAGGTGATATAAAATTCCTTGGAAGCAGAACGATGATAACAAGAACGGATAGAATAAGGAACGAGAAGGTTAAAGACACAGTAAAAGAGGAACTTAAGTAGAAGAAGATAGACACTGAAACAATCAAATGATGTTGACATGAAGGAAGAATATCAAGAAAGATACATAAAATGGAGATGAGAGGCAAATAATACAACGGAAGGCTAAGAAATAGATAGCTGAACAGTATGGAAGAGGATGTACAGAATAGAGAAGAGGTCTAGAGCAAAGGTGGTGACAGAGTTGATAGAAAGAGAGAGTAGAATAGAGAGGCTTGTGTATGAAGCAGACACGGCCAGTGGTTGGAAACTACGGATGATCTATCAGCACTATAATCTACTTTACTAACAGTAAAATTGAGATACAGCGTTTTTTTTATTGCATTTCTAAAAGTTTCAGCTCGTATTTTCCAAGTTCATGGTCCTAGATAGTGTTGAAACATACGTACTTTCTAGAATGGCGGGATGTATGTTGTTCTCAGAGTTATTCGAGAAGTCATTTTATTTTTTAGGCTCAAAAACTCCACAAAAATTGAAAAGAACCTCAAAAGTGGATATAGGAGATAGACAGATTAACGTCGAACCCGAATCAGTGAAGCGTTTCTGGTGTATTTCTCATTACAAAGCGAGTTGTGTCAGAGGTGAAAGTCGGTTTAAGGGCGTCTGAAAATCTTAGATGATACAGAGAATCGAATCGGGAACCTTTCTATCTCGAATATGATTAAATTCTTCCTGATATTATTGGTTCAAGAGAATTTACTGAAGGAACTTTTATTAGTTTACAGCGGTAGTACATGCCGATGGTCTGAAAAAATACAGCAGCAGTTTAAATTGATCAAAGACTTTCAGAATATCAGTGCAATGTAAAATTCATGAGGTGTCTTGTTCAGTTTTCCAGTCCTATGGTGATTGAAGTGCCAGATAGCGTTACAAAGCACAACTTAAATACACAAAATCTGCTGGGTTTTCTTTAAAAATGCTTAACTATAGTATATCACGCCAGAGGATGTGAAAGGTCTTTGATCATATGGTATGCAAAACAGACAGTTGTTTGGAGAACTGTAATTCTGTCCCGTGATCAACGAACATCGAATAGGCACCATTCAACACCCTCGGTATATACAAGCAAACACGTTGTTAACAATGCAAAACAGTTTAGCCCAATGGAATAAAAAGTGAGGAGACGATAGCTTCTGTGCAACAACGAAGAAAAATCTGTTCGAAGAAAAAAAATAAACGATAACTTGGATTACTTTTCCCTGTATTATAACCCCTGATTTAACTTTACATAAATTGTTTGGGAGAGTTAATAGTTAAGGATTCGAAAAAAAGTTTCAATGTTTAAGTACAGAGTCTGACGAGTTTATGTCTTCAGAAATCGAAATACTATGATAGATATTTTAACTGACAGTCGAGTAGTGTTAGGAATATATTTTCTTCTTTAGTTTAATAACCAAGAGATTCATTTAGTCTGCTATCAGTTTCTAGGCTTGTTTAAGGCAATCCTCCATCTCTTCCTATTCTGAATTAATATCTTCACCTGAATATACTAAAACAACCAACATCCTCAATTATTTGTTTCATATATTCCAATCTTCGTTTTCTTTTATGAAAAGTTTGACGCATTTCCATTAGATGGAGCAGACATTACGTGTTAGTAAATACTGTCCTTTAAACCTGCTACGATAAAGTTTCAACCAAAAACAATGAGAGGTCAGTCATTTCGACAGTCATTAAATCAATCAGTGTTCGCATTTTTCGTGAAAATGGAGAAAAAAAACGACTTTTGTGCAGCGATAAAGTAATTTTATAGCTAGAAACGAATGGCCGTACGGGTCAAAGCAGAGTTCTTGCTGAGTTTGTACCTTCGTTGAAAACTATTAAAGTTGAAACGTGACTGTGGAAGCACCGAAGATCTTGTTCCGAGCGCCCAGTTGAGGTTACATATTTCAAAAAATTCATGAAATCGTAATTGAAAACGGCTGAGTGAAAGTGCGCTAGATTACTAGGAGTGTAGGTATCTCAGCTGAGAGAGTAGAAAATATCCTACCCGAAAACTTGTGTGCGCCTGATTGGTGCTGCAATTGTTGAATATCGACCAAAAACACAAACAAAAGAACATTTAAACGCAGGATATGGTATCATTTGATCGTAATCAGCGCAATGTTTTGCGTCGATTCGTGACCGTGGATGAAATCTGGATCCACTACGCACCTTGCCGAAGCAGCAGTCGAAATAATAGACAAAAAGCGTCGAGGAAGGCAAGGATCGTTTTGTTGGCAAAGGAGGCACCGTCTTTTTGGATAGTCCTGTTTGACTATTTTGGAAAGGGTAAAACAATAACAAAAGCTTGGTACATCGTGTCAGAGCATCTGAAATGTTCACTGAAATAAAAACGGCCAACATTGGCGAACAAAAAGTACTCGTCCACATAGACAACGCGCCAGATCACACATCAACCATTGTGATGGCGAAATTGCTTCGAAGTGATCATCAAAATTGTTCTTCGGATTTAGCCCCGTATGGCTTCTTAAAAATTTCGCTCGGTTGGAATTTCTTTCCACAGAGCGAAATTTTACTAGAATGAGCAAGTAGTTTATACAGTTCCACAAAAGATGTTTTTCTGGCAGGATGAAAAAATTTCAAACTGGACCAAGTGTTTCGCTTGATTTTAAACGAGACTTTCCAAACAACACTCGTACAGACTTACCCACAGTTTAGTGAACCAACAACCAATCTATCATGTCTTAAAATGGATCCACAATACTATCTATTCTTTCTGTAAGCCGCTTCCAGTAACTTCCTTCTTCATCTGTTTTCGAAAAAATGTTCATTTCATACCTTCCATCCACTTAATTTTGAGCATTTCAACTCTTTATTTTGCTTTAAAATTCAGTTTTTCATGACTTATACAGTTTAGAAGTTTAATGTGTAATGCTAGTTTTCTATAGTATTAGGTAAAAGCGTATTGCACTACGGCTCGGGAAACCACGAAGGGTAGTTCGGCGATCTATTTCTTTTGCTTTGTACTTCGTCGACGTCGAGGTCATTAGAGACGGGAAAGGACTGGAGGCAAGAAATGGGAAAGAATTCGACCATGCCCATTAGGAGGAACCAACCCGGCACTCACCTAGAGTGATTTGGGGAAACTATGGAAAACCGAAATCTGAATGGCCAGATGGAAATTCGAACTCGCGCCCTACCGAATGCGAGTGCAGAGCGTTATCTCTTACCCATCAATCTTGGTACACTCTCGATTTGGCAACCATTCCGCCACTGCCGTGGATGGAAACGGATCGTTCACAGCGTATTTCACACACGCAAGAAAGAGGTGAAGGTCGTGTGATGAAGATGATTTCCGGGGAGACGCGGGTTCGAATCCCCGTCCGGGCATCCAGATTTGGATTTTCCATGGTTTCCCCAAATCACTCCAGGCGAATGCCGGGATACTTCCTTCAAAACGGCCATGGCCGAATTCCTTCCCGTTCCTTGTCCCCAGTCTCATCCCGCCTCTAATGACCATAGCCGTCGACGTGGCGTAATCCATAAGTAAAAAAAAAGATGGTTTCCACACGCTATAAGCAGAGGCGGATCTAGCAATTTTCCGAGGCGGGACAAAAACCGTGAGATTCCCGGCCCCTTTGTCGCCACCCTAAGTGTCGCCGCTCCCCGAGGCAGTAGTGGAGCTTAAATAAAAAACAGGTCGAAGCATCATAAACTGTGGCCTTCAGACACGATTTTGCCGCCCGGGGCAAGCGCCCTGGCTTTACACAGCTAGATCCGGCTCTGACTGAAAGGCAAGTCTTCGGAGGCTGCCATGGAGTGTTCACCCTATCTTCTAGAGTGATTTTCCCAATGATGAAAGTATCTATGTATAACTGTTTCGTCGACGACTGTGATGTGTTTGTGAGTTCAGTGTGTTGTGAATGAAATTATAGAAGGGAGAGGGTCTATCCTTCCCGAAGGCACACTAGGGCAGCCATTCGAATGGCCAAATCCGACAGACGCATAGCTTCATTCCAGTCACTGCAGAGAGGTTTATAATTTAATTCAGTAATTTCGAACATAATCTGGTGATTAGAAATCGTTTGGCAGATCTTCTCCTACCCAACGGGCCAAGTCATACTGACGAAAATTTCTTCCACCACCTGGACTTGAACCACTAACTCCGCCTCAGTCTTAGTACGTCATCACGGAGCCGTAACGACCTGAGCAAAGATTATGTTAACTAAGCGTAAAAATTCCATACCTAACTGGGATTTGAACCCAGGACCTTGAGTTATCTAAACGGGCGCTACAACCTGACCGATAAATTTTCTGAAATGTATGTGTAACAGATTGTACTGTGGCACCACTGGCTTGGTCAGTAATAAAAAACACCTACGCGGCCACAGCTTTCTTTGAGAGCAAGAACAGCTAAAGTATAAATCGTGCCCTGCGAGCTACAGCTCTGTTAAGAATAAGGAGTCAATGGAGAAACAGACTGTGTTACGAAAGTCGAGGGAAGATAGGCCAGTTTTGCAGTGGGCATTAAAGCTCATTTATAATGGATTCAGAGTTACAAAAGCCAAGTATAAATATCGGGCTTGACATACCAGCCATCCTCATTCCCCTAAATAGCGGCAACGTTCCTCTAATGCTACGTATGCTCCCTGCTTATCGCTTAAGTAATTCCCAAGCTGAAGAAAGCAACCGGGTATGGTTACAGTACTCCACCTACACAGATCTGAAGACGTTCCCATGAAATCGAATGGACTGCAAGGATTAGGAATTTAGCAAAACCAGCGAAATTCGTAGTTCGAGAGAAGCGTTTTTAGTAAAGTGACTTAACAGGATTATTAATCACCGCTTTTCCTTCTCGTCTTATGTAAACAGTATTTCGGCATTCAAAACCAGATGGCATTAAAGCCAAGTACAGAATTTGCTAAGCGTTTTATTTCTACTTGGAAAAATTTCATTGCTAATTATAAGCTTTTTCTTAGTCTTGTTGACCAACACTTAACATTTAATGCGCCCTAAAACAAGGACAAAAAAACGAGTAGTGGCTTTTGGATGCAGTTGGGAAAGTGCATGAGAGCTACTTCGTTTTGCAATACTCAACTCGTGTGCAAATTTTATGGGTCCGTGTTACGTAAGGTCCTAAGACAAATTACTGAAGTCATCACAGCTAGTGATTTACTGCTGTCACAATCGTAAAAAAAACACTCTGCTGTACGATTTTCGATTGGCTGAAAATGTGGTTCCGAGATGAAGGTTAGGTGGGCTAAATACCACTCCAGCCGATTCCTCAAAAAGAAGTCTGGCGAACATGATTAAAAAAATGGCTTACTGGGCGAATTTTGTATATTAAATGAATTTTATTTAAGGTTCTTCGGTAGGTCGTGCAAAGAGAGTGGAACTGGGACTTGATTCAAGTAAACGGATGTTGCTTACATACGTCACACAGATGTTTCCATAACAGATTCATCAATATTTTGCAACATTGGAAGAACTGAATATTGTAACAAGTTTTGACACGGATATACAGGTCTATACCAAAAGTAGTAGGACTGATTTTTTTTTTAAATTTATTGAAGATATCTTTACAATTCCTTAATCCTCTTCGAAATAGCACCCTTAGGCAGCTACACGCCAAAAATTACGCTGCTGCCATTGGCCATACGCCATCTGGAAGTCAGTTTCGGGGACGCTGTTGAGAGCCCTCGTCGATGCTGCTTCAACGTCCTGGATTGAGTCAAACCGCTGTTCCTTCAGCTGCCTTTTCATCCGTGGGAATAAAAAAAAAAAAGGTCAGTTGGAGCCAGATTGGGACTGTAGGCGGGGTGCAGCAACGTGGCAACGCTGAATCGGGCCAACAGTTGCCTTCTTCATCCTCCCGTCCAATGAATGCTCGCATGAGCAAATCAAAGATCAAGACAATGCTGATCGTGTTTTTTTTTACCGTCGCGGGGTGATTCATAAGGAGTTCGTTTCCCCTGGGGAAACTGTCAATTCGAACTTTTACGTGCAAGTGCTAAACCGCCTGCGAGACCGAGTGAATCGCGTCCGACCAGTCATCTCCGCCAACTGGACTCTGCATCACGACAATGCGCCGTGCCAAGGCGCGCCGTCATGAGGCAACTGTTGGCCCGAATTGACATTGCCGCGTTGCTGCACCCCACCTACAGTCCTGATTGGCTCCATCTGACTTTTCTTACTCACATGGATGAAAAATCAGCTGAAGGAACAGCGGTTTGACTCAATCCAGGGGACGTTGAAGCAGCATCGACGAGGGCTCTCAACAGCGTCCCCGAAACCGACTTCCAGAAGGCGTATGGTCAATGGCAGCAGCGTAATTTTTGGCGTGTAGCTGCCTAAGGGTGCTATTTCGAAGAGGATTAAGGAATTGTAAAGATATCTTCAATAATTTTTTTTTTTTTTTTTAAAATCAGTCCTACTACTTTTGGTATATACCATGTACTTATGATAATCCTGAGACGATGAGATATTTCAGATACCAAATATCCTCCTGCTTCGTACACAGTGTCATATAGAAAGACTGGCTGTACTAATAATTCCCAAGATTTCTGGGCAATATCTATTTCCAGACGAAACATTAAGATATAAATATCAGCAACCAGATTACCTATTCACAGTTATGCCATCTTATCCAATTTCCCGTTACCGATATGGAAGAGTATACCAGAAAATCATGGAGGACTTAACTCACAGGGTTGGACCATTTATCGATCAACAGAGGCAGTGGTAAAGCGTAATGTCAAACAAGTGATCAACGTAATGTTGCCTAAAAGGCAGGTACGGTTAATACTGCGTCAGAGGAATAAATGAACAGAGCAAATATTTTAATACTATGACTGGAATCTTTTTTCATAGTTACTTGGAAATAATGTGAGAAAATACAATTAAAAAATTATCACCAATCATTTGTTCAATTTTTCCATCACGTTTTTATATTAAAATCTTGGTGATATAGTTCATCCTGAGATAGTGATAGCGCGTACTTTGTACACAATATCCAAGATAAGTTACTATAGGGCCTACTGTAGCTACCAAGGAATATTTACAATCAGTAAAATTTTCATTCTGGCAGCTTTTCTTTCCGTACAACATTAAGATCTGAATCATGTATTAAAAAAAACCTGCTTCACGATTATAAAATATCCCTTAGTGTCTCCAGAGAATGAATTGGCCCCCTGAACTTAGTTTAGAGACATCTACATAAATAATGCAGTATTTAACACAAGCGATATTTAAATACCGTAAAACATTAATTTTGGGGAAGTTATGTCGAGGTACAATTTTGCGCTAAACTATAATAATAAAGCGGAGATTCCCTGTGTAAACAAAAGGCGATCTATGGCTGCTCCAGAATTTTCTCCCCTGAGCATCCTCGTTGATAAGATTACAAGGAACAACATCCTTGAGTGTTCGGGACCCCCAGCGGGAAACCAATTTCTGAGGCCCAAATTTTCAAAGGAAATTTATTATTTGTGATAGTCAAATACCATAGTCCTTAATCAGAATGAAAACAGAAACCTCGGGGTTATAGTCACTTTAACGGTAAACATTACACCAAGAGTCGTTATAAAGAATGTCAATTAAAGGTGACAGGTCTTTTGAGGTCATCGGAGAATTTTCTGCAGACACTAAGCGTGCCATTATTCCATTAAGTGTATTAATCAAACTATCCTCAGCGACTTGGTAATGACCTTGTTAAAACAGAAGAGAAAAACTATGTGGACAGTTTAATCAGTTCCTACGCAAATTTCTCAGGTATGGATAAATGTAATAAATGCATGATGCATCAAATTATTCTCAATGGGTTTTGCAGAAACCACTTTTATACATAAAAATCTGTCTCTTTTAAGTGTTATGCTTAAGAGAACTGTCAAATTAAAACACCATGTCCATAATGTTATGAAGACCACTTCTAAAACAAAAACTTAGTATATAAAAGTTTCTGCAACATAAAAGGGTAATTCGATAAATATCAGCAATGTAGCTCTAATTTTTTACCTGTTGGCTCTTCTATCAGTTGCGTAACCATCAGTAAACATGATAAGTTCTGTATGAAATGCTCTCGGGTGATCAGCCGAGTAAAGAATTATCTGTTCCATATATATCATCGTGAATCTTCCTATACTACGATTTCTTTCAACTGAGCCGTCCAATAACAAATCCTGCACGTTTTAAATTTGATTTTTTTTATTATGGCTTTACGCCTCGTCGACGTCATTAGAGGCGGGGGAGAATGGGGGAGAAGGAACAGGAAGGAATTCGGCCACGGCATTTTTTTAGAAAGTATTCGCCTGGAGTGATTTGGGGAAACCATAGAAAACCCAAATATGGATGCCCGGACGGGAATTTGAACCCACGTCCTCCCGAATGTGAGGCCAGAAAGTTAAACACTCACCCACCACGCTCGGTTTTAAAATTTGATCCACCAACCTCTCTTCTCTTTCAGTGATCTGTCACAGCAATATCATTTTGAGACGATGGTACCTGCCAACCAAATGCCATAACACAAAAAAAATTCTGCGTGACATTCACTGTAATTAAGGTCTGGTTAATAGGAAACGCAAATGGTTCGACGTTTGTTATGTGAGAAGCTGACAAAAAAAAATGTACAAAGAAAACGCTGAAAAACAGCCGACGCTATGCAGAAACTCTTTTGACAGGAATTTCGTCAATCCTCGTACATACGTTATGAAAATTAGCAACCAAGGTTTAAAAGCAGGACTCTGGTGTGGAGTATTTTCTAATGATTAACAACATTTACTTCCATACTGCATATGTTATTGCAGTATACTATCTAACGTACAGCATTCTGGAGTACCACTATGAGAAATTTCCTAATAAAAAGGAAGAGTGCACGTCAACTGTCAGTGAAAAATTAACTTACGAAATATATTAGGTCAAAGTTCTTGGGAGCCTGTCGTTCTGCTTTAAGCTGCCGCCGCTGCTACATTATTTAATAGCCGTGATGGTCCGTACGACCTAACACGAGTTGAACAAAGAGGCCGGCAGCCTTTTCCAGGGGTCCGTGAGAAGAAATCAATGAACGGAGGGAGAGTGGAAGGCAGAGCTGCACCATTCTCCCTCCGGCAAATTGAAATCTGCCATACTAACGCCGCACTCATCGTTTGACCTTATATTACGGGGAAGACTGCCATACCTAGTAAGGAATGACAGCAAATTCTTACCTCACGGAACATTTTCAAACTGCTGGAATCTAACAGTAAAATTAACATAGCACAATCTGAAATAAAGCAGAAAGTTTCTGAAAAGTAAATGCTAGCACAGAGATACTCGGAGTGTAAATATTTATTTCTATCGGCCATTATTACATTCTTGAAGGCATCAGAAATATTACTGCAAGTTTTAATACATTGGGGCTAACTTCCTAAACGTAATCGTTCTTATTTTTTTACTGTCACCAGTCTTTCTCTCGGATGATTTGATGCAGTCCTCCATGCCTTCTTATCCTTAGCTAATCTCTTCAGCTCAGTACACTCTTGGCAACGTACGTCCTCAATTATCAAGATCGTACACTTTTATCTTTATCTAACCCAACAGTTCTTCCCCTCATTTGTATGATCCAATAACAACTAAATAAATCCGGCATGATCATAATGTGACCTACCATACTCTCTCTTCTTTCTGTAAAATTCTTCCACCGCTTACTTTCTTCAATTATTTCAAGACCGTGTTCATTTCATACTTTATCTGCCCACTTAGTTTTACACATATCGAATTTTTCTATTTTTATTCTTTCGTGCCCACAGCCAAAAAAACATCATTTCTACAAAAGACCGTGTTCTTGATTTACATGCAATCTAATATATGGCATAAACTTTCCAGTTTGAGATTTCAGAAGATCATTATATTCTGCGAATCCGTGAGCTATTTGCACGATGTATAAAATTTGGGTAGAAAGTATGAAACCCAGATTTTTACCGTGGATCAGAGCCAAGTGGGTGAACGGTAACGCTAGGTCCTGGCATCCGGGAGGACGCGGATTAAAATCACCGTCAGATTTTCAAATCCAAGACCGAAATCACTCCAGGCGAATGCCGGGATGGTCACCCATCCTCTCCCGCCTCTATAAAAGTCGTTTAGGCCGAATTTAAGATAATTAAAAATGAAGCATTGGAAGTATTATCAGGCAAGAAATTTTAAGGATCTAAATGTGAATGCCAATCATCAAAAGTTAGCATTGCGAATGAATAGTTGTCTATGTATAACGACTTTCCATTTATCTCAAGACTTGAGCAGTTGTAACGCTTCAAATACTGTCAAAAGTTTTGTGGATCCATTGGGAACATAAAACGGGGTTTTTGCTATGATGCCATGAGTAATCCCGAATGAAAAGAAAAAAGGAACTCTGATTCAGCGATGTCAATCGCGTAGATCGTTTTCTTCGATTCCTGTTAGGTGGCGGAAAAGAAGTTCGTATTACGTGAGGGGGGGGGGGGGATCCTGAAAAACTACTAACTAATGACAGCTCAACAGCGACCACTGTGATGCCAAGAGTCGATCTGCAGGTCACGTCAACTTGGGCGCTCCGTCATGGTGAGACACGCATCCTTTCTCAACTGATTTGGTAATAATAGTTTCGTGCTACTTTTACGACCGGATGACAGAATTTGTTACCGGCTGCGCAGTTCGCCTCTATCTAGCCCAACAGGGCATATGGGGTCTAAAATTTAAGCGACATCCTTCATCCGTGTCTTAATGCTACCGATCGTAATTATTGTGAACTAATACTAATTTTTGTTTCTAATATCAAAGCCTAACAATTTAGGTAACGCACATTACATGTAGACTTGTCTAATATTTCAATAGATTGATGATCTATACACAAAACTTCGCAATAAATATACGCTGCATTTGTTTTAAGAAAAGAAACGTTATAATGCGATATATAATAATAATAACTCGATAAATAACATTAAATTCACTGAATGTAAGCGAAGGCGCGATGAGGCAGTCTGCCATTTCTTCTCAGACGATGTTAAGAGTGTTTCCTGGCAAATGGATGCATAAAGCTCTTTTACCAGGCTTCCTACTTAACGGACAGGATCCGTCCGATTTCCAAAGATAAAACATTTGAAAGATGCAAGCTTTGAGGAGCTTTAACAAAAAAGAGGCCTTTTAGAGACGATACTAAAAATTGAGATGTGTCTGTAAAATGAGGAAGATGTTATTGGAGCAAGAGAGCTTGCTCTTAACTCTTAAGGATAAGACTTTACAATACTTTTAAAAACTGAAACAAGGCAATAGTAGTAATTGAGATTTCCTCATAAATCTTAAAATTTCTGGGGGGGGGGGGAAATTAAAATGATTATTAAAACTAACATAAAAAGCTGTGAAAAGAGATTCCTGCATTTCTCATAACACCTTCCCGAAGAAGAAAACGCTGAAAATGTGAAAACTTTCGAACAAAAAATATGACAAAACATAGGGTAAAAATTAGGATTACATACAGAAGTATAGAAAGAGGAAACGAGATTAGCAGACACTAACCACGAGACTGTTGCATAAACTGAACTATGTTGCTATATAATCTACACTAAATAATAAAACTGTACAATAGTTGTACCTGTACATGAAATTTATTTCATAAAAAGTAATTCAGCACACACTATGTGCTAAGTGCCAACAACAATTTTTAATTGACCAATAAACACCAGCGGGGCGCCCACCAGTTCTCCACAGTGGCGGCCTCAACGGGACGGGCAACCCAGCCTGTTTTCCCTCCGCCGAGAGCTGCAAGTACGAGTAACGACACACTGTTGCAGTACTTGTCAGTCTCTCAGTATTCAGGTGCAGTCTCCAGCGTAAACTAGTATTGGCCAATGGGAATGAGTTACCTTCAGTACCAGTTGCATACGCTGTGGATATGGAGGAGACGAATGAAAACATTAGCAGAATGCTTGATGAAATCAGTTATGACTATAACTGGAAACTTTGCGCAGACTTAAAAGTTGTTGCTCTAATTGCGGGCTGCAACCAGGCTTCACAAAATACTGCTGCTTCCTATGTGAATGGGACAGCTGAGACCGAGACAAACATTACATCGTGCGGAACTGGCGTCTGCGCGAAAGTTTTACTGCCGGTAAATTAAAAAACATATTGCTCATGATTCTCT
This sequence comes from Vandiemenella viatica, assembly GCA_031002005.1. NCBI lineage: Eukaryota > Metazoa > Arthropoda > Insecta > Orthoptera > Morabidae > Vandiemenella > Vandiemenella viatica. The sequence goes on along the minus strand of CM061920.1, from coordinate 367,821,850 downwards.
GGTACTGAAGGAAAATATATACTTGCCGTCTTTGCAAATCAAACTCGGATTGCTGAAACAGTTTGTGAAAGCAAGGGACAAGACAGGTGATGCATTTAAATTTTGGAAAACTAAATTTCCTTGTCTTAGGTTAAAATCAAGAAGTTTTCGTGGGCCCCTCGATTAGACAACCTTTCCAAGATTCAACGTTTCTTTGACACCTAAATAAAAAACGTGTGTGAGAACACTTTGGGTAACTACAAAAGTGATACTTATGTGAATCATGTCGAAGAATCGCTGTCAGCGTACAAGGACATGGAGTGTAACATTTATCTCAACGTGCATTTTTCTCACTCGTACCTGGACTTCTTCCCTGAAAATTTAGGAGAAGTTTCGGATGAACACGGGGAACGGTTACATGAAGACATCACTAAATTCGAGGGAAGATTTTCAGGGAAGTGGAATGCAAGCATGTTGGCAGAGTACTGATGGTTTTTGGCATGAGAAACTTCTGAAGTTACCTCAGGGTACAAAATGAAATCAAGCACCACATAAAGTTATTTATTTTATTTATTTATTATTTTTTACTTTTTACATTTATTATTTTACAAGAAGAAATATAAAGGGCAAACTAATTCTTTTAACCCTCCCAAATCATCGAAAATTAATTTAAAAAAATTGATGGGGGCCCTCCTCCCAAAACTATGGGTGACGGGGAAAAATCGAGGTCATATTCGTATTCAGGAAGTCATTTTACATAAGAATCAGTAGGAATGGTGACAGTGCTCGAAATTTATATATACGGTATATATAGCGCTGTAATGTATGTCCCCAATGTTTGGAGGTAGACTTTAAACTTGGACTTTGAGAACATTAGAAAAAAGGAAAACTTAAGCATAATAACGCTGAAACTAAATCTTCTATATATAAAAAAATATACGTGTGTTTCCCTATATTTCACTTTTCAGTCACCACTACCTAGCACAGATCACTGATGTTTGTTTGTGGAAGTAGCATGGAGTTTCCTGTCGTGCACAACGTTGGCCGAGTGCCGATAGCTGTGGGAGTGTGGAAGATATGATGGTTAAAAGTGGTCGATGTATGGCATTTTCATATTTCGACCAAAGACTTGTGTATCCTTTTACTTCTGTTTCCTGTCACAACTGCATAGGATAGACCTTTGATGTTTGTATGTGGTAATAGCATCGAATCTCCCATCGTGCACTATGGTGGTTAGATGTCGGTAGATATGGAGGTGTGGGAGATATGGTGATTGAAAGTGGTCGACCTGCGGCACTTTCATATTTCTACCAAAGACGTATTCAGCCAAGACTATCTAGCACAGATCACTGGTGTTTGTGTGTGGTAGTAGCACAGTCACCCATCGATCACAAAGTTGGCCGAATTTGCGAGTGTGTGAGGTATGGTGGTTGAAAGTGGCCGATGAAGGATATTTTCGTATTTCGACCAAAGACATGTGTCTCCGTATATGTCACTTTGCTGCCACAACTACATACCATAGGCCACTGGTGTTTGTGTGTGGTAGTGGTATCGTGTCTCCTATCGTGTACTATGGTGATTAGATGTCGGTAGCTATGGGGGTGTGGGAGATATGGTGGTTGAAAGTGGTAGACGTAGGGCATTTTCCTGTTTCTACCAAAGACGTGTGTGACTATATTTCACATTGCAGTCAGAACTACAGAGCGCAGACCACGGACGTTTGGTTGTGGCAGTAGCCTGGAGTCTTCCACCGTGCACTATGGCGATTGCATGTCGGTAGCTGTGGGGTTGTGGTAGATATGGTGGTTGAAGTGATGGACCCGATAAAAAATAGACATGTGTGTCCCTATATTTCTCTCTACAGCCAAAACTACCCATTGCAGTCCACTTGTGATTGTGAATGGAATTAATCTCAAGTCTCGCACCGTGCACCATGGTAGTGTCTGTCGGGAGCTATCGTGGTTGAAATTGGTCTACGGAGTGCAATTTATATTTCGACCAAAGACATTTGTGTCTCTATATTTCACTTTGCAGCCGTAAATACCTTGCGCAGGTCATTGATGCTTGTGGTATTAGCCTCGAGTCTCCCATCGTGCAGTATGGTGGTCACATGTCGGTAGCTGTCAATCAAAATTATTTACAATCACGAACGAAGTCGTGGGCATCAGCTAGTAAATAGATAAAATTTGAAATTAAAATGTTCTGAAAATTACGAGTGAGGAGAGAAGTTAGAGTAATTTCTACCTAACAAAGAGATATAAAGATGTGATAGATTTTCGGACTTGTTGGTTAATTGTATTAGTAGGAAAGCAGAAGGCAAGGATTTCGGAAGAACATAAAAGTTATATATTAAGGAGATAATTCAGGAAGAGTGCTATTATAGGAATACTAAGATCGAGAAATTACTCCAAACGGTGGATTGCATGAAACCAGTCGAGGTTAATGAAAGAGAGGAGAAAATACATATCTTGTTTTCATAGAATTTATAGATGCTGTATGTTAGCAGTAATATGTGATAGTAAACTGCAGACTCGTGCACGCGTATTTCTCTATTCGATGGTAACATACCATTTCTTTGAACAGCTGTGGGAAGTCGCCTAGTCTATCCGAACGGGTTCAACCGCCTCCTGACTGACCCTAGCTGTACTACTACCGGTCTGACCAAGTCTGTAGCTCAAGGTAATCTTGCGTTAAGTAATACAAATCCATGTTGCTCGCGTAAAATTCTTGCCAACTTTATGCGGAAATCTCACATTTTTTCCCCCCAAAAATACTTCTATCTACATTTAGTTCTGTTACATTAGAACTAAACTGCAATAGATGGCGGAGACCAGGAAAAAGAAATAAAGCATTCGAAATGCACGAGGCTGTTGAAATAAAATAAGTCGATAAATAGGAAAAGATGGTTAAAGAAATGAATTTGTGGAAGACTTGCAGAAGAAGAGTAACATTTTGAGACATATCGGATTAGTTTATCTGATATAACAGGAATTCGAAATTAACATAAGATAGAAAGAGATGGAGGAATTCATTAAAAAATTCGAGTCACTGAAGGGAAAAGTGAATCAAAAGATATCTCGAATATTTATAGAAGTGATGGTGAAACATACACTTTAGGTATCACCAACATCTGGGTCAAAGATGATTCATGGAACAGTCTGCGAGATAAAGTTAACGCCTTGTTACTTTTCAAACAATGTAATTTGATGAACAATGCAAATTTATTGGTTATAATAAACTTAATTTACATATCAAACCGCATAAAAGTAAAAATTCTGAAGTTGGTTACATACGTTAGCAATAGCAAAAATTCATAGAATTTTACAACATTTCGATAACATTCAGATTTTGTTTGTGGGAAATGTCAGTTAGGAGCCACAATTTTTAATTTTGGCAACAGAAAAACTCTTGCTTGATTTTCGCTTTACGCCTCGTCGACATCGATTGATTAGAGGCAGAAAAGGACTGGAAGCAAGGAACGGGCAGGAATTCGACCCTGACCTTTTAAAGAAACGATCCCAGCATTCACCTGAGTTATTTGGAAACCATGGAAAACACAAATCTTGATAGCCGAGCGGGGATTCGAACCCGCGTCCTCCCTAACGCCAGGCCAGAGCGTTTCCGCTTACACGTCACGCTTGGTGCTTTCTGTCTAGTAATCTGGAATGCAAAGCAGAACGTCCAATGTCGACAAAGTCTTCGTCGTCCATCTATACAAAAAGTAGCGAAAATTACGATAGGGCACAAAAGTTACACACTTTATATTCTCATTCCGAGTACACATCTTCTGTTACAACAGACTTTAGCCAACAATTCTTGCACGTTTTAAAGCACCACAAGGAAGGCCACTCTACTGGGATATCTGTCAGCGCTGCCCTCGCGTTCATCATTATGTCTTCTCTGAGACACTTCGGCGGAGTTTTTGTTTTTTAGAGACCAGGTCTAAAATTTTCCATAGAATCTGGAACGGCTCCTCAGGCCCACTCAGCCTGCTATAAAATGTGTACCCGGAGAAAAATCCTCTGGAATAAGAAGCGATACGAACTCTGCACTTGCCAGCCTCCACACTAGGCGCCGATGTCCTGAAGGGAAACGGGGAAATTTACCATCGTCAATGCTATCAAAAAGACCTCAGAAACGATGTATAAGGAGCAGTTAGAACATTATGGAGCCACGTTTTGCTAAGAAGCCTCGGACCTAATGAGACTTTAGTGTCTGTCAAAATCAAAACGCGACGAGCAAATAATACACGACAACAAGCAGCCGGACATACTACAGACATAGTATAACTGAATCTTTTCGTATTTATATACAGTATCATTTTTGCAACATGACGCCACAGGTAACTACCATTACATCCGATCAGAGAAGCTTTGGAAATCAGAGAAGTCTCGATAGTATGATCACGGACAGTGAGCTACATCTCGACAAAATACGGTCATGCTTGCTCAGGAAAGCACGCGTCGCAAGCTCCCATCCGACCGGTCACGCTGGCGGTTGGAACTTCAGTGACGTCACTACAAACGGTTAGCACACGCTTTGGACGCTATTTAAAGGCGGTAGCGATTCCAGGCATGGTAGTCCTCTGAAGAAAGCCACAGAAATATGGCTGAATCGTCAGGTTACAACACACTGTCGTGGTTCCACTCAGACAACTGAATTAACATTGACAACGAATGCTGAAGTCTACGCTATCATACGGTCTTATACTTCGCTGACAACTACGCCACCTCTTGGCATACCAAGGGTTATTATCAAGTCCTGTGCAAAGCAAATTGGATAGCAAGTGATATCCAACCATGCTACCGACTCAACAGGTGTTATCTGTTCCAAGTTCTTCATTTATGTTTTGATTCAAAGTTCTTGAAGGTCTGTCTTGTTTCTTGTAATTTTTTTTTTTTTTTTTTTTCTATAGCCCAGTTTTCAATTCCAATGTTGTACTGTAAATGGACTGCTCCCAGAAAATTGAAATGCCTTTCAGTCAGCATTACCGCCTGAGTTACGGGGCATGCCTTTTGCATTACTGGTATTTAATTTGCTAGTGATAGGCGACACAATGAATCCTTCCAAAACAGCGTTGCTGAAACACGTTTACCTATACTGATTGAGAATTTCTGTGTCAATTTGGAATAATTTTTTACAACATATTAGTAATAGTAATTTGGAATCAATTCATACCACATCTTCCTGGACTGATTAAGTCCAATAAGAACGGGTTTACAAGTTATTTTAATTTATTAAACGTAAATTTTCTTGATTAATTTGACAAAGATTGCCGTCAAAATTTACAAACAATTGAGTGATTTTAGGATAACATAAAACTGTTGGTTAATCTCGGGTATTCGTAAATGGGTCGAACTTTGATGCAAAAGTCTCCCATGACGAAGTCTTATTCACCGTATATTTCGTCCACTCCTTGCAGTCGCTACGCTATGCGTCAGAAGAAGTACAACGAGAAGCCGGTTGTCGTGTGCCGACGGCTAGCGGCTCTCGACCCTCCGCATGTCATCTCTGCGTCTCTTCCATAGTACAAGAGAATGAGAAGAAGACTTGTATATGAAGCGTACCTCGGTACTCGAAGATACAGATCGGCTCTTGCAGCTGGACAGCAAACCGAACGTCTTGGCGTTAACCCAAGGCTTTTCGTAGGTTCAACATAAACACATTTTCACGAAATGTTAATAATGTTATCGTGAAATGCTGTAATAGCTTAGACTAAGGCTGCCCAACCAATTTTGGAGATAGGCCACAATTTCTATTCTAAATTAGTCTGCGGGCCATACAAAACTTGCCTATAGTTAGAATAGATATTTAAATATAACAAAGATATAAGCAACACAGTTTAATTACAATCAAAGGAGCAAAACCATCAATGAAACCTTTGCAGAGTTTTTTTAATTATAATAAAAAAATATATAAAGAGACCTTTCAGAGGTTTTTGAGTTAGCATAAGATCGCTGCTGTTGGTGGGCCACTTTGTGGCCCGCGAGCCTGGCGTTGGGCAGTCTTGGGCCATTCTCTTTCTTTTCACTCGCTGAACACACCAGTTAAAAGGAATAAAATTTGGTGAGACGGTATTCTGCACTAAATCTCTTTTTCATTTCCTACAGCGTGTTAATCTTCCTCGCCACCTCTTAAGCTGTGTAAAAACTTAGACACCCAGGTCAGTCACTACCCAGAAGATCCTCTAATCCTCTCTCTTCCTGTCCGCGGCACGCCTTACCCCTCTTTTATGCGCAAACGCACCGTGTACTCTAAGTAAATAGCCACACTTATTACAATTATAATGGCAGTAGTAGGCAAATCAGAAAGAATGTGCCGAAATACGACTGATACCAATCAAGATGATCCTCTCAATTCTGCCTTCGTTAGTGGAAATAAATTAAGACGATTGGTGAAGTTCCGTATGGGTTGTTATTTATTTCAGGGCCGTTTTCTTGAGATCCTAGAAGCTGCATTAACTTGGTCTTTCGAGAGTTTATATGAAGGTCGGTTTCGCAGGTTTCAGCAAAAAAAAAACAAAAAAAAAACAAAAAACAAAAACTGTGTACTCCTTAATAGCAAGCTTCTGTTTCAACCAGGAATAAAATCAGCACCATTTAATAATTTCTCTAAACGAAATACCGAAAATGGGAGTTGGAACATTTCAGAATTCACTAAGCTTACATAAAAATAAATCATGGTGTCCGATATGCAAATGGTGAAAGAATTGAGAGTTTCCAGAATGCAATATGACGGCGTCTGCAACGCAAGCTGGTTTAAACAGAGAGTTAAATCCGGACAGCATGTAGTGTGCAAGGAGAAAACCGCGGTATGAGCGTGGTATAAACAGTCCGATCTGGCTGGGGATAATATCGGTAACAGTTCCAGTGCTGACACATGTTGACCGAATTAGGTACTGCTATGCTGACATAAGTATTAGTATCCAGTACTGATTCCAAAAGAATTTTGAGTAAGATATACCCACTTACAACTTAAATGAGAATCAATCACGAAACGATTTCACTAACAATCAATTCAAGGTTAATTTTTAATCATCACAGTCCTACAACAAAAGAAGTGATGGAAATTGGAAGAAATTATCTTTTTTCTCTTATGGCTTTACGCCTCGTCGACGTCGATTTCATTAGAGGCGGGATGGGGCTGGGGACAAGGAACGGGAAGGAATTCAGGCATGGCATTTTGAAGGAAGCTTCCCGGCATTCGCCTGAAGTGACTTGGGGAAACAATGGAAACCAAAATCTGGATACCCGGACGGGGATTCGAACCGACGTCCTCCCGAGTGCGAGGCCAGAACGTTAATCGCTCACTCACCACGCTCGGTAAGAAATTATCCTTACCGCTGAACGATCTTGTAGCACATTGGTTAAGGTGCTACAAAACTGAATGTCCCGGTAATCAGCCACTCGTCTGTTCGACGAGTTAATCAGTCCTGTAGAGGAAGACATGTGAAACCATTCGGAATTTAGTTGTTATAGATAGAAGATCGCCCGCTCGCTCTCCAGATTTTAATCCCATAGAGTATGTCTGGGATGTACTAGGGAGACGAGTTGCATTACCTCAGCACCCACAAAACACTCTCCAAGACCTTGCACGAAGAATGGGCGTTATTACCTCAACATGAGATAGATGACATCATTCACAGCATGCTCCGCCGTTGTCAGGCCTGTATTGCTGCCAGAGGTGGTCACATCCCATATCAAGCCCATTAACCAGTTGTCGGAAGATGGAAAAAACGAAGAACATTTTTATCTACCGCTATGCATGTTGCACCTGTATTCTTTATTTTGTTTATACTTTACTATCACCTATTTATACTGTTTTGTGGCAAAATAAACGAAAACTTGGCAAATTTTCGTTTCTTGCTTTAATTTTTGACACCAATGTATTTTATTAAAGTAGATTTATCCTTACCGCTGATTCGCAGATGCAAAAACTTTTTGGGAGGTGAAACAATATAAACAACGGGAAGGACTCCGTTCTTTCATCATTTTAAACATGTTTCTTTTTATGTCTTAAGACCGGTGGTGAATGCAGCCAAGAGTTAGATTATTAGCCAAAAACTGGAAGAAACATTTAGAGAATTCACCTATAATGATTTCGTAAGATGGAAATTCTGAAGGCAGGACTGGCAACCAAACCTTGAATCTTTAGCAGGCATACTCAACGAAACGAAAAATTCAAATATTAATGAACAGATCTAAAAGAAATTCATATTTAAGTGTACAGCTATGCTGTTTAGAGCATAAAACATTTTTATAGGCGTTTCTGCCTTTTAATACCGTTTATTTCGGCCATACTAGTTCAGAAAATTGATGTAGAGAAGTTCGACGAAAAAGTGAAAACTTTATATGTCCTAACAGCGACTAAGATCGGCAAAGACAAATAATGCTAAAAGAGGAGTGCAACCTTGTACTTGATTGTGTCAAGCATTCGAGAAGGGATTAGCGGGTTCGAGCCAATTTTGTGAAAGAAATTTTCATCATTCGGAAGGTTCGGTATTAAAAATGATGACGCACACTTCCTCATCATCGAGCTACATTAATCGCAAACTTCTCCACACTGCGTATGAATTGAGAAAATACGACACCGTCGGTGACTCGTCATCAGACGGAAGCGTATAACATATCAATCCCACTGTTTCTCTTCGGAAGTATTGGCCGGAAGAAGACGGATCCGATTTCACCATCTCCTTCCTTTAGTATTCGTGTTTCTACCGTGCCACATGGGAGATCAATAACGCTTGGGCCTAGCTTTAGAGAGGACGCGGGTTCAATTTCCCCATTCAGCCCACCAGATTTCGGTCTTCCGAAATTACTCCTGGTTCCCTTCAAAAGTCATGGCCGAATTCTTTCCCGTCCCTTATCCTCACTTCTCTCCCGCATCTACGCACCAAAAAGATCGAAGAAGAGAAATTTCATCAACATAAAACAATACCTTACACTTTTAACAACAGTCATGAGTCACCTACACAAGTACAAAAACATAAAGACACTCGGAAGGAACTGGCAGCCCTAACAATGCAACCAGGCCAAGTAGGCCTCCTGTAGGATAATCGAAACAACCTTTGGGATGCGCACCACACATGACAAGCATGAAATAATCCGTGTATAAACAATCTGTTTTACATGCTGTCGACGTCGAGATTATTAAGGATAATGTATCTTCAGGAAATGAGTAGTGCCAGCCGTCTGCGAACCGTGTAAGATTTTTGCAGTTGTGATTCGTCTTATGTTTATGTAACGTATAGTGTTTGGGCCGGAGTGGAGTCCATTCCAGCAGACGCCTCGGTGACCAAGGACAACCGCCTGAAAACCGCAACCAGCATAACCGGGATGCCGGCCCAAGTTCTGAATTCACGCTCATGTAAATTCTTGCGTCCAGTATATTTTTTTGATGGGAACATTCGGTGATAACGGTGAAAAGAACCCATCAAAATCTTAATAATGGTGATCGCTACGAACGTGGTGAGAGAATCTGAGTTCCTTAAGTCTTGGAACATCTACAACCAAAACTGCAGGGGGGCCGGCTATGGTAATGTACGTTAGTAACAGCTTAAAATGTTCAGACAAAGAAGCTTCCATCGTTATTATATGTTGTACACAATGCATTAAGTCACAACATACAACCTTTAGTTGGTAGATATGTGAACGAAGGTTTTCCCGGGGTGTCGTTGAAAAGTAATCTTTGCTTATTCGCTGCCGGATGATGTCGAAAGACATGCCTTACATTTAATAGCAGAAATAGAGGAAAACGGGGAAAAAATGGAGAGAGCAAACATTCCTGGAGACTCAATAGGCCTAAACTTTGAAGTTTATGATAAACCGAGTAATGGACTGATTCTTTAAGCACACTTAGAAAGTGATAAAAAGTTCCGACCAAAGCAGTCAGAGGTTCTTAGGAGAAAATGGGGGAAGTATGCTTCGTATTCCCTTTTAAGATTACTGCCACTTAGCTCTGTTACTCCTCCGACTAAGCTTCCTTAATTAGACTTATAAAAAAATAATTAACAAGATTTTACCTTTACCATCCATCTTATAGAAACCAAATAGGCTTCCCTGAAAAGGAAAAATAAAAAAATAAACTCTTACGAAGGTTTGAACTCCAGTCGCTTACATATCAGCCTTACATTAACCGCTCTACTCTGACTATTGAAGATAATTGTAACCTTATTCATATAAATGTCAGGCAGAACTTTATTATTTTCTTCAGAATGCATATGCGAATGAAAACTTTCTCGTTATTTTATGCCTGAAGTGCTAATTTAGCCACGGTTCTTTATTTCCTTCCATAAATACTCCAAATTCTTCGCCTGATAGCCATCCAGGACTCGTCAAAGACTTACGCATAATACATAGCAACAACATTTAACCTTCTTTCTGCCCACAAATGACTCCCAATACAGTTCCTTTTCACACCAATCATCGAAAATATATGTATTCTCTGGTACTATACACTGGAAAATCTGGTTGCTCTGCTTTGTATATCTCTCCTTGCAATTCATATATCTGAAGCCGATAATATGATTCTTATACTCAATACAGAGCCTGAGCAAGATTACAAATTCGGGAGAAGTGAGTTCGAATTAAATCATCCACATTTCGGTTTTCCATAGTTTCCCGAAATCACTCCTAGCGAATGCCGGGATGGTTGCTTCCTGTTACTTGCCCCAAATCCTTTCTTGCCTCCAGTGATCTCGACGTTGAGGAAGCGTAAAGCCATAAGGGGGAAAAAAAAGCTAGATTACATAGCCATTTCCCCTCGTCCAGGTTAACTGAGATATCTACTTTTATGTTTTCAATTAGAAATCATCTTTTTCCTGTAAATCATATGACCTTAAATATTTTGCACCTAACAAGGTGACTGGCTTTTATCTTCAAAACAAACTGTTCTATAAACTCCGGAAGTGGAGACCTATTCTTGACAAAATTACAAATGAAATTACTAATTATTTATCTCATGAACACAAGATGAATATAATCCCAGGCGTTATGTAACAAACCTTGAGCTGTCATTAATACTGTTAAACAATTGCTTCCTCTGGTAAAATTAACCAAATGTCATAATGTATTGATATGTGGAGTAATATCAAGATGGGGATACCACTGCGGCCTCGCGTAATAAACACACAGATCACGTGGTATATATGACATCATTGTGACGTATGGTCCAGGCTGCATTACAACATAAACTCAAATGCTGATTGACGAATCATATTTTATAAATATGCGTTTCGGTCGTAATGCAGCCTGGACCAAAGTGAAACGTAACCATAACGCACAATATTGCAGATATCCAATTTTCAGATCATATCTATAGCTGTTACAGTGTTGGAGCGTGCAGACTGAATACGTCACAATGATGCCATTATACACTACGTGATCTATGTGTTTACTACGCGAGGCCGCGACGGTATCCCGACATGTGTCCCTCACCGTAACATGCATGCAAATCGTTAATCTACAATCAAAGAAATCTAAAGACGACGACTTCGAACTGCAAAACACAAATCAGAGGAATGACTAGAACCTTTATTTCGTCACACATTAAATTAGCAACTGTCCGTGCACCATCGGTCTTCCCGTGTGTGCGTTCCTGTCATTCGCATCCATTCTTAAAATGATGTATTGGCCTTAGTGTCAAAACTTAAAAAAAAAAACACTGACATTAAAACACCGACTACGGCTTATATTAAGGAATTATTAAAATAAATTTAGCTAGATTAATTTCCAAAAACCATATATAGTAGGAATCTGTGTTCCACCGAACGCATTTCTTTACGGAGAGATTTTTGGTAACAGTAATACAAATCCAGATATGCATACCAGCAGCCAGACATGATAGGATTCGGCTTAAGGTAATTATCGTATAGCACGTAGTAAAATATAAATATGCAGGCAAAAAGTGGCATGATATTAGCACTTGGATATACAGAGATATTTTATATGGAAGTAATCTACATCTTGCATCAATTTTTTATTAACTCTGCTGATAAATAACATAGAATAGCGCGATAAATGTTTAACAAGTTAAAGGTCATTCATGTTTTCTTTAATGGTTTTTTGCCTCGTCGACGTGGAGTTAGAGGCGGGAAAGAACTGCGGGCAAAGGGCGGGAAGGAATTCCACAATGGTCTTTTTGAAGGAATCATCCCGCTTGGAGCGGTTTCGATAAATCATGGATTACCGAAATATCATCAGTGTGTTACCGCACAACCATCACGCTCAGTTTTATGAGGTTATTTGATTAATATGCTTATACCTTTCGTAAGGTGACAAAAATTCAGATAAAATGTTTAGTTCTTGACAGTTTAATGATACCTAGCTGGCTAGGTTTTCATGTCTAGGTTACGATATCAGAAGCAGACAATGAATTTTCTTCTTTTTTTTTTTTCGCCTCGACGACGTTGAGGTCATTAGAGGCGGGATGAAACTGGGGAGAAGGAACGGGACGGAATTCGGCCATGGCCTTTTTGAAGGAAGCATTCGCCTGGAGCAACCGTGGAAAACCCAAATTTGGATGCCCGGACGGGGATGCGAACCGGCGTCCTCACGAATGCGAGAGCAGAGCGTTAATCGCTCACCCACCACGCTCGGTCAGGCAATTAAGGAAGGAGGTGTAATTACAATGTGGAAATAAAATATATTATTCCACGTCAGGAAAAAAGGGGTAAATCCAATACGTTGAGGCAAAGAAGGTAAAAACAAAGGCTTTTGTAGCCATAGTTCTCTATCGAAATAGTATGCTACAGGAATTCTCAGTTATGAACGGCTTTGTTTCATCTTGTAAACGAGATGCTAGGTGCAATTCCAACGTACTATTTACGTATAGATACTGCAGTTTTGTAGAATACATTTGAGAGTTTTACCTTCGAACCCTAGAGTTTGTATGGTTAGCAAAACAATAAGCATCATTTTTCATAGAATCAAGGCTCTGTATATGAAGTTATTAGAGCGTAGTAGATGGCGAAGTACAGTAAACAGGACCGGAAGATTCATAATCTTTACAGACTTCAAATTGCCTAGTTAACGTACGCAGGAAACCTGATAAACAGAAAATATTATAAGGATTATACGGAATCATCTCGATGCTGACACGGGAAAACTTCAGCCTAAAAAATAGGTTCACAATGCTTGAAAATATGCCGTTTTTGTTTTTTAGCTTAACCGGAATGTTGTAAATTGCTGTTATGATGATGTCGAGGTCTTACGAAGTTCTATGTGCGTCTGATTTATCCATTTAATCTTTATAATCATAAAAGAACATATCCGTCATACATTTACAATCCTGAACTGGTACAAATCCTAATCAAAGCCGATAGAAAAAGTCTACAACAGATTGCCTGAAAACTGTGATAGGGAAAATGAGTGTCTACCTCTTGATCATTATGTCAGAAGTACTTTCAAAATAAAGTTTTTTTTTATGATTTACAGACGAATAATTACTGTGTCAAAGGCGTTAAGTTTTTAAACTATAAACCATAAGAATATCACATTTTGGTTTGTAACAAAAAATCAAATATCATTTTAGTTCGGGAAAAAAGGAAAAAAAACAGAAGTCAAATGTGAACAGAATAACTTCCTTATGAACTCGCTCCATTCCTCCTTTCATACTTTCTGAATCAGTTATACTACATATCATATATCCGATAGTCTTAACCGGAAGCCTTTTAACTCGTACTGTAGTTTAATAGTAAACAAAAGTGACTTGAATTTTTATCATTGTCATCTTCTTGTTATTAGCATTAAAATGTGTACTGACATTATTCACAAACTGTGAGATATTCGAAACCGTCATTTAATAAATATATTGACGTTTAAACTGTCAGAAATACCCTGGGTAACAATCTTTTATGAGTCAAAAGTTCAAGAAAACTACAGAGTGACAACTATAATAGAAAGACTCTTATAACACGATTAATTTAGAAACAGAGCAATAACTACCCACAAATTTTATGTCAATCTCCCAGACTATTTTTCGAGGCAGCAGAAATTTACAGATCGTAACTTACATTATACCAACCTGGTTAAAGTTTACGTTAGCAATGCAAACAAATTTTCTTTAACCATCAACTTCGGAGAAAGTGAAGATCTTCAGAATTTATATAGATCTGTAGGTGATAAATGACAAGACGCTTTCAATAACAATGGCATATCTAAATGTAAATATTTATGTTCCCACGAAGCAAAACAAAACAATAGTGAGCACAACTTAATGGTCTTCTGATGCCACACAACAAAATTAAGGAGCAGCAACGCAAGAAGTATCTAAATAAATGCTTTTGTCAGGATGACAACGTACTTGACAAACATGTCAAACAATATTTAAAACAAATCTAGGCTTCAAAACTTACCATCTTTTGCTTTTGACGAGGAGTTACTGCAGGCTTTTCCTAACTGACAGTTCATGCTTCATGTAAAAGACCAACAAGGAGTCAAGTAATCCACTCTCACCGAATTTCCAAAATCATAGCGAAAGATCCAAAACACTGCGCGAAATTTCAACACATGCACAGAACATCTCTCCCTGCAACCGCCATTGCCCACTCAAAGCACAAACTTCCATAGATTCTACTGCACAGCTGCCGCTTCTGAAAAAATAATATCTGAGACTTACAGTCTCTGGCATACTTTTGCTTCCCTCTGTTGGCAGATGCGGGAAATCAATGATCCGGCGGTAAATTCAAATGTTAGTTCCTGTGTGGAAATATTTAATTTCCTAGATTATATAGTGTTCGCTGGCAGGTTGTACCCAAATTGACGCTTAAAGGAAATAAATTTTCGTTTCTCTAAGAGAGACAAATATTCTGAATTGAAAATAATCTTTTTCAGTATTAATAAAACAGAATATTCCACTAATGCATTGATGATAGATTCCAAAATATTTACAATAAATGCTGAATGGCATTTTCTGTCTTATATGAAACAGCAGAAAAAATTAAAGAGAGATGGAATGGAGGTGGTGAGAACCATGGCCCATTACTCAGTCACTGATATTACTTGTGTCTGTGCAGTATCTTTTTAGATTAAAATCAAAACTTAGGATGCAAGTAGTGATAGTAATGTAACCAAAAGATTTTCCCCCCAGAATCCTCCACAAATATGAGACAAAGTAACTCATATTTAATTTAGAATTTGGTCACAGTTAATCAGCATTACATTAAGTCCCACAACATCAAAAAATTTAATTCAGGATGATGTCAATGGAAACAGGGTGTTAAAGTAAGTACAGGTTTACAAAATAAATTTGATCAAAGGGCAAAAGAGAGCCTTGGTATAAGGGAGGAGATATGATTGAATGAGGGCATTAAACAAACAGAAATTAGATTGGTAACAGTGATTTGCAGGTGTACAGTGATTAAAGTTTTAATTTAGTCATAAACTGGTTGAGTGTTACGTAAGGAAAGAGTTCTGGAGAATGGTGTTTTTCCTAGGAGTTACAGGGTGTACCATAGAAATGGAGGAGGATTCGTTGGAGAGATTTTTCTACCAGTTAGCGATGGCTATTACAGTTCATTGGTATTCACAGGAAATAAACATGCCTTGTTGGGAGATAGAGGGGATGGGAATTAAAAGATACTAGCTTTAACTGCTTACCAAAGTGAATGGTTGAATGTATACGATGAAACTGTTTGATAGAAGATGACTTTACATTTATAAGAAAGAAATGAACTGGTCACAATTGGATAGAATCTAAATTTACCAAGTGTCAAGTAGAAGGTAATGTGATTGGTACCCGATACCAAAAGGAGCAGTGATATTCAAACACTTTAGTTTGGGAAAAATACTTTATGCAATAGGTAGAATGAAGTATAAGGTGCAAAATATTTTGGATATTTTCTGAATGTATACTGATAAATATTATGTGGGTTCTTAACTGATGGAAGAAATAAATGGCCATCAGGAAGTTGTGGCAGACATAAATGGGGCTCTGAAAATCAGTAATCAGGGAAGATGGAGAGTATAGGTATAATTAAAACAAGGCAAGGGTTTCAGTAGGGCAATGGAGAATATTTGAAACAACTAAACAGAAAGAGGGAAGCTAAGAATAGATTCATGAAAAATATAACAGCTGGGCACGGAAAATTGAATGATTCAACTAGAAATTTCTACAGTTGTGTTAGGAAACTTAAGGGTATTCAGACAATTGTAGACTAGGATGAGGATGAACTTTATCAAAAAGACTTATATATTGAGCAATTGGTTAGGTAAGTCTGTTATGAATTTTCAAACATAGTAGAAAAATAACTGAGGAGGAGATTTTCTGTATTAATAGAAATAGACTCTCAGAATATTGTGAAACACCTGAGCCAGAATGTGAAAAATGTGAAGTGGTTAATACAGATTGTATTATCCAAGATATTTTGAGGAGAGGATGGTTTTACATTGTATCATATCTTCAACTATTATTTACATTGAGTACTGAGACTCGGTGAATTCCATAGGACTGGAAATGTGCTTTAGTAATACCTGTTCACAAGGTAGTGGCGAATAATAGGGCTGAGAATTATAGATCAAATACTTTTACTTCAGTGGTGTACAATTTGGCAGATACATTTTATGCCAAATTACATTAGGAAAATCTGTAAGGAATCTTTGGAAAATGTTCACAATTAGCAAGTTATTAGCAAAATAGTTCTGATGAAATGGTCAAAGGAGACCTAGTTGATAATATGACACTGGATTTTTTCAAGCCATTTTATTAAATTAGCCGTAAAATGATGGTGAATAAGTTTAAAACTAAGGTAAATCAGACGGTGACTTGCTGTATGAAGAAACTTTTATGATGTGGGAATGCAACAAAGAAGGTTGGAAGTGCACTACCAACAGAACAGGAAGTGAGAGCAGGAGTGCTACAGGTTAGTGTGCTTGGATCATTATCTTCATTGTTCTATTGAATGATTCTGTCTTTGATTTACAGTGAGAGGTTAAGGTGTCTGGAAATAATATAATGTTGTATAATGGAATTACATCAAGAGACAATTGTAATTACCGGCAGAAGTGTGTAGTCATGATATCTAGTTTGACTGAAGGCAAATTACAAAATAAGTTAGCTAATTTTGTTTGCAGGTAGAAAAATAAAGGTTAAGTATTATATTGCAGAAAAAACTGATTGCAGACGTTATAAAAACTAAATAATGGTAAATATCAGTTAACAGAAAGGCAAGATGGAAGAATTGTGTGGGTAAGTTCCAAAGTACTGTATCTACTGGAAAGGTTAATGAGGGTACATACAAACATATTAAGGTAGGGGGTTGGGTTACAAAACATCAGTCGGACCGTTGTTAGGGTATTGTTGTATGATATAGAATATATTTATTGACATCAAATCCAGGAGTTCTATAGCATTTCAGTGAAGGGTAACTAGATTTGACTACTGAAATAATAGTTGGATGTATTTAGTAAAGTAAAAAGCTGGAAATCATGTAAGGATAAGATACGGTTGAAGAGAATTGTCAGCCTTTACAGGCATATGTTGATGATACAGCATTGTTTAATACTGGATGTTGGTGGAAGATTTAGGTGTGGTATTTCTAATGAAATGGAAGACAATATACTAGCACTTGATCACAGGCAGAAAACATTTTGTTTGTAAGTAGTGGAGTCAAGAACTGGAAGAAGTTACTTAGGTATCTGGTGAAAAACGTGTCTCGACTAAAGAAATTTAAGACAAAAAATTGATATAAATGTAAGTAAGTGTGTAGGAAATTATCAGTGGGCATAAGTGCCATCACAGTTAATTAATAATAACAATAATAATTGTGCTAGTTTATCTTCCAATTCAAAAACATTTAAATTTACTGCTATAACTAAAGAAGCAGTTTGCAACATTAACAGTAATACCACCTTCCTTATCTCAAAGATATTACTAGCTAGCATCTGCAGCTTTTTCAAAGTGGAAGTTATTGAAGAAAATGCTGAATGAATCTTGAATATTAAAAAATAAACTTTATTGAAACAAATATCAGTAGGAGCATGCAGATTATAAACTAATAATGCTAGTGTTTCATTTATTTCTGAGATTATTATGTCTCTTTCCATGGTTTTGACAAGTGTCTCTAAAGTATGTTACCATGTTAGGTCAAAAGATTGTAAATGTCAATACTGTATTAGATACTTTTAAATTTAAAACAAACGAATATTTTCCCATGATACTATTTAGTTATATGTATATTTTTCTTCCAATATAAAGAATTGATCATTCCAACACAGAAAATATGGCCATATAAATTTTTCATCTACGCATCTGACTAAATTAGCAGCAATTCATACCAAATTAGTAAAATTCAATTAATGTTATAATAGTTAGAAGATGATGTGTACACTTCCAAACCATATTTTTTCCAGTTTTTAATATTTAGTCCAAAGTAGGATGTTCCTGAGTACAAAAGAGGGTATAATTTAAAATATCTTTGATGAAATGAAATATAAATTAATCAAGAACAATCATAATTTTTAAAATTTTATATATTTTTGGGAGGTTAACTGTTTAGGCCTTTTGTTTGCTTTCACCCAAATATGTTAGTGTTTAGTATTTATTTATAACATGTATCAAGATGTAGTGCCAAAGCAAAGAATACAAAAAAAAGCTTATTCTAAAGTTACAACAATGTCATCATCACCTGGACATCCTGTTTTTACAAAGAAGACTAATGATTTACCATATAAGAAGTTTCTTGTCAGTGGCTATTTAATTACAGGACTGAGGAACGATTGGTAGTCCAGGATATCCTTTCCCCTTGGGGTAGAAAGTGGCAGAACTGGTCAACTGCATGGAGATGAGAAGATAGTGGGGACAGTAACAACAACAAGCCACCAGTGTGGATGCCCGCATTAAGGCTCTATCACAGTGGATTTTGGAGGTGCAACGAGATCAGGTGTGAATCTTGGATCCCAAGTACCAGTCGTCCTGATTGCAGTTTCCTGCAGTCATCTAGGCCAGTATTTCTCAACCTGTGGTCCTCAAGTCAAACGTTATTATTTATTTGGATGGAAAAAATATTGAAGCTCGTATGTATAATCCACTTTTAATAGTTCATTGCAATTTTATAACTGTATTTCCGTAGGAATTCAAAATAAGCATTTAGATTTATTATGTTATAATTAGGGTTCGGATCTTTATGACAAAAAAAATAAAATAAAAATAAAAAAATAGAGAAATATGCCTGCAAATATGACCATAAAAATGAGCAAATATGACCTAAAAATAACAAAATATAACCAAACATTTAAATTTACTATACATAAAAACATGGTCAACTATACACTATTTATTTTATGGTGTGGCTTTCATGTAGACTTCATAATTTGCTTCCATGCATTCACTGCACCTTTGGGAAATTAAATTTTAAATTCCTTTGTTGAAGTCACTTTAATTTTTCATAATTTACAGAAAAGAACTCTTTCGTCTCTATTAAAATACTTCTCTCTAAATTTCTTTTCGTAATTCCATAACTTCGCACTTTCAGAAAATTTAATTTTCGGCATCGCGGTACTCCATGATTCACTGCAGATTTAACACTGACTGATGATTATTTTCAAAAGTATTGGCGACAGTGAAACATCGACTGACATGGCTCTACACAAACTGCTCTACATTGTCGATATTAAAAGGCCGGTGGAACCAGGGCCGGCGTTAGGATTCTCGGGCCCCGGTTAAGCGATCTTAGGCCCCCTATCCCCCCCCCCGAAGATATTTTTACTTTACACTTTGGTTCTTTTGGATAAATTCAGAACATTTTAATACAAAAATGTTCAAAATTATTGGTGCAGATTTTAAAATTTGTGTTTGATTTCTATTTATTTAGGCACCCAGGCCGGTGGGCCCCCCTTTGGTGGTCCGGGCCCCGGGTACTTTTGCCCCGCTTAACCCCCCCTAACGCCGGCCCTGGGTGGAACACTAACTTTTAGAGCAGTGGTTTGCAACTTTTTCTGCAGCCGGGCCAAATTTTAGAAATAGAATTTTCAAACGGGCCACACATACTACTTTCTTGGGAAAAAATGCTTGAATTTTTTTTGGAGGGAAAGAAATAATTAAAAATGTAACATACATATTTAATGAAGTATTAAAAATATAATTATTTTAATGCGATAAAGTCGAAAGGAGTGGTGCTGAATGTTGTACTGTCTGATATCACCCTTGAAAGGGAGCGTGCACAAACTACGTGGCCCGTTCTAGGGGGGGAGGGGTTAGCTGGAAGGCTACGCTGGACTACGTGGGGGGAGGGGAGTTCCGAGCCAGGCCACGTAGCTTTCCTTTAATAACATTTTTCACAGTTAAAGTGAGGAACAGCACTCACAACAGCATGTGAATATTTATTTCCCTCAGTTAATTATCTCCTTATGTAATTTACAATCGTCTGACAAGAGAAAACAGTGCAAAATGTCTTCTGGAATCAAAAAGGAATAAAAGCTACGTGCTACATGTGTGTGGGGGGGAGGGAGGGGGGGTAGAGGCAAAAGCCACGGAGGGCTATGTGGAGGAGGCATAGGAGACCAAAATGGAGCTACGTGGTTTATGCACGCTCCCAATGTTAAAATTTATGTATAATGATGCAGCTCCGCGGGCCGCATGTTGACCTACGCGGACCGCAAGCAGCCCGCGGGCCGCGGGTTGACACCTTTGGTTTAGAGTCTAACTTTAATTCTGGACTGGTGAATGTTGACAAATTCTGTGACAATTAGTTTTGTTTTTTCCCTCCAATGTCCAAAAGGAGTACATTTATCTAATTCCTTGTCATCTATATTTCTAATTCCTGGATCTATTTAAAAATGACCAATTTTTCCTCAAAATACGACCATATGACCATAAATTTTACCGTAATATGACCAAAACTAGGAAAGTGCCCTGAATATACATTTAAATACAATTAGAAACGTCAAATCACTGTTTAATTTGAATTACTGCTCAAAAAAAGGGCAGGAAAAAAATATGACTTGCCATAAAGATCCGAACCCTAGTTATAATGTAACAACAGAAGAAATGACCAAATGTTAAAAGCAGGTAAAATATTGGGCCTATATAAGTTCGTGGTCCGTAGAATTATTTTTGAAAATTTGCAAGTCCACGGTTTGAAAAAGGTCGAGAAACTCTGATCTATGCGAAAGTTGAACGGTCCCAAATCTACGCGTAAAAAACTACACATTTCACAAACAAAAATACACTTATGACATAAAACCCAAGTTAAATGTTTCGCAGACAGATTGCAATACAGACATTCCTCCGCTGGGGTTAAATGAATCGGATATAACTAGTCTGGTTCTATCTTCTCCGCTTTCTCATAATTCACTCTAAGCTACCTACCTTAGTTATCAGGCTGCTGGTGTATATTTGGTCCCTCGTGGCCAGGGGCGGATCCAGGATTTTGTTTTGGGGGGGGGCTTGAGCGGACTTTGGTTTGGGGGGGGCTTGGCTTCAGTAAATTTTGGTTCAGAGCACTTGCGTTCAAGATAGGTTTGGGGGGGCTTGAGCCCCCTAGCCACCCCCCTGGATCCGCCCCTGCTCGTGGCCCTAACGAAAAAAAGAAAGAAAAAACCCTCTGGGGTCTGTGTCGGGGCCATACTTAATTAGAGAGAAGATTACGTCATGGGTTTACTAATGTGGTACGAAAGAAAATAACCAACGACGACAAGTCCCATATAAACATCAGCAGTGACAGAAGTACTTTGGTCGTAGGTTAACCATTCTCGTTTGCGGAGCGCTGAGCGCATCCGCCTCGTCGATAAAGCCTATGATGTACGGCAATGGTAATTTTGGACTTTTTTAATTCATCATGATCTGCTCTACCGTCCTGTATGTGCTTATGATAATTTTAAACAGGTTTACCACTCATATGCCACAACATTTTATCCAAACACATTACAACTTCAGTTACAACTGCACAATTTTTAACCATATCACTGCTCTTACTCCACACTGCATTGATAGTAATCCATTAGGCGATTTCAACAATACTTCACTCAACCTTCTATCTCATCAGATACATAGTAATTTTAGTGCGGTGCAAAACACGCTATTTCTTCCTTATTCTCCGCGTACTTTGTGATGCGCTCAGGTTATTGTACTTACAACCTTTATTCCTTCAACTGTCGATTGATATATCGTATAAGACATAGCAATTTCAAACGTTAAGTAACGCTCTATATCCGATAGCCGTGGGGGAGGGTGCTGACTTGAAAGAGGTTGGAAATAATACACGCCAACGTCGCAAAAGACGATGACAAAAAGTCATGGGAAAATTGAATACCTACATAAAAATGTAAATGATCTTTAATGTAGTATAATCGCGATGAAGCACATATGATCCGGTGGCACCCCCATATCCCACCATCCTATCTCATGATTTTCACCACTCACATACTTTTGCCTTTTATAAATTTTAACCTTAACCGTCTTCAGTATTTTTGTTACCCGTGGTAATTTATTTCAGTCCCTGACTCCCTTACCTACAGAAGAAAATTTCCTACTCCCTTTCACCTCAAATCTCAACATCAAAGACCACAATAATGGACTTTAAATTTCTCTGAGACCGAAAACAGTCTTAAACAACATAATAATAGACCAGGTATCCCACTTCCAGTATTTAGGATATATTACCTACGAATATAAAATAATAATTCCGTGTGGTCGGAATGACCTGGACAGGGTTCTATTGGCTGCGCATTCCGCCCCTGTCGTAGCCACCTTAACCTAACCCGGTAAACCTACCGGGTTACAGGGGACCTACAGTTTACGTGGAATCTGAACCACGGAAGCGTTCCAGCGTTCTTCACATTATACAGCAAGCCATACCAGAGGTGAAGGCCGGGTTAAGGGCTTATGAAAATACCAGCCGAGACAGGCATTCGAACCGGAGACTTTCGCTCCGCAGTCTGACACCTTGACCACTGAGCCACTAGAGCGCTCATTAATACGTTTACATTGGAGTCGACTTTGGAGGAAAGCAAACGGAGAGTAGTTGTTCACGTCATTTCAGTCGGTGACGTCTGCTTATCTCCGAGTACTAATGCAAACATAAGGGCAGTACAATGAGCGCTTGTTTCTTATGTGATCTCAGTTTTGTAAGAGACACTAGATCGTAATGATG
This sequence comes from Vandiemenella viatica, assembly GCA_031002005.1. Classification (NCBI taxonomy): domain Eukaryota; kingdom Metazoa; phylum Arthropoda; class Insecta; order Orthoptera; family Morabidae; genus Vandiemenella; species Vandiemenella viatica. The sequence continues at coordinate 367,798,785 of CM061920.1, read as the reverse complement.
TGCATATAATTATTGCTAATGCTTTTGTTTAATATTTTAAACATATTATCTTAATATTAAAAAATCTTTAAAATAAAATCTCCCTCCAAAGTAAATTTTTTCAGTAGGCAGAAGCATTTTGTGGTACCCTACTTGATAATATCATGTTCTAATTGATTTTAAGACATTCTTTTTAACCGACTTCAAAAAGGAGGAGGTTCTCAATTCGTCTGTATTTTTTTTTTTTGTATGTATGTTCAGCCATATCTTCGACAATTTTGAACCGATTTAAATGAAATTTTTTTAGTGGATAGGGTATACCTCCAAAGTGGTCCCATATGAATTTCATTGAGAAACCACCCCTTCAACCCCCTCCCCCATAATTTTTATACAAATCCATATTTTTTATTCGATCTCGATGAAACTTTGGACATATATAGCCAAAAATAAAGAGAAAAATACTGTCAACTTTTGGTTTAAAAAATTGAACCCCTCTCCCCCTATCCACCCCCTTAATTTTTGCCAATTTTCTTTATTCAAAGCTACAGTCCGACACCATTTAACTGATCTCCATTAAAGTTGGCAATTACATGTAGGGTATACTCCAAAGTGGTCCCATATGAATTTCTTTGAGAAACCACCCCTTCTGCCCCCCTCCGCCCCCTAATTTTTATAGAAAATCCACATTTTTTATTCGATCTCGATGAAACTTTGGACATATATAGCCAAAAATAAAGAGAAAAATACTGTCAACTTTTGGTTTAAAAAAATTGAACCCCTCTCCCCCTATCCACCCCCTTAATTTTTGCCAATTTTCTTTATTCAAAGCTACAGTCGACACCATTTAACTGATCTCCATTAAAGTTGGCATTAAATGTAGGGTATACTCCCAAAGTGGTCTCATATGAATTTCATTGAGAAACCACCCCTTCTACCCCCCTCCGCCCCCTAATTTTTATACAAATCCACATTTTTTATTCGATCTCGATGAAACTTTGGACATATATAGCCAAAAATAAAGAGAAAAATACTGTCAACTTTGGTTTAAAAAAATTGAACCCCTCTCCCCCTATCCACTCCCTTAATTTTTGGCCAATTTTCTTTATTCAAAGCTACAGTCGACACCATTTAACTGATCACCATTAAAGTTGGCAATTACATGTAGTTTTTCATGGAGCAAGGATTCTGACCAAAAAAATCAAATAAAAAAACCACCCTCTCCCATTTACACCCCTTAATTTTATAGAAACCTACATTTCTTATCTGATTTTTACTGAACTTTGCCCATGTATACTTTAAAACAAAGAGAAAAATCCTGTCAATATTTAGTCTCCCAAAGTGCACCCCCCCCCTTCTTCCACCCCTTTAATTATTGTCAATGTTCTTCATAAAAAGCTACACTCAACACCGTTTGACCGATTATCATAAAAGTTGGCATATACATGTACTTTTTCATGGAGTAACTGACGAAAAAAGAAATTAAAAAAACCACCCCTCTCCCTTTACACCCCTAAATTTTTATACAAACCCACATTTTTTATCAGATTTCGATGAAACTTTGGACATGTATAGTAAAAAATAAAGAGAAAAATACTGTCAAGTTTTGGTTTGAAAAAACTGAAGCCCTCTCCCCCTATCCACCCCCTAAATTTTTATCAATGTTCTTTATACAATGCTAGTCGACACATTTAACTGGTCTCCATTAAGGTTGGCATATACATGTAATTTTTCATGGAGAAGGTTTCTGACCAAAAAAAATTTAAATAAATAAATAAACCACCCCATGTCTCCCTTTACACCCCTTAATTTTATGGAAATCTACATTTCTTATCTGATTTTTATTGAACTTTGCCCATGTATACTTTAAAACAAAGAGAAAAATCCTATCAATATTTGTTTTGCCAATGCTCAACCCCTTTCCTCCTTCAACCCCATTAACTTTTGTCAATGTTCTTTATAAAAAGCTACAGTCGCAATCGTTTGACCGATAACCATGAAAGTTGATGCTTATATGTATTTTTTTTACGAAGAAGGTGTCTGACCAAAAGATCTAAAAACCACCCCCCTCTCCCATTAAACTGCTTAATTTTTATACACAACCTCAGTTTTTATCCAGTTTAGACAGAACTTAGCAAAATTTTTACTATAAAACAAAGAGAAAAATGATGCCAACTCTTGGTTTGCAAAAAATGAACCCCTCTCCCCTTTTCCACCCCCTCGATTTTTGTCAATTTCTTTTTAGAAAGCTACAGTCGACACCATTTGACCGATCTTTATTAAAGTTGGCACATATATATGTAATTTTTTTATGGATAAGATCTCTGACCAAAAAATAAAAAAAACTACCCTAGCTACCCATCCCTTAATATTTATATAAAACCCACATTTGATTCGAATCGGTGGAACTTCGCATGTGTATACTTTAAAACAAATAGAAAAAGAAAAATACTGTCCACATAACTTTCACAAAAATGCAAACCCTATCCCCCTTTCTACCCCATTAATTACTGTTCTTTATACAAAACTACCGTTTCTTTCTGATTTTGAAGGAAGTATGCACATGTATACTGCAAAACAAACAGAAATATACTGTCTACATTTGGTTTCGAGAGTCCAAACACCGCTCCTTCCTTTCCATCATTTAATCTACAGTTTCTTTCCGATTCTGAAGGAAATTTGCACACATATACTTTAAAACCATACAGAACAATTTTGTTTAAATTAGGTTGCTTAATTTTTTTTTTATACATACCTACAGATTTATCTGATATCAATAGAAATTTACACACGTATACTTTAAATCAATCAGAAAAGGCAGTCTACATTTGGTATACAAAAGCTCAATCCCTCTTCCCCTTTACCATACCCCCTTTTAATTTCCAATGTTCTTTACAAAATATCCACAGTTTTAAATTCCGTCAAAATCAATTAAGCCTATTTTAAGTCATGGCTTAATATTTATAAAATAATGTCGTAATGTCTCAACATGTACTTCAGATTTCAACTTTGATCCCAAGCTTTCACCAATTAAAAATCTATATTTTTTGTGTGATGCCGGAGCAAATAGATATATTCCAGAGAGATTTCTGTATGTGGTATGTATTAATGCCCAGATGTTACATGTTTCGGTTATCGAGCAGCAGCTTTAACAGATGTTATGATAAGATCGAAACATAGCCTGACATTCCTTAACAGAACGCCCAATTCTGGAAGTGGTTGTGGTATATAAAGACATAATTCTTCTTTGAAAGCAAGTGCTTTGATCTCTGAGCTACCAGGAAGTTCGCAAAATGGGAACTGCTGCGGCATATTTAAAATACTAAACGAAGTATAATACCACTAAAAATTTAAAAATAAAATAATTGTTTAAAAAAACATAAAAACCGCCTTCAAAAAAGCACTAAAAATTTTAAAATAACTTTATACCTTGCTTAGGAAAAAGTAAATCTAAATAGACAACATTTTACATTACTTTCATTGAAATTTTGACATTAATTAGTTATTTTTGGAGTCGGTGCCAGCGAAAGCAAGAAAAACAAAAAGATAAAAACAATAAGGAATAACAATAATACTTAAAAATCATGTTACTGCTTACCTACAATTAATGCTAGAAACATGTTTCAACAAAACTGAAACATATTATACTCTGTAAATCGTTTACTTCATGATGCAACCTACCAACTGACACTGTAGCGCCAGAGATATTCCTGGATGACCAATAAGGCCAAGCCACAGATTAAAATACTATTAATTTGTTTCCCTAAGATGTCTCCCACAGTAACACAATCTGCCTCACAACATGCTGTAAAATATTGGGAATTTTGTTTCGTACTACCCGTTTCGCCTCTAACGCCAAAAAAAGAAGTTCAGTAATTAGATCTTCGCGATGTGACAGCTGGCACCGACTCCAAAAATAACTAATTAATGTCAAAATTTCAATGAAAGTAATGTAAAATGTTGTCTATTTAGATTTACTTTTTCCTAAGCAAGGTATAAAGTTATTTTAAAATTTTTAGTGCTTTTTTTGAAGGCGGTTTTTATGTTTTTTTAAACAATTATTTTATCTTGGTTATCTCCCATTGTGTGTTGGACCCTTTTACATATACTTTCAGCTGAATCCATACTAATACAGGAGCAATTAATTGAATTATCCACAAAAGAGGAGCTGAAACCAATGTTTGAACAAGGATACCACAAATTCTGATTACAGAAGCAGATATCAAATTTACGTCCTACATTGTGGGTAACTGTACAGAAGGTATTGATTGTTTTCTGTCTTTCTCTTTAGTAAATCGTTGATTTAGTTCAGTTATGAGCCTCATTAACAAAAAAATTGAAAATGACAGAAAATTAATGCTCTTGGATACTTACGAATGTAACTCGCATAAATAATCTCATTAGGTTCAGCCATCTTATTTAAAAAGAAATGAGTGTTTTTGTGTATTAAAATAAAAGATATATTTTTAATAAGTACTACTTGAAACATCAAAATATTTTATTTTTAGGTCACTATTTACCATTCAAAACATCAAACTTAAAAAGGGGTTTATGTTAAGTTTGGGGACGACTGGTTTTAACGAACCTTCTATTTCTATTTATGAAAATGAGTTTCGTGGCCTTTCAGGTTGAGAGCAGATTTCTTCATTCACGAATTAAATCATCTGCTTTAGAAAATACGCGTTCTAAAGGGATAGATGTTTCTCGGAAAGATAGATCGCAGTTCACTATATCCTTCAAAGCATTGACCATGAATGACCGAAACTTGATTGGGTTCGTTTTTGGTGCTTTAGGAACTATCTCTAGATATTAACGGAGCAGAATAAACGTTTCCCGCCATAATACTCATCAAACTGTTATCCTCCCACGAAGGTCCAGCTATTGTATTTTGAAATGGATAATCCGTTATTGAGTTCACCTTTGAGTCAGAAGATGTTAGTTTGTTTGAATATCTATTCAAATATTATTTAAACATTTAAATCAAATTGAAATATACACTCTTATGATATACACGAGAAGTGAAATCGCAATGAATACATGTGTACTAACATTTGTAAAAGTTTTGAGACACGACAACACGTAACTGGGGTTCAAATATTTGACAAATTCGCGGAATCCGGTATCTTCAACACAACTTATAGGCTACATATCTTTGGATAAATGCTCTCGATGAGGTCCAACAAATTTGAGGTTCCTCCCCCAGTTGAGTACATTCGATGACAAATTTTACTCCTAGCTGATTTGTAATTATTTGGCACCGTTTCAAAAAGTTTCCATGCATAGGATGCTCGTTTACATGGCATTTTTACAGACAAGAAAGCCAAGATACCTAAGAAGAACAGTTAGTAATCAAACAATAACAAAAATATAAATACACTTACATAACGTTCTAATTTATTTAATATCGTGATCACATTCAAAAACACTACTAATGCTAACTAACCCAGATCAGGCCGAAAGGCTGCATGGGTCTGTTTACTTGCGGCAAGCTTGCGGAAATCAGAATAGGGATGAATACAACCCTCCTCCGAACCTCCGCGTTCTCTCGCCGTACCGCACAATCTCCGACGGTAGTGCTGGGGAATTTAGGTACTAGCCACCTTCCGTTTCCTCCGCTTACGCGATATGTTGGATTCTGGTGGAAGTGGGTGCACTACGACCTACCCAATAGCCGAACTCCACCAAACCCTACCAACTTCCGTAACCTAGCAAATAATTTTGTTTTCTTCGGCCGAATGGGTTTGTTTACCATCATTTGCTATGTTGTGATCCCTGATTTGGTCTCGGAGGAACAACAGCAGAACTGTAAAATATCAAATTTTGTGTTGAAGTGCATACTAAGTATAAAATGAGCCTCTGAATCCAGTGGAGCAATGGCATTTATTTATTTACCTTTTATTTTTGCGTATAACGCAGGTATATTTTGTGTCAAGATTTTTTGTTACGCCAGAATTTAAGTGACGTAAATGTTGTTTACGTCGTTATTACTATACATTTTCCGTTAAGTTTCGTGGTGTAACTGTGCTTTTGGTAGTTGTTCCCTTAAATTTAATATTCCATTGCAATGTCATAATTGTTCGTTCAATCATTACAGATCAGCTTCACGAGAGGTAAATATACCAAGAAGATTATGCAAATGATTCTTCTCTTGAACATAAATTGTTCTTTTTATTTAATGAACTATAGAGAAATATTTCGTGATTCTAAAAAAATCCTTATTAATTCAATGAGACTATATACTGAGATAGAGGCAAAAGTTTTTGGGGTTGGGATAACTTCATTCATGTACATTTTGATTCTCAATAAATAAATCCTATAAATATATTTTTTGGTAACAATAACGTAATTGTAATAATGAGTTAATTTTATGTTGTATTTCTGTAGGACTTAGTTCCTACCATTATTGCCTGACTCTGCATCCAAATGCTCAATTATTCTTTTGCTGATGCGCTATTAGTAATGAAAGTTAATAAAATTTCCGTTTTCTCGCTCTTCTGAAAATGCCGTTCTTCTTCCGGGACAGCGATGTGCTTTATACATTTTTTTTTCTTTCTCTACTAGTTTTTGCTCCATTCACTTTTTGCGTTCTGTATAGTCATGGACTTAATGACGTTGGTGCAAGAGGGAAAACGACGTTGCGAAACTTCGTCAGTTGTCGTATCATATCAGAAATATTAGCAGAAAACTACCGAAGGAAATTGTAATACGTAAAATCGACATTAGTACCTACGTCAATGCACTGCAAGCTTTTCTTCTAGAGAAATACATCTTCTGAAATTCGAATGTTTTTCTAAAGCCGGTCGGATACTTCTAGAATACAAAAAAGATTCTGAAGTGCTCACTAATTCTAATTGGCTGTTGCAGAAGTTTGGAGAACAATTAACTCTTTCACAAAATCTCCCTCTGAAAAAGATGTCGTTTACCGATTTACTTCTGTCACTACCAAACGTAATATTAAATCTCAAGTGATAGTTCACATTTAAAAAAACTTCTCTTTCGTCCATCTTGTAACGAGATTTATTGTGAACTGATGAAAAATCTCTCGAAATTTGGCCCAGTGTAACCATTCCAGTCGACAGAGTTCAGTTTATTGTTCGGTGGAGCCAAAAATCGGTCAAAGTCATTTCTAATTTAAACAAACCCTAACTCGGTTTGTCATATTCTTCACATTCCTAATTTATTTCCCACATTTATAATTTCTCCCACGCTATATCCGTATTCAGTGTTCCGCTGGCACCAATTGTTATCGACTCACCAGCAGCCTCTGACATTTTCAAGGCACAGTCCTAAGAGCCAACATTAGATACACTAACGTATGCAGGCATACCTGGTTTTTGCCGCTCCCTTCATTACTTCGGCCTCACCATTTTATTACATTTTCAATATCACATTTATATAACGAATTACAATTTTTTAAAGTTACTGATTATACAATGAAAGTTCTGGCACAATATTGTGACGCAATTTGTTTATCATACCCTACGTTCTCTCTCGTACTAATTAATTTCTTAGTCGATTTGATTTCCATTAATATTTCTGCTAACTCAAATATTCTTTGATTTTGATTACACAATATTTTTTTTAAGACGAATCAACAACCCTTTTGCGAGGAAAATAGTTTTATACAAGCAATTGTAGGCTTTTATAGTAATGACACAAAAATTTCATTAAGAAATATACAAATGTATGTGTTACTCATAATAATTACACAAATTGAACTTTTCTTGTTTTATGTTTGCGAAATTTACAATTAACTGTCTAATATTCCTCATTCTGTTGCGATAACAGATAAATTATTCATATGCTGAATCATGGTTAACTTTAAATTAATTTTTTATCATTTTTATCTAAGAAAATGTCATTTAAGTCGGCTGCGTAACTCAGGCGGTAGAGCGTTCGACTGCAGGCCTGGACGATTGTGGTTCGATTCCCGATGAAGACGATGATTTTCCCTGGAAACTGTGTCACGTGTGGACCGGGCGGGTGTCGACACTTACCACACTGGCGGGTTCGTCCTAGCCTCACTTACTGTCGCTGTGGTTTCTAGTTTCCAGTCGGCATCTGGCTAGGATAAAACACACACACACAGAGACTTAATTCATTTAAATCAGGACGTAGGGCTCATTGGAGTGATAAAAGTGTTGAAACTAATTGATTTATTACAGAGAAATTATTACAAGGTAATGATACATGAATCGGAGGTTTTCCGATTATAGCAATAGTGAACCATAGGGTTCAAGCAACGGCAGATTCTTCTGACCCAGCGGAGGGAAAATGATAGAAAAATACCCAAAATAGCTAACTTGGGTAGCAATAGGTCTTGCCTATGAAATTTCACATCGCGGACTGTCTAGTAACGTACGCGCCGAGAAGCGTCCCCGGCCCTGAAAGTGGGGAATGCTCTCTTATCATTGGCTGTATGTCATGCCGTACAGGCGTGTACTTCACGTGTTTATATGATGTGTTCCTCGTGTACCAGCTCACTATCAGGCCCGCTACCGAGACTTAGCCGTTCTGGACCTCTTCAGCTACTCAAGCATTAGCAAGATGGTACGGAAGTCCAAGAAGGCATCAACACAGGTGGCTGCCAGTCTGCCAGCAGCACCGATCGGCGGTGGAAACCTCGACGCCATGGCACTTGCTGCGTTGCGGAATCCACCGTCGTTCTGGCCAACCGCGCCGCCACATTTGTGTCTGCGGTACCGGAATAGCCGGCGTCACCCGACACCGACACTCCGGACCTGTGCCCAATGGACACAATAGACCCCGCCACTGACGAGGGGGCCTTGGAGGAGGGACCAGTGCCGCCGATTCTCGCCAGTTATACCGGGAATATCTGCAGTCTATTGGCACAGCTTCAGCCAGTAACGCTGCTGCCAATGCTCTGTTGGCCAGCACAGCAAGGGGTGAAGATCCTCCTCTCCTGCCCTCTGGACTTCACGGCAGTGACCAAGAGGTTACAGGAAGGATCCATCCCCTTCGAGGTCATGCTCCTGGGTCCAAAGAAACCCAAACCGAGAGCCAACGAGCAGGAAACCACGCCAGCGCCGTCCTCCCGCAAGCTCACTCAGTGCTACAAATGTCAAAAATTCTGGGAATGTGCACGCGAGTGCACGAACCCAGTCAGGTGCGTTCGTTGCGGGGGTGGCCATGGCGCGGCGGAATGCAACCTGCGCCGCGAAGACGCCATCTGCTGCAATTGCGGCCGAAATCACGCGGCAGCATACCAGGGCTGCAGCGCATGGAAGAAGGAGCGCAGCAAGAAGCACCCACCACGGCAGCGCCAAAGGCTACATAAGAGGGCCGCTGCGGGAAACCAACACACCGGTGCCCCCGGCACCAGCAGGTCGACGGCTGCAGAGAAGCAGCCAAGCCATCAAGCAAAGAAGAACAAGATTCAAGACACGGGAGAGACAAGACAGGGAAGAGAGGCTTGCTGTCAGCACACCTGCATTCGTCAGGATGATAGACTGCAGCCTCTCATCCAGCTCCTCACGCGACTTCCGCCAAGGTAAGTCGCGCCAATAGCGCGCCCGAGAGCAATAGCTACTCCCACCTAAGACCTTTCCACCTGCGCGAAGACCACCGGTCATCGCTATAAAAGGATTCCATCTTCTAGCCAACAGAGACGACAGACCGACAGTGAGGCACAACCCGTCAACTATTGTCGAGGAGTAAATGCCGAAAGGCTATACACTCCAAAAAACTCAACTCCAATATGGCCGGAGCTGATATTGGCTCTGCTGCTGCTACCAGCCTTGCTGGTTGACTACCTCACAGTAAGGACCAGTGGCCTAGCTGCCGGTGTCATATAGAAGCGGTGTAGTCTCACACCGTTGCGCTGGCATGGAAACAAACTGCCTTTATTAGTCTACCACTAAAAACTATACTACAAAATAGCACCCGCGGCAACTGAACATCGGGAGCACCCCAGGCCCACTCAGCCTGATATCCAATGAGTAACGTAGAGGAAACTCCGCGAGAAGATAAAAAACAGCCGGAGCGTAGCGTTGACATCTCACATTCATTCTTGAGCCGGAGGTTGTATTGGGAATGCGGAGCTCTATCTCCGCGAATCCTACGGGAAGTCTTACGGGCCGTAGTAACCCTGTGATCTACTCCTGTATATAATTTTCTTATATTTAAGCAGACCCAATTGATACCGTTAATATAAATAATATTATTAAAGCCATTATCGAATTTGGAAATATTGAAAAAATTAATGGAAACAAAATTTGCCACCCCCTTGTGTGTGACACCCATGTGTGGAGCACCGTACGCCTTACAACCCTACTTAGGGGGCGTCCATTAATTACGTGAGGTGAAATAGGGGAGACTGGCGAAATCTCACGAAAACTCACCAAGGGAAAGGGGGGGGGTCTCCATCAAAATCTCACGTCATTTTACAGGGTGGGGTCTGATCAAATCTCACGAAGTCTCACGAGAGGGGGGGGGGGGGCAGGGGCCCGGAATTCCGGGAAAACACCTCACGTAATTAATGAATGCCCCTTAATACCATCATAACTGGAATTCAGTTCCCTGTACTAAAACTGCAAAATATTGTCGTTGGGTGGAATTGATCCAAGGTGCTGTTCGTTACTTACTAGAAAGTAGGGTTCGGTATAGGTTAAAATTACAGTCAAAGAAAATTAGCGTGTAAATCGCTGCATTGGTGGTTGAGAGACGCTTGTAAATCCTGAAATATTATTGTGTGGTAAAAGTATTCGTTTAAATTACGTAGGAAAGGCGTTCGTGGTAATTGACGAGCACGTGTGCTCACAGTTCTAACAAAAGAAAATTTAATAGAAAACGACACAACAAAGGGGGCATCCATAAATTACGTGAGGTGTTTTTTCGGATTTTCGGACCCCCTCCCCTTTTTTCTGGTGAGACCTGGTCAGAACCCCATCCTCCCCCCCCCCCACCTCTGGTGAGATTTGATCTCGTGAGACCCCCCTCCACCCTACAGATCGCCCTCGGACTTTTTGAGACTTCGTTTTTTTTTAGGTCTTACCCTCCCACTTTTCGAGGAAATACCCCCCTAAAATGGACTTTCGCGTCATTTGCGGACCTTTTTTTTTTAGCTCTACAAATTTAAGAAATCTCACGTGTGACCCCCTCCCCCTCCCCCTTGGGGAGATTTGGTGAGATTTCACTGGACGCCCCCTCCCCCTGTTTCACCTCACGTAATTTATGGACGCTCCCTAATAGGTATTTGGGTTAAAATATCATTATTTTTCTGAAAACAGAGTGATAAGTCACTTGCTTAACAAAAACAGATATTTATAGTTTAACAGTGCTGTAGAGTGCACGTTGTTATTTTTTGGATTTAGAGTTCTGCAGCAGAACAAGTGTGTAAGGGTCTTGTTACGGCTCAGTTCAGTAGTTCCTGAAGTTTGAGACAGTTATCAGATCTTAAAATAAATTGTGTGTGCGTAGACTTTGGGCAGAGTGTTGTTCAATTAAGCTTTGACTAACTCATATATAGCAGAGTTTACTGGTATTGTTTCGGGTTAGTGGTATACTAGTGTAGTCATTGTTATCAGGAATACAGAAAGTGCTGTGTGGTTAGTCTCGTTTAACTGGCCTAAATTAGAGTCCGATAGTTTAGAAAGCTTCTACATTCTACTATCAGTATTATCGTACAGTATTTTAATTTATAATTGAGTATTATTCTAGCTACTTTAAACTTTGTTAGTCAAATAACTAATACCTAAGGACAGGACTGCCCGCGCTTACCCCCCACCACCACGGACTAGATCTGATTACTGCCCAAACGGACTGATAGTGCCAGTATACAGAGATGGCCAGCCCGTTACTGTTGTTCTCGTCTGTGTATCGGCTCAACGCTGGTGATTCTAATCGTTTGACGATAGGTTTATCGTCCAAGCATGAATTTGAGCCAGTAGTGGTTTTCTAAAAAGTGGGACACAGTAGCAAAGTTATACTAACGTATGAAAAATGGAGAGTGCTGACTGAATTATTGGATGTAGTATCAGATTTGTTCAACACAGGCAGCTCCCAGACAAACATTCTAGTTTGTGAACACGCCGTCTCCTTCCGTACAATTGCCAGGATGAAAGCTGTATGTTTTTGCCCAAATACTGATCCCACCAGCGGCGTCTTCTTCAGCGATGGAAGAACCTCATCGACGCGCAGCCTGCAGTGTCCAGCGCCTTGGCCGTCAAGAAGAGGTAGGGATACCTAGTTACAAGATACTACACAGAATTTGTGAATATTTTTTTCTTATTTATTTGTTTGTCGTATGGCAAGCAACTAATATAATAATAAATATATACAAAGACAAGAACGTTGGTAGCGTTCACAAGCTGATGTCCAGTTCTTCCAGCCATTTTCCGAAGGAACTTGTAGCTCCAAAAACTTTTCCATTTCCCTGATAATATGCTCCACACTCTGGGAAGGAGCACTGCAGTCACATGCAGGAGAATCCTGAAGACCCCACTTATACAGCAAGGCGTTGTATTTCTCATGGCCTGTTCTTAGGCGATTTAGTTTGACCCACTGGTCTCTATTTAAATGGAATCCTGGAAATCCAGTTGTGGGATCTTTAATATCTGGATGTTTTACAGATGCGGAGTTCCAGCTTTGTCACCATTTTTCCATGGCATCAAAGTCAAATACATCTTGCCTTACCGGATTTCTGGATTTAAGACGAGTGGGTGATAAATTATTTATAACCTCGTGGATTGTGAGATCCTATGGATGATCAGGATGCTGTAGTTTTATCCACTCACGTGCAGTTACTTCTTGGCGTCTTGTCTCTGGAGGGGGTATTTTGCTGATCAGGTGCAACCAGGGGACTGGGGTGGATTTTAGGGTGCCAGTTATTACTCTCATATACTCATTCAGGTGGACGCCGATTTTTCTAGTATGAGTACTACGTTGCCACACTGGAGCACAGTACACTCAGCAACACGGTAAACCATGGTGAGAACAGTTGTTCGTAGTGTGTGCGCATCAGTTCCCCACGAAGTACAAGCTAGCTTCTTCATGATGATGTTTCGTGTTTTCAGTTACTGACTTGTGTTTTCGAGGTGTTTTTTTAATGTTAAAGAGCGGTCTAAGGAGATGCCAAGATACTTAGGATAGAAATTATGTTTCACCCTCTGGTGGCAGAAGTTCACTTAGAGCTGCTGATGTGCCAATTTATTGCTCAAGTGGAATGTGCATACTTCTGTTTTCATTAGGTTCGGACAAAGTCTCCACTTCCTGTAATATATGTTCATGGTTTCTAAGTCGTTAGAGAGAGTGCTCTCACCTTCCTCTAATGTGGCAGTTTGGACGGCGATAGCTAAGTCGTCAGCGTAGCAGAATTTATTGCCGGTTGTTTCTGGCATGTCACTGGTGTACAAGTTGAAGAGCAATGGAGCTAGTACTGACCCTTGAGGTAATCCATTTTTTATTGTAAATGACTTACTTGTCTTATGTCCGACGGTGACCTTAAAATATCGGTTGGTCAGCATATTCTTCAGGAGTGATGTTAGTTTCCTTCAGGGTATATGTTTTTTTTTAAGTTTAAGTAGCAGTGCATCCAGCCAAACTGTATCATATGCCGCTGTTAGATCGACAAAGGCTAATTATGTTTTTAAATTCTTCTGAAATCCAGCCTCAATATATGATGTCAGGGCTAATACTTGCTCAAAACAGCTCCGTTTTAGCCTGAAACCTGCCTTAAATGTTGGTGTTATGATATTTATTATTCCTTGTATGCGGTTAAGGATGAGGCGTTCTAGAAGCTTACTGCAAACACTGAGCAGAGCCATAGGTCGATAGCTTGAAGCATCATCTGTTGGTTTGCCTGGTTTGAGGATCGTCAAGGTGTGAGCCATCTTAAAGTCTGGGGGGACTATCCCAGTGTGCAGGATATCGCTGAAGAAGTTCTTGAGCCAAGTTCTTCCCTGGTTGCCGAGATATCTTATGAATTCTGGGATAAAGCCATCTAACCCTGCAACCTTCCTCATTTTTAGCATTTTGATAGATTTCTCAACTTCCTCAAGACTAAATGGATTAGAAAGGATAGAATTATTTCTAAGGTTGTTATCCATTTCAATCATCTCTTTCTCCATCTGTTTCTTCATGGCAGAATCTATTGGGACTTTGTCAGCTCTTGTTTTGATGTGCAATCCAATTTCAGCTGGTGTAATTCCTGGCCCCCCTTTGCACATGTTTGAGGCTGCACCCAATATTCTAAGGAGAGTCCATGCATTTCTACTGGAGTGAGTAAAGCTCATTTGAGAAGTTAGCTTTTTCCATTTCTGTTTCCTCCATTCATTCTGTTTTTCTAATATTCTTTTTCCTGTAAGAACGAAGACTTTCCCGGCGTATTGACTGAAATGTAGTCTTCACGGGTGTACCACCGGATAGTGTTGTGGAAACACAATATTTCGACGGCTAGCTCCGCCGTCTTCTTCAGGTGTAGAGACATCTGCACTGGTCGGCTGACCCACAGATACTGAGATGGTTTGGGTGCCGCTCTTCCTTATATTCATGTCCACGTCCGACGGCTGCGTGTCCTCGGCGATGGCTTACTATGAGCCAGGCCCGCAACCAACTGGTGGCTGGCTGCTAGTGGGCGTGGTTATGGTTCTTGTTCCAGCCCGAGCTAATATGAAGCCCTCTACGGCGGCCGCTGGACGGAAGTAAAACGTTCTCTGCGGATATTTGCCAAGGCAGGTTTCCATGCCTCACTGAGAAATAGACCACTGTCTCTGTTAAATATGTTGGCCAGTCGAATTTCGATCGCTTCTTTGATGACAGATTCCCAAAAATGTGATGTTCTAGCCAATATCCTAATGTTATTGAACTCTACTTTGTGGCCATGGTCGTACACGTGCTCGGCGATCGCTGATTTGCTATACTGTCCCATCCGGAGGTGGCGTTTATGTTCTTCACACCGGTTTTCTATGGTGCGGATCGTTTGACCGATGTAAGTTTTACCTGTTTTTATGATCTTTTGCCGATTTTAATAAAATTTCTGGAATTTATAGTATTTTCATGTTACTTGCTGAAACTGCACAATTTTTTACACAAATTTCACATCACCTTTCCCCCTGCACATGCTTGGTGCACGAGTCTATTTCTCTGACTATTGTCTGTATGTTTCTGCCTATATCCATGACTGCAAAATTTGGTGTGTGTGTGAGAGAGAGAGAGAGATAGAGGGAGCCATAGTCTTTAAACGCAGACTGCCTTCAGTGTAACTGTGTTAATCTCAGTTTCTGTGTGCATATACGTTTTTTCACCTCGTTTGGTACAAACACCATGCTCTATGTATAGTTTTCACCATGTGCACTTCCTCCGACTGTTTTATCATGATGGTAATGTTATGTGTGTGTAGACTGTGTAGGTTATTGTTATGAAAATAAGGCGAGAACAAACAGGCAATTAATAAATTTACGTCTTTTGTGGAGGAAATTTACATAGTTCCTCATGCACAGATATGAAGGCTTCATCCGAAGCACTTCCGTGATTGTTACTTGAAGTGTGTGTTGACTCTGCAGAACTCTACCAAGTTTCGTTATTTAGCAGAAAATATTTATTACTGGAAAAAATTACCATGTATTAATTTATCTGGAGACTGCCACTACAGCAGAAACTACTCTTCTTTTTTTGTTCATATAGAACGCATTTCTGTAATCCACCCACATTATTTTAATGATATTGTGATACACGCAGATGTAATTTTTATGTCGTCCATTGACTTCATTCATGGAAGAAATTTACAAATTTTTAATTTTTTTTTGTTATATATGACCAGATTTCTTGATTTTGTACATTTTCACACTGTTTTTAATGAAATTGCCGCATAGGTACTTATATCAAACAAATTTATGTTTGTTTTCGAGTGTTGGCGTCTATTACGATTCGGTCTTAAGACTAGTATGTAAGTGATGAAGCATCATGCCACTTCA
Organism: Vandiemenella viatica; assembly: GCA_031002005.1. Lineage (NCBI taxonomy): Eukaryota > Metazoa > Arthropoda > Insecta > Orthoptera > Morabidae > Vandiemenella > Vandiemenella viatica. The sequence continues at coordinate 367,782,877 of CM061920.1, read as the reverse complement.
AGAACTCATGAAAAATATCTCGATAAAGGACTTTATTAATGGAAGGTGGGTAACATAAAACAAAGTGAAAAATTTACTATGTGTGTTTTATTCACACTTTTCACATCCATGTAGTATCCAGGATTATAATTCTTAATTACTACATTGTAGACAACAGGCAATACAAATATATTTTTATTCTCAATAAGTTCATATTTTAGTAGATTATTAGATTATAATCCAGTGATGAACAGGGGATCAATTGAGCTACATAAACATCACTAATATGCATATCAACCAATTTTTGCACTGTGGCCATATAATAGTATCGTAGCACTTAACTGGATAAAATGTTTATAAATTCTGTACTGTATCTTGCAACTAGGTATCCCTACCTCTTCTTGACGGCCAAGGTGCAGGACACTGCAGGCTGCGCGTCGATGAGGTTTCTTCCATCGCTGAAGAAGACGTCGCTGGTGGGATCAGTATTTGGGTAAAAACATACAGCTTTCACCCTGGCAATCGTACGGAAGGAGACGGCGTGCTCACCAACTAGAATGTTTGTCTGGGAGCTGCCTGTGTTGAACAAATCTGATACTACATCCAATAATTCAGTCAGCACTCTCCATTTTTCATACGTTAGTATAACTTTGCTACTGTGTCCCACTTTTTCGAAAACCGCTACTGGCTCAAATTCATGCTTGGACGATAAACCTATCGTCAAACGATTAGAATCACCAGCGTTGAGCCGATACACAGACGAGAACAACAGTAATGGGCTGGCCATCTCTGTGTACTGGCACTATCAGTCCGTTTGGGCAGTAATCAGATCTAGTCCGTGGTGGTGGGGGGGGGGGGTCAAGCGCGGTCAGTCCTGTCCTTAGGTAAGGTTGTTACGACTGGGAAACTCTGACACCAGACCATACATACCACACGACATTACATTTTATTTGAAAGTACTGAGAAGCCAGGATTTGTTGTCCTGTTTAACACTTATTCACAAAGAAAAAAAATGCATGTCTGTAATCAAAAATGCACATTCCCACATCTTAACAAGCGATCAAGCACTACACTTCGTGTATAACGATTAAATCTGAAATACCATGTAAGTAAATATCATCCCGGACTTTTCTACTCCGTTTTATACGGCCATTTAAAGCGCATTTTAATCCTGCTATACTCTTTGAAATTGAACGGATTCTTAGAGTTAATGAATTTTATATAAGTATCTCGTAGACCGAATTTCTGTAGGTGCATTATGAAACTGCTCGGTCCAAGGGAATCTTGAAAACCAATAGAATCGATGTTGATATGTGGAGCCAGCATATCACACCGAATCACATTCACATTCAGTCTCTATCTCGCCTACGCACCAGATGTAATTCAGTCACACAGAGACACTAGAACAACCCCGACATCACAGCAAAAACAATGATATGAGGAAAAAATTCATCTGCAAAATACATCGTAGTTTCGTAGTTTAATTTGTGAAATTCACACCTACCGATAGCAGACTGGCTATGCAAGTGAGTTATGCAATCCACCAGTGGCTTAGTAAACATGTCAATATTTGCAAATTGTATGTATGGAGAATTGCAATCTATGATGATGCACCATGGAAGAAGGAAATTAGACGATACGACATGCAGTTTTTGTGTTTGCCCCTCGTTTTATTAACAAACACATTTTGGTATTCCATGGTTTCCTCAAATCAATCCAGGAGAATGCATGAATGTTCGGAGCTCGTGGCTAATCGGGACTTTGTTTCTTTTGAATGTGAACAATTATTAGAGAAAATTAACCCAAATGGCTGCGAATAAAAACTCATCCCTTGCTACAGGTACCAACACCACAAAACGTGTTTTTCGTTGTCGGAGTGTTCGCAGTGACTCTTGGCGATAAACGGCTATTTGTGTGTCTAAAGTAATACCACAACAGATACTAATGAACAGCCGGACCGGAAATTGAACCCTCCATCTCCTACATGACAGCCCCAAACGTTAAAAACTCGCCCACCAGGCATATAAAAAATATCTCTGAATGAAGGACGAATATAATGCACTATGATAATGAAGATCATACAGACCTGCGGTGAAATCACCAACCTAGGCTAAAAAGTTATATTTAAATGGATAAAAGCACATGCGATCCTGCCAGGAAACGAAGAAGCAGGCTGCCTAGCGAAGAGTGCTATGAGAAGCGGCGAGGAAGAGACAATGTGATCTGGTCTAGATATCATGAACTTCCTTAAGAAAAACTGCAGGGAAATATGGAATAAAGAATGGTCGGAAACATCACAACTTTGTGACGTTAATCATATGTTCTTCGGCTGCAAGAAATAATGGAACATCACAGACTTCATGAAAACACTTTCTCATGAGGGCATCCAGTCACCAATCAACATTAAACATTTATTGCCCCCTGAAAATGTTATTATACATCGCTTAATCCGATCATTTGTCGGAAATAATAACCTAAAAGTTTATAAAAGTGCAATTTTACTTGGTATGGCTGTATCACGGAAAGGTTAAATGCCAAATAAATATATATAAAATGATCCAAGCACTCACCTTAAGTGATTTTTGGGAAACAAGAAAACCGTACAGTAAGAACATGCTGGAATCCTCGTGAACATTAAATGCGAACGTTACTGCTCACCCACCAAGCTTCGTATTCTATGGTCCTCTTACACTCATATACATTTCATACTGTTGATATATTTATTCATTCTTGTAGGTACTATATTAAAATATCTAATGTCGCGTTTCCACCTTTGGATCTTCATTCACTTGGTGAAAGTTCCATGTCGGCGGTACTAACCAATCTGCACCACGCGTCCGACGCGTATTTGTTGGACATCCCGGAGATATTAAAAAACAACCAGCTGGCAAGTTTCGTTGCATGTAAATGGGAGAGCTATGGAGATGTTACTCTATCTTCCCTTGTTTAGAACTGACTTTGTCGATATTGTGATAATCCTGTCGTTTCTTTGTTTTAAAAACTCTACAACCAGGCTCGATATATAGACCGACCAGAATTGTCAAACATGCAGAGAAGATTTTGGTGCGTATCTGCTGAAAGTTATTCATATGCCACGAAATACCGGGATCATCTTATCAGATATATATGACGCTTGTGTCATCGAATCTGAAAACAATTATTGTCAACTTGTTGCATGCTTTCGGTATTCACTTTGTGTGTGACAAATTACTACTATTTTAGGCAATTCAAGGAATACGCAAAAACACATCTCGGTTTTCCATGGTTTCTTCAAATGACTCCATTGAGACATTTGACTCGTGTGTAGCCAACTTTATTGACAAACGCATTTCGGTTTTCCATGGTTTCCTCAAATGACTCCAGGCGAAAAAATTAGAAATTTTGATAAAAATTACCACGTTTTAGTTTACATACAGACTGCCATTACAGAAGAAACTTTTATTTTTTCTGTCCATACAGCACGCATTTCTGTAATCCACGCACATTATATGATTGATATTGTGATACACGCAGATGTAATTGTTATGTCGACCATTGGATTGATTCATGGACGAAATTTACATAATTTTTTTACCAATTTTTGTTAGATCTGACAGAGTTCTTGATTTTGTACATTTTCACACTGTTTTTAATTAAATTCATAGTCCCGCATACGTGCTTATATCCAAATACTGTAATTTATGTCTTTTCGAGTGTTGACGTCTATTACGATTCGTGGTGTATGCATGACTGTTACCTTAGTTTGTAAGTTCTGAAACGATATGCTCTGCAAAAACATTAGTAGAAAAAATCAACTTAGATTCAAGTGAATAACATACAGCTACCCCCTTTCAAAATCTCGCATTTTCTCTTGTAGGAATTTTAACAATAATTCGTTGTTTCGACGGAGAAACTCTGACACAAGACTAAACATGCCGCGCGACATTACATTTTATTTGAAAGTACAGAGAGGCCAGGATTTTTTGTCCTGTTTAATGCTTATTCACAAAGTGAAAAGATGCATGTCTGTAATCAACTTAACACATTCCTACATCTTAACAAGTGATCAAGCATTACACTATTCGGGGAATATGAATCTGCTGGAATAACAATTGAAGCTGTGAGCATTAGTGTGAAGGGTTGAGAGTATTGATACTCGTATAATTTGCTATGCCGACTGAATATTAAAACGTAGTGGGCTGACAAAAGAGCATTAGTAGGGGAAGAGAACAATAGGCAGGTGCCGGTTAGGTTAAGTGACCTAATTAGTGACGCTTGAGTGCACCCATAGAGAGGTGAAACCGGGGTTAGGGAGAGTAGGTGGTCACTCAAGTGGACTGCAAAAGAGCAATAGTAGGGGAGGAGAACAATAGAACAATAGGCCCCATAAGGCAGCTGGTGCGTCACACCTGGGGGTGTGGGGAAGGCAGGTGGAACTGGGGTTAGGGAGAGCAGGTGGTCACTCAAGTGGACTGACAAAAGAATAATTTCAGGGGAGGAGAACAATAGAACAATAGGCAGGATAAGTGGCCTAATTAGTCACGCATGAGTGCACCCAAAGAGAGGTGAAACTGTGGTTAGTGAAGGCAAGGGAGGAGAGGGGAGAGGAGGCGATGGGATGGTGGGGAGGGGGCAGGGGAGGGGAAGGAGAGGATGGGAGGGAGGGCGGAAGGAGGCGTGGCCAAGAACAATATGTGTGAAAATGATTGACAGTTCTTTTGTGTGGGCTTATGACCCTAAATCCATACTACTAACATTTCATCTAAATTGATACAATCTAACAAAATCTGCAGGAATGGTAGATGTGGGTCTAAAAATAACACGGAAATGAATTCAACGGAGGATGAATGGAACGCACTGAAAAGAGAAATAATCAAATCTGGTAAATAAACATTAAGCTTTAGAGAACAAACCGCCAGAATCCTTAGTTCTCAGAAGAAAATTTGGAGTTAATGGATCAGAGGAGATGTCACAAAAATACTCGGAATGAAGTGGGAAGAGAGCAATAGAGGTATCTTAGAAATCGAATTAACAGGAAATGCAAAAAAGCAAAAGAAAAATGGCTGCATCTAAAGTGCGAACAAGTAGAAAAGAAAACGTTCATAGATAAATTAGATTTGACGGATAAGAAGGTCAAACAGAATTTTAGCGAAATGAAGAAAATATGTATAGACATTAATGTTGCTAACAGGATGCCTCTTTTAATCTCAGAATGTAGAGCTAACCGATTGAAGGAATACATAGGCAAGCTGTATTATGGGACGATTTAAACAACTGTGTACTGAATAAAAACAGGTGATTTCGATATTAATGACTAAAGAGAAAATTTCATAGGGCCTTGAATGATTAAAAATGAAATAAGGATGCTTGAATTGATGAGGTACCTACAGAGCTTCTGATATCCCTAGGTGAAGAAGGATTCCATATTTTATTCAAACTGATATCAAAAAGTTATGAAACAGGAGACAGTGTAGCTAATTTTAATAGAAGTATCATCTTCACTCTTCTGAGGATGCACAAGCTGACAAACTTACTGTCCAGAACAATATACAGAAGAAGGAAAAGGCAGTAGAAGCATTTTAGATGAAGATCGGTTTGGGTATAGGAAAACCCAGCGTCAAGATAAACAATTCTGGCTTTAAGATTAATATTTAAAGGGTGGATCAAGAAAAATAATCTTTATGACGTGTGTTGATTTAGAAAAAGCTTACAATTATATAAGGTGAAAGACAGAAACAACTAAACAAGTAATTAATATAAGCAAAGAGGGAAGCAAAGGTTGGGCTTATAATGAATATTATTGGTGCAGGGGGATCACTAGAAAATTCTATGGTTATGTTAAAAAACTGATGGGAAGGGAAGGTATTCTTCTCAGATCGCAATATAAACCATTTTAAATCAATGGAATCTTCACTTATATATCGTCGGATTGTTTTGTAAAAACATAATGTCTTGACTGCTAGCTTCGAGCCTTCTTCAGGTGTAAAATCATCAGTACTGGTCTCCTGGCCGACAGCTATTGAGTCAGCTCCCTCAATCTTCGTCAATTTCAGCTTTAAAGCTAGTAATTTTGGGGATTGTTGGCCTAAGACATTACCTCCCTCAGTCTTTTCTTGATTTGACATCACTTAATCGTCTTCTTGTTAGTGTTTTTTTTTTTAACTAATTCTTATCGATCTGTCAGCACCAAAGGTCTATTACGTTTGTCAGCGGCAGTTTCATATTCACCGTAGCAACTGACCAGTGTATGGGTAGAGCTATGTGCTGCAATGTAGAATTTATTGACATGTTGCCGTAATCTACCGAAGTCCCTCGGGTGCCGTACTCAACTTCCATACGTGGTCTGCAGCCAGTGGGCACATACTTTTGATCTTATTTGCAGCCAGCGTATCCTAATATTGAGGTAACAGCTGAAATATCGTGTTTTTACAACACAATTAGGACGTACATCCCTGATGATTTTATTGCAATCATACGTTGAGAAAGTTTCCATTCTTACATTTCCAGTAATTTAAAAAGGATTCGCTCATGATAAAAGATAAAATAATCTTAGTGTTTCAAAAATTAAACTTTTGTATCATAACAAACAATATTGCATTCCAATAATCGTTAGAAAAGTCAGACTATTCCAAGCAGTTACAGTTGTAACACATTCTCAAATTATTATAGAAGATTAAACTTACCTTCTTTGGAATTTCATGACTATATTCAGTATTGTAAATTAAATTATAAACAATAACTACAAAACTGTAAGAGGTTAAAAGCATTCTTGGTGTGCATGAAAGTAGAATAAAGAGGTAAAGCCTATCAATGATGAATAACTATTGTAAAATAAGTCCCATCTACACTTAAATAGGATTCCCGGGAAAACAAGAGAGTGAAGAGAGTCATGCGAGGTTACAAGGCGTATATTGGTCGTAAGAATTAGAATAGTGCATTGAATGGAAACGACGTCCAAGCTGACGCTCGATTTCTGGCAAAAGGGTGTGGGAAGATTTTATTTCGTGGGGAAGGGGGTCAGGGATTGGAATAAGTCACCAAGAGACTGCCTCCTGACATATTTCGTGTATCCCTTCCAAACCATTACCCTTTGGGATAGGTGCATTGCACCCTCCGCCACACACTTTTATTGAATCGCTGAGTAATAATAATGATAATAATAATAAAATGCTGAAAGAATTTAAAGTTGATATTTGTAGAGAGCAAAAGTAGGCAAGTATAGAAAAAGGTAAAAATGAGAGTATAGGGAAATTGCCACCGGAGTGAGTCCCCCATCGCAATTAAATTAAATACCTAAAGTGTGGATCTGAAGTCACTAAGGATTTTAAAATCGCAGAGATATTGAATGATTGGTTTAATGAGGCCACTAGGGACTATCATCCTATGATGGGAGAGAATGAAACAGAGCAAAGTCTGCCTATAAGTATAAATGAGGAAATTACAAATTTTTAATTAGATTCGCAGGAAATTATGAAGCAACTGAGTCAGCTAAAAAAACGGAAAGGGGCTGGTGTGGATAATATTACTACAGATGTATTAAAGATTTTGGGATAAGTTTGACTATATCAGAAATTTATATGAGGACACAAACTGGTTTGCAGATCAACAACATTACTTTAGGCAAGGATATTCATGTGAATCTTAGATCATGGGCTATACGCAAAATATTTCGGATGAATTGGATATGGGAGGCCAAATTGATCTTCCTAAGTGATTTGAGAGAGTGAGCCATGAAATGCTTTTAAATAAACTGAAAACTATTGGATTGGATGAAAATGTTACTTGCTAGGTAGAGAAATTCTAAAAGCAAAGTATTACGAAAGTGGAGGTTGTGGTATGACAGAGTCACCCACAATGAATATAATTAAATAATTTAATTAATATTCATATTTTCTTTAATAATATTCAATTTTGTAAGGTGTAAATATCATAAATAATAGGGATATTGCATAGGTAAATAATTGTATATTAAACCCGGGCAGCCAGAGTTATCATTATTATAATTTTAATTTCTACAAAACTTGCTGCTCAGTAATGTAGTGGATATGGGAGGCTGGAACTGCCATTTTCGAACGGTCGAGATCGAGACAATAGCTGGGTCTCCCGACTCAGTGGCGCCGACGCTCACAACAGCGGAGAACCGTTGAGCGTGGGTGCACTGAACTCACCCCTCTCCGATGCTTGGTCGAGGTCAGGCAAAAGTGCGCGAACGGAGACAGCGAATGCTGGCCGCGATATAAAACACGTGACGATGGGCATATATCGATGACCAATCGTGAACGTTTATAGGGGTTCCCAAATGTGAATTCAAGGGATTCTGTTGCATGTGGCGAGTTGGAGACGACTTTACCGAGGAAGAAGAGAAGAGGCCATTTTGAGGATACTTGCTGTCGGGACGAGCCACTGTGCAGACGTGTAAGCCGACACGCTCTCGTCCGGTGATCACTGACTGTTTCTGATCACACTCTCTTGCTCTGGGAAGCGAGAAGTTGTATGGCATGCCTGCCATTATCTGGAAGCTGTTGTGGTAACGCGGTCGTATCCGCTAACCTGGCTTTCACAGCTGCAGTGGCACTGTGCGTGTCACACTTCATCACGACGATGCACTCATGGTAAAGTACCGACGCATACGGTCACAGTACATTGGATTTTGACGACACTTGCGAGCCCTTAAGCGGCACTGAGATAAAAGTCTGCTCCCGTCATAAAATCACTGAGCTAGCTAATTTTCACTTTTAACTTCAATTTCTAAGCATCTTGCTAAGTTGTGTAAATTCAAGACGATGCTTTTTAACTTTATATGGCGCCCCTGGGATACTACTTTTTGTAGTAAATGTTAACTTCAATTTGATGGCCTGTGTTGCCACGTTGATAATATGTTGACTTTGCTATTTGTTGAAATATTTAATTCAGTTTTATGTTTGCTTTTCATCGGTGGATTGTAAACGTCGGGTATTGCTTGTTTTTGTTGTCTTTGGAATATGTTTAACGTAAAGTTAACTATTACCCGGCCTTGTATAAGCCATGAGACTCAATAAATAGGATATTATTTTGTGTAAATATTCATGGTTCTAGTTCCTTCTAGTTCACCTTTTTGCAACCATTTTAAATCATTTTCATTTTTATTTTCATATTCTAATAACTCACGTGTAAAGGTATGAAGGTAAGGCAGGTGTTGGAGGTGATATAATATTAATAATCCATCCCCCCCCCTTTATACAATTAACCCTGCCAACCTAGCCCTCCTCTATTTACAAGGTGGAAATAAACACGGGAAAGTCACAGGGTAGCGTATTGGAACCGTTGCTCCTCATTATTGTGTTGATGGTTTACAGTCAGAATTTAGGTTTGTTACAGATGACATAATGGTATATAATAGGATCAAAACAGGAGAAACAAACCCAACTGGATTAAGCAGATTAGACAGATGGTCGGAAAAGGTTACAAAATCCTTTGTTTACTGGAGAGGCTGATGAGAGGATGTAGCAAGGAAGTTAGGGAATTGGTTTACAAATCATTGGTCAGACAATTGGTTGAGTATGGTGGCGTAGTTTGAGACACACATTTTGGGTATCAAATACTGGAGTTAGAGGGCGTGCAAAGCAGAGCAGCTAGATTTGTTTGTGAAAATTATCGCAGGACCCAGTCAGTATCAGATATGATAAAGGAGCTGTATTATGAGTAATTGTGGGACAGGAGGAGGTTGAAGATATTGCTGGCAATGTACAAGGCATATGATGATGATGGGTCTTGAAGGGATATCACGGCCAACTAAAGATAGTTGGCCGTGAAGGGATATTGGTCGACGAATTAGGAGTAGTTCATGGTAGGAGGAAGATGACCATGACCACAAGCTGGCACTCGATTTCAAACATAAGCGTGTGGGAAAATTTTCTTTTGTGGATAAGGGTGTCAGGTATTGGAACGGATTACCGAGTGAAGTGATGAATAATTTACTAAGAACTATGAAGGAATTGAAAATAAAAATCTCATAAGAAGATGGGGGAAGAATTTAACACTCAAATTATATAAGATAATAAAAAATGGGATAATTAGTTGACTAAGGGAATTGCCACCGGAGCGTGTGCTCCATCGCAGTTAAATTAATAATTGTAGTAGTGAAGCATGGACTTTATGAATGTGTGCATCTGAAATGTAATGATATAGAAGAATGCTGAAAATTAAGTATACTGATAAAGTACGAAATAAACGTGTTTTGGAAATGGTGGATGAGGAAAGAGGTTTGTGGAAGAGTCTTACAGACAGAAGGGATAGGATGAGTGGGTTGTAATTTGAGACATGAGGAATTGATTAATTTGTTAGTGGAGGGAACAGTCGAACTTAAGAACTGCAGAGGAAGACAGAGATTAGAATATGAAAGAGATAATTGAGGACGTGGGATGTAAAGGTTATGTTGAGATGAAGAGGTTAGCTAATGATAGGAAGGGGTTGGAGGATCTCCTTCCGCCGTGGTTGTTTGTTGGTAGGGATGCTCATGCAGAAAATACATTGATGTTTTTTTTTCGATGTGATGCATCGAAACATTGCATCGATGTTTTTCGATGCATCGAATAGAAACATCGATGTTTCCGATGCATCGAATAAAAATATCGATATATATATATATTTTGCAAGAAAGCTTAACGTGGTCTTAGTCGACCTCAACGAATACATACATAGTAAAGTTTAGGAAAGTAGACAACAAGACACTTATTAGAATCATATTTTTAATTAGTCTTTTACAATGGAGGTTTTGGAATGTCTGGTATTTCTGAATTAGAAATCCGAACAGAAAGATTGAATACAAGGAAAGCGAGGAAACTCCGAAAGGGAAACAGTATTGGAATGCTAATCTAATTCGAATTTTGAAATCCCAATTTTTCTCTCTAAAGTTTGCATTAATAAGATTTTATTTTTTACCCAATTTCCTTGCATTCTATTATGTTGTTGATTTAAAGCATTTGCAACCTTCAAAAAAGTCTTTGTGATGGTACTGAGCTGACTACCACAGTTAAATATTTATAAGATATTTTGTAAACAGTTTTTTATACTCAGACGTCCACCCTTCAAGTAAATTGTAGTTTTTTGTTGTTGTTTTATCCAAGTAAAAAAATGTTATGTGATTTTGTAGTAGAGAAAAATAAGGTACTGCAAAACAATACCCTCTTTTTTATATAAAACTTATCCTATCATGTAGTTTTTTGTTGTTTAATCGAAATTAATAGAAAATAATGTTATGAGATTTTGTAGGTGACAAAAATAACGTGTAGTAATACAGTTTACTGTTTTTGTTTTGCTTTAAAACTCATCCTATCGCATTGTTTCTTTTTTTATTTTTTATCCAAGTTAAAAGAAAAAATTGTTATGTGATTTTCTAGGTGACAAAATTAACGTATAGCGAAACCTTTTACTGTTTTTGTTTTGCTTTAAAACTAATGCGTTCTTTCGATGTACTGAATGAAATACATCGATGCATCTTTAAACGTCGAAAGTAAGCGATGCATCGTACTGATTCGATGCATCGAATAGTAAACATCGATGTTTTCGATACATCGATGTTTATCGAGCATCACTATTTGTTGGCTTGCGATATATGCATCTCTGGTTTGATTTGTTTTGAATTTAGTGGGGTTATGTTGTTAAGTCATAGTGTAAAATATATTTGTTGAAGAATGTGGTGAGGTGAATGTTATTATTGTTACTTGCAAGTGACGGTAGTAGAAATAATTTTTTAAATTAAACCAATGTGTTGACATTGACGTTTTTACTTTAGGAAGTGTTTTATGATGTATGAAATGTGTTATTTTGTCGGCAATCCTTAAAATGTAACATGCTTTGAAGTTAAATGGTGCAACTAAATTAAGAGTTTGTTGGTAAATGAGACTGTTCTTTTAAAACGGTTTTTGACTTTGTCGTTACATTGAAACATCATTTCATGGAAATTTTGGGTTAACTGGGGATCTGGATTTCCGAGTAGTAGTTTCCGTCACGATACATGACGCCACAACGTGACATAGTGCTTAAGAAAATTAATTGGTTATTTTCGAGTTGGCGATACCGCTGCCTCGCGACTGTTAACGTGTCGTCATCGTGACGTCACGTTCACGTTCACGTACAGTCAATTTTTGTGGCTATTTTCTAATATTTCTATGATGAAATGCGAGCTTCACCTCAAACATTGAACATCTGGTTGTGTTATCGGACATCTGCGGCCGCTTACCAGCGGCCGCCTGCATCTGATGCACCTTCGGGATATCAGTTTATGTTGATATTGTACAGCTTTAAATTATTGTGACCGAGCGTAGCGAGGGCACAATAGCCACAAAAATTGACTGTACGTGAACATGACGTCACGTTGACGACACGTTAACAGTCGCGAGGCAGCGGTATCGCCAACTCGAAAATAACCAATTAATTAAGTAACTGAATTCCTCGTGCCTTTTGCTGTGACCAGAAGGTTCAGCTTCCATTCTGGTCCAGACTGAATTTCAACCTAACCACAATCGGGATTACTGGAGATCGCGATTCCGCCAGGAGTTGTCATCATAATACTGCAGTGGTCAAACGCAAGACTCCACTATAAAGTCTTCCCTAAGTACATATAACGGTTTCATACTGGTCCAGGCTGTATTAAAACCTAATTTGTGCTTGAAAATAATGGTCCAGGCTGTATTAATACGGAATTACTGCTTGATAATAATACGTCTTTCGACTGACTATATCAGTATTCCAACGATATTACTATATGTTGTTGTAGCGGAATCGCGATCTCCAGTAGACCCCCACAATCTTCATTAATATTTGCGCTACAAAATCAAAGCCTCAATCACAAGCGCACTGATACAACCCTTTTTTCTTAAGTTAGCGACGTCCTGTATCGCGACGTAACCTTGAACCTTGGTTTAAGTTTACGTCGCGATACAGGACGTCGCTAACTTAAGATAAAATGATTGTATCAATGCGCGTGTGATTGAGACTTTGAATTTCTCTCGCCAATATTACCAGAGATTGCGGTTGGGTTGAAATTCAGCCTGGACCAGAAAGAAAACTGAACCTTCTTGTCACAGCAAAAGGCATGAGGAATTTTAGTATCAGTTATTTAAGCAACTTTCATGAGCACTATGTCACGTTGTGATGTCATGTATTGCGACATAAACTATTCCCCAATTTTTTCTGGGTACTTACTTTCTTATTGGGCGTTAACGGAATTGGAATAATCAGATGAGAGCATTAACTGTATTGTCAGTTTGTCACTGTAAAAATTAAAGCCATTCATCGAGGAAAATATACAATCAGATCTTACTGACTACCTCAGTATTAGTCCACGCGGAGTAATGTAGTAACTGATAACTAAATTCCTCATGCCTTTTGCTGTGACAAGAAGGTTCAGTTTTCTTTCTGGTTCAGGCTGAATTTCAACCCAACCACAATCTCCGGTAATATTGGCGGGAGAAATTCAAAGCCTCAATCACACACGCATCAATGCAATGATTTTATCTTAAGTTAGCAAAGTAAACTTAAACGAAAAATTATCCCTTTTGTGTGAAATTTGGTACACACATTCTGGGACATTCCTTTCGAGAAAAAGTGTATGTTAAAGCAAATAGAAATGTAGGCTACCTTAAACATAATGTCACACGAAAGTTATACATGATAGTGTACCAGTACAGTCGACATCTATTTCTAAATTAATCTTTGACATCAACTATAGGATCTGCAGTGGAATACGTAAAATTGCTGGCAAGTTTTCATGAATAAAAACTAAATGGGTTACCTTGTGCCTTAGCTGTACCACAGTGCATGGTTTTTCATTCTAATTCTGTAAAAAATAATTGAACTGACCGTTAACTTATTTTTGTTTAATTTTTTACCTATGTGTGTGTTATTAACATTTTGGGATATATTGTATTGATTCTTTTTTTGTTGCCTTAATCAGTCTCTTGACTAGTTTGATGAAATTCTCCATATCTCTTCCTATCTTGTGCTAAGCATCATAATGTTTAAAACCTATGTCTTCAGTTAGCTTATATGCTTTCCATATTCTAATCTCTTACTCTGCAGTTCTTTCCCTTCACTTTTCGCTCCACTAACAAATTAACCAATCCCACATGTCTTAAAATGTGGCCCATCATAAGTTCCTTATTTCTGTAAGACTCTTCCACATCCTTCTGTTCTCACCCATCATCTCCAAAACATGTTCATTTCGTACTTTATCTGTCCGCTTAATTTTCAGCATCCTTCTATGGCACCACATTTCAAGTGCTTTAACTTTTCTCTTTCAGATATTCCTAAAGTCCATGCTTCTCTACCATAAAGTGCTGTGTTCGACACATCGAGTTTTAAAAAGTTCTTTCTTAATCCTACACTAATATTTGTACTATACCTTTATAAGATAAAAAAATCTAACAGCATGTTCTGAATTTGTACGAAAACACAGTTGTGAAATTACAAGTGAACCATTAAAAGTGAATTACGCTTTGAACCACTCTTAATATTTATTAGCTAAATGAATAAAAATATATATGAATATATCTGTGTACCACCGGTTGTGAAACATTGCCCTACTCCATTTATTGTAGACGGTTTGACTTTATTTTTAATTGTTAAATATTTTGTGGCTTTAATGGGCACATTTTTTTTAAAGGATACTGTTCTTTCATGTGAAATTTAGTAGTATTATTTATGTCCATATTAATCAGTAAAATAGTTCAATAGTAGGATAGTTTCATACATGTTAAGCTAGTAATAGGCTTAAGTACCTACGACATAGGAATATATTTATATGGTAGTATCACAAAAACTTGCTAGCGATTTTACATTGAAGCTGCAAATGCTATTGTTGGCACCAAATATGTGTTTAGAAATAGCCAATAACTGAAGTGTCAAATCTGTTGCATATAACTTTCGTGTGGATTTATGTCTCTTTGTTTCATTTTGCTTTTGTATTTTTCCAGTATGTATGTCCTAAGCACATGAAACCAAACAGACAATTCGAGATTTCAGAGAAACCAAATGGACATTTTTTTCTCAGTACAATGCTGTTGGACCACTTAATGCAATGAATATACTTTTTATAAGGATGATTTATTGATCCTTATGTATTATGTTATATAAGCTCACTTTTTTAGTTTTCTGTAAATCATTTGTTCTATTGTTTTTATAATCTGGGAGTTGTCATGAAAGTTGAGAAAAAATATTTTGTTTATGCAAGATTTGTGGTTCCTTTGTTAACACTTGCTTATTTTTCTTGTTCAGTGTGTACAACATCCATCTTTGATAGCTTCAGCGTTTCCTAAAAAAAAAAAAAATGTTCTTGATTATGCTGGGTTATCTCCTACACAAGTTGTTGGGAGAGGGGTGGGGAGGAAGGGTCTGTATTTCACTATAGTAGCATAGTGCATTCCCCGCTTCAGGGAACAGACACCACTATAACAAATTTGTTTTGCATGTCCTGTTCAGAGCGATTTTATTGACTTTCGCAAAGGGAAAGCTAACATCCATCCTGAACAACAGAAGTAGATTTTAGCTCTTTATATCCGAAACCTTTCTTTCATTTCATGTTATTAAAAAACTGTAATATGATGGGGGGGCTATCATACATTAAATGGATGCCTCGAGTTGATCATTTGTTTATTCCTTTCTGCGTTGGCAACATCTTTCCTGAATTTTAGGTGGTGCAATTCCAGCAAGAGAGTAAAATTGTTGGATTGGTATAGGTTTTCCATGTTTGTTGCAGATATAAATATTTATTTCGTGAATGGCAGAGAAAAGATTGATGGAGGAAAGAATGGCGAAGCAAAGAAAACAATTTGATGTTTTGCTTGGAGGTGATACACCTCTTCCATCAGGTGTGAATATTTTAACTCTAGTTTCTGCAAGAGCCCAGGAAATTGGTGCTTTATCTGAAGCAATAGGTAAGTTTGGAATGCTGTTGTCATTAACAGACTTTACTTAACAGTAAACTTCGAAAAAAAAATTATTTAGAATTTAGAAGATGGTAATATTGCCATGTATTATTTTGTTGCTTTAAGTGTAAATATCATATATCCATAGTATGGTACACAAGAGATGGGGGATCTGAATGTTCAGCCTTCTACTCTATTCTTATAGGCAAAACATCATGGCCAAATGTCTTCAGATAACACTGATATTGCTTTTCAGCTGAGTCATAATATAAGGGAGAAAGAAAAGCTTCTACTACTTCTTGCCATGGGAGTTGATAAAAGCCCTTAATGGTGATGAATCAGAAATAATTGTGTGTGTTGTGATATAAAACACAGTTTCACAACACAGCAGTATATTGTGTGGTGTTGTGATTCTAAGGATGCCTTTCATGTAGAAAATTTCTGTAAAGTTTGGCTAAACCATCTAGCCATGGTGTGACTACATTGAAGCTATTTCACAACAGCGTAAATATGTGTGCACCTCAAATACTTGTAACTAATCATTGACAAAAATTTAAAGTAAATTAATACTTAAACCAAAATGCATTAAATTATCTACAAAGTGATGTTTAAAAGTTACAATAGATTGTTTCATTTCAGTGGAGATGAATTAAAAAATATTTGGAGAAGCATTAAGCTGTAGAACAATGTATCCATTGTTATATCTTGTTCGCTGGTTCAAAAATCTGATACATAAAGTTGAATTGCTGTAAGAGCTTGCAAGTCAACGATATCCCACAGCTATTAAAACAAATTTGAAAAGTGTAGCACAGAGTTCTGAGAAACAGTTTTATTGTCTTTTGTTAGACATTGTTGGGATTAGTTTGGTAAAATCGAAACAATTGGAAGATTTATGTTTGAAGAATATAAAGTAATTAGCATACAAGTTACTAGTGGGATTTCTGAGTTCAAACTATAATGAAGAGGAATGTCGAAAAATGGGTGGGTTATTATGAACAATTTAATAATATAATTGTATTAATGAGCACAGACATTAAGCATATGTCAACTGCGCTGTGGATGCTATTATAACATGTTCGTCATATGTGCTTGCATGTTGTTTCTTTCCCCGTCAAAGACACCTTCAGAGATATGACTTTCCAAACATGGCACTACAAGTTGGTTGAGGCAGCATTTAAGCATCATAACAACCAGTAGAAATGGTGTGTTGGCGTTGACATCTCTGCTTGCCCTCTTGTACAGAAATTTATGAATTTCTGAATTGCTGAATATCTTTTAGATGTCCATGGCGTAGTTGGGTCACTTTTCTGCCTTCCACAGATGACTGTTTTCACTGTTGCTACAGCCCTATGCTGTGTTTAGTCACTTGATATTGGAAAATTCATAGCTACTTTGAGTGTTCAGAAATTGCATGAAAAGCATGATTTTTAATGACTGTGGTTGTGTTAAATTGATCATTATAATGAGTGGTTTTTGAAAATTAATAATTTCTCATGTCGAAAATTTGCAATAACAGATGAAGAACTTACCTCAGTATTTAGTTTCATTCAAATTTCAAGTAAGTGATTAAATTTTTGTTGTTCGCGTGCGGTAGTGTCCATACATTAATTCTACTTCTAGTCTTGGGTAGTTTACAGATCATGGTTTACCACATTGTTTGAGTTTGTTTTTCTTTCACTCCATTTTGTTATCAGTTTTAATGCTGTTAAATCAATTAATTGTGGGACTTATAATTTGTTGTCCACATTTGCTTCCTCAATTCCCAAACACTCAACTCCAAAATTGCAAACCAGTTGTCAGGCCTACTCCTGGATTCTTTATAGTTACATAGCTGACAAAACATGTATGCCCAATGCTGTTCTGCTTTGTCTGTATTTGTTCATCTATGCCATCCTAGCATTACGTAGAGGATTGTAAACAGTTGCAGGGTGATCTGGACAGGATATCTAATTGGGTTGGTAAACATGGAATGAAGATAAATGCAAAGAAGAGTCAGCTTATTAGATACACAAATAAAAAACAAAAGGTTAATTATGAATATAAGGTGGGGAAAGAATTGCTTGCTGAAGACTTGAAATGTAAATATCTTGGAATTACTTTTGATAACAAACTTAACTGGGCAGGACACATAGGACAGGTGGTAGGAAAAGGTTTCAAAGTTCTGCACTTGTTGGAGAGAGTGATGAGGGGATGTACGAGAGAAGTCAAGGAATTGGGTTACAAAACTTTGATCAGACCATTGCTCGAATATGGTAGTGTAGTATGGGACCCTCATTTTACGTATCAAATACAGGAGTTGGAGAGGGTGCAAAAAAGGGCTGCTAGATTTGTTTCTGGAAATTATCGCAGAATGCAATCAGTGACGGATATGATAAAGGAGCTGGAATGGGATTCATTGCAAGACAGGAGGAGAATGAGGAGGGTCATGGGAGTGTACAGGGCATATACTGGCGACGAGGCATGGAAAGATATTGCAATAGGTATGGAAAGTAGTGCATGGAAGGGAAAAGATGACCATGACCACAAACTGGCACTCGATTTCAGGCACAAGGGTGTAGGAAGATTTTCTTTTTTAGGTAAGGGTGTCAGGGATTGGAATGAGTTACCAAGAGAAATGATGAATAATTTACCGAAAACTTTGAAAGAATTTAAAGATAAAATTTGTAGAGGGCAAATGTAGGTAGGTGCAGGTTAGGGGGAAGATGGGTGTGTAGGGAAATTGCCACCGGAGCCTGTGCTCCATTGCAATTAAATTAAATTAATCTGTGGTTCCTTTGTCTTTCCTTATTTTCCTCTTCTCACCTACTCTGTCTAAGGTGGTACAGAAAATACTTATTTGTTTGCTTTCCCACTATTTTTTTTTTTTTAAATATTTTTGCAATTATTTTTCACATTAACTGAAAAAACTAAAATGTGTAAATATTGTAAAAATATTGTGTGGTATTGTATTTTTTTTTTTTAAAAAATCTAGTCTTGTACACAGCTGGGCAGAAAACCGTTAATTTTTAATTAATGCAGTTAACAAAATTGCAAAAAATTTAACTTTTATGTTAACCTAAAAAATTGTCAACAGTCTTTTTAACTTTCGTTAAATTGAACTACCATTAACTTTAGTCCATTACATTGGCAGTAGATGTCGTTTGGTATGTTTGAATTGCACACCACACCTCGCTCGTACGTTATGCGAGTCAGAAGGCAAACGAATAATAGGTAATATGAAGTGTGAGCGTGATGCATTTGGGCTACAATTGTTATGCTAGGCTTGGCATGGGTGTGAGCAGGAAAGCTAGAGTTTTGGAGCATTTCTATTTTACATCTGCAAACCGGCGCTCACTACTGGTTTCTACTTCGATCAGTGCTTGATTTTGATATTTTTATAATCTAACTATTTTACTGCCAGGAAAGTGCCGCTTTTTAGTTGGTATTGGTTTGGTGTTCACTAGTGAAACAATTTAGACTGATATTCATTAAATGATTACATCATTGAAACTGAACTCTTGAATCCATTAGTGAAAACAGCAAGGCTAACAATAGCAACGAGAATATTAAATCTTTGGCCACATTCATACAATTATGTTCGATTTAAATCAAGACTGGGAGAACAGTTGATTTATGACTGCAAACTGTGTTTGTTTATACTTTCTACAACCAAGGCTCACGTGTCGTAATCTTTAACAACATATGAAGAGGATGCATATATCCAAAGATAAACAGTTAGAAGAAAGAGTATAAGCAGGGCCAACTCGTGGGGAAAAGAAAAATAATTCATAGCCTTCTTCAAGTGCCGTGGCTTCTTCTGATGTAGATAACAGCAGAATTGATTTTTTTCATCTGCATCTGCTACGTAGCTACCGGCACCATCATATTCCAAGCTGGTGTCGACTGATGTTGTAAACATTTTTGTTGCCAACATGATTCCACTATATGCTGAAGAATCCGATATGTTTGAGAAGCTGGTTAAAATGGTGAACTCCATTAAGACTCAATTTCCAGAAGGACATTGGGTAGTTGTATTATTGATTCACATCACGGGACATAGCACCTTGGTATTGCTTGCACTAATACCTATTGTATTACATAAACATCAGATCCACTTTTGGATGGTTAAATTATAATGATTAACTTAAAATTGCATTAAATTTGCAAAAATTTAATGCTTTAACAATTATCTAAGTTAACTTTTTGAGTAGCGGATCAACGATTAACGAAGTTAACTTTTCTATTAACTGTGCCCACCTATGGTCTTGTACTCAATGTCTGCCATTAAAGTATATTGCATACATGACGCCCAAGCTGCAAGTTTCCCATACCGTAAACTCCTACTATACTTCAATGACCACCGTAGGGCATGATGGTGGAATGTTGTGTGCCTAGGAGAATGGGGATCTTGGCTATATTGCCCGGATTGCGAGGACGGAACTATAAAAAAAAAACTCAACCTTAAGGTCAGACACGTGATGAGGTAAATCACTTGCTAGCGTGCAACCTCAGGGGCACCTGAAACCCCTGTTCTATTATCCTAGGGGATAAAGCTATGGAGGTGTGACCCCCAGCCCCTTCCTTCCTTACTCATGGGACAAAAATTTCAGCTAAAAACTCAAAAAACTCCAAAACTAATAACAAAACAAATACCTGCGGTACGGGTGTGCTGCAGGCTAATCTAAATACACCCAGTTCTAAGAAGTGGGTGAGGGTTGATAGCCCCCCCCCCCAATTCTGAAAATGATTCTAACAGAAAAGCTTGCGAATGCTTATTTAGTAATGCAGAGAGTAGAAGGATCCTTTGAAAAAGTTGCATCTTTCTATATATCAGAAGGATTAGAGGCTCTGGTAGGGACCCTGAATTCAGTAAAAAAGCTGAGGAATGGGACACTGCTGCTGGAAACAATCACCAGTAGGCAAGCTATCCAACTCCTCAACTGTGAGAAGCTCGGGAGTTCGCTGTTACATGCGAACTCCACAAATGCCTGAACAGCAGCAAAGGCGTTGTCACCGGCTGTGACTTAATAGACATAGGGACCGAGGAACTTGTTAAGGAGTGGAAATAACAGAAAGTGGTCAAGGTACGTCAGATCAAAGGAAGGTAAATGGCGGTATTGAAAAGACTACCACCTTCGTCCTGACGTTTAACACTCCAGTACTGCCAAAGAACATCAAAGCAGGTTACATAAACCTCAAAGTCCGTCGATATGTTCTGGAAATGCGCTGTTTTCAGTGTCAGCCCCACCTGTGGTAAATGCAGCAAAGGGGCACATGAACCGGGCGTCGGTTTCATGCTACCACAGGTGTGTGTCAACTGCTCCGGGTCGCACCCAGCCTGGAGTAGGGAGTGTCAAGTGTATCTTGAAGAGCGCAAGATACAGGAGTTGAAGATCAAGGAGCAGATTCCTTGTGCAGAAGCTAAAAAAAGACCAAGTCGCTCGCCTCTCTGATTTTTGTAACTAGCTTTGCTAAGATGGCTTCATCTCTCATCAGGAAAATGAGTATTGCTACCCAGATGTCCGTTGCAGACATGAGCACGAGCACAAAGTGCTCATGTCAGTGCAAATATGGTGCAAAATCTGCTCTGGTCGTAACATCTAAGACCGCGGTAGTAATACGTCTGTGACCTCGACCACCCCACACTTTGACAGCAGTAGCCTCACCATCTGCTACAACTGTGAATGGAGGAAACCAGAATATCCGGGACCCGAAGTTTAGACAGACGGGCCCGACTCAGTTCATAAAATTCCCTTCTTCGTCCCCTCCCAGAACACCTGGTAGCAGGGAGAAGAAAGGAAAGAGGGTGAGGAAGAAAATGGTTAAAGAGGTATTTCATGAGGTTACTGAGTTGGAGATGTCTGTCTCTTCGGAGCCAGAAGAAACTGAAATGCTGGTGGAAGATACTGGTCCCATTCCTCAGCAGACAGTGACCGAAGACCCACCCGAACTGGGGCGGGTGAAATTAAACAGGTAGGATGGCTCCCATACTACAGTTAAAGGTAAACGGTTTTACGGCTCACAAAGAGGAGTTACAACTCTTAGCAGTCTGATCCTTTGTTTCTCTGTCTCCAAGAGGCACAATTCAGACCAACACACCAACCTGTGCTAACAGGATATGATGTATACCAAAAGGATGATACCGAGGGTGAACGAATGAAGGGAGGAGTGGCTGTGTTTGTACAGGACACTGTCCACTCCGAACCTATAGCTCTCACCTCTCCTTTACAAGCAGAAGCATTTAAATTACATGGACCGGTCAACTGACTGTATGCTCTATCTACCGCCGGGGCCAGTGGATTGCAGTCAACTAACTGATATCACATGACAAATCTCTCGGCCTTTTCTCATATTGGGAGACTTCAACACACGCATTGTGCTGTGGGGTTCGACCACCGGCTGCCCCAGAGGTCGAGAGATTTGTATATTATTGGAGCAGGAGGATTTGTGCATCCTCAATACCGGCCATGTGACGCACTTTACTACTGCTTCCGGTTCGTCCTTTCTTTGTGCTATCCTTTGATTGTTGACTCCATGCGTTGGGAGCTGGATTGTGACCTTCACGGAAGCGATCACTTCCCAATATGGCTGCACGTAGAGTTCGAACGTGTAGGAAGAACCGCCCACCGTAAGTGTAATATCAGCAGAGCTGACTGGCAATTCTACCGCCGTTCAATCAGCCTTCAGCAGCATCACACCATCGAAGAGAAGGCGAAACACTTTATGGACGTGATTGACCGGGCTGCTGATATCTCCATGCCTAGTAGCTCAGGAATGTTGCGAAGAACACTTGTCGCTTGGTGGAGCAACAAATGTCGTTTTGCTATTCAGGGCCACAGACGGACCTTGCACCGTTTCAGGTTGCACCAAACAGCTGACAACCTTGAAGCGTTCAGATAGAGCTAAGGCGCGTCGAGTGATTAAGGAGACCAAAAGAGGGTTTGTGAGCACCATCGATCATTCCACATCATCAACAAAAGTATGGAAGTTAGTCTGCTGTATATCTGGAAGGTACTCTTGATCTCCAGTATCTGGATTACTTGATCAGGGGCGTGTAGTCACCGACGAGCGAAGCATAGCGAAGCTGATGGCAGAATCGTTCGCTGCTGTTACTTCGTCTGCCAGACTGGAATCTTGGTTTCAACACCGAAGAACTGCTGCCGAAAGACACACTCTAAGCTTTGACTTGCCAAATTTTCAGACGTGTAATACCCCTTTTACATTTTGGGAGTTGGAGTCCGCCTAAAACCTTACCAAGGACACAGCACCAGGACCCGACCCGATCCAGTACCAGATGCTGAGGCATCTTAGCAGAGATGCTAAAGAGAACCTTCTAGGTATTTTTAACGGCTTATGGACCGGTGGACACTTCCCCGATTCGTGGAAAAAGCAACGCTAATCCCTATTCTAAAACCCGGGAAGGAAAAATTATTGCCAGGTAGTTATCAAAGCATTGTCTTAACAAGCTGCTTCGGGAAGACACTAGAGCTGATGGTCAACCACCGCCTTATCTGATGTCTCGAATCCCGAAACCTACTGAGTTGCTTTCAGTGTGGATTTAGGAAGTTCCGCTCAACCTTGGACAACCTGATCCTGCTGGAAGTGGTGATACATGACGCCTTTATTCGCAACCAACATCTTGATGGCGTGTTTTTTGACATAGACAAGGCCTGCGATACTACCTGGCAGTATGGAATCTTAAAACAACTCCATGAGTGGGGTTTTAGGGGGAATCTGCTCCGTTTCATAGTCATTTTTATTTCAGCGTTGCTTGCGGTACCGAGTCGGTAGGGAGATGTCAGATGTTTTTATCCAGGAAAATGGTGTTCCTCAGGGGTCAATTTTAAATGTTATTTTTTATTCTATTGTGGTTAACAGCATCTCAGTTGTAATGAGGAGTCCAATGCAGTACTCCTTATATGTTGATGATTTTTTAAATTTTTGTGCATCATCTAGCCTGAGAAGCGCTGAGTGACAGCTGCAGCTTGCGCTGGACAGGCTGGATGATTGGTCAGTGCGTACTGGTTTTCGTTTTTCTGCTGAGAATACCCAGTGCGTATTTTTTACTTGATATCGTAGCCTTTTACCAGAACCTCGCCTTACCCTGAGAAACACCATTTTGAGTTTTAATGCAAGTATTCGTTTCCTGGGCCTCATATTTGATAGTAAGTTAAGCTATAGTTCGCGTCACGAATGAAAGCGGGTCACGCAGAGAGAGAGAGAGAGAGAGAGAGAGAAATAGAATATCCGATGTTGCTGCATTTAACTATTCGCAGTACAGCTCTAAGGCTAATATACATGCTTTAGCAGTTATCTCTTGAGCTTTGGCAACGTCACAGCATGGCCCGCTCGCATCTGCTTCGCGCTTAAAATGCTTATATACTTGAAAATCTTGATTTCTGCTTTGACTATGCAGACCCTTACTCTTATGTTGTTCATCTTCCATTATTTAGAATAGGAATTATTGCAATGCTCACTGATTTACAACTGCACAATTCACAAACATATAGCATTCAATACTCATGTTAACACGACAGGCTCTGGATTGTTACTGAATTTGATTGGCTACTGGCAGAGTGATGACGTACATGCACATACCCTAAACTGGGCCGCCATCATTTGTGATGTGCACTATAGCTACCACATCTCAAAGATGTGAAAGCCCTAATAATGCTCAAAATTTTAAAATACCTTTTTGGCAGGTCATGGGGTGCTGAAAGCTCCTGCCTGCTACAATTCTATATAGCCTTTGTATGATCGCGGCTTGAAAATGGTTGTACAGTATATGGTTCGGCATGGGACAGTTATTTGCGCATTTCATATAGTGTTCACCATGCATGAATACGGCTTGCCGCAGGTGCCTACCGCACCAGTGCAATTGTCAGCATCTGTGCTGAAACAGGCGAACTGCCACTTTCCACCCGCCGGCATCTCCTCATGGTGGAACACTACTTACACATTGCAAGAACACTTGGTAGTCCCATGTAAGAATTATGAACGGCTTTATACCAACCGCCTAAGAGCAACCAAACCAGTTAGCTTCCGTACAAACGCTGTTTTAGAAGAGTATGGGTTTGAGGTGCCCTCTTTTTATCACCAGGGTTGGAGTAAATCTCCTCCCTGGCTTTTAAAGAGGCCCAGAACGATTTTAGAATTGTCAAGGTGGTCCAACTTGTTACTGCTGACAATGTTTTTATCAGAACTTTTAGAGATGTTTTAAACCAGCATCACGATTTTACCCCAGTACATAGGGACAGGTCTAAGCAGGCTAACACAGTAGGATGCTCCGTAGTGTTCCCTCGAGCGATAACCATGCAGACAGTATTTTAATATATTCTAAAACCTCAGTTATAGCAGGTTATCGTTAGGGCGCTAATGACCTCACCGTCGACACGCCCTAAAACAACAACGTGACACATGTAGTACATTATTTCACTTTCAACTTATTTGCAAATAAATGTTATTTTAATATTTGTTAAATTAGTTGACTTAAAAGGAAACTTAACATGTGTTATTAATCAGGTCACAAATGATCATTCTTCATCCATATTTTGAAATTTTTTAACATAATTCAAAACAAAATATCAAAATTGAAACTTTTTATACTTTATTCTCAAAAGTTCATAATTTCTAAAAAAAATCAAAAAAAAAAAAATACCCGGTCCACACCAAAATAACCGAAGCTTGAAGTTAAAAATTTAATATAGTCCGCTTAAATTTAAAATTTTTAAAAAATTGTTTAGGAAACATAATGAGTACATCAAGCCTGACAATTTGTGTTCCTAATATATATGCTGATAAGTAAGCCCCGGATTCTTAGGTTCGAACCTATTTTATTCCCACTCTAATATTCTCAAAATTTTAACTTTCTTTTTCGTCTTTTGTATAAACTAATAATGTTCGTAAATTTAATAGCACCTAAAATAACCTAATCTTTATGTTATGGCCTAAAATGACCTAATTCGGTTTTTATAACCTAAGAGGACCTAATTCGATGTTTTGATCCAGTCTGGCTGTAATTTTGTTACTTAAATAAAACAAATAACCAACCGGATTAGCTCAGTGGCACGGGCATTAAGCTAGTAATCTGGGCTCGGGAAACTCCACCGTTGGCTGTTTTGAAATGGTATTCCGTGGTTTTCCTTTTCCCCTCCAGGCAAATGCCAGAACATTGCCTTATTGACAGGCTATGGCTGCTTCCTTTTCCCCCTTCCTTCTAAAAAATTTCGTTTTCTTCTTCTACATCGATCCAAGTTAATGTCACATGGGTGATCCAGCTAGTCACCATCCGCAGCTGTGTCTATTACTACGTAAACCCTATGCTCCAAGACACTGCAAATGTGAGAGTTATAGGAATGATCCCTTGCAGAGTCCGACGGTGAAGCCGAGCTTGGAGGGTAAACGGATTACGTTTACCTGTAAAACAAATGGATTTATTTTAAAATTGGAATAACTGTTCACCACAATATTAAATGATGTGTTTTAACCTCATTGTTGATGGTAACATTGAGAAAAGCTGTAACAATGTGGTGTGGCAACTTCACATTATTACAAAGGTTTACCTTCAGTAGAAACAAATCGACAAAGCAAATTTGAAACATAGCATGTTAAACATTAGAAATCTCAGGAACGCAAACCTTTTCTGAGAAATTAACAGTTGTATACCGTCATCGTTCAGTGGTAACACGGAAATTAAAACATTGTGTAGGCCTACATACTTTTAGTTCCTTCTTATGCCTAAGCATAAATCCTTAAGAAATAGTCTCCAGTGAGTGTGGATTGGAAGGGATAGGAACTTTTCTACTGATGGGAAAAAGCAGCAAGTTTAATTTGTTTTATATGTGTATATATTTTATAATTTTTTTAAAAATTATATTTTATTTGTTTTCATTTCTAAAGTAACATAAAGTGACAAGACTCTAGATTACTGGATAAAATTTCATAATATTAACTGGGTATAATCCGGGCTGTTAGATTCAGATGGACTATTTTTATTTTTGTCTTCTATATAGGTACCTGCAGAAAAATGATTTCACATACTAGTATCAGAATTCAAAAACTTATTTGGCATATGTTACCAGGAGAAATGCTTCCAATCAGAAGCAGAGTTTCATTACAAGTTCAAAGCTGGGTACAGAAAATTCGTTTAACCTGCTTCTGTGTGAAGCTCTCACTACTGCTAATGTTCCAGTTTCAACACTCCAGAATGCAGTCCTGAAAACCTTTTTGGAAGAATTTTGTAACAGAAAAATATCAGATGAATCCACTTTAAGAAAGAATTACTTGCCTCATATGTATGAGGAAACCACTGAAGAAATACTGCTGGACATTGCTGACCAATTCATCTGGTAAAGTGTATACGAGACGACAGATTCCTGCGGCAGATACATAGTTATGCTGTTATGGGCAAGCTCGCATTTGAGAAACCTAGTATACCCCATGTCATTATGTATAGAGAACGTCCAACGACAAACCACTCTACTGAGGCAATTGCTGTAAGGGATGCATTAAAGGTGTTGCGGCCAGATCCAGAACACGAGGATAAGTTGCAGTTGTTGGTGACAGACAGTGCAGCTTATATGATAAAAGCAGGGGAGTGTTTGAAGGCATTCCATCCCCGAATGACGCATGTCGCCTGACTAGCTCATCACTCCACCGGGTAGCTGAAAAAATTTGGGAACAGCACCCTGTAATTAACGAAATAATTTCTTCAGTGAAGAAAATATTCCTGAAAGCGCCAAATCAAGTCGTTACTTTCAGGGAAAAACTTCCATCAATACCCCTCCCTCCCAAGCTAGTAGTGACATGATCGGGGACCTTGCTCTCAGCCGCAATGTATTACGCAGAAAACTATGAAAACATCACGGAGATCATCGAATCATTAGATGAAAGTGAAGCTATTGCTACAGTAAATGCAAAGAAGGTGTTGCACTCAATACCAGCTGGCAAAATTTTTACAACCTAGAATTTTCAATCAAGAAGTTGGAAGGAGGCACTCTTCAATTGACTAAAGCACTTCAAATCGTTGAAGAAGTAAGGGCCAGAGTGGCTCTTGTACCCGTTGGGGTGTCTGTTGCTAAGAAGTAGGAGTTGTTTTAGCCCGAAGTCCAGATTTAAAGAGGATTGAACATATAGGCCGTGTCCTCTCTGGACTAAAGGAACAAAACATTTTGCCCTGGAATGCAAAGGAAATCGCTGATATGAAGTTCGCCCCTCTTACCTCATTTGATGTAGAGTGTAGTTCTTCCGCATTCAAGAAAATTTTAACAGAAGAGAGAGGAGGGTTTACTCCTGAAAATCTTTCAAAGTATTTCAAATGAGTTGTGTACCATAAACAATAAAGACGAAATGTTTTGAACATAATAGTGCTTTATTTCTCATGTTTTAATGTGATAGAGCAATGTCATGTTAGAAGTTTTTAAGGTGTACTAGACAATGTATTATAAAGTCACAATGTTTTTAACAGTATGGCAGTATATATAGCGTGTTTTAAATTTTATTTCCCTTAAAAATGTGTAAGTTTCTAAATCATAATTTTAAAAACCTATAAAAGCCTAAAATGTGAGTTGAATAAGCCTAAATTATGTTTTTTAGAACCTAAAAATCTGGGGCTTACTAATAAGTAAATGAATAAAACATATTGGTTTTGCTGTGTTACTCCTCTCTTAAGAAACAGCTGTTTAAAAATTGTATTTTGCCAGATTTCTAAATTAAAGTTTGCTTAGTATTTTGATCAATTAACTTAAGTTTTAATCTGGGACTTCTTTTAAGTAGATCTCAAGAACCAGCATTGTTAGGTGGAAATTACTTGAGCACACTGAGTGTTCCATACAGAGAGTGTGTATTAAACTGAATTCACTAAAAAAGGTTATTATTTTTTTAAAAACATCATTGACAAATTATTTTTAAATCAGTTCATAATTTGTTTCACAAATCTGCCTTTTGAATGGCATAGTGTTACAGAATTACCTTTGATGGGTTATTTGATTTGTTTCTGTTGCAATCTATGACTGTGTGACTCAAGTAAACTTCTGAAGATTTTAATTACTGGAGAAAATTCTTTCCTCAAATCAGCCACCACGCAGTGCATAGGATATATAAATAGTTCATTTAAATATTATGGAGGAAGTTTAAATAACAAAGCATAAGTTCATTATATCTTCAAATTCCAGTTGCTGATATCAGAAGTTACATCTTGAGTAAACAAATGTTTATTGAAATTGATGCCTAAATAAAGATACAAGTTAGCTTCTACACTTAGGTTCATTCACAATTGCAATTGAAGCTAAGATGGTGTAATGATAATAAATCTGTAAAAAATAAAAAGGATACATGAAATCCAATGCTGGACACCTTGAAATGGAATGAATCATTTCTGAAGTAATGATTAATCATCCCTTTCATAGTATATTTTTTTCCAGATGTAGATTTGCAGTAACAAGTTGTTAATTCAATCCTCTGCAGAAATTTATGGGAACTTGAAGGTACTTTCTCATGTGGCATATTTGGAGGTAGACCATTTCACACATCACAGTTCTCTATTTAGAACATATAATGATTCTTTACAATTAGAGGTTGTATGTCATCCTGCAAAGGTGTCATATGTTTTGGTTGTAAGGGACTAAACCAGTATACCGGGGATAAGGTATTGGTTTAGTTGCCTTAACTGACTTCTAACCTGCTGAAAGTTCTAAGTTTTCATTAATAAATTTGAATGACCATGTATCAGCCTAGATAATTCAACTGTAAAGCCTATCGGTTGCCACAAAGTCCACTTGATGAAAAATTTTGAATTTATTTCACAGCCACATTTGAAAATAGCAGTTACAGTTGAATTGGCAAAATCGAACTAAACGTCTCCAAAAATCACAAGTCATGAAGAGAAAGAAATGTCCGACTAAACCCTATTAGAGAAATTATAAGTCCATAGTCAATGATCGCACCACTCACTGCGGGAAAATTTTACATGGCGATGAGTCGCCCATGTTGTGTCTAAGTTACAGTCTACCGGAAACCACCTTCGTTGCTCGCCACCAACACCACCCAATGGAACACACTGGCTCATGATTACTCCGCGACTTTAAACAAAAGGCTCTGCAGACGACCCGAGCACCTCAATTTATACTCTCCACCGCATGCTTACTGTAAGCTTTCGCTAGATAAAAATAGTCTGAAAAAGTGTAATTATATTTAGCTTGTTCAAAATTTAACAGTGTGTAGCCTGGCCCTTAAGGTTTATCAAAAGTATTATAACTATAATTCTAAATTAATTCTCTTTCTTGAAAATAATTAAAGTGTGCAGGCATAATGGTCATGGACTTCCTAAAAACGGTTAAAAATCCCCGGGCTATTACAAGATTTGTGTAATTTTAGAAGTCCCCGCTGGATTGCAAATTATGATGTTCACACTTGCGTCGTTGTGTTCAGTGTTTGCTCCTGATTTTAAAAAAATGTAACTTTTATTATTATCGGTTGTGTGTTAGAGAAGTTATGTCTTACAAAAATCGAGTTTTCAGCTGCTTAGAAGACATGTTGGAAAAATTGGTTTCTAGTTAATAATTATTAAAGTGCTGTTTATATCGAAAAAGTGTTATTATCTGAATTTTCCTTAAATAATTTTATTATGTATTTTGAAAGTTGTTTTATTTAGTGTTCTTGTTTAATCGCAGTTTAATTTTGAAATTACCACGTTTTTATTTATGACATCATTACTTGAAAATTAATTTAATATCTGATCTACTGCATGTGATGCTTCAAAACTTTAATATGTTAAACTAGATTCTTTACTCTTTCAGGAAATTTACTTCTTAGTTCAGGAAATTATTGCAAATGTGTTATTATTTAGTGTTGAAAATGTAAGTGTGTCTAACGATGTGTTTAAATTATGTTTACTTTATTTACATGGCCCGAAACTACTGAATTTTAGTGAATTTGACTTTCTTTCGGGTTCTTTTTATTATAAAATTACTTTATTGCATCGAAAAGTGTTAAGAATTAGTGGAATTATCACATAACCAAAATCGACTATTTACAAATTGGATAACTATTGATAACACTGGCTCAGGTTAGTTTAAAGATTATTTACTATTATAAATTGTTTATCTAGAGCATAGGTGTCAAACTCAGGGCCATATATTAAATTTAGAATGTGTAGGCGGGCCAGATTCAAATAAGAAAAAATGTACTGAATTATTATAACATTTTATTTATTTAATTGTCACCATCATTATCGTTGGGGACCATCTCCAGTTTCCCGGGTGTGATTTACGAGCCTTGGTTGTTATAGACGATTGTTCTCCACCTTTTCCTGTCCAGAAAGGTTTCTCTGTCTGTGATGTACTCCCAATTCCAGCCTCTTCTCTCTACGTCCTCCTTCAGTTGGTCTGTCCATCTTCTTCTTGGTCTTCCCACTGGTCTTTTGCCCAGTATCCTTTTTTCCAAATAAGTTTTTGGCAGTCTTTTACTAGTCATTCTCTTCACATGCCCAAACCACCGAAGTCTTGATGACCTAAGTCTCTCTTCCATGGATTCCCTTAGCTCTAGGTTTGATATAATTTCATCATTCTTTATGCGGTCAAGTCTAGTTTTCTGGAGTATATAGTATATAATATACGGTTGTTAAAAATAATATCAAAGTTATAAAAGAGGGTAATTATTTTGAGCTCGAGGATCCAGATACCTGTTTTCTCTTGTTTTTGACAAGCTCATTGATTACAGGTATCATATTTATTGTAATTATTTTAAGAATTGGTTGTTCATTCGTAAGTCTTGTGCGATGTTTGTTCTTATTTATTTTCATGACGGAAAACATCTGCTCACATAAATAGGTGCTACCAAACATGCTCAGAATGCGTGCTGCATGCTTTTTTTAATTCCGGGTAGTTATTCAAACTCTTGAAATATTGTGTATAAAATGTAGGAGCATTAACCTCTTTAAATTTTTCTTTTAAAATACTGTCCGATTGAAGATCTATCAAATCCATTTGCAAATGAACTGGTGCCTCTGAAGCTTCAAAATTGAATGGATTGTTGAAAATTGTGAATTCCATTTCATTCATTTTGTGGAAGTCTTCAAAACGATTGTCGAATTATGTGATCAGATTTTGCAGAAGTTGAGAATATTGATCCAATTTTTTTGGTTCACTGTGTCAAATGATTTTAAATGAGGCAAATGATCCAAAGTTTGATTTTTTACCTGATTTTCCCACAGCCTCAATTTTGATTCAAATGCTTGAATACATGAATACATTTGAGTGACAATCAGATTTTTACCCTGTAACTTTACATTCAGATCAGTCAAGTGTTTATTCATATCTACCAAAAAGGCACAATCAACCCACCAGTTATTGTCATAATCAATTGGGTTGCCTTTTTCTAACATGAAAGCTTGAATAGGGTCACATAATGCAAAAAATCTTTCTAAAACTACTCCTCGACTGAGCCAACGAACTTCGGTGAAATAAGGGACATCAGAAAACTTTTCGTCCAAATCGTGTAAAAACTGCCTGAACTGTCGGTGATTTAGTCCTCTGCTCCTTATAAAAGTTACCATTTTAATTGTAGGTTGCATGACATGGTCCATTTTTAAATGTTTGGATGCCAATGATTCCTGATGAATTATACAGTGAAATCCCACAAAATTCCCTGATGTTTTCTGTTTTAATTTAATTACAATGCTTGAATGTTTGTCAGCCATGGCAGGATCACCATCCGTAGTTGTGCTGCTAAGTATATTCCAGTCGAGTTCATATTCTGCTATCAAATGCTCAATTGCACAATAAATATCATTTGCTGTTGTAGTACCTGTCAATGGAACACACTTTAATAGTTCACCAGTTATTTCAAAGTTACTGTTAATACCTCATTTAAAAACAGCAAGTTGAGCTGTATCAACAGTATCAGTGCTCTTGTCAACAGCCAGTGAAAAGTTTGTAAATTCCTTAGTTTTCTCCTTCAATTGAAGAACCATATTTTGAGATAAATCATTTATTCTTGAAGCAACAGTGTTTCTTGACAGCGAAATATTTTGATTATTGACTTTTCAGATGTAAATGAAACATCGGCAACTTTCAACATACAGTCTTTAATAAATTCACCATCAGTGAAAGGTTTTGATCTCTTCGCAATTTCTAATACAATAATAAAACTCGATTTCAGGTCATCTTCGCTCTCAGTATTAGCTTTAGTAAACATCGATTGTTGACCTTGAAGTTAAGATTTTAAAGATTGTGTCCATTCTTATTTTTTCAGTGTAACAATCGAATTTTGATTTATGATTCGTATCATAGTGTCTCTTCATGTTAAACTCCTTACAAACAGCAACTGTTTGATTGCAAATCAAACACAGTGGTTTACCTTTCCATTTTATGAAAAAATATGCAATTTCCCACTTAGACTGAAAAACTCTGCACTCACTATCAACTTTACGTTTTTGTGACATTATGCCAAAATCGTAACAATTATGGAACTCGACACAACAATTATGGATATCGCATGCGCACGACACAAACAAATGCACACTACCTTCACAATCGACTCAACTGACTCATGTTGCGCCGACGCACTTCTTTTATATCGAAAAGGGAGGTTGTAGTCTAGACTCGAAGCGCGTGGAAGATTCCGCTTGTTGCTAAGAGATGGAATTACTGTCTATCTCTCTCTCTTGTCTAGGCACGCGCTGCCCTTGAAATTACTGATAAATGTAGAGTGCGCATTTTAAAACTTCCGTAGAGGAATCGAGTGAAGTCTAAAAGCTCTAAAAAACATGATTCTTTTTTCTGTGTCACATTGCGATCGCGGGACGTATTGATAGGGTCCGGGGGCCGGATGTGGCCCGCGGGCCGTATCTCTGACATCACTGATCTAGAGCTTGTATTATATTCTGAGTGACTTTTTAAATTGGGGTATTTACTGAGTTAGGTTGCAGTATCGGGTTCTGCATGAAACGTGTCTCTCATATCCTGTAGTTATGAAATGAAAATTTTTATGTTTACTGGAAATCTTACTCCCTCCCTTATGCCCTGTAGCCAAGGAAAATAGAATTTACCCAAATTCTAAGATGCTTACATGGTCTGGATGTTTGGTTCACTTATTTATCACTGGTCCAGTACCTTCATAAATGGCATATTGTTGGATATGAGCAGCAATATCACAATAATAATAATAAACTCTCCTTCCATACATTAATTATTTGTCCACACTGAAACACATTAGTCTCTGACACATCACTGTTTCTATTGGGCACTTTTGCATCTGTTTTCACCGAGGGTGGTGGGTGAGCAGTTAACGCTCAGGCCTCGCATTTGGGAGGAAACCTGTTCGTATCCCTGTCCTGGCATCCAGGTTTGGGTTTTCTGTAGTTTCCTCAAATCACTCCAGGTGAATGCCGGGATACTTCCTTCAAAAGGCTATGACCAAATTCCTTGTCCCCAGTCCCATCCCACCTCTAATGACCTCGACGTCAATGAGGCGTAATGGCATAAGCAAAAAAAAATAAAAAAAAATAAAAAAAATAAATAAATCTATGTTCACTGAGCATTGTGGGTGACTGGTTATCGGAATGTTAACCTTGCATTCAGGAAGATGTGGGCTCGAATCCCATCTGGGCACTTAGATTTTGGTTGTCCATGGTTTCCCCAAATCACTCCAGGTATGCTTCCTTCAAAAGGCCATGTCCGTATTCCTTCCTTGTTGCCAACCTTCCTTCATAGATTGGGAATTGTATAAAAAAAAATTGTGTAACATTTAGAGTAAAGTTAATTGGTGTCTTAGTTACCATATGTATTTCAGGCTTCATAGAAATAGTAATTATAGAGAAAAAATAGTTTCTGAAAGAAGATGTAACATCAAAGTCTGTGCAATAGAAGAAAACTGTTGATTTAGAACTGTGGACCTTGTAGGAGTCTCAACTATGAATGAAATACAAGATTATCTACTTAAACTTCTGAATTTAAAGCTTAAGTTATACATCTGATAATATATTTGACAGACAATTTAAATATTGTGAGGTTCTGCTAATTTGAGGTTTCAAATTGGACTTAATTGAAGGTGTCACTGAATCTGAGGGCACCTATTATTGCCTGCATATTCATTTACTTTAAACATATTTGTAGATATGATTTGCACATTATCCTATATTTTTTGTTGTTGTAGACAATCCACAAAATAATGCTTTAGTTTTTCAACGTCTTCCTAAACATATGAGGAGACGTGTCATGAGTCACAATGCGAAACGTATGCCACGGAATCTTCGCGAAGCACATTTGAAACAGGTTTGTGACTAAATTTAAAGTTTTAAAAGAATGGATGGGTGTTCTTTAATTATTTTTGTACTAATTATAACAACATTTTATTCAGTCATCTTGCTTTAAAACATTAACATTGTTTACAGATGGAAAAGGCTGGTTTACCTTCTAAATCAAAGAGGCCTAGTCGTAAATATAGACGTAGGCCTAACAACTTGTTGGAAGAATATAACAGACGTCAAAGAAAGTTTATATGGTTGGAAACTCATATTTGGCATGCAAAAAGATTCCATATGACTGAGAAATGGGGATATAAATTACCTCATTTTCCAAATGATAAAAGTTTTCGTGCTTGTTATCGTGCTAGTGCCAATCATTGTTTGCTGCAGGTATGCAATAAAGTGAAAGTTCTTGCCACTAATAATCTTATGGAAGCATGCTAGAAACTTTCATTGTATGTATAAAAAATATGTAGTGTGTTATATATAGATGTGTTAATTATTCTTTCATGTGCATTTTGGTTTATATCTTTGTAGTTTGACAGTTTCTGTACTGTTGTGTTGTTAGAGTTTAAATGTTGAAGTTAAAAGCCTAAGGAAATGAAGAAATTCAATTTTTTGGGCTAGTGATAAAATTCTGTGTTATTTTATCTGAAATGTGTATTAATGATGAATATATTACAAGTAACAACCTTCCCAATCTAACTTTATATTTCAGTTGCAGTAGAAGCAATATTTATTTATTTTGCAAACTGTCTTCAACATCCAGCAGTATTCCTTGATATTAAATTTGATTTCTTCATTTTCATCTTATTACAATTAATATTGGGCCATTTATATCTGAGTTCTCCATTGCATTTTGTTTTGTAAGTTTTTTCCCCTAAAAATTTTCTTCTAGCTGTATATTTTCAGACCTAATAGGGTATTTTACTGTGTGTAAGAAACAATCAAAAAATGCATAAATATGGTACTTATCATCGAAAATAATTGAAATGTGTTAATTTTAATTCATAAAAATACAAAACATAAAAATTATTTCATTCAAAAGATTCAGTGTATTCTGTCTGTCGCAAAACTTTATCTGCCATAATGGATTCGTCTTATAGTAAATACGAAGGTGTTCCTCACACTGTGCTGTTCAGAACCAATGTGACTCGTGTTTAAGTATAAACAGTTTGAGTTGCCTGCAAATACAATATCCTGAGGTGATCTAATAACACACATTGAGGATACTGTGAAGCGATACAGTCTCTTCACTCTGCCTCTAGCAGTGGTGAGCGTTATTCTAGTAAACATCACTGCTGTGGCTCTCAACCGACTTTTTCCTTAAGTGACGATGATGTCAATGTTGCCTATTGTTCCTTCAGCTAGTATTGAAAAAGAAAAATCTGAAGAAATCTTAAGTCATACATACAAGAGAAAAACATAAGCAAACTTAAGAAACATAATGTCCACTAATGATATTTTGAAGTTAAAACTTGTGATAAAAATATTAAGCTGGGGGGGGGGGGGAAGTGCAAAGTTTGTAATGTGGTTTTAATTAGTTAAACTCTTTGTCATGCGTGCCCAACAAAGGTCAATATTCACTACGGAAGAAAACATTCTGTAATAATATGTAATAATATATAGACTAATTATAACTTCCCAAATTTTTTGATCAAATGACAGGTTTGCTACCGAACAAATGACGGCTCACAAAAAATAAATTTTTCTTCTTTTATTAAATTGTTCTTTGATTCTTTCAGATATATACCTGATTGATTAGTACAGAAATGCTTACTGTTGGTTAATATTGCTTGTTAACTATTTAATATTTGAATGAATACTGATTGTTACCCCAGCACTGAACTGAATAATATTGCGCTATTCCGACAGGTGTTTCATAAGAGCAACGTAGAAAGTACAGAAGATACTCAGGATCAATACAAAGTGGCTTATGGAACTAACTCAGATATGGAGGATTAACAACTTTCAAATGCTACGAAGTAAGCTGTTGATGGAAAACTTGTTGCTGCTATTTTTGGTGCATTTTAAATTACGAAATACTTAGATTATTTCCTTTTTAAAATCGCTCTGTTCTTGACTCTCAAACTTGTTTTACGGTTGACAGTTGTTGTTAACTATATAGTGAGATCACAAATCAAAGCAGCATGGAAATAAGTGTTTTCATGCGGGTATTTAAAACATAAGATTTCAATGCCATTTTAAGGCACTTATCGATTTCAGAAAA
This sequence comes from Vandiemenella viatica, assembly GCA_031002005.1. Taxonomy (NCBI): domain Eukaryota; kingdom Metazoa; phylum Arthropoda; class Insecta; order Orthoptera; family Morabidae; genus Vandiemenella; species Vandiemenella viatica. The sequence continues at coordinate 367,745,562 of CM061920.1, read as the reverse complement.
TTAAAATAAAAATTCTAGTGGCTTATTATTACCAAAGGATTAAATTAAGCCACATTCCAAAAAATGGTGTAATACCCTATTGCTCATCTGACCATGGCTTTCGCTAAATCTATCCTTTGCTGATAAATGGTCTAGCTAAAATATTTCAGTAGTTCTGATGTTTGTACCTCTTGTTTTGTTTCTTTTAGTTTGCCTTCTATAGTGAGAGAATTTTTTCTCTTTCCTCATCATGATTCTAGTGCAGCTTGCTTTCCTCCTTTCAAATGGTTATTTATTCAGTTACATAAGATTTAAAAAGGCAATTACTTGTAGATTGGAAACAAACAGAAAAAGACGAATTAAAAGATATTTTTTATGAAAGGTATGAAAGCAAAGGAATTATGAAAGATGAAACTTGTTTTGTAATAGAATTGTAGACTGTAGTATACATGATTGAAGGTTGGTTCTAGGATTCAGTGTGGTTTGAGTATGGGATTAAATCTATGTTCTGGTTGTTGATGTACTCCAATTCAAAAGCCATAACAAACTGAAAATATTCTGCTAAATCTGCATTTTTTAACACGTCAAGCATTTCCTTCACCACTGTTTGAAGTTATGTGTAGAATTACCACCTTCATGCAACATTCCTTCTGTTGACACTTTATAACTGTACAAGAAGTTCTTGGATAGTACAATTATCCTTCTGTCTGGGTAACAATAATAGTAATAAAAATTTCTAGAGCTACATTGTGTAATTGCCAAAACTCCATACAAGTGTATATTGGATCTGAAGGGTGAGCAATACCATTGAGAATTGGGATGTGGGTGGATATAGGTTCTAGCAATACTTGACTTTCCAGAATCTGTTTTATTGTGGTTTTCTGAAATTGCTCCTCGCAAATGACGGGATGATGCTTTCAAAAGGCCATTACTCATTTCCTCACTGTTCTTTAATCACAGTTGAACATAGGAAAAAAATGTACATTCTTCAAACAGTTGATGACAATCACAGTTTACATTTAGCAAACCCTTTCTGCAGTAATAATCAACAAACTAAAATATTGGCTGGTGTTGCTAATTTTTGCTTTGTTATTTCTATAGGCCAGTCTTCATATTTAAGAGATCAAATTTCTTAACATTTATTCTTTTAATAATGCTGAAAGGGACCAGGTTACATGTAATTCACATAATCCCATTCTCAGTTTCTTCGCTGTGATATTGTTTGTTGTCCTTCCATTAACAATGTTAATTAACTGCTTCCAATCCTTATCTAATATTCATTTTCTATGTTATTTAATATTCTTTGTTGTGTGATTACACTGCAATGTACATTTAATGGATCTCAGTACTGGCTTAAAAGTCTTCCTGTTTAGTTTTACATGGTTTTCTGAAGTCATGTAAGTGATTATTAGTATGGTGCCTGTTTTTCTTCCCAGAAACTACATGTAAAGTTGAGTGGAATAACACAAAACACATTTGCCCCAAACTTGCACATTTTTGCAGACAGATCTCCTTTCTTAGATCATATTAATAGCATTATAGCAAACTGAAACTAATTGGAAACAAATAATATTAGTAGGGGGTTCATTTTATTTTATGCTGTCTCAATATGTGCCTATATAGTTGCCTTAGGTGGTTGTGCCTCTCTCTTGGTGTCTGACAGCTTTCACCGGAGCTGGTCTGAGCTTCAGTGGTGGAAGCAAGTTTCACCATCGAAACTTGACTGGCATGGCAGGAGAGATAGGTGGTACACAATTCTGAGTCACTAGATTGTGTACCAAAGTCTTGGGATAAATGCCAAACCTTTCTGCAGTGAAAATGAGAACATTCATCTGTTGGATGGGAATGCTTGATGACTTGGAATAGTTGGCTGGAAAGGTCTGGCACAGAGTTTCACCAGCCACATTCCTTCAGATAACACTTGCATACACTTCCGTCACTGGCGAAAGCTAGGGTAAACCACTCCGTTTCCCAAGACATTGGGAATAACTCCATCTATTGTGGTGCTAATGCCTGGATCACTGGTTATGACAAACATCATCATTAGTATTCAACTAGACTTTACTGTGTAAATAATAATACTGAAGATTGTTTTTCAAGCTCTAGTTACTCGTATTTATGTCTTTAATAAACACATGATAGGCTTGTAATAAATCTTCTAACAATTCCACCAACAGATTGTATTCAGACTTTCTTTTTTTAAGATTAGAAATTTTTCCACATCTCTGAATAGTATTGATAAAAAAAAGGATGCAAAATTAAATAGATCACTTCACCAGAGTTGATGGGAAAAAATTATGAACATGTTTATCACTAAATTTACCAGGAAAGAAAGTATAATTGAGACAATAATATGGAAGAATGGTCAGCCATTTGTGCAAATTCTCATTCTAAACAATTTTCTGCTGGAGGGGCTTTTTTTTTCCTCTCTGTTGGAACAACTTTTCCATGCTTACCCAGATTTCAAATGTCCTTTTATGGTGCAATGTGTGAGACATTGCTGCTTTATTTGTTCTTTTGAAATCACTTTTAATATATATATATATTACTGTGAGAGGGTTTCCCAGAACACCCACCACCCAAAATGTCCTGTTGATAAAGGGCTAGACCCAAAAATTATGTAATCATGTGTGTTTTTGTCTTTTCTGTGTGTTCATGCCCCACATAAATCATATAAAGGTAAGTGGTGGCTCATTTCCCTATCCTAATTTGTCATTCCTTTCCACTACTTAGCGTCTTTTATTCATTGTTTATTATATATATATATATATATAGTAAACAATGAAATAAAAGGTGTTAAGTAGTGAAAAGGAATGACAAATTAGGATAGGTAAATGAGCCACCACTTACCTTTAGATGATGGATGTGGGGCGCGAACACACAGAAAAGACACAAACACAAATAATAAAGAAATTTTCGGGAAAAAAACCCTTCGTCAACAAGAGAACATTAAGGGAGGTGGGTGCAGCCGGAGATTGCCTCACAGAAATTCACGTACACCCACCCTTTATCTATTGCCCAAAATCCATAAACCTGGCAATCCAGGACGCCCTATCGTTGCAGCCTACAGATCGCCAACTGAGCGCATCTCTGCCTTGGTTGACCGGTACCTACAGCCCATTGTTAATCAGCTCCCTTCTCATATAAAGGACACCCAGCACTTTCTCTTCTGGCTTTCTACCTTACCTCTTCCTTCCGAATCAATACTGGTTACCATTGACGTCACGTCCTTGTAATACAAACATTCCACACTGGCATGGCCTCAGGGCCATGGAACACTTTCTGGACCAGCGCTCTCCCAACAGCCTCCCTATGACATCCTTCCTAATCAGATTAGCCCACCTTATTCTTAATAACAACTACTTCTCCTTCGAAGGCAACATCTATCACCAAACCGGCGGAACTGCCATGGCCCCCTCTTATGCTAATCTGTTCATGGGCCGGCTGGAACAGACATTTCTGGAGGAAGTCCTTCTCAAACCCCTCATTTGGCTTCGTTTCATTGATGGCATATTTACGATTTGGACGCATGGAGAAAATGAACTGCTAAATTTCCTGAACCATCTCAATAACTTTAGCATGCTGAAATTCACTTGGTCCTACTCCCACACCCAGGCCACATTCTTGGATGTAGATTTGTCCCTATCCAATGGCTATCTCAACTCTTCAGTCCACATCAAACCAACCAATCTTCAACAGTATCTCCATTTCGACAGTTGCCACCCATACCATACCAAACGTTCTCTCCCCTACAGTCTTGGCATTCGAGGTAGTCGCATATGCTCCAACCAACAGCCTCTCATGGATTATTCAAACAGTATTTCAGAAGCATTAATATCTCGCAACTACCCTCCAGCTTTGGTTAACAAACAGCTTCCATGTGCTACATTACAATTGAATCAGCCTATCAATCATCCCAGACCCGCAAAAACCAACCACAATCCAGTCTTGGTCACACAGTACTACCCAGGCCTCGAATCTATCAACGGAATCCTCCGGCAGGCCTATGATTTCTTACAAACATGCCCTGAAATGAGATCCATTCTTCCTAAAATCCTCCCTGCCTCTCCTAGAACTTGTTTCAGCAGACCTCCTAACCTCAGTGAACTTCTAGTCCACAAACACAGTCTTCCTCTTCCTAACAGTCATCCCCAAGGCTCTTTCCCATGTAATAGACCATGCTGCAAGATGTGTGACATACACCATGCTTCCACCATTTTCATCAACCCGGTCACAGGGGAAAGCTTCCCTATCATAGGACACGCCACCTGTAAAATCAAGCATGTAATATACCAGTTAACATGCAACCACTGCCTGACTTCATATATACACTCTCCATGAGAATGAATGGCCAGCGTCAGACGGTGTTCACACAGAACCCAAAGCACCCAGTTGCTGCCCATGCCATAACCCACAACTTGAATAATTTCAACTCTTGTTACACAGTCCGTGCTATCAGAGTTCTCCCTAATAGCAGCAGTTTCTCTGAACTCAGAAGGTGGGAACTTGCCTACCAGTACAAACTTGGCACAAGGCAACCACCTGGTCTCAACTTGAGATAATACCCGTTCATTATTATTAGTAGTATATATGTTTAACCTTTTTTTATTCCTCTCCTTTCCATTACCTATATTGAACCACCACTAACCTGAGGTGATGTTTACTTCATACAAATTATTATTTTTTTATTTGTATTTTTTTATTTGTATAATATTTTATATAATTTTTTAAAATATATATTCAGTTCTAATTATATTTTGATCTTCCCACCAACCAGAAATTAGTTTGGATATTTATCTATGCTCGGGTATTAGCTCTGATTCACTGCCCCTCTACTTTTCTGATGTTTGAATTTACCCTCACCATTTTCTCAACCAGCGGTCTTTAGTTTGGATATTTATCTATGCTCGGGTATTAGCTCTGATTCACTGCCCCTCTACTTTTCCGATGTTTGAATTTACCCCCACCATTTTCTCAACCAGCGGTCTTTCTGTGAGGCAATCTCCGGCTGCACCCACCTCTCATAATGTTCTCTCGTTGTCGAAGGGTCTTTTTCCCGAAAATTTCTTTATTATTTGTGTTTATGTCTTTTCTGTGTGTTCGTGCCCACATCCATCATCTAAAGGTAAGTGGTGGCTCATTTCCCTATCCTAATTTGATTCCTTTGCGCTACTTAGCGTCTTTTTTTCATTGTTATTATATATATTTTTTGTTATTTATACAGGATATTTCATACTACTGCTGCATAGAGTTGTGTGGACCCTTAAGTGAGCTTCTATATGGTTTAAATCAACACACCAATACTGCTTGTGGCTTGACATTTGGGGCAAAATGTTTTCTTGGTGGTTATCGAGAAGGCAGTGTAACAGTTTTTCACAGGAATAGTTATCCTTATCAAGCAATAGGTAATGTTAACTTCTTGTGGAAACCATTGGAACCTACGGATCTGGAACCTATAAATAATGCTGAAGATTCACCTCAGAAAAGAGTACTGTGGTTGTGGGTTCACCCTTCTTTTTACAGTGAGTTTCTTCAGGAACTTATGCATACTTTTAATCTTGTTGCTATTCATATGGAAGCAGAATCGTTATGTACATCCAGTGGTGTTCAGAATGAAATGAAGAGTCCACCCTATAGTGGGGCAGGTACTGAGGACCAGAAGCTTAAAAATGTGGAGACATGCAAAATAGCTCTGAAGAATGTGCCATTTTGTAGAACTCCTAAGTATTGTGATTCAAATAACCACATACAAATGACTCTTCTTAAAGATAGTTTAAACAGGTTTCGTCTTACAGGGCCATTATCTCACTCTGTTCTCCTTGACACTTTAAATGTTATAAGCTTTGAAAAGAATGCAATCACTGAGTCTGCTACGGATGATACTGATGAAGTAGAGAACTTATTTTGTAAACTTGACACTCAAATCTCCATTTGTGAAACAGCAGTGAATCAAAATGACAGCAGTCCTGAGGATAAAACATTGAGCTCTAAGGAAGAAGACCTGGAAATTGCCAGTGCAGAACAAATGGACACTTCCATATTGACATCAAAAACTACTGATAACAATGTTATTAATCATGATTGGTGGAAGATTTGGTGTGAAAAGAAGAGCAATTTAGATTGCATGATGGTGCAAGAGAGAGTTTGGTTGTCACTGAAAGGTGCTGCGTCACCTGCTCAACTACCTTCTCATTGTATATTGGCACTTACTGTCTTAGATCCTCGCTTCCAGATGCCACTAAAACGGAACAAATCGGTGCCTAATGAAGACGGTGAGTACTATATTCCTTCTTCATTATTTGTAACATTACTGTAGGAGAGTAACATTACTATTTGTATTTTATACTATAACAATGTTAACATTAGAACTTAGTATATTATATGTAACATTTATAGAGTGAACTAGACTTTAACATTAATTTCATCATTTTTAGTTGTATTATACAACTGCTGCCCTATGGAATCACATCAAGCTTGTTTTTTGAAACAGCTGAATATAACTTAACTGTTTCTTAGTTGCGTTCTTTACCTGCACTTCTGAAATTCCAGTTTAACATTTGGATCGTGTTTTGGATGATATTGGTAGTAAGAGGGGCTCTGAGAGATTAATATTGATATAATTGTATGTTTTTTGATTGTTTTACAACGAAAATCTTTCATAAGGGTAGGAAGTAACTTTTGTGAACTATTCATTTTTTGATGTGAAAATGGGAAAAGAGAAACCATCCAAACTATTCATGTAAATTATTACAGAAATCTTAAAAAAAAACTAAAATGAGAATAATTGGCAATTGTAGTATATACTTATCGAACCGTATTAAGTTAAGTATAATTGCACATTAATTCTTTCAGCCACTTTAGCTCTTAATATTGTCAGAAAAATGGTAAATTCTTTTGTATTTCCCGTGAAATAGTTTAGAAATTATATGTGTCAGATTCACATCTAGTATTAGAAAAAATATCCCATCATACATTTAATGTATCCTGGTTACTTTTTTTTTTTTTTTTTTTACAATTTGTTAGTGTCATATACTAGGTTATACTATGTCAAACTATACAAAACAAAATGTTAAAACTTGGTGTTTGATACACAGTATAAGAATCTGTATAGTATAGAATGGAAGGATAATGTAGCCCCATGACTTACAAAGTTTCTTCATTGTTGCTGGAGTATAAGAATCATATTTAATAGCTTTACCAGTCTGGCATTGTATTCGGGATGATGCAGGTTTGAATCCCCACCTGGCCTTACAGATTTGGGTTTTCCAAGGTTTCTCAAAATCACTCCAGGAGAATGCCGGGAAGGTTCCTATTTATTTATTTTCCATATGCAACATAGCCCAGCACCTAGTATCTAATCTGGGCCCTTATTTCCATTCTTTTACTGTATATATATATATATATATATATATATATATATATATATATATTAGACGTTGGGATAGGAGAAAAACCACCGCTTACCAAAGATGAGGGCTCCAGCGGCGTCAAAACACGAAAAAACACACAAACACAAACATAATACAAATTTTCGAGCTTAGCTCTTCATCAGGTTCGGGGCAGCCACCTCATCCTATAACCTGATGAAGAGCTAAGCTCGAAAATTTGTATTATGTTTGTGTTTGTGTGTTTTTTCGTGTTTTGACGCCGCTGGAGCCCTCATCTTTGGTAAGCGGTGATTTTTCTCCGATCCCAATGTCTAATATATCCGCTCTCAGCGCCTTTGTTTCCAAACAATCTATATATATATATATATATACAATGAATTTAAGAATATTTTGGTTCAATTTCCAATATCTATTACATCTACTGTTATTAAACAGAATGGGTACCACACCACTACTACATCTACTACTACTGCTATTGTCCCTAATACTACTACTAAAATTACTGCTACTACTACTACCACCAACTGTCACAGCCGCACTCCGGTCTTCTTATGTTCATTTTTCTTGGTGTTGAGTGCGCTCCAAAGGTAGAGTCCTCTGGATCGGCAGCGAAGTCAGCCGCCCAGGCCCTCAAGAGTTGACCTCCTGGAATACCAAGATGGCCCCAGCTGTCGCTCAGAAGACGGCCTTTCTGGAGCACACTGAAGTTCCTCCGACAATTGATGTTGCTCATTGTTGTAGGATATCTTCCGTCAATTCGGTGTTGTGAAAGCCAGACTTCCAGCATCATTGTTTCCTCTGCAGTTGTTTCTGGAATTAGCCTCCTCTATCCCACGAGTTGTAATTGTGTTCTCCTCATCTGCTATCTGTGGCCTTTGATTTCGCTCAGCATTTTTCCTTTTTATAAATTTCTCCTTCCAAAATTTTGAGGCTAGATCAGCTGCCTCGTCCAGCAAATGCCACAAACTTTCGTCGCACAGTATGTCAAATGTTCTCCTTCCTTGCAGCCGAGCTTGTTGGTGTTCTATCAAACTGGCCATTATTTCACATTCCCATACCACGTGCTCCGGCGTACTCTCTTCACCACATTCGCACCTGTTTGAGTCCACAATATTTCAACTTCGGAGCCAGCTATAGTATGGCCCGTGACCTGTAATGTAGTGTACCAGTCTGGGAGATAGTCGAAGTTACTTCAACTTTAACCTCTCCTCTACGGATGGGAACATATCATATGCTCTTCGACCTGTTTCATTATTGTTCCATTCTTGTTGCCATTCCGCCAATAGTAGCTTTTGAATGTGCATCTCCAATGTTCCTTCGCTGCCTACAATTTCTGCTACCTTGTCTTGTTTCCCTTTTCTGAGCCCATTTTCTTACTTCAAGGTCCAGTGGCCATACACCAATGGCAACAGTTTTTTGCCACGGTTCTGTATACTCCTGTCACTCTTAAAAGTATTCCTCGTTGGACCCGTCTGACTTGCTGTTTTAGTTTAATTTTTCTTAGATGCTTTGCCCACACACATCCTGAGTAGCCCACTAAAGAGGATAAAATTGCGTCATGGTATAGTCTTATTGTTTGGACTGGAACTGTGAATTTTCGTTGGCCAATATTAATGATTTTATTCATGACTGCCACTGTTCTTGCTTTTGTCTTCTCTAAGTGGGCTTCGAAGTTTAAACGTTCATCCAATTGAATGCCTAAGTACCTGCACACTGGGTTTCTATGAATTGATTTACCGTCGATTCTTTTAGTAGGTTTCGGGTCAGCTTGCCCTTGAGCAACATAAATGTTGTTTTATGTGGTTCTAAACTCAGCTTGACTTTACTGCACCATTATCTAAGGCAGTTAAGTACTAGATTATTATTGTACTCAATTTCTGCTCTTGTTGCTCCTTCCACGAGTAGTAGAAGGTCATCAGCAAAAGCTATTAGACCTAGAAGTTCAGGTATTCTTTGTAATAGTTCAATCACTGGTGCCATCCCTATATCCCAGAATATGGGACCGAGAAACTGAACCTTGCGGACATCCTTTAGGTAGGGTCTTCGTGATGAATGAGTTCTGGCATCTCAAGGAAGCAGTTCTAAATCAGCAATAGTCCCTGAAGGTGTAGAATAATCTTGTTGGACAACCAATCTCCCTCAGCCATTCAAACAGGGCTGGCCGCCATAAATTGTCGAAAGCTCTCGAGATTTCAATAAATACGCCCACTACGTAGTTTTTTTTGTACTACTACAAATTATTTCCATCGACTGATTTATGGCATCCTCCGTTGACTTTCCGGTTCTAAATCCATATTAAATAGGATTCATTCCCTGAACCTCCTGGTGGTTTTGTAATTTTTTGCATAGAACCTTCTCTTGAACTTTGCCAAGCACATTCAATAAACAAATCGGCTAGTAAGATTTTGGTTGAAGACGATCCTTGTCATCTCCTTTCTTTGGAATTACCACCTCGCTTTTATTTCATATTCACGGAACTCTACCCTGATATAGGCATTCATTCAGGAGCCTGCATTGGATGGGGGTTAATTTTATGATTAACTCCTGCAGTCCCTCGGCTGGAATTCCATCCGGACCGGGAGCCTTTCCTTTTTTCATTTTGTTTATCGCGGTTATTACTTCTTTGGGTGTAATATTACTTCCTTCTTCATGACTCCAGCAGGGCTGCCACATGTTCCTTCGCAGTGTAGCTTGTTCTACTGTTTCTTCTTCCGGGTTGTTATCAGGAAGCAAAACTTTTAATTACTTCTCCGCTGAGTCTCTCCAATTTGTGGTTAATCGTCCATCTGTTCTTTTTACTGTGGGTAGTATTGTGGGAGGCCTGATTTTACGTGCAGCTATTTTGTAAGGAATACCCCATGGATTGTTCATGAGGTTTTCTCTCACGAAGACTTCCCAGCATTTTTGTTTTGTCTCTCTCATCGCGTCTTTGAAAATCTGCCTCTTCTGCCTGTAGTATTCGAGGAGGAAACTTCTATCTGCTGCCACCATGCTTCGTTGATACGTTCTCCTCGCTCTTCTCATGTTTAGTCGTAGTTTCTTATGTTTTTCTGCCCATATTTTGTCAGTGGGATCTACTATCTTTTTTAGTGGTATCGTCTGTTTCATGGCACTTTGTATTGCAGATGTCAGCTCTCTTGTGGCTTTATCTACATTGAAGTGGTTTTCTGGCAAATCCGGTGGAGTGAACACATTCCTTAATTTTTCCCATGCAGCTTTCTTGATGTTATATGCTGTTTTAATGTTTCCGTTGCCACTGCTTTCTTCTGTCTGTGTTTTGCCCAGTTCATAGACAATCAAATTGTGATCACTTGTTGTCATGTTATCAAGCACTCTCCAACTCCAAAGCAGATGTTTGTAATTGTTACATAAATATTTGTTTTTACGCCAACACTGTTGCAGAAAGTAGGAGGATTATGTGCTTGGTTTCTAACCTTTAGACCCTATTTGCTTAACACTTCTTCTAGAAGTTGCCCTCTCCTGACAGTCTTTTTGCTGTGCCAAAGAGCAGACTTTGCACTGACGTCTGCTGCAATAACTAGTGAATAATTTCCCAGAGCTGCATCTAGCTGTTGTATTCTATCTAGGTATGGGAAGATCTCGTCACTGTACTGGAAATACATGCTTATCATTATGAAGCTTCCCCATGCTTCTCTTATCTCAGCACATACGGTGTGTTCATCACATAACTGCGTAATTTTTGTAACTGTCATCTGTTTATTTAAAACGATTATTGCTGCCATTGGGTTATTGCTCTCTGTAATTATTCCTGATGTTACAGGCATGTGCGGGATTTTGCCTTGCCAGGAGTGCGGTTCTTGTAGACAAATGATATCTGATCTCAATTCCTCAGCCACCTTTCTGATTCATGTAGAACCATGGCGTTTCCTTTAGTATTCAACTGAGTAACTTTTAACATAGAATTTACAGGTGTATTATATGCCCATTGCACTGGGGCCAAGGTAGTCTTGTGTCTAACAGAATGCGTCCATGGGTCATGACAAACTGCTTGTATGTTTCCTCAGGATCAAATATTTCTCCTTTTCTCTAGAAAATGTTGTGAACTAGTGTTAGGAGCTGAGATGGATCTGTTGGAAGATTTAGTGATCTCAGTTGTATTCTGTCAATTTCCAAAGGTTGTGGGAACATTATGTTTTTACCGCCAGGATGGAGGACTCTTGTAAAATGTCGGAGGGCAAGTGTAAGTGTATGCACTTCTTCGAGTCTAGTTAGCCGAAGTGTATCTTCAGAGTCGGCGTACAATACTACTGGATCTGCAGTAATGACATTCGGTTGACTTTTCACAAAGTTCGGGTGTTTTATTTGGCTGGTACCCATACTTGGTTTGCGAAGATGATATTTATTTTCTTTGGAATATCTGAGCCCACCGCCTCTAACAAAACGCTGGCAATAAGCCGAGTCAGAGGTGGAGGAAATTTCGTCTAATTGCTCATCTATTAACAGCTGTTGATCTGTTTGCACGCCGATGTTTACCATCATTTTCTGCATTTTCATCGCCTTTTCTTCCTAAATGTTTCGGCTCTTGCAGCATGGGGGATTGCTTCTCTTCTTTTGATTTTTCCTTCCCACTTTTCAAACTGCTATTTCCTATAAAAGGCTGTGGCTGAATATCTTCCTATTAATTGCTCCCAGTTCTCTCCCACTTCTAATGACCTCAGTATCGAAGAGGCCTAAGGCCATATGCAAATAATAATAATAATAACACCCTTAAGCAAGAAATGATAACTGATTCGTTTTTGATATACAGGCAAATTAAATTTGACATTGTATAAAACATCTTCTGGTCTTCAAATACCATGTCAGTTTGAAATGACAATTCGAAGCCAGTCTCAGACTTTATTTACTGGAGAATAAATTTTCCTTTTCTTGTAACACAAAACGAGAAAAGGGGTGAGACATATCTATCATAATTTACTGCTCTTAGAAAGTTCTCAAGTCTCACTTTGGATTCTACCTACCAATCTTCCTTAAAATGCCATGGCAGCTTCCTACCTCTGGCATGTACTGGTGAAAAATTGTTAGCAATATTTAACTATCTATCCCGGTCTGTTACCATTATCGGATTGATTGCATTTCCTAATATCTCTACAGAGTTTTTGTCATTTTTCATGAACTGTAACATTTTTATAACATGTATCATTTTTGATGCTGCTGCTAGTCTTTGATCTCATGAGAATTCTGCAAGCATTTTATTCTTGGGAATACCTTCATTGTTAATTTATGTACCATCTTTACCGTTAAAACTGGCTACCAGCATCAGATTCTGTCATCCTAATTTTATACTCTCTAACAATGTTGTGCACCGCACATCATCCCAGCAAATAATAATGCAATCCTAAATCTGCCCCATTGGTGGATATTTCATTCAGAGCCATCTATATTTCAGATTATTCATTTCCTTAAGTCAATGTGGTGGACAAGGTATGAAGACTGGCTAACGGAGAGTATTAAGCTCCTCCCACTGACGACTCTTATTGGCGGGGTAGTTCATCAACCGTTCCATACATTTCAGTAATATTTTTCTTAAATTCAGATTGTGAAGCCTATCGCAATAGTTGTAATCAATGGGATTGCATTAAAACGAGACAAAAAAAAGGCTCAGTGTTATATTTTACTCCAGTTGATTAGCGTTAAACTATAATGATAATTATTTACCTACTGGTTTTGTTAATTTCTTCCGATAATATTGTACTCGTAATGTTGTCTGTGGACAAACTAGCGGAAGACCTTGTTTGAGCATGTAGAATTTTTAGTACTACGAAACTACGGAAACGATTATAGAGAGATTATTTCATAAAAGTGAATGGATTGAATGGAACTGTCTTCCTAGGCTGCATTGCTTACACACTGATGAGTAGCATAGCAGTGTGAGCTGGGCTTGTGAGCGTGGATTCTCGATGTAAGTCTATTTAGTTAAATTTTTTTAAAGTTTATTTTTATTTCCTTTTTAAACGTTTTGTACCTACACATTGCTTATGCATGTTATATATGTCCTTGATTCTTACCTGATTGCATCAGGGAATAATATACTTAAGGAATGTCTCACAACTGAGTGTATCCAATGTTTCTTAACATACTGCAAACTACTTGGGTTTCTAACCGCATTGAAATAACATTGTCTGTCGACTTTACAACCAGATTACTATCATAGGACAATCATAAATTCTTATATAACTGGTTCAAAGTTCATTGAGAATTGCGGTTATGAGAACACAGTTCTTAAATTACCATTTTTTTTCTCTCCATTTTCCACATTGTGGTTAGCAGTATGTGTGTACAGTTACTTCAAGTGATTTACAGCTTTGTGATTGTATACTTACAGAGGTGAAATGCTTATTACTTAATATAGCATGAAATTTTCGGTGTTATTCTTTGTTTAGAATTACTTCAGTATAACAACATCACTCAAATAAATACCAGTATTTAGCGGAGAGAGATGTTGCCACTTGCATGCTTGTTGTTTAGTCTCAGATGTAAAGAGGAACACGTTTCATCACCTGCGATATTTGAGTCCAAAATTGATAATATGAATTTTGCAACAAGTGAAAAGGAAATAAAGAATGAAAATATATTCAACTGTAAGTAGGTTCGATCCTACGACCATTACAATCCCAGATCTGTGTATTAACACTGAGCTGCTGTGATTTGTACGAAAAGACATTTAGTCCATTGTATAAGTGATGTAAAGATATATAAATATATAAAATTTTGTGATTGATTAGTTATTGATAATGTGTATAAAGAATCAACCTATTATAAAAGAATTAAAAGAACTAATCAGTTAAATAAAAATATGATAGATCAAACTAGAAGAAAAACAATGTCCCACGTCGCTGATGTCTCTGTACTTTTGATAATGTCTAATTATGAGACATGATTCCTTGTATATGGAAATGCATTAAGCTGTGCTAGCAGGCAGAAAACATTACAACGTTGCAGGAAGTAAATTTGTGAATGTTGTACTACGAAGCAAGTCATAACTTTCCTCTTACCATCCTTTATAACAAGCAAAGCGAATCATTTATCACAAGCAGCACATTCAGTTTAAAATTTTATTGATTTTGACCACAATTATCCAACTTGAATAATAAGTTTACAAATAATGGCTGATATTTAAAAATACGGGAGGAATGGGAGTTAATTGTATGAGGGCAATCCCGAAAAAATAGATTTTATAGATACAAAATCAATTTATTTTCTGTAATATATACATAATTTTAAAAGCTGAATAATTATTATCTTTTTTTCCCTACATAATCACCATTTTGGCCTATGCCATTTAGTAGATGCTGTGACAGTTTATGAATGACAGAACGTGTGGGATAAGCGGTGACAAGTTCGAATTCCAGTCTGGCCATCCAGGTTAGAGTTTTCCATGGTTTCCCCAAATTACTCCATGTGAATGCTAGGATGGTTCCTTTAAAGGCCATGACTGAAATCCTTGCAACCATACCTTTTTGGTGCCTAATTACCTCACTGTCGATGAGGCATAAAACCATAAGAAAAAAAAAAAAAAAAAAAAAAAGTTTATGCTCTTATCACACCAGTTTGCCACCATGTCTTTGAGCAAGTGTTGACCTTCATCTTGCACGTCTTCATCTGTCAAATATTCTCTCAGCTTAGGAAAAGGTGATAATTGCTGGGTGCCAAGTCCGGACCATCGGGTGAGTAGGTTACGATCTTCCTGCCAAAGTTTTGCAGAAGAGCGACAGTTTGATGGGTGACACATCACCAGTTTGCCACCATGTCTTTGAGCAAGCGTGGAACTTCATCTTTCACATCTTTGCCAGTCAAATCTTCTTTCAGCTTAGGAAAAGGTGATAGTTGCTGTGTCCCAAGTCCGGAACATAGGGTGAGTAGGTGATGATTTTGATACCAAAGTTTTGCACAAGAGCGACAGTTTGATGGGTGACACGTGGTCGAGCTTTATTGTGGAGAATGCTCGTGCCCTTATTCAAAATTCCTTTTCTTCAGTTCTGTATTGCCCTTCTGAGTTTTTTTTTTTTTAGTGTTTCACAGTGCCCGTCTGTATTTATTGTGGTTGCAGCTGGTAAGAATTCAATTAACAATATCCCCTTTTGGACATTTTTTTTTTTTTTTTTTTTTTTTTTTTTTGTATGGCATTTTACTTTGTTGACGTTGATGTGATAAGGGATGGGAAAGGTGGCAAGGAATTCAGCCATGGTCTTTGAAAGGGACCATCCCAGCATAAAGCCCAAATTTGGATGGTCTGACAGAGATTTGAATCCGCCTCCTCCTGAATGTGAGGTGAGAGCATTATGGCTCACCCACCATGCTTGGCTTTCTGACTCTAAAATTCTATCAACATTACTTTACCAGTAGACTGTGTTTGTTTGAATTTTTGCAGCATCGGCGATTTTGGACTCGAATATCTCAGTTGACGAAACATGTTCTCCTTTACATCTGAGACCAAAAAACAATCACATGAGTGGCGACATACCCCTCCGCCAAATACTGGTATTTATTTGAGTGATGTTATATTAAAGAAATTCTAAACAAACAATAACACTGAAAATTTCATGCTGTATTAAGTAATGAGCATTTAACTCATGTAGGTATAAAATCACAAAGCTGTAAATCACTCACATTAAATGTAGTTTCACAGCACTAAAAATTCTACATACTCGAACAAGGTCATCCACTGGTTTGTCCACAGACCACATTATGAGTGTAATATTATCGGAAGAAATTAGCAAAACAAGTATATAAATAATCATCTTTATAGTTTTATGCTAATCAATTGGAGTAAAATATAGCCTAAAGGCTCCCTTTAATGCAATCCCATTAATTACAACTTTTATGATAGGTTTCACAATCTGAATTTAAGAAAAGTATTACTGAAATGTAGGGGAAGTTTGATCAACTACTCTGCCAATGAGAATTGTCAGTGGGAGGAGCTTAATACACCCTATTTTGTCCAACGCATTACCTTAAGGAAATGAATTTATTAATCAACTGTTCTGTGAAGTTGATTTACGTTTGATAGTGAGATAAATTTTTTAGACTCTCATTCCAGTTGTGTATATAATATAATTCACTGTTTGACATTATATGGATACCGTGGGAGAAAAGTCAGTGCAGAGAAAGTAACTAACTATATTAAACTTCAAGTATGTGCATCTAATGCACTTAGTGTTATTTTGTAGTGATAAATTGGAGCATGTACTAATTTGAATTTAATTTTGTTGAATAATTGAAAGTGGTATTTTAATGAGAATTAGGACGAAAAGGCCAAAATAAAGAAAATCTGTATACAAAAGTGATGTGAAAAGTTCTCATCCTTGACCATAGATGATATTGAATTCTGCTTTCTACAATACACAAAAATTCATTGAAATATGATAACTGTGAGTTGCTTTCAACATTCTTTTATTTGTTGTTGCAAAACACAATGAGTTTGCAGGATAAATCTGTGGTTGAGGCTGAAAGTTATTCAAACCAACTTTGAAAATGAAGCTAATTTAACCAGTATTGTAACTACATGAAATTTTTCTTATAACTATGTTTATTGCAACCTTTCAGAAAAATTGACATCATCCTGAAAAAGAAAATCGAAATGGATTCTTGACACATTGTGATGTTAACATACTCTAAATTCCAAAACTATTACTCATCTTTCTTCTTAAATTTGCACAGGTATGGTCAAGGCAATTACTTAATTTGTGATGAACATTTTGCCATTCGTGATAGCCTACACTTACAGCTGTAATTTTTTAGATCAAACATCTCACCTGTAAGCTTTATGAAAGAGAACACTAGCAGAGTCACATCTGAAGGGTTTTCTGCCTCCTTCACCCTTACCTTACCTATTAGAGTTATACTAGATCCTTAAAACCAATTATTTTAAATAGGAGCATCATTAAAAATAATAAACAGCTAACCAAATTGGTATTATTATTGCGTAGTCACATGGCAGTGCGCCCTATAAGTTGAGTCAACCATGGCAATGCCTTTACTTTCCTCGTAGTGATTCGGATCATTTTTCCATTGGTCTGGGTGACGTCACATGCCTCAAATTGCTATTATATACTGATATCGGACATGTCAAACAGATGGACCCAACAAGTACAGTGAGGAAATGGCTGGAAAAAGAACTGAAGGGTAAAAGACCAAGAGGCCAGCCCAGAAGGAGATAAATTGATCATGTGAAACTGGACCTACATGAGAAAGGTGCATGATGGTCTAGAAACCAAGAAGAGAAAACGTACTTGGACAGGCAAAGGCGGCGAGCGTTCTTACACTACACCCAGGAAACTGAAGACAGAAGATGGTGATGATGACATACAATTTTTTGTTTGTTTCTGTTTGGACAAGTTTAATTAACGATCCATAACATAGAGACCATTCTGTTTCTGAAACTAACACATATTGTAGAATGTAGACATAATGCTGAACAAGATATCATAAGTTTTTGACACTAATTAACCATGACTCTTGGCCCCATTCCTACAAGTATTGTTTCTGTTGTGTTTATGTATATATCTAAGGGATTTTCACTCTTGACTGCATTCAAAGAAATTGTCTGGTACTTTAAGATTATTTCAGCAATGATGATGATCCTTATTAATTAAATACTGACAGAACTGAGATACTGATTGATCAGATGAATGCAAGTGATACAGAAAATTTTGTCAGTCTGAAATTATTATTATTTTGTGAACAAAAGTGCAACACATCAGTTCAGATTTGGCACTGCAGTCTCAGCTGACCGGATTACTGTTTATATGTGGTTTTCTGTAACCAGATACATGAATATATGGATGGTCCTTGGATACTCACATCAAAAAAATGTTTCATGAACAGGATGATTCAGTATTCATTATACACATTCATTGTAAAACTCACTTTCCTTCCTTATCATAGATTATAATAAATTATCCTAGTTGTTGACACAATGAATTCTTGATGTAGAGTCTTTAACATTTGATAAATATATTGAAAATATCACTATCTAAGTAACCAGTATATGAACTACATTAAGAGAACTTTGAGTAGGTAAGAATTTTTAGTTTTTACTGATTTGTTGGGTAAGGACAAAGAGATTTTAAAATTTTATAAACATGAGAAGATTTCTTTAGTTTTTATCAGATTGCTGAGATGTAAGCTGAAGTACATTTTTACTAGGATAAAGATGCCTGTACCTTGAAAACGACAGAACCTGGTTAAATATAGCAGCAGAGGTTTTTTGTGATTACTGTTAAATTCATATTACATGATTTTTCAGATGCAGCATCATATGCAACTTTGAAGTTGATTTTAAGTGCAACATTTTATTGATTCTCATATCTTCCGACTGTTTCACAAAAAAAAAAAAAAAATGTATACTTATCAAATAATAGTTTGTCTTAAAAAGTTATTATAAACTGTGAATTAGGTGGCTGGAACATGATATAGCTGTTAATCACTGCCAGACAACTGTGTACTTTTTTTCCTTGGATGTTAAATATTTTCAGATGTACTCTTTTACCATAGCAAAACAGCCACATATAACATTTCTTGTAATTTTTACTGCAATCGTAGACATTCTGAAAGCATTATGGAAGCATAAAGAAAGATGTGTGCTGGTAACTTTACATCCCAAATAACAGAACCATTGCAAATTCTTATTTTCAAGTAGTCTATATTTGTATCTTATAATTCTGACAGTATATAAAAATTCAGTGACTGGTGAACTATTTTAATTTTGAGATAATTTTTGTTACATCCTGTTGCAGAGCTTTGGCTTCTTGGAGATTCAAGGCAAATTCCTAAACTACCCGTCAAAGCAAGCTGGAGCCCTATTTGGCAATCTTACATACGTGATGAGGTTACTTTATCCAAACCATCAGCAGCTGATGTAGCTCGCAAAAGGTCTAAAAATCTTGTTCCTGGATTTGTAGATGAAGAATTTGAGGATATAACATCGCAGATAACAGCAGTGGGGTCGAAGGATACTACTTGGCCAAAAATACCAGTGCTTCTTATACAAAGACCTGGTAGTCAAGACCCGGGTGTTAAAAGACTTGGTAATTTCATTTAATAATCAGCCATTTGAGATTTTGTTTTCATAGTTATTTGTTACTGCTTAACAAGTATGATTGACAGTAGGTATTAATTTAGTTTCAGAGAGACTTGGTTTCTATGGGAGGAACTTCTAATGGCTTAGTCCAAATATTTCAGTAGTACTTGAAGAGAGACACTCAGGAGGAGGACACTGCTTAAAATTTGTGTCCAGCCATCCAGATTTTGGTTTTCTGTGATCCTGAAGTATTTCAGGTGAATGCAGGCTTGTTTCCTTCAAAGGCCCACGGCCGAATCTCTTTCCTTTCCTTGTTCCTCCCCCCCCTCCCCCTTCCTCTCCCTGGTTTATTGACATTGATGTTGATGAGAGGTAAAGCCAGAAGCAAAAAAATAAATAACTAAATAAATATGGTTGCTAAGATGAATATATATAAATATATATTGTTGCAATCTGTGTGTCAAATTCTAAATTAATTAATACTCAATTCCTAATTCTAAAATTTATTAACCCTTTGACTGCTGATGGTGGATCGTATACAGGGCGCGCAGAGGCCTAAGACCTGCAGCCTAATCCCGCTACTTGTGCTAAGTGTTTATGTCTGGAGCCGCTGGCGGGGACGGGGCGGCCCACACTGCCCCACCCACCCAGTGCTGAATATTCCTGGCGTGACCTCTCATGGCTGATACAGAATAAGTGCTCTCACTACATAGTTTCTCTATAGATTAATTACTGCAGATTCAAACTGAATCATTAATACTATTTTTTGTCACTAATAATTATATCTTGCTTGTAGTTTTTACTCGATTTTTGCAGCTTATGCCGAAAGGGTCGTGATTTTAAAATTTACTTCAATAGTTTACTGTTCTTTCTTGCATACCCGTTTATAACTACTGCTACTTTCTATGTTTTTTTTTTTTTTTAGAGATGGGTCATTTGCGAGTGAACCAGTTCTTTTGAAAGAGCGAGTGACCTGGCACTCACTAAAAGTGAACGGTAGTTCTTCTTGGAAGCCGTAATGACGGTGGTGTGTCGGTCTTGATTGAACTTAGCTTCAATCGAGTGTGCGCCAACAATAAGTCTGTTTCGGTTTTGCCACTCTCACCCGTGGCCCGACCCATGTTTGTTCTCTGTTTCACACCGTTATTTTTTATCCATTCTGCTCTAAAAGAATAAGAAATTCTAAAGATCGAGAAGAGCCAGTTTGTTTGCGTCGTTCTTCGATCCCAGCGCTCAGCGCAGAAAGAGCTAGTTCGTTTGCGATGTTCTCCGATTTCAGTGCTCAGCACAGCATGGAGCAGTGCCACTGGGCAGCTAGTTCTTTTGAATCTGATGTCCCACTTCGCTTCTCTTTCTGCTTATCTTTGTGTTTTGCGACTAAAAGCATGCCTTGTAAAAGATAATTTTCAAAAGCTGCACAAATTTACATCGAAAAAAGAAGTAGGCTGTTGAATGGCAAAATAAGTAAAATTTTATTTGTGAACAGTAACTTTCATTTCATTTGAAGCTAAAAGTTCTTTAAAATTGATTGTACTTTGTGTCTGGAAATAAATTAATGTAAAAATAACTATCCCCAAACTATCTCTCAAATATTCCCAGCATTCCGAACAATATTTCATTGACGCTTTAAGAGGGCTTTTCTGTGTGAAAGTAATCCGACAGTATTTAAGAAATAAAAATGTTTCAAAATAAATACAAAAATAATTGAAAATAACCGATGTGAGATTAACCTAAGAAATCGGTCTGAATGTAAATAAAACGAACAGATACTACACTCAAAATGGATATAACTGCTATTTTTGTTTAAACTGAGCTAGTGAACTGGTGAACTGTTGAAAAGAACTAGTTCTTTTCATGGAATGATTAAATGAGCACCGCTGTTTCTAGTGAGTCACTTTGCCCACCTCTAGTTTCTTACTGTACTAACTCAAGAATGAATGAAATAGCTTAAATATTGGTGTACGTTGATTTTGTTGTTCAAAACGTCGTATAGAAGAGAGACATAAAGTTCATCTTTCATATCGCACTATAACATCGAAATTTAGTTGCAGCAACAGCAAGAACAATTTGACTTTACTTCGTTAAGCAAATTTAATTCATACACAATGGCTACAGCTTACAAAACCATTGTTACACCCATTTTTTAATTCTATTCTTATATCGGGAATCTGTGTCAGATTGGGTTGATAGAAGACAGAGAAAATTCAAAGAAAAGCGACTAGTTTCGTCACTGGTTTATTTAGTATGAACGATAGCTTCACGGAAATTCTCAACCATCTACAGTAATTCAAAGAGCGTAGATTCGAAGAAGATGCTAGAAATATTTTACTTCCACACTTATATACCGCGTTAAGACCACGGCTGTAAAATTAGAGATATTTGAACTCGTACAGAGATTTAAAGGCATCCGTTTTTTCTTCGCGCTATTCACGAATGTAAAAAAGAGACATGAAAAATGATAACTGTACGAGCAACCTCTTCACACACCGAAATTTGGCTTGCAGAATATCTGTGTAGATGTAGATTCCCAAAATATCTCGATGTTGACTGAATATTTGTTGCACTTTGTAATTACCCGATTATACGTAATTTGGTTTCTTTGATGAAATTTGTTCCACATAAGTTCTCAACAGATTTTCCAACATTTGAAAGTTGTGAAGTGTCTGTCTTTTGTTAGCACATTAAATTCATTAACTGTAAATTTAGGAGTTCCTTTTACACTTTATGGCAACAGACAGTGACAAGCTAGTGACCAGAACTGCGAAAGGCTATTGAGAAATAGGGCGGGAAGTCCACTGTACGATTCAGGTAGTGGCGCGTCTATATGTGTCATCAGCACTCCGGGGTCGGCAGATGGGTGCGACTTAGCTCGTCAACAGCGCTCAAGGGAAAACCGGCGGTGGCTACTAAACTCGCAAACGGCTATGACGATTTGGATGAAATTTGATATTTAGATAACATTTTGACTTTAAGATTACCTAAATAGTTGTCTTCCCTACAAAAAAGTGAGTTTACAAAATATGAAGAATTTTTTGACTCTGTATCTCGAAAACAGCACTAGCGCCATCTCGTTGACAATTCAGGTACCAGAAAGCCTTCAAATAGTTTCTCCTTGACTTCAAAGAATATTTAAATGAACAGTTCTTGTGTACTGGCTGGCCCGTGGAAATATTAACACTTCAAGTTTAATTGTAAAACATTTAAAAAGGAAGATAATTAAAAATTTTCATTGTTTTTTTCAGCAGTGATATTTTACAGAAACTTCTTTGAAAATAATATTACCGGTACCGGTTATAAAGTAATCATCGTTTACTTTTTGACCATAAAAAGTGGTTGTTAGTTTGTCATTAAATACTGTCATTACCGTGACGTCACAATCTGATGATGAATTCTTATAGAACTCGACGAAACATATTGAAAATAAATAATAAATGTTCTTGATATCTCGCTTGGTTTTCGAAATATAGCATGTCAAAAATCAGTTATCGGTATAGTTCCTTGTGCTTTTGGCGACGTTTCTTCTAGTCTCGGCCGTATTTCAACCTAACAACAACCATTAGGAACAAAGTACATTTACACCGTATAGACATAGTGGTTTTGGTGGATCTTTTTTCTGGTCCAGGCCGGATCTAATCCTTACCCCTTCACTTGAGATATCAGAAAAATAAATTCTTTATTTTCGATTTGACTAGATGAGTTTCATTCGAATTCATCATCAAACTTGGCTAGGGCGAAATTTATCTTCTGGTCCAGGTCGCATTTCAACCAACCACGTCAATTTTGAGATATGATATCTTGAGAACTAAGCGAGATATATAAAAAAAATATTATTTACTTTCAATTTTTCTCGTCGAGTTACATAAGAATCCATCATCAAGGGTTATTGTAGAATCCCCTGAATTACCACAAATCTCGCACCATTAATTAATCCCTGACTGGCATTAAGATTTCTGTTTAACATAATAATAGCATTTTTCTTTTAAAGCAATTTGGATGAAATTTCATATGTAGATAACGTTTTGCCTTAACACGATTTTTTTTAAAGGAGCGTTTTTTTGTATGTGGTTTCTTGAAAATGGCTCTAACTTCTGTGGACACCGCAATAATTCAGTCCGCCACTATTTACTCTGTAAAGGCTTATTCGTTCAGTCCTTCACAAGACACCGCCATGCCAAAATCTCGCACTCTCGTCGGCTAATCCGTACTAATGTATCGTTGGCTTTACAGTTCTGTCACAGCTAGACATACTAGACTTTGTGAGGCATGATACTTTCTGCAATGCACGCAAGCAGACCAGTTACACACGACTCACCATTCGAGCTCCAGTCCACTTCTTAAATACCCTCACCTCCATTCTAGAAAATTCGGTTGTTTTCACACAGTCCAACCACACAGCACAGGGCCTCACAATTTACAAGCGCGCGCCAGTTCAAATGGGCAACCACTTTCAGTGGGCCCCTGAACATTACACTCATCATTGCCAGTGCCAACCCATCCCTGTGCCTGTCTAAATATGTAACAATATGTATTCTATTTTTAAATAACAATTTGCTTCAACCAAAGTAGTCAGTATCAGGATTGTACAGGGTATTATATAATCTGCACTCATTCCAGTGGCACTCTGAAGCAGTTGCCATTAAGGAATCAAATCCTTTCATTTTCTGTGTGACTTTTATGTTGGTTTTTTCATTGATTTTTTTCTCTTATAATCTGTTGTAAAAATGTCACATTTTTTATCCATTTATTAAATATATTTATGTTTTGATTATTTAGTTAGCTTTCAGTTTTATATCTGCTGTCTGACTGGTTCATTTATTTTTAGCTGATTGTTCTTTCACTTCACTCTTGTTGGCATTGTTGTCTGCACAGGTTTTGGCTGTGGATGGGATGTAGTTCTTCCGGCAGGGTGGGCAATGCCCATGTGGTTGGGGCTGGTGTTCAGAGGTGCCCGTGTGGGTGGGTTGCGTGAGGTTGCCTCACTCGGCTTTGAGGCAGCTAATACTGTCCTCCATCCTGATACGGCAGCTGGACGGTTGGAAGATGCTGCTTCTTACCATCAGCTGCATCAGAAATATTTTCGGTTAGTGTGATCATCATGCAAAATGCAACTAATCTTGTTGGAATTATATATGTATCATTTTTACCAGAATCACCAATTATAAAGCATAAAATAGGTAGTTCATTTGTGTTCTGATCAGTAGAGCTTATATTAAAAAAAGACTAGTTTTTATTACAGGCCCTAGAAAAGGAAACAGTTAACAATTTATGTATATAAAGAAGCTGTTTAATATATTGTGCTTTGCGAAAGTTGAGCCACTTGCCAGTTCTGTTAAATGTTGCATTGAAATTGATACTGTAATGTCATTAGGTAAATTGCAGGGCAATGTGAAATGTATTTTTTGTGGAGCCCATTATTTGTTGTATGAGTCATAACAAAGGTTGTAAATATTTGTACAGGGATAGAACAAAGATTGCCATTTGCTATCTTTGTTTTATTACAATTATTCGCCAAGAAAGTTAAAAGCTATACATGTGCAGAAAAGAGAAATGACTATTGATAAATGATATTGCATTAATGCATGGTCTATCATTCAGCAACCAGCTATTTCTTTTGTAACATGTGTGTATAATATAGTGTGCATTTAAAGAATAGGTGGGTGAAACCGTTGAAGAAAATTTTAAATATTTAAACCAAAATTTCTTATTATACTGTGATGCTGTATTGTTCATCTATCCCTATGAAAATATTATTTCTTGGTATGATGTTTGAGAGTGCCTGTTTCATTGTGTAACCACTCTGCAAAGGAATGAAGGTTTAATTTTTCCTCGGTATTATGTTGTTGCATTTGGCTTCATAATCATGTCAGGATCAAACCAGAATCCTAAACAATAATCAGTGTAGTCTAATTTCTTGCAGTAGGCCTACTGATCACAGAAGGTGCACAGTTCTTAACAACCTGTCTCTTGGATAACCTGCTCATATGGTTATTCTGTTAGCTTTGCTAGGTTTTTGCATAATTTCACTTCTTCATCACAGAAAGTTATGTATCAGTCAGATTACAACGATTGTAATACGACTCTTACACAATAGATTTGATAATAAAGGCAGTACTTTTAACACAGAATATTTGCCATTTCAAGCAACACTATTTGATCATACTTGGATTTTAGACAGATTGGTCTCTTTCCAATTTTAGTACCTGACTTATGGCAGGAACAGTTTCAACACTTGATGGCAGTGGCGTACCTAGGGTGGGGCAGGTAGGGCACGTGCCCTGGGCGCCGCTGAAAGGGGGGCGCAAAACAGGCAAATTATCAAACTTAAATATCAAAATAAACCAACAATATAATTCTTATCCAAATATTCTCGCGTGTGGCTGGTGAGATTTCGTGAAAGAGCGACATGGAGTAAGTAAACAGTGAATCGTGTAAGTTTTTAATAACCGGTACACGATCGGAAGGTACATTGTGTGCTCTGTCGAGATGTCCTTGAATGGGCCAATAGTAGCGGCCCCCGCCCCGCGCCTAATCTGGCAAGTTTTGTTCTAGGGATATATGACAAGCCATACTTTCTCCATTGGCCAACTGCTGATATTGGCGTCGCGCAGTTGTGCATTTTATTTGTATTGCATTTGTTGCGAGCAATCGTCAAGCTACTCGATAAAATAAGTTAAATTACCGTCAATGACAGTGCTCTGAACAAAAGTATTTGATGTTTTTACGGTAAGTACCAATATTCATTAATTTACTGAAATTCTAATTTCCACAGTAGGTACTATGCGTGATATTAACATTCGTAAGTGACATGATCTCGAATCGACTGTGTTTATTTACAGTGAAATATATTTGAATATCGTAATAATTAATAACGTAAGTACATAACACGTGAAAACCTAAACATAGTTAGTAGGTACAGTGAAACACATTTTATGTGGCTTATCGACCGATGCAGGTACCTGAGCAGGGGCGCGTTCAGAGGCTTTAAGTGTGGTTGTTTACTATTTTTTCAAGACGCTTTTTTATCACCTTAGTAAATACATAGTTAAGATAGTTAACTATGAAACTAACTTCTAGGCAAATCAGCCAACTCAATTTTCACCCACTTCTAAATATTGTATTAGGCTGAAAATTTGGAATCTTTAATGAGTCTGGTGACAATACAGTATTATGAACTTGGATACGGAAACCTTCTAAACCTGATGTGGAATCCTATTGGTTCGGGTAAACTATTTGTGATAGAAAAAAAAAGTTGTTAAGAATCCTGGGCAACTGCTAAAAAGTGAAAAAATACAATATGTACAGCCCTAACCCACGCTTTATGTAGTTTACAGTCGTGCAGAGTGACACACAACACATCCCCCTTTCTTTTATTTGAAAAACAACATGTAATTATTTGTTTATTTACTCCAGGTTATTTTATAACCTTCATACTTCGCGATCATACTAACACAATATGAAATAATTGTTTTCAAACAAAGAGGAGAGTAGGGATGAGGGACGGAAAAAACGAAACTTGCAGGAGGAAATAGAACAAAAATCCAGTAAGTACTTCGAGAAGACCGCTACTGGAAGTTCGACATGATATAAGGAGTTACCTATATAAACATGTACGATAAAATCCAAGGTATCCAACACTAATTTAGCACAAGACGGGGAGGGAGTAACCTAAGATAATTTTGAGTGTGACGAGATTAAGAAGAGAGGCTTCCAGTTCTATTGTTACTGAAGAATTTGAAGAAAACATTAGTAATTTAGTAGGAGGAAAACTTGGTGAGGGTGATTACGGTGGATGATGTAGAAAACCGAATTAATGTAATACCAGAAGTAAGAAAACAGCATGATATTGGACTTCTACACTTTGATAAGATTACTGGGAAATCATTTCTGACAGATGGCCAGAAAACAGAAATTATTAAAATGGATTCAAAATATTTTCCAAATACTGAAGGTCCTTTCCTACCTAAAAACGACATTTGTATGAACAAAAGTTGTTTAAGAAGGTTTTATTTTATTAAGCTCTACCATGTCTTTGTGAGGTTTGCTGGCAGGAGCCCTCCATAAAGCTTGGAGGCCCCGGTGCACGGCCCCGCCTAGCCCCCCACTGGGTGGAGAAGTTCATGGCTAGTCTCTTCCCTGTCTAAAAAAAATTGCTTTTTGAATCTGTTGTATTATCTTTTCACAATTAGATAATCTATCTTCATTAGTGCACGAAGATAAATTTGCCCACTGGAAGGCACGTGA
The DNA here is from genome assembly GCA_031002005.1 of Vandiemenella viatica. Taxonomy (NCBI): domain Eukaryota; kingdom Metazoa; phylum Arthropoda; class Insecta; order Orthoptera; family Morabidae; genus Vandiemenella; species Vandiemenella viatica. Next base: position 367,717,914 of record CM061920.1, on the reverse strand, counting down.
ATGGCTCGCTGCCCATTAATATGGGAAGAATCATGGTGAGTGTTTCACCCAATCGGAAGAAACGGAAAGAAATTTGGCAGCAAATAGAGGGATTATTGACGCTGAAATTTAGACCTAGATCGAGGCAGCAATACAAAAGTAGCGCAACGTATTAAAGGGAATCCTTGACTCCATCAAATTTCTTCCAACTTAAAATCTTGTATTCCGAGGTCACAGAGAGTCACTGAGTACATGCGATAGATAATCCCATAATTTTGGTAGTTTTCTTGGATTAAAAAAGCTTCTGGACATATTTTACCCCGTCATGATTATCTTACTCAAGTTAAAAATCATCCTAGAAACATATATTACCTTCCACCTCATGTTCAAAATGAGTTCATTCATCTGATGGCGACCAGTGTTCGGTAAAGTTTATAGTGAAACATTCGCAAATCAAAATACTATGGTCTCATGTTTGACTCTACTCCTGACCATGCACATTGTGAGCAGATGTCACAAGTTTTGAGTTACGTAGAAGTTAATTTTCAGAAGAAATCAGTTCGTGTTAGGGAGACTTTTCTCGGTTTCGTCCAGATGAGTCGAAAGGACGCTGGGAGTTTAGTGAGTGAACTCCTTAAAGCAGCTAGAGAAAGACGGTATGGATATACAGGATTGTCTCTCACAATGTTATAACAACATTGCTGGGCACCAAACTGGTGCTTACGAAATAATAATCTGGCGATATTTATGAATTGCGGTAAACTCAATTTGGTTGATGTACTGTACATACAGCCAAGCAGGATACTATAACGTTTTTCGGAACTACTGTAACTATTTATGTATTATTTTCTTGTTCCACTCTGAGCTGGGAAAAATTCAGGAACTCCGTGCCGTGGTTGTAAAGTCAGAGTCTGGAATGAGATGGAGTACAAAAGTTGAAGCAGTAAAGCCAGTTATCAAAGATCTTGAAGGTTAAAAAGCGGCTCCAGGATCCTAGCATAAATTTTCATGACGTTGCCTTGGATATAAAGCCATCCTAAACAAATTTACTAATGAAGTAGAGAGGTTGGTTACTGACGCACTTCAGAAAGGTTTCAATCTTTGCCAGGAATGCGATGCAGTGATTGAAAAATGTCAAAGGTGAAAAAACATATGGCTGGATAGTATGCAGAGAACACTGGTGACTGCTAAGGAAGAATTAGAATGAGTTATGAAGGGATCGCTGGATCGTTATGTGAAATGAGCGAAAAGTTCAGTCGTCTGCATGAAATCGACGCCAGATTTATATTAGGCTTGCAACGAATATTCGGCAACTATTCGGTATTCGGCCTATTCGGCCACTTTTTTACTATTCGGCCGAATACCGAATACATAGGATTTTGTTTTTGTTTTGTTAGATTATTGCCTAAAATAAAACGATTGAATCATTGCATGCTAATGTATTTATCTTACAATTATAAAAAATAATCGTGCATGGTCAAACTTACACGATGTCAAAGCAAAACAAAAATATTAAATACCTATTCACTGGAATCATCATAATTGAAATTTAGGAGTGGAAGATTGTGATGCAGAAATACTAATTGTTCTGCATTGTCAGGTAGTAGTTTACTTCTTTTCTTCTTGTAGACATTTCCAGCTTCAGAGAAAAGCCGCTCGGAATAAACACTACTTCCTGGCACGGACAAGTATTTTGCTGCAAGCTTTGTCAAACACGGAAATTTCTATCTTCCTGCTTGCCACCAAATGTACGGATTATCATGCCATGATATACTATTAATATTTAAACAAACATCAATTTCAGTTTCAACTGCATTTTTCCCTTGGCATTGATCGTACTTTTCTCTGTAACAATCTCTTCAAAACAATCCATAAAAGATGAGTGTGTACTCTGACTGTGACCAGACTCTTCCGCCATCCTCTTGGACTGAATAGGGGACGAATTCTCGCTGCCGTCACTGCTTGTTTCACAGTATTTCTTTAGACCATCGATCAAAATATACTTCCTTGATTTTATTCTTTGCAGTTGAAGCGAGGGTCCAAAGCAGTTGCCGACAAATAATTTTTATTTGTGGCAATGTCTTCAAATCGTACGTTCTATCCTTGTTGCATGACAAGTCTCACTTGGCTTAAGTTGGCTGTTAGCTCTGATGTGTTAGTTTTATTGCAATATCGCGTTAGAGCAACAACATACGGAATAATTTCAGAAATGCATGCATATCCGGAACTGGTGATTTTTGTTAGTTCTTCATATGATTGTAGTAATCTCAAAAGTTGCTCTAAAAGCTCCAATTGAGCAGCAGTCAAGTTGACAATATTGCAGTCCGTGAGACACACTGAAATTACCCGTTTTTGCTCCATTAGCCTTTCAAGCATATAATATGTGGAATTCCACCGCCAGGGCCGGCGTTAGGGGGGGGTGGTAAGCGGGTCAAATGTACCCGGGCCCGCCGGCTGATGGGGGGCCCCGATCACCGGCTGCAGGGGCCCCCAGGTCTCGAAGAAAGAATCCACCCATTGTCGCTCGGCTAGTTTGTAGAGCTAAAAAAAAGGTCCGCCATTTCACCCCGGGCCAGAAATTTCTAGCGCCGGCCCTGTCCACCACGTACTGACATCTTGCACCAATTCATGCTCGGGGAGACCCAATTGCTTTTGCAGTTTTTCTTGCGCAATACCGGAATGATTGAAATGAGTCGCGATCCTCCTTCCTGTAGCTATCATTTCCATCACTTCTGACTGAACTTTCAGACAATCGGCAACAATTAATTGGACAGTATGAATGAAACAACGAACTGAGGCCAACCCTGCATTGCCATAATTTTAGGTTTTCTTGTCAGAATTAATATATTCAAACAAAACGGAAGCCACGAATCTTCCCAGTTCTCCAACTTGTAACTGATAAACGTTGAGGATGATGACGTTTTGGCCTATATTCAACATTTAGTCTAAATGCCCTTCTCACAGACTTAAAAACGAGGTATGAGGATGTTGTGACTACGGAAATACTGCACTCTGTTATCGATCCATATAGTGAAGAATGGCATATCATACTACAAGAAGATTATTGATCGAAGTAATCACTATCGTACTATGTAGGGGGCAGTTCAGAAAGTGGTATCAGCAATTCGGTGTCAACAAGGTTATACGAATTGCTTATCCCGTATTATGAACTATCATAAGAAAGCTTTTCCAGCTTCTCACCTCATTGGATGTTATTCTTAAGAAAAAAAAAAGTAATGTCATAAATAATCCAACGTAGATACTTGAGGCCATACTTCAGCTTGTTAAAACAGGCACAGAGTGGTGGGAGGTAACTCTGCTTTAACAGGCGGGCGAGAGACAAGCACAGCAATACAGATTATGGCTCACTCCGGCCGAATACTTTTGCCGAATATTCGGCTATTCGGCCAGGAAGTCTGCCGAATATTCGGTATTCGGCGTATGGCCGAATATAATATTCGTTGCAAGTCTAATTTATATGTCTCCTAGATATTAAAAACTGTGTTATGGCACTGACGATTGCGACCATTTAAAGAAGAAGTATTATGAATTTTGTGATTTCTATGGCTGTGATGCAAACGGAGAACAGTTACATGAAGAAATATGGTATGTTTGAATGCTAGTATTCACAAGAAAAAACCTAAACATAAAAAAATCTGAAGACCTTCTTGAATTCATTGTTCAGTACGTAGATGAGAACGTCTTTCAGAATCTGCGCATTTCAGTTTAGATTATGGCTACGATTGCATAGCCATTGCAAGTTGCGGTTGATCAGTAAGCTAAAACTAAATACTGTCGTTTCTGAGGGCTACAATGGGTCAAGAAAGGTTATGCGACATACCTTTGCTCAATGTTGAGCGGGAAGACACCGAAGAAACATGTGTGATCGTAAGTTTTCCCGGCGGAACTGTTACTGGAAGATTTTTCGGGCGTGTAGCCGGGTCTATTGATCGCAGATGTACGAATTTTCGATGGCGTAACATGCCATCATCTTCACGTAGCGTCCACTGGTCGGCGTGAAGTGAAGAGCGCCATCGAAAATTCGTACATCTGCGATCAATTGACCCGGCTTCACGCCCGAAAAATCTTCCAGCAACCCAAGAAACAGATTTCGAAAATGTTATTAGACTATTTGCGTTCCAGGATACAAGGAAGGTGCAATTTTAAGTTTAATACTGTTAAACAAGTTTGTTATTTTTTTTCTAAAACAGAAAGTAAATGTTTTTTGTAAGATTTCTGATTGTTTTATTTAGTGTATCTGTTTATTTTATATTTAAATAATTTACGAAAGGGCGCAATTTCAATGTTTGCCCTAGGCGCCAATTTCGATTGGTACGCCTCTGCTTGATGGTGCCAATACTCAATTACAAACTACTTCTATTTGAATTTCATTCTGGTTGTTCTAGAATTATGTCCCTACTATCTTCTTGTCACATCATTAGTTTTTTCATACTTTTGTATTTAGTTATTATTCAAAAAAGTATTTTAAAGTAAAGTACAGTAAAGTACAGACAGGGGTGCAGGGATCAGGAATGATGGGCGGACGCTACTAGTCCTCGCCCCCTCGCTTTTCCCGCTAGTGTATGGGCGCCTATTGTGAATATGGCCATTTTTAAAATCGATGCACCACTGCCTCACTTGGCTTTCACTCATTATTCCTGGGCTGTACACATCACAAATCTGGTTATAAATTTAATTGGTTTGTGATTTTTTGCCAGCAAAAACCTTATCACAGCTCTTCACAATTGGCGGGATTTTCAATTGCAGCACACATTTTAACACTCCACTGTACACAAAGTATGATAGGCACAATATGCAAGCTACCACAGCTGGTTGCATACTTAGTGTAGGAACACTCTGACGTCAAGATGGTGGGGCTAGCCCCACCCACTGCCCCACCAGGCCAAAACGTCTGTTACTTTCTGGACAGCCCTCGTATAATAAATGTTCATACAAATTGTTGAAGAGAAATTGTAAAATGAAACTTCTTAAAAGGTTCAAACTTTGAAGGTAAATTATGGATAAACTAAAAGTTATTTTAAAAAAAGAATAAAATGTTTAAAATAATTACTCCTATAAGTTATAGAAGTTTGAAAGAGACAGGACGAAGTTGAGAATTGTGTTATTTATTTCAAGTACCCATAGCATTGCTTGATTGAGTGAAGTAAAAAATATGATGGCAAAGCTAATTAAGTAATGTTGAGAAAAGTTAAATATTTCAAAATACGTAGAATAATTTAGAATGCAACCTACCAAAATGTAGCGGTGAAAGGCCTTCAGTAAAAGCAATGATTATTATTAGTAGGGTCATCATATGAAGGATATACCTGCAATAAGTGGACTGTTATTGTTATAATGTTCTGGAACAATTTATAGTGGGAAGTAGTTTCTGTCAGTGAAAGGAGCCTTCCATCCGTCCAGTGAAATCGTGAATGTTAAGACGGACAGAGAGACGTGCATGAGTGAGGCTCACAGGTCAGGATAAAGGCAGTGTGAGAGCAAACTTGGAAGGAACTATGTAAGATTGCACCCATCTTTGAAAATGTAGGGGAACTGTGAATAATAGTGAACATTAGTTAATTGTTGCAAAAGTGGAATGTATAGATTTGAAAGAACTTTCATTTTATTCAATGTATTATTAACCTACCAGTTTTAAGAGAAAGACTCTTACATTTCTTTTTTTTAGAAAGATGGTAACCGATTTAAGGCATGAACTATGTATAGTGAAATCGTATTACCTGATATTGTGACAAATGAAGGCAGGACGGCCAGACAAGTACAAAAACAAACACACACTACAATATTTCAGCTAATAACCATAGTCATGGAGGAGGCAAAACATATAGCAATAGAAACATGTGTACACATTCAGACCTACCATGTTCATGTGTGTGTTCTTGTGGCCCTTGTGGCTCAATATGTTGTAAGTGATGGGTTCTTTTCCCTATCCTATTTTCAGTGCTTAATGGAAGTTTCATTGTCACCACTATCAAACATTTGATATTAGGACTGAGCATGGTGAATGTGCAGTAACTGTAACACATGTTGTTGCTTGGGGTTATGGCAACATATTGATGCTAAGTGTAACCGTGGATGTGCTTTTTAGAATCTGATATCTCTGGAAGTTTATGTTAGGTTTATAAGATGGTCGCCAATCTTTTGGAATACTTTCACTGCCATAGAGGTGATATAAAAAAGTCAAGGACACTCAGTATATTCATCAAAAGTTTCAGAATCAAAACTGGTATCGGACTACATATTACACATATAGAATATTTAATCAAACTTCAAAATTCTTATTTGAAGCTATCCCAACAAACATTCCACATTCAAACGCTATCGTTTTTTGAGAAAATTTACCAAGTCCCCCCTTTGCAAAATCTTAATAAAGTACAGATTGTCTCAAAATTTACAAGCTCCGTCACTGAAGATAACAACTGGAAAATTTTCTTATTTCTTTTTTGACTGAAATTATTCTATCTCTAAACTGTTACATGATGGAAAATGTCTAATTTATGCTCATTCCTGATACTGACTACAACAGGCTTGGAGGGTTTCTTCCCCATAAATTTCTGTAATGAGGAAAAGATGCTCTCATGACCAGGAAATTTTTCTTTCATTTACCATTGTAGTTTATTTTAGTCTGATCTCTCTAAATTATATAGAATTGATTTTTTAAAAATACTTTTGCCTATGGAAAATTGCTTCCTAAATTTCTTTGTTTTACCGTTATTAATATCTGAAAGTTAAGGATTGTTCATTTTTGTTATTTGTCTACAGTTTTAAAAGTATTTGTTCCCTCACAAAGATTTTTACATCACCGGATTCATTTTAATTTTTTCTTCAATTTGACATATGTTTCTAGGTTGTGGCTATACTTATTCGGATGCAAGCTTTAATTTTCTTAAACTACGTCTTAATTTATAGGAGACCTTTAATGTCAGAAAATTATATCTCCCTTATTCCTTTATAGTTCTGAATGAAATTTATACAATTCTTTTTATAATTTAATGCTCTAATTACATAGTTATGTCCTATTTCTCACATATTCCTATTTTTAATTGACGTGTGTCGAGGTCACCTCCATAGTCGAATTATTACTATTACTCCGCGATTCACTAAAAGTATGTGGCGGAGGGTGCATTGCACCTATCCGGGAAGGTAATGGTTTGGAAGGGATATACGGGATATGGCAGGAGGCACCCATGGGCTATTGTGAGGAATCATCCCAGCATTCGCATGGAGCGATCTGGGGAAACCATGGAAAACCCAGATCAGGATGGCCAGTAGCTACTCTGATAGGATTTTGTGTTTAGTCGCCTGGTAATTCCTTTCTATTCCACTCCCTAATCACTCGTGGAAAAAATGAGTACAGAAATGAATCAGTTCTGGCCCTGATTTCTCGTATCTTATTTTCCCGGTCATTCCGGGATATGAATGTTGCTGGTAGCAACTCAAAATCCAATTTCCCCCCCCCCCTTTAAACATAATTTTACTTTCAAACTGTTACTGTATTATGGTTTTATTTAATTTTAGCAATCATTTGATCATATTTTCAGCTTTCTATTTTATTTTATCTACAAAGTCATGTTTCTTTATCCAAATAAAAAACATATTTAGGGTTAATTTACAAGCTCTAATTTTTGTCAGGAATAGTCCTAGGTGTTGACAACATATTGCCATTGTTAAATCCCATTAACTATTTAAATAAGACTTTCTATTATTTAATGGGTATTTCATCTTGACTCAAAGTGTCCTTTAACATCAACTTAAGACTGTATAATTTAATTGCTATACTAAAGCTTTAAGTTAAATCCTCTACAGGCTCTGCAAAGATAATTTCTACATTACATAACATTCTGGCCTTGCATTCTGGAGGATGCGGGTTTGAAACCCCATTCGTCCATCTGCATTTGGATTTCCCATGGTTTCCTCAGATCACTCCAGGAGAATGCCAGAATGGTTCCTTCAAAAGACTATGACTGAATTCCTTCCTGTTCCTTGCCCCCAGTCTGTTCCCAACTCCAATGACCTCAATTTCAAGAAGGCATAATGCCTTAATAAAGGAAAAGCTGTCTTCCATCCAAGGCAGAAATTCCATTACATAATCTGCAATTATATTGTAAAGTGAAAAAAAAAAAAAATGTAAAGCCCTAGAGTCTTAAGACCAGTGGTCTTGTACCTGGTGTTTCTATTGACAAGTTGTATTACTTATGACAACTTTAAGTTGTATCATTCATTTCCAGTACCTTATTTAAGATCTGTAAAAAGAAATTTTCAACAATAAGTTGCTCTAGATGTTATTCTGAAATTGCCAGATTCAACTGTTAAGTCATATTTATAAATTTACACATGAAATTTTTTGGATAAATATTTTGTGACAGAAACCCTTGGATGTATGTTTAATATACTAACTATTTTTTTATATTAAAAAACACATACAAGATCAAATACTCAAGAAGATTGTATTTTCTACTTTACATATCATTTAATAGATGCAGTGGATTGGCAAAATAGTTTTTTAGTTTTTAGGGCATATGACATGAACATATTTGATTCGTGTAAAATAAAAATTGTTTCAGTACAGAATGTTACACACACATATTTTTGTGTGTTCTGTCCTGTTAACCGCAGGCAACATTATTCATTTTGGGTTTTGTGTCTAAATACTATGAAGTTGTTATTAATTTTACTAGTAGAAACTTAGCTTTTCATTCTAAAATGTTTAGCAACGAATTTTAGATACCACTTCAGTCTGCTGGATGATTCCAAAGAATGAAAATGTAGAATCGTGTTCTGTATGAGGACAAGTACATAAATTGCTGCCAAAAGCAATCCTTAACAAGTCTTCACTAAGAATTTTTTTTAAAATAGCTTTCCCATTGTTCATATGTAAAGAAAAGATTAAAGATTCCCATCACTCACCAAAGTTTTAGGGAGGAGGAGGGAGCTACAAACATTCAACAAGCACTAAAAAAAAATATTTGGGGCCATACTTTTACTCAATGAAATAAAAAAATATATAAACAAGTGACTGAGCTCACATGGACAGCCACATTCAACATAGCTGTTATTATCTTTTTAATTCCTCCTTACCTTAATTTATATTAAAAATAAAACATACACTGATGAGCCAAAACATTATGACCACTTGCTTAATAGTGTATTGATCCACCCTTGGAATGCATTACAGCAGCGATTTGGCATTGTATGCATTTGGCAACTCCTTGATAGGTTTACAGAGGTAGCATCATGGATATGTTATACTGAGTTATGATCAGGCGAATTTGGTGGCCAAGATGTCAACTTGAGTTCACTGTCATGATTCTTAAAACACTGTAGCACAATTCTGGTCTTGTTATATGGGCAGGTATCATGTTGGAAGATGTCATCACTGCCATGGAAAAGATAAAGCATAAAGGGATGTAAATGGTCCACAGTAATTTTTATGTAGTCCACAGCTGTCATGGTGTCTTCAGTCATTAGCAAGGATCCCATGGAAGTCCAGGTGAATGTCCCGTACAGCATAATACTGCCCCCAACCTGGCAAAGTTTATGTTTCGAGCAGCAGTTCACATGTTTCGATTTATCTACAGTCCAATATTGATGATATCTTGTTCATTGTAATCGTAACTAATGATTTGGATCAACAAAGGAACACGAAGGGATCATCTGCTGCAGAGCTGCATGTTCAACAGTATACATTCAAATGTGTGTTCAGAAACACTTGTACCTGGACAAGAATTGTACTCTGCTATCAGATCTGCCACATTTTACCTCTCCTCTCCTGCCTTAACCTGTTTTACAGGGTGGGCAAATCTCTGACCTCCAAGTTCTGTGATAAGATGTAAACGTCCACCATCTTGTTATCTACCAGTGGTTTGACCATCCTTCAACCAATTTCAATAGATGCTCACTACAGTAACACATAAACAACCGACCAGCTCTGCCATTTCTCATATATCTATTCCCAGGTGGTAGGCCACAACAATCTTTGTGAAAGTCACTTATGTCAGTGTATTCCCCATTTGCCATGCGTAGAGTAACTCCCCATGTGTTCCAGCTCCACTCATATACTTTTTTTACTGCCTGAGCTACCTGCAATGTCACCAGACAACATTGAATTTAACGGAGGGTCGTGCTCATAATGTTTTGGCTTTTCAATTCGAGTTCATCAGCATCAGAAGGGATAAAATTATTATTATTTTCCTCTGTACTGTAGGAAAATCTGCACCAAAGAATTTTATGTTGCTAGTTTATTTCAAAGATATTTGTACTGTAAAATGATTAACTCTTTTTCCATTTTCTTTATCAGATAACCTATTAAGTATAGCCCTAAAAAATTGAAATGGATTCTGTTAACTTGACAAAGGGGTTTTAACCGAAATATTCTATTTTCTCTGTTCATGTGTTGCTGATGCCCTCCTTCCTTCCACTTTGGTGAGTGTTGGGTGTATTTTATCTGTCCTTTCCATATAAATATTAGTACTTGGTTTGTTCTATATTAATACGAGAGCGATCTGATAAGTACTTAGCCTGCAAAAGAAAAAAACGAAAATTTTGGAAAAGTGGCAATTTATATCTCAACATGTCTCCTTTTAGCTTGATACACTTGACCCAACTTCTTTAACCCGTCTGAAAAATACATTTTCTGGAGATCTGCAAAGTAGGCCTCCGTGGCGGCAATAACCTCCTCATTCAACTCAAATTTCTGCCCGGCAAGTGTCTTCTTCAAGTTTGAAAACAAAAAGAAGTCGCATGGGGCCAAATCTGGAGAATATGGTGGATGGGGCAGCAGTTCATAGCCCAATTCGACCAATTATTCCGTGGCGATGGCGGAGGTGTGAGCCGGTGCAGGTGTGAGCCAGTGCATTGTCATGGTGGAAGAGCACTTTTTTCTTCGCCAAATGGGGCCATTTTTTCTGCAATTCAGCATCAAATTGGCCCAATAATTTGGCATAGTAAAGCCCTGTGTTCGTTTTGCCCTTCTCCAGGTAGTCGGTGTAGATCACATCTTGTGAATCCCAGAAAATGGTGGCCATCACCTTTCCGGACGATGGGACAGTCTTCGCCTTTTTCAGAGCACGTTCGCCAGCTAAAGTCCACTGTTTGACTGTTCCTTGGTCTTTGGTGTGTACCAGTGGATCCATGTTTCGTTGACGGTCACGTATCAACACAGAAACTCCTTCGGATTGTGCTTAAACAGTGTCAAACACTGTTGTGAAGTGGTCTCACGGTTGTGTTTGTCGTCTGAAGTGAGCAAACGCAGCACCCATCGTGCCGATAGCTTTATCATGTTCAAAATTTCATACAAGATATGACCCACGCAGTCATTTGAGATGCCTACTGTCTCAGCAATCTATAGCACCTTCAATCTGCCAATACGAGATCATGGATTTTTGTCACGTTATCCTCCATGGTAACCGTTTTCAGGGCACCTGCGGATGGCTCATCAAAAACCGACATGCGACCACGTTGAAACTCACTAAACCAATTTTTGACAGTCGCCATCAAAGGAGAAGAGTCACCAAACACAGCATCCAAGGGCTCTTTGTTTCTGCTGCGCAATTTTCCTTCCAAAAACAAGAATCAAATCACCGACCAATATTGCTCTTTTTCAAATTTTTTCTAAAATCTGTGGACAATCCCACTTTCACATGTGATCAAAACAGAAATATTAGTCCGGTTTGGCTGAAATTTTAACAATAGCCATCTGAGATAATTTACCACATGATAATAAATTTCTCTGGCGACAGTGGCGCCATCGGGAAGAGAGGCTAAGTACTTATCGGACCTGCCTCGTAAAGTTACAGAATATTAGAGAATGTGTGATTGGTGCCAATTCCATTTGTATTTTTGTGTTGACTGATGTAAAAGAATAACAAAAGATTTTCAAAAAGTAAAATTTCACTTTCAAGTAGTTTTTCGTTGTTGTATAGCATAAGTTATAACATAGCATTTAAATCTGAAGTGTTATCTTTTTTTTTTCTTCTTCTAGGATGCCACCAGATAAGAGACCAAATTTTATTAAACTTGGTTCAACGAGCCCATTAAGCTGTTCATGGGATATTCTAATACATGAATGGTGTGATCAGAAGATTGAAGTTGTTGGTACAGAACAGATCTCGGGATCAGAATTTTATGTGCTAAGGGACCGAAAGAAATTGGAGGCCTTAAACCAAACAATTCAGAAATATTTAGGAAAGAAACTTTCAACTCTTGATGTTGAAATGTTGTTTCCGACAGAAAGAGAGAAACGCTGTCTCGTACCAGTTACAATTGTTATGAAGGATAAAGGTACTCCTGCTGACTATGCAACAGTCTGCATTCCCACAGAATATGATCTAGAAATTCTTAAGATGAACAAATCATCTTCAGGACCCATTGAGCCATTACATGAAGACTTCAATAGAAAAGAGAGGAATCGGTTGAAAGAAGCTCATAAAAAAAGATTGAAGTTTCTTAGAAGACAACGAATCTTGCAGAAAAAGGCTAAAGAAGGTACCAGTGAACAAACTAGTGAGGATGCATGTGATGATAACAATGGTTCGAGTATGAAGATATTTAAGAAAAGAAAATGTGAGAAAGTGTCACCTACTCACGATATAGTAGAAGAATATGCAAAAGAAATGTGTAAACTTTGGTTACCAGGCACAGATTTAGTGAAGGACTCTTGCAGCAGAACAGTGATGGGTTTTCTTTGCAAAGGTGATTTTTCATTCACTGAAGCTATTGGAGTTGGTGTGGGTTACATCACCCTTCCATCTTTGTTCCATTTCATTAAGTCTCTGTCCTTATCAGTGCCATGGGTCCTACTGCGAAACCCAACAAGTCAGCAGTTTCGATATGCCAAGATAAATGTACGTTGTAATGTGTAATTTTTGAATAACATTTTGTTACAAATAAAACAAATTTTCAGTCAAATTTATCGACTGTTGTTATTTTTTGTTTGGTGTTTTAAGCAAACGCTTGTACCAGTGTCTTGAAATATCACAGATCTCAATTAGTCTTTGTAGGAACTGTTATTATACAGATATAGTTTCTTTGTGTTTGCATGGAGATATTGCAGTTTACCAAATTGTTAAAAAATTTCTGAAGTGTGACACATTTTATGTGGAAATAGTTTTGTCTGTAGGAATGTTGTAACATATCTTAGAATTTCGCATAAAGAAATTAGTTTCCAGGATAGCAAGCTTAGTTGAAGTACATGGTACTGCAAGTGTAAAGTCATTTTTAGGGTTAATTTTGGTAATAATTCCAAGTAATATATCTGATATAAGCAATAGTTCAAGTGTAAACAGTAAATTCAGCTGATAAATTCATTTAAACAACTTGTTGAAAAACTTAACCTCAGATTTGGACATGTAATATTTGGTTTCATATAACTTCACTAAATTAATATTTTTTACCATTTTAAGAGATGTTTAGGAGAATAAACAGCTAGAAGATGATAAAGTTTGTTGATAGAAAATCTTACTTAGAGTTTGAATATGTTAAAAAATTGATTTGCTGGTAAAGAATTTTGTCACATAATTTTCCACTCTAAAATCGAAGTATTCAGTAATTAGAAAACACCTAGGAAATCAGTTTGTAGAAATAAAGTAACATAATTTCGGTTGAAACAACATCAGAAAATTTTGGAGAGTTTCACGTAGTTTATAAAGATCATTTTTTTATTTTATTTTTTGGTATAGCAAGACATGTGCTTCATGGAAAAGCTAAATATTTCAGTCTTACTTAGTAATTCATGAAAAGATATTGTGTTCAGAGTGAAGTTTAATTAAATACAAAGGTTTCTGAATAAGTTTCATTTAAATATACAAAAGCATTTAATTGTGATAAAGTGAAATAAGTTTTTTGGTGCTTGAAATGCTTTGTCAGTATATTTTGGATTGAACCACATTCGCATGGAGTAATATTTTTAAAATTGGTAGTAAATCAAGGAATGCACTTAGAGACTCCAAATTTTTACAGTAACCGTTTTTTTAATATGGAAATTTATTTGAAGCTACTTTAAAGTCTGTATCTTGAATTTAAGTAGTCAGATTTTATTATTGAACTTTACTCCATTTTAAAAATAATGAACATACTTTATTTGATATCAGGTGGAAGAAATGCAACTTGAGAACAGAATAGAATTAAAGGTAAAGGTAACATTACAAAAGTTATGGTAATCACATCTAACTTATTTTTTTCTGGAAAAACTATTAAAGTAACAGAAATTTTTATAATAACTTAAGTTGACGTTTGTTATAATATCTTGCAACTCCCAGAATTTTGAAACGGTAGGAACATTTCTAAGGTTCAAGGACAAAAAATATGACGAAAGATTGTTTGAGAATCATCCGATATCTGACACTTCCCAAGAGATGCACCTGCAAAAACTGTTCCCACAGCCAGAAAGCATAAATACACCGCTCAGAACCTGGCCTCGCCCAGTTAGTCTTTGAGAAGCCGTTAGCACGATGCGATATAGGCGCGCGCATTAACTCAGTTTTACAGGAACAGTGATCGAAGCACTATGTAGAATGTCGATAGTTTTGGCAATGTGGCGAGGTTAGTAATAACTTAGTGCGGACATGCTTGACTTTTAAGGTCGTGTGTGTAAGAAAAATGAAATACCTCATTTAGCTTAGGGGGCGTGGGGTTGGTCTCGCTTGAATGGTTAGTCGAATTTGCAATCTTTTCTTCTGGGACTTTGTCTGATGCCTATACAGCTAATGTCTTTGCAAGTTCTTTTAAGAATATAGTGATTTTGATCAACAACTGACTGGTGAACATTATTTACCGATACCTTTCCTTAGCTTGAGATACAAAGTGAAGCTAAGTGGCGACCTTATCATTATAGTAAAGCCATAGCTGGATATATCCGAGGCGACACACGGTTAAAGTTGAGACAAAAGCTGTTGCCTCCACCCAAGGCAAAACTCGTGTTTTACAATGTATAATTATAAACATATTCCCTGTTCGAAATTTTTATCTACCACCTAAGAAACAGAACTACATAAAAATTGTGTTCATTTTTTCCTTTTTTATTGTTATATCATTAAATTGTATATTCACTAATGTTTTTATCTCTATAATTAATTAGAAAATCACCAAATGATTTATATAAATTTATCATTTTAATTCGTATCAGATTTTCTTATACCAATTTTACATGGCCTATTTTGATTACAGTACAATTAGGCATGCAAAATTAGGCAAGCTGTTCAAATATCATACTTTTACCTCACAATATAGCTGCATAACCATAAAGATTTCATTGCAACTATGTACTGGGATAATCTCTATTCCAACACTATCACAGATTTTTTTATCTGTGTCTATATAAAAAGTGACAGCAATTCAGACATTACTAGCAAGTAACCTGTTACAGCAATTTTCAGAGTTATGTGGAACGACCCATAATGCTGAGAGTGCAATGTAGTTCTTAGATTCGAAAATGGGAATGTTGTTGGTATATAAACTGTTTTAGACAGCACTAAGAATGTTTGACATCAACCCAGCAATGTAATTTTTGATGTAAAATCTTTTTCTATATGTATAGCTAACACCCTTAAAAAATACTTCTCTTGGAAATAATTTTTTCATATGAAACAAATGTATCATGATATCAGCATTTACTGTCAAAAATTTGTTCAGTTACAGAAAGATAATAAATAATAGCCTCTGTATGCTCAAATAATACAGAAATATCACTGTCAGATTTTTGAAACATTTTGCTCTAGACATAATAGGTGAAAGATTTATTATCGTACATTAAAAAAAGGATAGATAAGGGAACCATTATCTATTATTTGATCAAAGGGTACAGACATGCAGCAATATGAACAAATAAATACTGAAATTTTGTAGCATTAGCCCTTCCTCAGCAGAACATGTGTACTGGTGGGAATCAAATAGGAACAACTAATTGCTATGTAGCTGTTAATAACATGGGCGGTATGTGGAGATACAAAATTACAAGAGTCTAGTGAATATGGTGTTGTGTTGTAAAAGATATAACTGACACAAATGTGAACTACCTGGATCAAAGACAAAATATTGAAATAGCACAGAAATTTCAGTTGTGGCAGTTCTTGTATATTGGACGGATATTTTTCTTTTTAAGAAGGTGACCAATTTTATCTGTCATTCCTTTGACATATGATAATACTGCCACTGGCCTGTCAGTTGGTCTGCTGATCTCTTCTGCAGGTGCAGGTAGGAGGTGTCATTTAAGTGCCCTGTGCTGCAATTGACTTGTTGATAATTTGAGGATGGTAGCCATTGGCAAGAAACAGCTCTTTTAAAATATGTTTTATCAGCAGTTATGCTTGCTTCATCACTAACTACAGATGCATGGTTAAAGCAGATTTTATAAAAGTGATCAAAAACAGACACCTGGAAAGGAATGACTTGTTAGTAAGCTTTGACGCCATGTCCCTCTTCACGAAAGTGCCGGCTGACAAAGCAGCCAACAAAATTAGGGAACTCTTAAAACATCACAGCCTGCTGCAACTATTTATGCATCTGTAGTTAGTGACAAAGCAAGCACAGCTGCTGAAAAATTTATTTTAAAGGAGACATTTCTTGCCACTCTCATATTATCAACAAGTCCATTGCAGCACTGGGCACTTTAAGGTCACCTCAAACCTCAGCATGTACAGAAGAGATCAGCAGGCCAACTGACAGGCCAGTGGCAGTATACCATATGTCCAAGGGGTGATTGATAAAATTGGTTGCCTTCTTAAAAAGAAAAATATCCATCCTGTATGTAGGACTTCCTGAAAGATGTCGCCTGTTCTTGTAAAAATAAAAGAAAAGAGGGAGAAATTACAGACACTGGGTGTACACCAAATACCCTGCAGTGGTGGCCAGGTATATGTTGGTGAGATAGGACACAACGTCAAGGAAAGATTAAATGAACACATGAGGCATTTTAAAAATATCAGCAGCAAATCAGCTGTAGCTCAACATTCAGCTGACAGTGGACATTCAATTTTATTTTACCAGCCCAGCCTAGCGGCCCATAGAAAGCAAATGGTGGCCAAGGCAGGTGAGAGAAGCACTAGAAATACAAGAGAGACCTAATAACATGAACATGAGTGCTGATAGTGGCCTACAGTTTGACCCACATTTGGTCATACCTGCAGAGGAGGACACAAGACGAATGATCCCATCTGACCACCTACGCTAGGTGCGGGTAACGTCTGTGACAACGTCGCAGACAGTTAGTGTGTGTGTACACACTATTTCTGTTATATGTAGGCGGCAGTGGCAACAGACATGGTAGTCCTCTGATAAAAGGCACAACACAATGGCTGAAGCATTAGGTTTTAAAAAATCGACATGGATCCACCGGAGAACCAAGATAATACGTTCAACGACTGCCTAAGTCTACACAATCATTTAATTTTAATTTTTGTGGTAGCAAGAGCCATTGCCAGATGGTATTGATTTCTGTTTGTCTGTGACTAATGTCCTGATTGATATGGGATTTTTATAGATACATATGCAGGGAAGCAGAACAGCTGTCACAAGCTAATTATTAAATGCCATTGGAGGTTTCTGAAAGATTTTTGTGCTCTTAATGGTGGGAAAAATCATCTTCAATGGTGAAGGTGAACCAGTGTGTGTTTACAAGTCTTATCTTAAATTTGTCTTACCAACTATGGATATTAATTGTGGCCTAGTAGTTTTCTAAGATTGAGTAGGGCTCTTATTATTATACTCTTTTGTAAGTGGGTATTTTGAAAGGAAGAATCCCATTCAAGAATTTTAGTCCTGTTATTAGGATACAGTTGATGCATTTTAGGCCTATAAAGAATCCTTGAAGAACTGATTAGTATTTGCCGATGTGGGATGGTTGCTGGGCTGTACTGAGTGAGCTGTAAGATGGGAACATTGATTGTGTGCCATGTCTGTTGAGGAGTTGTAGGATATTAAGGTTTGAAAAATGTTGGTAGATTGGGCTAGGGAATTAATTTTAGAAGACACGAGTACAAGGTGTAGAGGATTAAGATGAACTCTAGGGAGAAACTAAATTAATAGTCACAGTGTACTGTGAGATGAGTGTAGAATCAGGTAGGTAGGAATAAAAATAACACAAGGGAACAGTGATTTGCAAATATCTTAGTAAGGGAAGGAGGTTTTACACAAGTATTAGAGCTTATAAATTAACCCTAAGTATGATTTTTAGTTGGATAAAGAAACAAAATAGGACAATGAAAATACGATCAAATGATTGCTAAAATTAAATAGAATCATAATACAGCAACAGTTTCAACATCATCTAACATATTTTTAATGGAAAATCAAGTAATTAGGTAAAGTATAATTAAATAAGAAAAGAAAGGGAAATTAACCCACCACATACCAAAGTGGATGGATGCGATGAGAGGGAACACTTATGCTGACAAACAACTACAGTACACAATATTTCGGCATCTGCCTTGTTCACAAGTAGAAAAACAAGTCATTAGGCTCGAACGTGTGTACACAACGAATATTCCCTTTCTTTTCTTATTTATATCGCCTAGAAGCCACTTCCATTTTGCTAAGTTGCATCATTGTAAAGTATAGTTAGTGTTTTTTTAATTAGGAGAAAAAAAATCGAAATTTTAACTTAAAGGGATAAAAACAAGAAATTTATATAAGAAGATAGTTCAGAGTAGGAGGATTTAAACATAATTTTATTTTAAAACATTTTTTTTTTAAGAAAGCAATTCTAATGTAGGTGGAAGCTTAAAAGCAGTTACTTTTCTTCTGTCCATTTTGACAGCTGTTCCAAAAGTTAATTTTTTCAAAAACTAATGGGAGAGAGAGAGAACACAAGTGACACTAGCTTGTGCAAAGAGAAGAATCCAAGTGCCTAAAACAGAAACTTTGACATAAAATTTTGCACCTGAAACTTTTAAAATGGTTAAATCAGATGTTATTCCCACTTAGAAAAACATTTAACGTTGTTAATTTGAAAATAAGTTAGCCTGTATGTTTTGCCATTTTTAAGGGAATGTGAAATTGCTCCCGCAGTACATTTAAAAGTTATTGTTTTGTGTTGAAAACTGCTGATAACTGAATTAGAAAACTAGAAATCTTAGAAAAAACAGATATTTTTGCTGACAAATTGGTACTGTATTCACATGATTAGAATGGAGAGACTTCATTGCCTGTGTCCAGATCAGATCATCCTATTCAGCAGTAGAGCAATGAAAAGCAGTTCATAAAATTTCTAAATAACTGGACCATAAGGAACCGATTCACACTTCTGTTGACTTCTTGAATACATTTTGATTCCATAAACACTTATTGGTTCAATAGGTTCATACAGTAGATCAGTGCTTAATATTTGCAAAGATTTACTGTTACAAATGTTGCAGTTATTGTGAGCAAATTCCTTTGGGATTACATATTTATTTTGCTCAAATCTGAATTTAATTGTAATAATATTAAGTAATATTTTTCTGTACATTTGATTACATGCTGTAACAAATTAAAAAAATACTTGCGAGTAGTAAAAATCATCATTATGATTAGTCGTGACTTTTGATTTTGATGACAGGTTGGTATGGGACTGAAGCAATTAGGACAAAATACTCGGTGGATGGTTGAATGCTTTTGCCCAGCAGCCAACATGTTGCTGGTGGTCTGCTAATACATGATGCTTGAGATCATTAATAATAGCAATTCAAAACGATCAGCAACACGTTTAAATTGATCTTGTGTAGGGACAGGCATATAAACATCCCTCAGAACATCCCATATCACTTCTGTAGTTTCTTTGATAATTTTTATGACTGTGCTCTCACATCTCCCAAAATATAAAGAAATTGCCACAAATGTTCCACCAGTAGCCAAATACCTGCAACAACGAAATAGAAGGATAATTAAAATTAAGTCAGCAATCTTAAATTATATATTATTAAATTAATTAAATTTCAGATAATTTTAGATGATTTCCAGTCATTTTTATTTTGATTTCAGCTGCTTACTGCAAAAAAAAAATGGCGGAATCTCCGTACAGTCTTCAAGAGAAAAGTGAAACCTTCTCCTAGTGGCTCTGCAGGAAAGAAAAAAGCTTACTATCTGAAAATGCCATGAAATTTTCTGCTGTTCATAAAAACAGTGGATCCTCCCTCATCACGAAATTTGCAACCAGTACTACAGTCCCAGCAGTTATCTGGTGATGTTGAAGACCCTGAAACTCAAGTTGGGGATAGTGTCATCCAAATTGAACAAAGTGCCATCCAGTTGGAAAAGGCATCTGTTTATACACAGCAAACATCCCCAAGTTCTCCATCACTATTGACCGAAATATCTTTTCAACCAAGTGACCGACCAAGTCCAACAAATTCGTTGTACAAGAGAAATTTAGGCCTAACAGAAAGAAAACAGAACAAAATTTCTGTTTCAGTAGCAGATCTCTCTGTAACAGAGTACTTTAGAGCAAAAAAGCTATGTAACAGTCAAACGCCGAGGCAGAGACTGGATACCATAAAATTGATAGGCAACAGGGACTCGAGATGTTCTTGCTCAGCTTGATACCAGAGCCAGAAGAGCTGAGTGATTCAGAAATCAAACTCTTCAAACGACAAGTTTTTAGGATTATTGATGGTATTACAACTTCTGGGCACCAGCCACAGGCTCCATTAGGACTTACAATGGACACATCCTCATCATTGTTTGACTCGACACGTCACAAATGCCACACATGTCAAATGCTGTTCCTCAAATGCATTCAGCAGATTTTTACAACTCATTTTCAGAAAGTTTTAACGATTCTGACATGTAAATAAAAACATCCTTAGCTTAGATTATTACTTATTATTTATTTACCTATGTTTTATGAATAATGTAATTTCAAAATGTCAATAAAATAATTGTCAGGCTTATCTCAGAGTGATCAGTATTCTTTCCTGTGTATGCACACATTCCCTCATATTTGTGTCCATCTTCTCTATGAAAGGACCAACCATCCTTGTCAATTTCAGATATGATTCTTTCGACATTCTGTAGAAAGCCATAAACTTTCTATCCGACTCAGGAAGTTCTTTTGCTGCTATGAATAGCCTGGAGTTACATTATTCCTTAAATATGGATGGACCCAATGCTTCCTCTGCACACTGTGTATCTTGCTGTAATGATAATAATTAACAATGTCTTCCTCGTCTGAATCTGACATAGCAAAAATTCTGCAAACTCTGCACCGACTATTGCAAGTTGAATGAAACTAATCCACAACCAGACTACCCGTGTGTGGACACAGGTTTCAGTTAGGTTGCAAACTAGTTGTGAGCTTAACCGGTTTGCAACTGTTGTCACAATAGCACCATGTGTGCTGGCCCTTATTCCTTCAGTTACTTGATACGCCAAGAGGTTAGATGACGAATATGGTGGTGCGGAAATGGATGGTGAGAACTGATTTTATAAAGGAGGTAAAAATACAAAAAAAAAATGATGAAAATAAAATTATAATAAAACAATGGTTAACACTTAAACACATCCCTAGTGAGAAATGGTTTCAGATATACTAGTAAGAGAGTGAACTAAAGGATACCTTACTTTAAAAGGCAAAATATTTGGGAGATTTAGAGAGGAAAGAAACAATGATTTTTGACCTGAAATTGACAAAATTGCTATTGGTAAGTCCTTGATATATCAAACTGTGAGGCTACAGCATTACTCTGAAATGCCAAAAGTCATGGGGTTCCTCCTAATACCTTGTGTGATTCCTTTTTCCCAGCGATGTGCAGCAACCTAATATGGCATTGCATCAACAAGTTGTCAGAAGTCCACTGAAGAAATATTTAGCTATTCTTTCTCTACAGTTGTCAACAACAGTAAAAGTGTTGTCAGTGCAGGGTGTTATACACGATCATGTCCCAGATATGTTGGATTGGATTCATGTCTGGCAATGTGAGTGACCAAATCTTTCAATGGAATTGTCTAGAACAGCATTTTTCAACCCAAGGACCAGTAAAATATGAAAACAATTCTGGAGGCTACAGACTTATATTGGCCTAATTTTTTTACCAATGAGTACACTAGTAGCCAACCCTGTAAGGTCCTATAGGTGCAATAATGCCCTTAAAAAATGGTAATTAACTTAATACTTGAATGAACGCTGCTCTTTGATGCCAATTGGAAATGTATTTTATTCTAGTATCAATGCTGTCACATCCTAGAAATGCCAGATTTTTGCCCGGTTGTTGAAATATTCATGGTGTTATAAAGATTCGTTTATAGTCGCATGGATTACACTCTATTATAGCCTTGTACAGAATGAGTAAAGTATCCATTTTATGTGAATAATTTTTATTTACATTTTGTGATGATTTAATTTTTGTTTCCTGTGGGCCATGTATCCCATCTTTGCAGACTACAGGTTGAGAAACACTGATCTAGAATTTTTCTCAACCAGTCGTGAATAATACTGGCTTGGTGATATGGCATATTGTCTTCCTGGAAAAGTGTCATTGTAATACCTCACTTCTATCTCCAGTCAGAATAAGTATATCGGTAGACAAATAGAAATGGGAACTTAAGCTCAAGCTGCTGAAAACATCAGCAGAATAGTTAGAATTGTTTGACATTTATGCCTTGTTTCTATGTGCCAGAAAATATTGAATTAGAAATATATATTGCCTACTAGACCAGTTGTGTGCATGCTTCACATTTTTAATAACAATTTAGGATTGACAACATACTATTACAATATGGGAATATGGGTTTTGGATTCTAAAAATCCAAAACCAATTCAAAGAACACAGACATTTCTTCTGCCTATGCCATAAATGAGTGCTCACCAAACTTCTTTTTGACTGCAGCCACAGGATTGATTTTGTTAACATTAAAAAAAATTACCAGTTGAGCCTTTTCTCCAGCTTCGCTCTCCTCAGGTAGGTGCAAAGGTGAGTAAGAATTGTGTGGATTTTGGCCATGAAAACCCCCTCTGCCTGTGCATGTTGCTTGGCTGTTTAAGTGATGTGGTTTCAGTTTGCTGCGCATTTCATATCTGTTGTGATCATCTAACAGAAACCATTAATTCAACTTTCTAAAATGTTAAATACAGTTTTAATGGAATGTGACTTGCAGAGATTCCTGGTGTAGTTAATGTGAACAAAACAAAGCTTTGTTAAAGGTGAAATCAGTTTTAGGGTCTGATGATGAAACATTATCTTATATACTTTGAGTGTAAATTCTCCCATCCTTTTACTCTTGCCATTTACAAATTATAATTTTAAATTCCTTTGGTCCTTCAGTCTTTCTCACAGCCATATTTTTTAATGATATTGATAAATATCAAAAGGTATCTTTTTTTAAAAAGTTACTTGTGAAGTTGTGCCAAAAATTTAACAATGATATTTTATATATTCCATAGTACACTGTGATACTAACCACATAAAACCAAAAATTGAAAGAATGAGACCACACCCAAAATATGTGGTGCTATACTTTCTAAAACAAATATAGTTATTACTGTAAATCCACCTACTTCATACAGGGGGAGGACAAAATAATATGAACACCTGTGAAATAATGGAAAATCTTTATTAATAGGGGGCTGTACCACCCTTTGACTGAAGTACAGATTTAATGCGACGTGGGATAGATGCATAAAGGTCATGAACAATATTTAAAAGTATATTAAGCCATTCCTCCTGCACCCCCATGCTTCAAAGTCAGCAAGAGGCATTCAGTAACTGATGGAATGAGGCTTAGAAAACCCTATATGACATAAGCAAATCTTCCAACTCATGTGACACTAAGGTTATAGTGCATTCAAGATACGTACCGTAGGGTTTCCAGATTTTATTATTATTTAGAGGTAAATATAATAAACAACTTTCTCCCCTTTGATGTTTCTCGTAAACTTAACTGTTTATCTGTAATTAAATTCCACCTGTTTGCAGCGTAGGAGCTCTGACGTCACTAGTCTACAACGTGTGTATGAGTGTATCAATACGTAGAAAAAGTTCCAGGCTAACCACCATTTTTAAAATTCAAATTTAAAAGAGTCTAATGCGAATTGCTCTGAAAGTAAGGCCTACTTTGAAAAATGGTTTTCAGCATAATATTCCCCGGTTTCCAATACATCATTTGAAAGTAATTTTATTCCCTGACCTTTGATTGGTTTGGTCATGATAATTTATGTAAGCTGGCAATGTGAAAAGTGAGACACAATAATTTTTAGAAGTTCCTTTCAGACTTAATTTACTGTCAGATACTATTCAAAAAGTTTAGCACGGTGTTCAAGAAGGATTTAAGTTGTAATAACTAGGGCCCGGATATATATGCACGTAAAACATCTAATATATGCATGCAAATATGCACAAAAAAGTCCTAAAATATGCACTAACAATTAAAGAATATGCACTAACAATTAACGAATCTACACTAACAATTAACGAATATACACTAACAATTAACGAACATGGACTAACTATTAAAGAATATACAGTTATCAAATGATTTATTTTATGTCAACTCACTGATATACACGTTTCATTCCTTACAAAATGATGAATCACAATATGTTACCAACAGTTTTTCAATGTTTTCAGGGGTCAAAGATTTTCTGTTGTCAGACAAAATTAGTTTATAAGCCGAAAATGATCGTTCCACGTCAACGGACGTTATTGGGCAATACTTGTACGATGGTGCTGACTGTTCGGAACATTCATCTGGCAAAGATTGTGTGGTTCCACTTAAATACGTATTAATTGATTGAATCTTTTGCAGACCTGGGTTTGAGTCTAACACCCTGCTGAGTTTAGATTTAACTTTTTCTCCAATTTCACCAGGGACGGCATTTAAAGAAGAAATTGTTTTGTGAAGCAACTGAATAGACTCGTGAAGGGGTGCACCGCTAGTTTCTAGACCCTTAATAGCATTAGAAAGTGACGAATAGTGTACATGGATGAAATTGATATCTCGATATACAGTATCACAATCAAATGCGCACTTTGCTTCACGAACACACGCAGCACGATCGTCATGACCAATACTTGTAACCACATCTTTCACTTGATGAAAGTTCTCCTGGTAGAACAGCACTGCAGACAACCAAGTTCCCCATCTAGTGAGAACAGGTTCCGGTGGAAGAGGAACCTCAGGCAGACGATCCTTATAAAACTGTACACGCGCTGGTGCTTTTAGGAACACTTTTTTTCCACTTGAAATTACTTTGTTAACTGAAGGAAATAGAGAACGTATCTCTTCTGCAATGCGATGTAATCCATGCGCCAAACATGTAACATGGATCAGATTGGGGAAAAACACTCGAAGCGACTGACCAGCTTTTAACATATATGAAGCTGCGTCTGTGATTAAAACACGCACCTTGTAACAATCACTCTCCGATTCAGTAGGCCACAGAAGTCGCAGGGAATCGTTTATAAATCTTGCAATTGTACTGTGGTTGGTTTTCTCTAACACTTTGGTTGAAAGTAAATGTGGTTTTCCGGGTTCTTCTTGACATAGTTTGCCCACTATAAAGTTCGCTACGTATCGGCCACATGAATCGGTTGTTTCATCTACCGATATCCAGACACAGTTCCCTCCTATGTCAGACCGAATTGAATCCAGGACAGAATCGTGTAGAGAGAGCAAATAATTTTTCCTGAGGGTGGATTCATCCGGTATCCTTTGATTAACACAATACTTTTGAAGAAATGCTCGTAGATCTGGATTATTCAATTTATGCAGCGGGATATTGCTGCATACAAAAGCCTTACACAGGTCAGCAGAGAATGTATTAACAGACCGTGATACCTGAGTTAAAAGTAGCTGTTGCGTGTTCCTATTCTTTTCTTTTGACCTGAGATGTACAGCTGTTTTAGAATGCTGTTCAAGTTGAAATTTTTTCTCACATTTTATATTCTTCTCACATACTTGACAGTACACAACTTCACCGTCACTAGAATAGTCACTGTTGCCTGAAATCCACTGCTTAATTAAAACTGATCTTGTGCATTTTTCTTTAGGCATTTTTGGAGTCAGATTAAAGAAACTTAATCTTAGCACACGAACACTCCTGTCAACACAAACTTTGAGAGGCTACTGTTTTTGGAAAGGAATGTACACGTCCCTTTAAAAGTACGAATCCCTCAGGTCTGGAAGCCAGGAATCTGTTCTCAGGAAAACTGGCTCGTACCGCAATTAAGGGAATATTCCCGAAAAGATTAAAGAAAACCGCTGGCCTTCCCGGTAGTTGTCGCACGAATAAACACACTGGTAGATAACGAATATTCCAAGTGGGGGTAAATACTTGTGACTGTCGTCTCCTCAAACAAGAATTTGCCGCCTGAGGGAGAATAGAGCTATTCTTTGATTTTGCCGACCCCACCCGCCCTTCCCGTGAATGTTACCGCTCAGGGCAGTAGAGAAGGTCGCCGCCACACAAATTTTCCATTTGCAGCACCTCCAAACATGTCACTGTGTGAGTTTGGATAAGGTAGAAAATTCTCTACATGTGAATGCCAGTACAAAAAAATCCTGTTTACTCCAAGAATTTAACTTACTTGTTGCAGTTGCCAAGGATGTCCAACATACAGGTACATTAGGCTTTACAGTTTCTTCAGAAGTATCGGATATTCAGTTATGAGATGAAATAAAAGCTAAAATATGCACATATCCATAAAATATGCACTAACCCTCAAAATATGCATTTGCATATGCGCATATGCTTTTTTGAAAAATCCGGGCCCTAGTAATAACCGTGTCGTTTAATATCAGAAACTGCTTGAAATATGTTGTAATTAATGTTTAAAAGTGCCGGTTTGTGTAACTATGTTTTTTCTTATTTTTAAACTGCCTGAAACTATAGATCATGTGTTATTTACTGCAGAATTTAGTTTCTCCTATTTGATTATTATTATAAATGTTTTTAGCGCGTCGAAAAGTGTTGAAAACTTGTGATGTTATCTCGAAACAAAAATAAGTGCTTACAAGTTGGATTCTTAAAGATTACTGTTATTACACATTAAGTTAGTTTTTTAGATTTTAAATCGCCCTGTATCCTGTAGCGATGAGGTTTAGAATTTAACAAATTATGAGGTGCTTACAACATATTTTGAAGTGGTGTATTGCTGTTCTTCCTTAATTTTATTCTCTTTTCATTTATTATTACTTTAAAATTGCTTTATTTTGCAACCTTGTTTTGACCTTCAAAATTTACCATCTAAAATACCTTTTTTCATGCTTTTAGAGTATTTTTATTTTATTATGACTGTTTTGAATTAGCTTTGTTATTTATTTAGCCTATTTAAAAAGAAATCTATTTTCAATGTGATCCATATATTATTCTAGAAGTTGAATTATTTAGTTGTTGAAAAATCATATTTATAAATTGTCTATGAGCTCAAAATTTTGTTATAGTCATTATTAGTTCTATTTCTGTTTAAATAAAGAACTCTTTATTGTTAGCAGGAAATTTGTTACACCCAAAAATGTGCCTTGCCTGTTGGTTAATCCGCTACTTTGATTTTCCTGTTAAACTCATGTTTGATAAAACCTTCAAATTAATTTCTACATTACTGGTAAATAAAATTTTCCAACCCTTCATCAATTTCCTCAAAATGCTTATTTTTAAACATAGTATCTGTGGAAATGTTTGTGACATTTTTCGTTCTAGTTTTGATTCAACTCCATGACATGCTACAGTTCTGATTTTGGCTCGAAACATGCTTAAATATCAAGTTCATTGTTATAAAATCTGTTTATAATGCCAAAGGATTTACTTTACATATTACTTTGAGTACTAGGAAGCTGTTGCTGCTTTATAAAAGGTCTCACTTTTAACCCTTTCCTCCCTGACGGTACTTATAAGTACCACTGTATTTACCACCATATAATTCGACAATACCAGTGTCCACTGCATTGATAAGCCTGTTGATGTATTGCTGTATGATTAAATCAGACAATGACAACATTTATTTTTAAATTTCTGCGTGAAATTGCCGAAAAATTAATTTTTCTAAGTTTTCAGAATACAGACCAAAAAAAAACAAGTGGTACATTACTATGAATACAATGTAAGATTTGGAAACTGTCCCTAAATTGTAAACATCTGATGAAGATGTGAAGTATGTAGAACGAAGAAAATACAGTAAAAACATCATTCCAAATATTGCACTACAATGTCGTTTGTGTCTACATGAGCAAAAATATTTTTTTTTTTAATATCGTGAGGCAAATATTTCATACCAATATGAACATAATTGATTTCAATTGCTATTTCTGTACATCATGTGATACACAAAGTCCCTGACAGTACTTATAAGTACCGGCTTAGTAATTAGCACTTAGAGTTCCAAAAAAAATTTGAAAAAAATATGTGTGTTTAATTTCAAGTACCTTTATACAAATATATAATTGAAATTATAAATTTCCCTTTTTTTCCAATAGCCGGTAGGAAAGGGTTAAAAACCTATGCCATAATGTCATGATAAAAATATCTGCAGATAACAATATTAAGCAAGCTGATCGGAACAAGCTGGGAAACTAACCCTTCTGCGTTTCTTTAGCATTATGGTATAGAGTAGCAGAGTATGCCTGTCCTGGATGGTAAAAATTGAGTCATGCTAAGACAGTCAATATTGCACACCACAGAACATGCAGACTTATCACAGGACGCTTGATATAATTGCAGAGATATTCTCTGGTATTGCCCCATAGACATATGCCGGGAAGCAGTTACTAACACCCTGAGGTTCAGAGTGGAAGACATCTGCAAAAGCACCATTGAAACTGAAAATCTTGATCAAGCTACCTAAGCACCTCACTATTGCAGAAAGGAACACCAAACAGTGAAAGAATATTAGCATGGAAAAATACAGAACAGACCTCAAGTTGATTCTCAAATATAGAGAAAATCTTGCCTTACATGATACTACTTGTTCTTGTGGCGAGAACCAAACAATGCCACATGTGCAACCATGCCCGTAACTCGGAATCAAAATATGCCAAACAGTTCTCCTAACAGCAAGTGACAAAGCAATCACTTAGGTGAAAAAAATTACTTTGTTTTTGAAGATGTCAGTGACATGAGTAGTAGAAGAAGAAGAAGCAGGAGAAGAAATGGATGGGTTTCCGTAATGGTTGGTGAATTAAGCTCTGAATATGGTAGAAGTTTTTGGATTCTTTGCTCTATGTAATGATGCAGCACCGCACACTTTCTCTAAAAATGAATTGATAATGCCAACACAGGTTGTGGCAGAAAATCAAGTTAACAATGGATAAAGCATTGTTGAATTTTGAGCATGGAGCAAATGGCGAATCTTTATGGAGGATAAATGAGATTATGATAGTGGATTGGAAGATAGTAATTTGTTTGATAGCTTTGGTTTAGCCAGATGGTGTAAATTAGGAATCAGAAGGATAGGTTATAAAGGGATTAACTGATGGTTGATAAGTATTAAAAAAAAAAAAAAAAAAAAAAAAAAAAAAAAAAAAAAAAAAAAAAAAATAAAAAGGATTGAGCTGGACATGGGACGAAATATTCTCATCAAAGTAAGTTTCATAATTGAATCACTACTTTGTGTTACCTTATTCCTTATTTTTTTGTGATCTCTTCCTACCATATGTATTTCTTTTTAAAATTTGATTTTTGGCCATATTGTACTATTATCAATGATACACCTAACCTTGTTTGATGGGGATGACATTTTACCCTCACAAGTACCTAATTATCAGTTCCAAATCTCTATGGTAAACAAATCACTTCTTCTCCGCTGTTTTTGGTATTTTAGACAACATTATCTTTGATTAGAATGAATTTCATTTCTGCTGTTGTGAGGTCTCACAATCCAAATTATCTTAAACCACTTTTGTTTTTCATTTGCCCCTTCCATTTTTTTTTTTTTTTTTTTTTTTTTTTTTTTGTTTCACTGATATGTAAATGATTTTCAAATTAAAATTTCCTTTATAATTTTTTTATTTTATTTTTTTATTGTTTCTCAGTAGAATTTTTCTCTTAAGATAATGATGGCTTTTACTTTTCATGTAAAATGAGTTCAATCCTGCCATGAGAGACATTTCTCTTCTCCAAAATCCTTTTTTCCTCCCAAAACATGAACCTATAATTATTATATTGAGCAGCCATATGAAATAGTTATTCATCAAAGAGCCTGAACATCATATAACAGCCACACATAATACCAGTAACTTCAGTTCTGACATTACTGTTTATGTTATCCGTTGTTCCTCTGCATATCCTTTTTTATTGTTACCTAATTATCATCCTCTGTGACAACATCAACTTTATTATTTAATAATAGTGACAGTAAAAATGCCATTATTAAATATTATTTATTTAGTTCACCCTTCTCCCCCAATATTGCATTTTTTTTATTATGCACAGAATTGAAGCACTTTCTTATGAATTATGCTAATTGCTATTTAAACAGAACTTTTGTATTAGCACAGCATTTTCCCGAAATGAACTCAGACAAGATACCAATATGGATATTAATAAGGAATGATATAGAAATTAAACCCAGAACTTTATACAGAAGATAACAGTTGAGCTCAAGGAACACAAAAAATACAAACCCTTGTGGCACAGTGTTTCACAATTAAATCTTGTTCTTGTAAGCATATAAGACACTTAGTGAGAAGGTCAAATGTGATCACACTGAAGCTCAGTATATGTTGATGTGACAACTTCTGACCTCACCAACTTGCAAGAATAAGGTTCAACACTGAAATATTCTTTCTCATATGTTTTTTGTGTTTGTTGACCCAAGCTGCCATCCACTATGGTAAGTGCTTTGTTCAATTTTCATATCCTTTCTTAATTTAATTTTCTTAAAGCATTTTGCTGCTAATCATTATCATCAATACTGAAATTAGTATGATTTAAATATGGACAGGAAGTCATAAAAGAAAACAAAGTTTTTTTTTATGGATTGCCTTGTAGCAAGGAAAATATTTTATTTTTATTCTAAAAGTATATGATGAATTGAATGAATCTTTTCTTTGATTATGCCTCTCAAAATATTTATAGTGACACTTCAGAAGAAAATATAATATACAGAACAGTAGGCTTGTATATAACTAAAAAAACATTTTCGTATTTACAGTTAATAAATTAGTATTTAGTTAAATGTGTTTGGAAATTGAACTACCATTTTGAAAATGAACATAGTAAAGATATTCTGTATTACTGAATTTTTTAGGCATCTATGGTGATATGACTAATCATGTCTGAAAATTCACTTACTGTAGCCTATATTTTGAATTTATTAAGTCAATAGAAAAGATAGGGATAAAATAGTACAATGGACTTAATTTTTGTTATTTGAATTCTGAACATGAACCAACTTTCATATTATTGCTGTTTCTTATAATATTTATATTGCAGAAAAAAAAATCACAATTTGAGTGTTAGTAATTGCTTTATGTGTCTGAGATTTAGATACAATTTTTTTTTAACTTGTTCATCCAATGATTCCTCACTTTGCACTTGAATAAACTGCCTGCTTGTCAACAATCTGAAAGGTATCCATATAGTCAGGATCGCATTTAAGCATAGTGTAGCCTAGGGGCCTGCACTACAAAGAGGTGAGTCTGCACCACAGCCCCGGACCCCCACCTGGGCCAGTAGTAGAGCTAAAAAAAAGGTTGTCCATAAATTGTTAGGGCTGAATTTCGCTCCCGATAATGCAATGATGACCAGTCAGAGGGGCCAACTGCCCGACAAGTGGGCCTGCACCACATATATAGCCTAGGGGTCCACAAAGCCTAAATGCAGCCCTGCATATAGTACAAAATTATTTCAATTACATGTGGCATGGAATCATTTATCAGTTTTTTTTTTAGATCAGACTTCTTCTCTTATTCTAATTGAATAAAGTAACAGAGATAAAGAAATTGCCATTGGGCACTGAAAATAAGGTAAGATGGGATAGGGAAAAATAATTCATCACTTACCGAAGGCAGGAGGGTAGGATGAACACGTAAAAAACAAAACTTCACAATATTACGGTTAGTAACCTTTGTCATGTAGGAGGCAGACATATAGTGGGAGAAAGATGTAAACACATCCTGACCCACTACATGAATCAAGTGGCAAGTCAGGATTGGTTCACCTTCCACATGTCTGAGGTTACTAACTGAAATATTGTGCATTTTATTTGTCTTAGTTTTATACACATTTGTCTTGCCGTCCTGATTTCATCTGTGGTGACGGGTTATTTTTCCTTATCCTATCCTATTTTCAGTGAATAATTGAATCACAAACTGCCAAGTGTCCTTTTTTCAAATCAAAAGCTTCAAGAAATGAAAGAAGTATTTAAAAACTGGTTCCAAAGCTTAATTATGTGAAACCTTATAATTCTGAGTGTGTAAACAAGGAGATCTAAAAAGGAAAGAAATGAATGTACCTTGCTGAACATTATTAAAAAAAATGTACTAAACAAGAGTTTTGTGGTTCTAATAAAAGAATAATTGAGTAATGAGAGTACAAAATA
The DNA here is from genome assembly GCA_031002005.1 of Vandiemenella viatica. Lineage (NCBI taxonomy): Eukaryota > Metazoa > Arthropoda > Insecta > Orthoptera > Morabidae > Vandiemenella > Vandiemenella viatica. The sequence goes on along the minus strand of CM061920.1, from coordinate 367,685,479 downwards.
TATATATATAAAGCTTTGTAAAGTGTTAAAATGTAAATTCCGATTTTTTTAAAGTGTAAAAAGTCAACAGAAGCATAGTGTTAGAAAAATATTTTTTGCCAGCATATTTGTAGTGGATCATAGTGATTGAAAACTGAAAGAAAGGTATTGAGACAGTTGTAGATAAGGATAGAAAAGATGTTATGGATAATATGAACAAAGGAAGAGATATTTAGTAAATGCTTTAAAGAGACCATTAGGGACTATTGTCTAGGTATTGGATATTGTAAATCAGAATAGAAATGAGCAGACTAACAAATCTGAAATTCATTCTGACAATATTATCAACAAAGAAAGCTAAAAAAGCATATTACTACAGATGTGTTAAAGATAGCAGGGCACAACATTGTACATTACCTTGAAATATTATTTACACTGAGTCTGGAGACTTGCTGCTTACCAGAGGACTGGAGCAGTGCCACAGTAATAAAGGTCCATAAAGGAGGGTAATAATAAATGGGGTTTAAAATTACATGCCAATTTCACAGTAAATGTCTGTGTGGAAATAAACTGGATTTCAAATTGTCAATGTGGCTTTAGGCAAGGATATTCAAGCGAACCTCAGTTAGGTTCAGTTGGCATATATCCAAGATATTAAAGATGAAATGGACAAAGGAGTCCAAGTTGATAGTTGTAGAACTAGAGCTTTCAGAGGCATTTGACAGCGAACCATAAAATAGTATTAAATAAGGTAAAAACCATTGGAGTGGATAAAAAAAGTGACTTAATGGACAGAGGAATTCTAAAAAAGGTAGGAAACAAAGAATTTGGCTGTCAAAGGGGGTCAGAAGTGAAAATGGGAGTGCTGCTGGGTATAGTATCATGGTCATTGCTATTCATTAGTCTAATGAACGACTGTGTTAATGGTTTAAGAAGTTAGGGTGTTTGCACATGATGCAGTGGTGCATATTAGGATCAAAACAGAAAATGATTGTTATACAGGGTGAATTGGACAGGATATCTAGTTCTGTATGTCAACACGGAATGAAGGTAAAAGGCAAAAAGAGTCAGCTAACTAGGTACCCTTACCTCACCTGGTGTCTCACTTCTGCACGAATAAGGCTGTATACCAAAATATTGTGCTTTCTTGTGTTTTTTTTTTTTTTTTTGTGTTCATCGTTCCCAGCTGCCTTCATCTGTGGTAAGTGTTGGATCATATTTCCCTCTCCTTCCTTAGTTTTATTGCCTTAAAGCATTTTCCTGTTCATTGTTATTATATATACATAAAACATTTGGATAGGAGAAAAACTACCGCTTACCATAGAAGAAGATTCCTGTGACGTCGATACACGAAAAAAAACATGTACACACATCTTATATATATAAAAATCTCGCGTCACTATTTTTGTCCAAGATGAACTCCGAAACTACTAAACTGATTTTGATGAAATTTGGATTATTGTGTGGAATTTGGTCCAATTTAAAAGATAGGATAGTTTTTAACTTGATTTTGACCGAAATATTTATTATTGCAAATTACAAAAGGAGGAGGAGAGAGAACAACGAGGAAAAGACCATAAGTTAGTTCTTGCAGTCGAAAATTCACAGCAGCAGTTTATAAAAATCTCGCGTCACAATGTTTGTCCGAGATGATTCGGATTTGGATTCCACTCTAAACTGTAGGTACCCTGTATCCGGCAGGATTAGCAGGTAAGTTTAAGGCGGCTATGACAGGGGTGGAATACACAGCCAATAGAAACCCTGCCACCAGGTTATTATGACCACATGAAATTATTATTATAGTTCCATACGTTTCTAGGTGTACACTTTTTTTTGTCACATCCTCGGGGGATATTTTCCATTAAGTAATTTGTAATAAAATGTAAATTAAAAAAAAAAAAAAACGTTCGTTTGTCCTTAATTTTAACTTTCCGATAGTCTTTACCAATTACTTTTGAAAATGTTTTTATCTTTATTAGTGAATATTAATTTAACAACATTAGGGAGTTTAGAATAACATTGCTGAGTCACAGCAACGCGTGACTGTGTCAGCTAGTAGAATATATATCTTTCCAGTCTATGGCCCTTCTTGAGCAGTAGTGAGATGGCTGCTAGTTAGAAGCTGGCAGCCAACCCATATATAAAACTAAAGGCCAGAGCTGCATTTAAGCATAGGCTACCTAGGCTGTAGCCCATAAATTGTTAGGGTCGAATTTCGCTCCCGATGATCCAATGATGATTGGTCGGAGGAGCCAACTGCCCGACAGATTTCCCCCGTACCACATATATAGCCTAGGGACCCACAAAGCCTAAGTGCGGCCCTGCTAAATGCTGGTGGGGATTGTTGAAAACCTGAAGTGAAAATATCTTGGCATTACATTTGTTGATAAACATAAATGAGCAGGACTCATTCGGCAAGTATCAGACAGGTGTTTCAAACCATTCATTTATTGGGGAAGGTACCAGAGAAGAGAGGGAACTGGGTTCCAAAACTTTGGTGAAACTGTTGCTTGAATATGGTGGTATAGTATGAGACCCCCATTATGTAATTGGAGGGAGTACAAAGGAGAGCACTTAGTTTTGTCGGTGGAAATTACCACAGACACAATCATTAATAGATATGATAAACCGGCAAGGTTAAGAGTCATTGGAAAATAGCAGGAGGGTGAAGAGAGTACTGGGAGTTTACAAGGTATATTCTGGTGATGAGGCTTGGAAGAATATTGGTAAAGAATTAGGAATAATGAACAGAAGGGAAGAGATGGCTATGACCACAGCTGGCACCCAATTTTCTAAGTGTCTAATGCAGGGATTGGAATAAAGTAAGGGAAATTTAAATAGTTTAGCAATATCTTTGAAAGAATTGAAATTATATTCAACGAATTTAAGAAAAAATGTACAAAAAATATGAATGTAGAAAACTGCACTGGGAGATTTGAAAACCCAAAAATATTCAATAGAAATCTTAGTTTTATTAATGAAGGTTCTATGCTTCTAGTAGTATTTTAATAGAGTTTAATTCCTAATTACTTCCTCAACTGAAAATTATTATGCTTATTATTCTGTTACTAATGAAAAACAGCTGGGTTTGAGGGAAAATACACAGGATGCAAATGTTGGATATAATTAGTGCAGTGTAGAAGTCTCTTCAAGTGAACTCAAAATAACATAGGCCAAGTAATCACTGATGTGTCAATAGATTACTTGTACACTTGGGGTGCAAAATTTAAGGACGAGATAGATAAAGTTGAATAACTTATTAATCACCCAATGGAAACTAATGAAATTGTGGAAGTGTACTGTCAGAGTTCTCCTACACATGCACAGAAAGCTCGACGTCAGATGGTATGAGGTCAGCTAAATGGTAGCACCAAATTTATCTGGCTCTGCAACACGAAGCATTTGAAGGAATAGGACAATACAGTTTGTATCAATCAATGAGTTGTTATGATGCACTTTAGTGGCGTTCTTCATCAAATCATGTCCCAGAGACAATGTTTTGCCAACTTCAGAAGGGGAAGAATGATCTGGAAACTAGAAGAAAGATGAAATGTGGTGAGTGTAGTCTAGAAGTTTGGTATTGCTCACAGCATTGTTTCGTGTCCATAGGGAGCATTCTGAACCAAAGCACTGTTGCCCAAAAGTGTTCAGCTACAGCTGCAGATGGCCACTACATTGAGTAACAGGCAGGATGAGCTTCATGTCGAACAGCAGGTGCAATTGTAACCAAATTTAACAGGATTTCAACGCACACAATTTCCTGTTCCACAGTGGCACAAAGATTACATGGGATTAGTCTGTTTGCCCAATGACCATTACATTGTGTTCTGTTGACACCTGAACATCAGTGACACCATTTGTATTGGTTTCAAGAGCATAAGGACTGGACCCATGAGGTGTGAGGTTGTGTGGTCTTCTCAGATGAGATGAGATTCAGTGTGAGTAGTGATTGTAGATGTTTACATATCTGGCAAGAGGTGGGAACACACAATACACCCAGAAAATTTGCTGAATATCAATGTTTTTATGGTCGTTTTTTGAGATGGTACACACATTATCATGCAGGGAACCTGGGCATACCTACCTTCATATTCTTGAATGCAGTACACTCGTCAGTCAATGTTATTGAGACACTGTGCTCCTTTACTATGTGCGTCTTTTCAGGAGTGCATTCGCCCCCAACTTCATTTTAATGGATGACAATATGCGAGTGCATGAAAAAGAGCAGTTGGAGTTGGTCTGGAATGTTAGGCTATTTGATGAAGGGACTCTCCTGCCCATTTACCTGACTTAAATCCCATCAAGAACATGTGTGATGCTGTGGCAAGACTTATTGCAGCATGCCTACATGACCAATGACTATCCAACAGTTGTTATCCATGCTGGTGGAGGAATGGAATGGCCTACCACAAAAACTCCTTAGCAACCTTGTGACCAGCATGGGAACACAGTCCGTTTTAAGGACCATGTGCTTCCTTTTTGTAAGGTCCAGGGGATCATCATGAGTAGCCTTGATTTCAGCGTAACTTATTGTTTCTGAATAAAAGTGGAATTTCTGTTCATCTCAGTGTATATTTCTTTCAGTTACCCTCTGTTCCATACTGTTGATGTTCTTTCTATGTATGGTAAGTTTCATCAATCTATGTTATTTGACAGTGACACAGCATGCGAATGTTATTTTTGTCCTAAGTTTTGTTATATGAAGTTCATAAAAATTGTTTATTAGTATAAATGACATGTTTCACATCCCAGAGGTACTTCCTCAGCAGGGATCCACGTAACAAGATCGATAAATAAATAAATAAATAAATTAATAAATATTCAAGTACCTATTTTTTTTAACAAAAAATGACTTCTTGATATTTTAAAATCATGAAAGTAGATTATTCTGTATTGAAAGCAATTTGAAAAGTTTGGGGCAATTTAAGAATTAGTTAACAAATATTGTTGACTTAAATTTGGATATGTCAGACTGAACAATAATTCATCTTCATTATGTGCCCTTGGTTTCCTGTTAGCTCCAAATTTTTCACTTGATATGCAAATAATAGAAAGAAACTAGTTTCAAAATAAATGTTAAAATGCTGAAAGGGTGTAACATTGAACCAACCTTCTCAATGTAAGTAATAAGCTTTAGAAAATGAGTGTTATTTAGAAAAATCTATTATTTGTTGGTTTGATTTTGCTACAGCAAAAAAGAGTGTTATACAATTTTAAACATGGCTGCATTTCAGCAACGGGGAGAATTGTTCAGGTAAAAATGATAGCCAACCAGTTGCATCAATTAGGTTTATTTAACCCTGACCGCGGTTTTGACAATCATAAGATCATCTTCTTCAGGATTCGAGGAATCACATATACTTGGCTCTTTCCTGAGTATATTTGATTCCATGATTCCTTCTGAAGAAGATGATCTTATGATCATCGCAACTGCGGCGAAGGTTAAATAAACTAATTGATGCAACTGGTTGGCTATTATTTTTACCAGAACAAAACAAAGTGTGTCTGTTTTTCAGACATATTTCTATTGGTACTCAAATAAATGTTGGAAGCAACATTACTAAAATTATCACTAAATGTACTTGATTAGTACTTGTCAAAATAAGAAAAAGTGGATGTATTTGAAGGAAATGGATCAGTTATTAGAAATGTGTTAACAGTGCAAATTATGTCACATATTAAAGATGTCGTTTGTTATGTAATAACTTTTAACAAATAAGGAAGGGTATTTAGTAGCATTTTCACTGTCACAATAATTGAAATAACATTTTATATATAGTACAATGCAGAATGAAACGAAAACATATTAGCAGGTGTTTTCAGGACAATAGTAAAGCAATAAAAACATGAAAAAAAACAAGCACCAGATACAGCAAAAAGACATGAACATCCCCATTTTACAATAAGTAGAAGTTAGTTGAACTTCCGTGTTTTAATATGTACGGCCTATATATCATGATGCAGGTTTGCAGCTATACTTAGAATCTTTTGTTTCTCTGCTGATCTAATGTTTACTTGGATAAATGTTGCTGTTACCTTAATGTAATATAACTGTATGATTGTATGTAGTATTAGATTTGTTGCAAATAAGAATGTAATTAAAAATCTGCAAACTACCAGATTTAATGTTGCAATCAGAATTTTTTTAAAGAATGTATGAACTTCAGTTCTCAGATTCTATCAAGCTACTGTAATATAAATATTATTATGGTTAAATTATGAATGTTTCTCGGTTATTGGACAGAACAGGTAAAATTGTACATTTGGGTGAAAGCTTGCGAAGTATTATATATCATGGGTGAACTGAGCATGCTAAATTTCAGTAATAAAGTAAATAAATAACAAAGGATAGGGAACATAACTCACCACTCACCAAAGTTGAAGGCTGCAATGGGTATACAACACACAAGTCCAAAGACCACACACGTACAATATTTCAGTTTAAAACCATATTAAAGTAGGGAGGTTCAGGCCATTTTGGAAGGAAGGTCTCTTGCCAAATGGCCCTATCCTCCCTACAAGAATAGGGCTTTAAACTGAAATGTTGCACGATTGTGTTCATCTCGTGTGTTGTATACTTGCATCAGCTTTCAGCTTTGGTGAATGATGGATTATTCTCCCTATTACTTCTCCTTAGTATCATTATTCATAAAATAAATATATGCATGGAGAATAGCAGAGGATATGTGAGAGATGACAAAAGAACAACAAACCATGGTAATCAAAATTCTAGAAATGATGAATAATAATTACAAATGAATAGAACATTCTTAAATAGCAGTAGCAACAAGTAAATATAGTTTTAAATGTGTATTACTGACTTGAAATTAATGCATTATTTGACTTAAAAATTTGATTTATACTAAATAATTGCATTATGCTTAACAAACTGAAGTAAATAACATTTATATTATTAGTCGTTGAAAATATAACACCATTGCAACTGCTTTTTTGTTTGTTTATTGTTGTACAAGTTTCACCTCTCTTTGAGTCATCAACAGCAACAAATTATTTACATTGATTGGTTTTGGTTTGAAGCTGCATATCTCCATTTTTACCCCCCCCCCCTCCCCGCAGCTACAAACCATAACCGATCAATGTAAATAATTTGTCACTGATGATTCCTTATGAAAGGTAAAACATGTATGATAATAAAAAAAAATTAAAAAATGCATAGATATTATCTTTTAAACAACTAATCAACTAAACAATTGCAGGAGAAATATGGCCTACAACATTGAATTAATGTGAGGATAAAAACAAACTTTGTTTGGCTATATGCATACTTTGAGGCTAGGGAGAAAGGGGAAAGAAAGAAGAAAAAAATTATCAAATGAAATAATGAGTAGCATTTAAGTAGAATATGTTACAACATTCTCATTACAAGTTCTACTTTCATAGTGCTTAAAGTTACAAATGGGAAAATATTAGGCAGAAGGAAGATGAATAATAGTCTGGTGGGCCAACAGTGACTGCAAGTTATTCAAGAACAGAAATCTGTTATAATGTTTATAGATGTAATTTACTGTTATAAACCATATTTGAGTAATGAAATGCAAATTTTTTTCATGCAAGTTTGTTGTTGTTAATAAAGTTTTATTCAAATTATATGATAAAAATAGATATTTGAGGAAAAAGATTGTTCAGATGTGGGGCCATCAATTTTACCATGATACTGCCAGTTTTAAATGTTTTTGTGAGCAGTTTTAGACTTGATAGGGCCGATATGTATATTGCACTATTTTAGCTGAAAGTTTCTTTCCCATACAATAGTTACAGTACTTTAAAAATAAGCTTTACTGCTGTCAGTGGTTTCAACACTTGAAATTGATTTTGTGCATGTATCAAGCTAGCCTGTGGTTATGAGCAACACTACTCATATTAAATAACAAGATCTGAAAATGTTAAATATTGTGTATTATTTGTATATTTATATCTATATATGCATAAATTTATGTATCTAGATATTTATAAGGTTAATTAACATATGTTAATTAACAGTTTTGATGTGACTGTATCTACTACATCCAGTCAAATTTATATTTACAAAATGAGTTGTAATTAATCTTTTTCTGAATTTGTTTAAAACAGTTCTTAGTTACTTTATTATATACAAATTCTGCATAGCAGATAAATATTAATCACAGGTCTGGAAAATACAATATAGATTTATTTACTAGTTCAGTTATAGGCACAGATGAGGCAATATATAATAAGTCAGAAAAATTGTGTAGAGCAAACAAACAAGAAAAACAACTGTGATTATTCTTATTTGATTGACTCAGCTCATTATTTATTTGTGTCTATCAATGTTGATTACTTGAAAATGTCAGTATTAAAAACAAAACTGACATGAATACATACACAAGTAGCATCATGACACTCAATTGATTATGGGAAACTCTATTGAATATCCTGGTGTACTTGTTTTAGAAAGGCTTTAATGTCTTGTTGCTAGGGTTTTTGTTTGGCGTTAGTGATTAAATTAAACAAAATGTGTTTCTTATACACAAATAGATTTTTCTGCCAAAATGATCTATTGAATATAAACATGACTTATCTTTAAAGCAGTTGATCCTTCAGACTTTTCAAAAGTACTCTTCAATGACTTATTTATCTATGAACTATATTTCATCAGCATTGCAATAATATATGACTGGTTCAACAGGAAATAAAAAAGGGTTAAATATCAAACTGAAAGTCTTATATGTCCATATATATATATGAACAAGGTGTGTTCAATTATGCCTAGAAATTAAAACCTTATAATTATTTTACAGGTATTAGTTTACAATGAGGTAAAAATCCTAGCAACCTATATGATAGTTTAATGCATATTTTAATAATATAGATAAGTTAAGCTATGAAATGATTCAATTTGAAGCATTGTTATGGCTTGTATTTAATTGAATTTACATTTACCAGAAAATAGAATATCATTTATACTTACATAAGGTGCTCAGGAAACCTACATTTTAGTAAAAAGTAGAGAAAAACTATTATGTTTATATGTGAAATGATTAACATTTGAAACTTTTTATAAAAGCTGCAATTTTTATAGGGAAGAAGTTTTAGTCTGATTTGTCTTGCTAAAGGCTGATGCTCCTACAGTAGTGGAAGGAAGCATTAGTCTATAAGGTATAATTTAAAAGGTTCAAAGTTGCTTCTCGACCAAAAGATATTTTACATTGGAATTGCAACTCTCTTCATTCTCATAACCACTAAAATGCTCATGATGGTAAATAAACATTACTAATTGTATCTGATATTAATTGAGCACACTTGTAGTGTGAAATAAAAAATCGTTTTCTGTGGACGCTAAAGAAAAAATGACCTTCTTCAACATTGATAGCACAAATTTAGAGTTTGATAATTTAGATTAAAACACCAAGTCATTATCAAATATTATTAGTGATGACCTCAAACATAACACAAACAATTAGTTCAGAAAAGTTACCAAACAAATTTTGAAATGAAGTTACACATACAATTACCAACTGATGATTAACAAATACAAAAACAACATATAGTTCTACAGAACAAGTATATAAATAACTTAAATCTCCTTTTCACTGTAAAGAAGACCGAACATCTGCAATGATACATACATTGCTTCTTATAGATGCTTAGTTCTCATACTGTACAGTAGAATCATACCATTCATCTAATAGGTTTCCTGAAGAAAGAATATACATGTTACAAATTTCCAAAACTATTAGTTGTTTGGTACACTATACATAGTAAGAAATATACAACTTTTACCCGCAATCACCATTAAAAATCTACTAGTTGCAACTAGTTTTGCCACATTTTAAGAGTAAGTTAAATTGGGGATATAACAAACCAACATTTCATTATTCCTTACATTATTCTTCTAAGTTTGAAATTAAAATTTATGAATTGGAGTAAATGTTTTAAGCACTGAACAAACAAAACTAAATATTTCAGTTCAAAGAAACAAGATGTTTTATGCAATATGAATTTTGGATGCTACATATGTGTATGTTGTTTAAACAATTTTTTAAGCTGCAACTATTACATAAAATTTAAAACTTACTTGGAGAAGGTAGGGGGTACAATCACAACAATTCAGATATCACATTCACAATATGGTCTGTTTGTGGAAAAGTATTTGTGCCCTTTACCAGCAACATTCTGAACACAGATGCCAACATTTCTAAAGTAACAATAATGTTAACACACTCACAAAATACTATGAAAGAATTATTGCAAGGAACTTACTGTTTGAAATTTCTATAAAAGTATTGTTTTTAAATATTTACATTAATGATTATTTATAATCCTTTTGGAGCTTCATGTAATTTTCACAGTGTTTAGAATTTTTTTACAATTTTTTACAGATACAGATACATTAGAATCTGTTAAAGTTGGTTTCTATTCAATTTACATTGTGAACCAGCAAAAACTTACATAGGTACCTTATCTGCTCCTAAGAAGTGAACGAGTACTACATCCATGACTTAAGAACATGTCAGGCACATTATGATTTATAAATATCTTATTGATACCATAAGTTTAAGATAATGTATATTTTAAATAAATTTGAGTTCATGTCTCATACAGACACTACCACATGTAAGCTTCAATCCTTTGTGCAATAGAAAATAGAATCGGTGCTTCTTTTATTTTGATTCACTGCCATTTTAGATTTTTTATGTTAAATCATTAACATGCACTTTAACTTCAGGGACTTCCCACAAATAAGTATCTTTCTTCATCTATTAAATTTCATTACAGAGAAAAATAATGTCAAGGAAATAAAATATTTTCATCAAAATGGTTTTATAGAGGAGCTGAGTTGGTGACTGTATCTATAGATCAAGAATGAAAGAAACTGAATCCTTCTATTTGACAATGTAACAAACAACAGCAAGAATGGAGAAGGAAGAAATGCCAAATAATTGCTGCAATAATTAAGGGTAAAAAAGTGAAATGTGGATAATTGATTTAATACAGCATTATCCACATCAAATTCTCCTCAAATTTATTGTGCTACATCTCTACCAATACATGGAATTGCTGAAGGTAAATTGGTAATAACTGCTGCTCCTCAAAATGATATTTACCCAATGTTCTATGTAAATAAAATGATTAAAAAGTGAAGGAAGAAAAATCAACACATAGAGAAAAAGATATAGTTATTAAAACAGGGTTAAGCAGATCTATAGAACATTAAACTGGAATCTGTGTAAATTATTTTAATCTTATCAATTTGATCAGCATTTCTCTGATAACAGAGGTTGTCAAAAATTTAAGAGTAGCTAAGCAGAGAGAAAGAGAGAGAGAGACACAATTAGCTTTTTGGATAAATGTTCATTATTAATAAGAAATAAAAAATTAAAATGAATTTACAGCTTTATAGGTGTCCTCCAAGAACAAGGAACTGTCAACTCCTGCTACAACTTGCAGTGATAAATCAGTGAAGATTCATGCTGTCACTGAGGTCAAAAAATAAAAATTAATTTTGTAGTAATTGAGAATATGATTAGTTACTGTCAGGTAACAAATATTTAAATTGAAAACATGAAAGAAAATAATTACATGTTCTCCAAAAGGACATTTTGTACCTTCCAAGCATAAGTGCCTTGAGATAAATGTCTTTCAAAATACAAAGTTGAATTTACTTGCACACTCGTTATCTGCTTGACTGCACTAGACAGGTGGTACTTAAAAATACTGCATTATTGTATATATCTATTGTCCCAATTAATTTCATTTTTTGAAATTAACAAAGACATATAGAATCTTCTATCAAGACATTGGAAGAAATCTTATAGCTAAATGAAGTATGTGTAGGCAAGGTCAAATGTTCAGCTATCATCAACTATTATCAAATTAATGACACTCTATCATTACATCCTGGGAGAATTAAAACTGAAGAAAGAGATCTTCCCAGCTACTGAAAGAAAGAGGACAAAATTGTTCTGCCATATTTGGAAGAACTGTCAGATATTCCAAAGAAAAAAATATATGTTCTTCTATCTTCAATAAATAAGAGATCAAAGATATCCTAGCCAATTTGAACTGCAATAAAAGCTTGATACATTAAAAATAAATACTTAGATCAATCACATATTTAATGTTAATCACAGTGTTTAAGAATATCTGGAGGCAGTTAAAAATGTTATTTTTTTCACTTCTCAATAGAATGGTAGAATGTAGCACATTTAACCTATACTTTTTTCAAGTTATAGAAATAATTGTCTTACAAAATGGTGCCTCAGGGATTTAGAAAAAGCTATTAATACAGAAATAAATATGAAGATAACTTTACACTGTCCCCAGAGATTTTTAAAGTCTTTAGTTTGATCTAAATATCATAGTTCTGTGAGAATGAAAAGTTTTTTCTGGAGAAATAAATCTTGCTTAGTGTTATAGAATTGGGCAGGTTTACCTATTAAACTTTGGCATAATTAAAGCAATTAACCAATATTTTTGAAGTTCAACACTAAATGTGCGGTAGTATGGCTCTAACACAAAATGTGAAAGGAAGGGGGATTCATTTTGCAGTCAGACTGAAACCTGTCTTCTAGGTAAATTTGAAACTCAGCATAATGATAATATTGATTAATACATCTGCCATCTGCAAATCATTGATAAAATAAGCTCTCTTCTTATTATATCTTTGTTCTGTTTATTTATTTTTAAATATATTTTAACGTAAAGCGAAGTACAGCATTAGGTAATAAGGATTGTTTATGGTATATACTATCAGTAACAAGGGGTACAATAAAATTTAATTAAAAAATCTGCTTGCCTTTGGGACTTGAAAAACTGTAAGGAATACCTTACAATGTGTTTGTACTGAAACATGAACTACCTGCCACCCCTCCACATGTGATATTCTAGTGCTGTCTAGCAGTGCTATACTTTGAAGTTAGTGCCATAAAATCTATGGAAACTGAAGACTTCTGATAGACTGATTGCTGCATGCCTTGTTAGAAATTTTATACTGCAGATGCACAGATTCAATCAAGTCATTGTTGGAGTAATTTCAGATAAAATCTAACTAGTTAATATAATGTTTTTTTTTTTGTCAAAAAGATGAATACAGTAAAGATGTTTTGAGAGCTATTACTAGAACAACCTCTGTGACACTATGCCTCTATAATATTTGTGCTGAATGTGAAGTTCAATAACATTAAAGATTACACCAATGATCAGGCACTTGCAAACATGTTTAACAATCAGTCTATCAGCAAAAGCAAGTGGTGAATTTTATAAAAAAAGACAATAACAGATATAAAATATAAAAAAACACTATTTTTATTCTTTTTTCACTAAGTTGAAATGAAGTACTGCACAAAAGCATTAACTATTTGAGTACTTCTGTCATATGACATTGAACCAACAAGTGACTGAAGTTTATGATTAGCTGTGTTTTATTCGCTTAACACAAATGTCACTGAAGAAAAAATCTCATTCAACTGTGAATTTCAGTTGTAGTCGCAGACTCGCTGTCAATGAAATGTACTAAATTCTCACAACACATTTGCCTTTGTTGTGAATAAATGAGCTGTGAGATGTTCCCCACAGCTGGGTTCACCGCTGCTAGACTTCATCCTCTACAGACCGAAGGGGTATCTGCTGTTTTTGTGCAACAGCATTTAGAACATAAACTAACTGGTCCAGCTTCTTATCCATTACACACAACTGGAAATAAAAAATATTGACAGTGAAAATATGTAACGAATTTGTCTGAAAACTATAATCAAGATACTGAAATCATGTTAATTCATGCACCACTGGCACATATACAATTTACAAATAGTCTTTAATTTAACATGACTAATTACCCTAAGTAAGTATGATTTATTGTGATTAAAGTTAAAAACCTAAAGTTTTATTTTAAATGGATTTACACACTGTAAGCACCTTAAAATATTGGTAAATTCTAGTTTTCTTAGCTTCAAGTATAAGGGAGGGGAAAAGCTTTCCTTCAAACATAAGGTTTCATTGCAAGTACAGGTTATGGGAGGAACGTTTCATATAAAAGCTGATACCATAAGCTAATTCATTAAATAAACCATTTTAAAAGCAGTAAAGACCCACAACACTTAATAAAAGTGCTAAATAAACCTTTTTTAATAGTAAAGAAACTTTAAACTAACCTGGAATAGGGTGATCCATTATTATCCAACTCGCAAACAATAGATTTTTGCTACGTGAATATTTCACTATTTCTGAACACTTTTAAATGAAGTAAAGTAATTTTAAAATAATAATAATTCAAAAAATTCACTAAAATTCTGTAGTTTTAGACCGTGTAAATAAATTTTGAAACACTTTGATAAACACACTTTCACTTCCAACATTTTTTATCATATGTTTCTAGTAATTTCTCGATCTAAAAAGTAGATTTTCTAAAAGAAACAAAAATCTAGTATAACATATTTAGATTTCAGAACATTCCATGCAGTAGAATAGATTTTATATACATTTTAAAAATTATTTTGTCATTAAACACACGTGGTTTCACTTGAGATTTAATTGCGAGTAAACGTAGCCACTTACGTAAATAAAACTACTGTCAAAACACGTAACTAAATTCAAAGAAAATTCAGATAACTTCACCTTTTCGAAATAAACAACACTTTAATAATAATGAAACAAAAATCAAGTGTTTGCTAAACAGTTTTCAAACCCGATCTTGTTAGATTCATAACTTTGCTATCTAACCACAGATATTGACAAAATTTACATCACTGGAATCAGGAATTAATGTAGAACACTTTGGTAATAATTTTATTGCGATAATTTGCCATCCAGCAGGATTACAAAAAATTGGCTTAAATTTAACATAAAGATAGGGAAACCCCTAGTACTGTCGGAGACTCTTTATCAATACACTGTTTAAACTAAATTCATTTTTAAGCAAACTAACCATTCGAGAATTCTAATTAAACACTTTTTATGTACTCACTTTGACAATAAATTTGGCCGCCGCTGAAAAATTCTATCACTCTTATTTTGCACAATCTGACATCAATATCATCCTAAGAAACAGTAACGCAATACTGACTTGCCACTATTGCATTACTGTTTCCTGGGATGACATTAATGTCAGATTGTGCAAAATAAGAGTGATAGAATTTTTCAGCGGTGGCCAAATTTACTGTCAAAGTGTGTACCTTAAGGACAAGACTATATACAGTTAAATTTTGAACACCTTTTATAATCACAATCATTTTATATTATTTTGGGTAAGTGGTTGGATACTTGATGTCACGCGGATTGGGTATATAAGCGGGTACCTCATAGAGGGGGTTTGTCTTTCAATTTCATCTTTTGGTCTTTACCCCGGGAATGTTATGTAAGTTGAATCTGCGTCAGTAGTCGCGGTGTGTGTTGGTTTGTAGCCGGAACTGGCTGAGCCAGGCTAGGAACGTGTACCGGCCATGATGATTTTCTTTCTAACTACGATGAACTTGTAAATTTTCTAAAGGGGTCGGTCAGTATTCTATTCTCTCCATAATCTTGCAATTTATGGAAACGTTTGTTCGATAGCCTACTCAACTGTAGAAGGCAAATTTTTAAAAATGTGACTTTTAAAATAAACTTCCAATTTTTTATACAAGTGAACTTTTTGTGATTTCGTTGTAGACTGTAACATTTTCTAAGTTTGTGGGTTAACAAACTTTGTGGTGACCATCAAGCATTTCAGTTGAGAATTCCAGGCAGGTTTCATGGTCATTTAAAATTATTAACGTAAAGTCAGAGAACATTTTTTCTTTTCAAGTGAACTTTCAGTTAACTCCACCCCCAGTATATAGCTTTTCCCTTAAAACACAATGATATGTGTTACTGAGAATGTCATAGATGACTTGATGGAGAGAATATCTAATCCCTTACTAATCCAAGAACTAAATGTCCAAACATGAATATAAACTTATAGCAGCAGCAAAATTTTGTATTTCCTCAAACAAAGTCGGAAGATGTGTGATTGGAGACTTTCCCAGCATACTGATGCAATATACTCCCCTCAGGTGCCTAGCCAGATGGTGTTGTAAAAACATAACGTTTCGACAGCTAACTCTGTTGTCTTCGTCAGGTGTCAGCTAGGTGCCATAAGGTAAGGGAAGGAAGCAGTATGTAAGACTGCCAAAACATCAGAAGATCAGTTAATTCACACTAAATAGAATTCAGATAGCAAACTTATAAAACGTGTTAAATACTAAATACTGATTTTTTAAAAGAATATATATACATATAAATAAAAAATGATTTTGGAATTTGAGATAAAGACTGTGTAACAGCCCTAATACCTGTATTTTGGATAGTATTGGACTGTGTGAAATATTTGTAATGAGCTAAAGTTTGGTGGAAAGTGATTTGATATGTTTATTTTGTAAATTCTTGTAAATAAGTGTATATAGACTTTGTTTTAGGTAAGAAAATTATTTAAAGACCATTTAATATGTTTAAGAACCGAATGGTGCAAGAGAATTTCTTAAAAGTTTGTAATTCCATGTATTACTGTAATTTACAATGTCTACAGGACGATTTTCTACCGTTTGAAAGGATTTCTGTAAATAATTTTGTATTTAAGTATCTCTAATTACCATTTCTAATCATTTTGTAATGTTATTAATTAATTTTGTATCAATTCCGATTGTTTTTAATATGTTTGATTGTTTGAGTGATTGTTAATGATCGAGAAATATCGGGCGGATGCCTTTGAAGAATTCTCGTAATTTCGATAGACTCTATATAAACAGATCGCCTGGACAGAGTTTTCAGTTTTCATTAAGTTTGCATTAAGTATAAATTCAGTGTTACAGAGACATTCATGCAAGTATTCAGTAAGTCAGTATTGCATCTTTGGATTGTAACAACTATGCTTGTGAATGTCGCAGACTTGTTTTGATTGAAAAATAAAACGAGCATCTCAACTTAACATTTGTTTGGTGGACTTTTTAAAGTAATTAATGCAGTAATTAAACCACCAAAGAACCTTAACATGGCGACCGTGACAGGACGAGAAGTTCTTAAACATCTGTGGGATGTTTATCTTCTAAAAAGAATCTGCAGAAAATTGCGAGGAAATTTCGACCGGCTAGACACGTAGAGGTTGTACAGACGACACGGATTTGACGGCAAGCTGACCTACTTCGGCCTAAGGCGGAGATTTTTCCATCGGGAATCGGATGTAATCTTCCGACGACGAGTGGATTTCCTTCGGCCTCAAAATCGTCTTCCTACAGTGAATTGTGAAAAGTGTGGTTAAGTGTTTGAAGTCAGTGTGGTGTTTAATAGTTAAATAAGTGCTTCTAAGGGAAATTTAATGTGATACAAAAGTGAGGAATAACTGTAAGTACGGTACTGAATATTCAAGTGATTTATTTTGCATGTTAATGTGTGGCAGATTGGAAAGATTTCAATTTTCCTTGATTTTGTTTTTTATATTGATTTGGATAATTACTAAAAATGGCTGATAATCAGAACCTGCAAGCAATTCTAGAGTCTTTTGTAGCCAGATTCGATAGCAAATTTTCTGAAATTAATTCTCAGTTTGCTGTAATCAATGATCAGTTTTCTCAACTGCAACAAAACAATGATAAAACATTCTCTGATTTGACTAAATGTTTTGATGTTAAAATCGCAGAGCAATTTCAGGGTTTTAGCTCTCAATTCAAGGAGGATATTAACAATTTAGATTCTAAATTGGGGAAGGTAGTAACTGAATGTCAGGAGAAATTTGAAAAAGTTACAGAAATTTGTGAACAGAATAAGACTGAATGTGTAAATTTGATTCATAAAGAAGTCAGTGAAAATTGTGATAAGATGAAGCAGGAATATGTTGCTTTATTCCAAGCCAGTGATAGTAAAGCTGCTCAAAGGGTCAATGAGTTGAGACAAGAGGTGGGATTAAATATTAATACATTGGTGCAGCAGCAGGAACAGTTAGCGCATGGATTAGAAAGTAATGTAAATCTGTTAGAAAAAAAGGTTACTGGGTTACAGATTCAGTTAAGTCAGGTTCCCTTAACAGGTAATCCAAATTTCAGTGTCGATGTAAAAGAAGAATTTGAATTCTATGATGATAGTGGGAGGCTTCACCCTATTGAATTTATAGATAATTTTGAAAGATCAGACTATTTTAATTTGTTACCCGACAATAAGAAAATTGCACTTGTGGGTAAACATCTTAAGTCTTATGCTAGGGCATGGGGTGATAGACAAGCTAGGGAAGTGACTGACTACAAGCTGATTAAAGAAAACTTTTTGAAACATTTTTGGTCAACAAGCAGGCAGATTCAAGAAAAGAGAGAGTTGATGACTGGAAGGCCCTATAAACCTGGTAGGGAAACTCAACATGACTTTTTTCATAAATGTTGGATCCGTTGTAAGTATTTAGACCATCCTTATGGAGAGGAGGAATTTATTGATTTGATAGGAGCTAGGCTACCTCAGCAAACAAGAAATTTAATTGCCACTTTGGATGTAGTAAATGTGGATAGAGTTTCGGAATTGTTGAGACGCTTGGATGCCCAGGAGTCATTCAATGAACAACATGATCAACACCATAGGAGGGGCATCAGGAGTCCCTCTAGAAGGGGAAATGGATCAAGGGATGGTAGATCCAGGGGATGGGTTCGTGAGAATTACACAAGGAGGAATGATAATGGGGAAGTGAGAGAACAGAACCCTCAATCTGAAAGGGAAAGGCAGCATGGGGGGCAGGCAAACTAAAGACCACCCCTGTTATGGGCCCCGCAGTGGTGGACAAGAAGGTGGGTCCAGGTACCAACTGCTATGGAGTTAATACCATTTTTATGAATAATCCCCGAGAAGATTTATTTGAAGAGGTGGGGGTAGCAGCAAGTGAATTTCAGGATAAGGTTATGATAGATGTAATTAATGATGTTGATGATGTGAAGGTTGGTAATAAGATAAAGCGGGAAGGGGACCACCATAGTACCTTATCACTAGAATCAGTGTGCGAAAGTAATAATTTTCATGTAGAAGATTTTCGAAATGGTCACTGCCTAATTACAAAAAAGGGTGCAGAATTTATAGTGCATACTACAGTGTGGCTATCGGAAACTTATAAGGTCCAGAATGGCATAGTTGGGACTATGTGTACTAGGATAGGTGGCAATGAAGTTTGTAGAAGTGCTGAAATCGAGGAGTTTCTCAAATATCTTGAAGATGAAGGTGATACAGTGGTATGGATAGGAGACCCAGATGAGGAGGAGAATTGTAAGTCAAAGTATTTGTCTTCTGAAGAGAGAGTGGTTGAAAAGCCTTATGTACCAATCCCTAAGTTGGAAAAATGTCCTAATTTTGACCTAGCTGATACGTTATTTAGCTCTTTATTTGGTGTAGATGATGACATTCAAGAAATGGGTGGGAGTAAGGATTTATTTGAACCAGTTTCTAATTTGGAAAATTGTACAGAATGTGACTTAGATGACACTATGTTTTGTACTCTCTTTGATGTGGAAGCTAATAGTGAAGTAGTAGTTGCTGAGAAAAATAATTATTTGGTGGATGAAGTGAGTAAGCCAGATGTTAAAACAGTTTTAGGTACTGATTCAGATAAGTTGGTAAGTTTAAGTAGTAATCAGATGATGAAGAGTGGGGTTGGGAGTAATGATGGACAAAACTGTAGTAGTGAGAATAATAAATTTGTATTACCAGTTGAGTCAACAGCATTGCTTTTAAGTGACAATCAATTTGCTAAAACAGAACCATTGTATGTCTCAGCTGTTGTGTGGTTGTACCAAAGTCTGTTGTCTGAGATGATTGGAAGTTTGTGTTTCTGTATGTATATAATGAAGCTTTGTGAAAATAGAAATGTAATATTAAATGTGTATACAAAAGTTGAAGAAAACTGGAAGGTTAGGAAAAAGTAACTTACATGGTTCTGGGTTTCCAGGGAAATCCTGAAACCCACTTATGAGAATTAATTGAAATGCATGGTTTGGGGAGGGGTCCCTACATGTAAATATCTAATTTTGTAAATAAGTTTTTGAATTGATGCATGTAAATAGTTTGTGTGAGTACTTAAGTTCAGATACAGATGTAAGCATTTCAATGTATAATTTGTGACAGTTTTGTGTAGAGACTTTTGGTATTTTCATGATGTTGTGACTTTCTACATTTTAGTGACAAATTATCAGCTGTAAAATGTAAACAGACTGGTGTAATTAACAAGCAGACATCAAGTGTGTAATTTAGAGTGAAAATAATTGTAATTTAAGATGATGACAGTAAACGTTTGTTGTGTAAAAACAGTAAATGATAAAATGATTGGACCTAAGAAAAGACAATTATTGTAAACAAAATCAGTGTCATGGACTATGTGCAGTTGTATGTAATGAAGAATTGTATTTGTTCATTGTAAAAGTCATTATGGTTGATTGATTGTAATCTGTTCGTGTCTGCATTATGTGTACATTCAACC
Source organism: Vandiemenella viatica (assembly GCA_031002005.1). Taxonomy (NCBI): domain Eukaryota; kingdom Metazoa; phylum Arthropoda; class Insecta; order Orthoptera; family Morabidae; genus Vandiemenella; species Vandiemenella viatica. The sequence continues at coordinate 367,665,069 of CM061920.1, read as the reverse complement.
TGCTTAGATTCGTGACGGATTCAATCAATTTTATCTGTGTAAAATTAAGTGAATCCTGGGGAGGGGTTGTAACAGCCCTAATACCTGTATTTTGGATAGTATTGGACTGTGTGAAATATTTGTAATGAGCTAAAGTTTGGTGGAAAGTGATTTGATATGTTTATTTTGTAAATTCTTGTAAATAAGTGTATATAGACTTTGTTTTAGGTAAGAAAATTATTTAAAGACCATTTAATATGTTTAAGAACCGAATGGTGCAAGAGAATTTCTTAAAAGTTTGTAATTCCATGTATTACTGTAATTTACAATGTCTACAGGACGATTTTCTACCGTTTGAAAGGATTTCTGTAAATAATTTTGTATTTAAGTATCTCTAATTACCATTTCTAATCATTTTGTAATGTTATTAATTAATTTTGTATCAATTCCGATTGTTTTTAATATGTTTGATTGTTTGAGTGATTGTTAATGATCGAGAAATATCGGGCGGATGCCTTTGAAGAATTCTCGTAATTTCGATAGACTCTATATAAACAGATCGCCTGGACAGAGTTTTCAGTTTTCATTAAGTTTGCATTAAGTATAAATTCAGTGTTACAGAGACATTCATGCAAGTATTCAGTAAGTCAGTATTGCATCTTTGGATTGTAACAACTATGCTTGTGAATGTCGCAGACTTGTTTTGATTGAAAAATAAAACGAGCATCTCAACTTAACATTTGTTTGGTGGACTTTTTAAAGTAATTAATGCAGTAATTAAACCACCAAAGAACCTTAACAACTGCCCTTGCAGTTTTTATCAAATTATTATCCCAGCCATGTACCAATCATCACTGTCAACACCTATCATGGATGAGTCCTTGACCTTATGTCATCCCTAGTCTTCCAAACCAGGTACATCCTCTAGATTTATATTGCAGGCTCATAAATGTATCTAGTGATCTGCCAATCTCAGAAGGAACTACATGTTTATAATTTACACTCTTGTATAGAATCATTTCTTGCTGTTTATGAATATTCACCTTTCATTCATCTAAGAAACTGCAGATTACAGATTCCTGAACAGTATATGGCTATCAATACAAATGCTTGACAAGTTTATAACATATGATGTAACAGCTAATAATTGGTATAATTTTATTTCTATTTTTGCTCTGGATATATTTTTTGAGTCTTTTTTTAACTGTACCAGTTACTCAGTGGAAACAATTTATTTTGGATTTCTAGAAAGCTGTTAGATAGCAGGATAAAAATTCAATCATTATATGCTCATGCTACCTCTCATGATACCAATAATATCATATATAGGTAATAATGAAAGGAAAGAAATGCCGCTAAGCAATATTTACATGGAAAAAAAGGGAAAATAGACCCAACACTCACCAAAGTTGAAGAAAGGAGGGCAGCAGCAACACAAAAAACACACAACAAAGAAAAAACAATATTTCGACACAAGTCTTAATCATGTGAGGTAAGACATATGGCAGGGGGAAAGATATGGTCACATCCCAGCCCGCCACATGAATGAAGCATAAGCGGAAATCGCGTGGTGGCGGTAGAATTGCCGGGGGGGGGGGGGGGGGGGGGGGGGGGGGGGATAAGCTTGACGAGCGACAAAAGTGAAACAAAATAATCTTTGTGTAGCATAATTCAAAAAGTTATAATTTTATTTAGATGAAAATAAAGGGAGATAGAAATATATATGTATATATATATATATATATATATATATATATATATATATATATATAATGTAAATAAATGAATAAAAATATAATTGTAAAAATTTTGAAAAATATATGAAACTATTGTGCTGGCCAATGATGGGTGTATAGGGGTGAGGATGGAAGAAATTAACGAAAATTAAGGACTGGGGGATTCTAGTCTGCAGGATGTGTTGATAAGCCAATTCCCACCTGCGGAGTTCAGATTGGGAGGTAGTGTCTCGAAGTACTCTAATGGCTCTTACTGTGAAGCAGTTATTAAGGTCGCGGGTGTTGTTAGTACTGACATAGTGTGCAACAAGGAGGTCCAGGTTTTTGGAGTAAACTGTTTGTCTGTGACCATTCATTCTCATGGCTAATGAGTTTGAGGTCAGGCTAATGTAGAAACTTGGACAGTGTGGCAGGTGAGCTGATAAATGAGATGGGTTGTTGTAAAAGTGGCATGACCTATTTTTAATTTTTTAATTTAATTTAATTGCAATGTAGCACACGCTCCGATGGCAATTTCCCTACACACCCAACTTCCCCATATCCTACACTCACCTACATTTGCCCTCTATAAATTTTAACTTTAAGTTCTTTTAACGTTTTCGGTAGGTTATTCATCATTCCCCTTGGTAACTCATTCCAATCCCTGACACCCTTACCTAAAAAAGAAAATCTTCCCACACCCTTGTGCCTGAAATCGAGTGCCAGCTTGTGGTCATGGTCATCTTTTCCCTTCCATGAACTACTTTTCATACCTACTGTAATATCTTTTCATGCCTCATCGCCAGTATATGCCCTGTACACTCCCATTACCCACCTCATCCTCCTCCTGTCTTGCAATGAATCCCTTTCCAGCTCCTTTATCATATCTGTCACCGATTGCATTCTGCGATAATTTCCAGAAACAAATTTAGCAGCCCTTCTTTGCACCCTCTCCTGTATTTGATGCATAAAATGAGGGTCCCATACTACACTACCATATTCGAGCAATGGTCTCACCAAAGTTTTGTAACCCAATTCCTTTACTTCTCCCATACATCCCCTCATCACTCTCTCCAACAAGTGCAGAACTTCGATAACTTTTCCTACCACCTGTCCAATGTGTCCTGCCCAGTTAAGCTTGTTATCAAAAGTAATGCCAAGATATTTACATTTCAAATCTTCAGCAAGCAATTATTTCCCCACCTTATATTCATAATTAACATTTTGTTTTTTATTTGTGTATCTACTAAGCTGACTCTTCTTTGCATTTATCTTCATCCCATGTTTACCAACCCAACTAGATATCCTGTCCAGATCACCCTGCAACGTTTACAGTCCTCTATCGTTTTGATCCTTTTATACAGCATTATGTCATCTGCAAACAATCTAATTTCAGATAGTAAACAATCAACACAATTATTCATTAGAACAATAAACAACAATGGTCCCAATACGCTACCCTGCGGCACACTCATTTTTACTTCCACTTCCTTTGATACCTCATTTCCCACCCTAACTTTCTGTTTTCTACCTTTTAAAAAATTCTTTTACCCAGCAAATCACTTTCTCATCCACTCCAATAGTTTTTACCTTATTTACTACCATTTTGTGGCTTACTCTGTCAAACACCTTTGAAAGATCTAGTGCTACACTATCAATTTGGCCTCCCTTGTCCATTTCATCTGAAATATCTTGCATATATCCCAACAACTGAGATTCGCATGAATATCCTTGCCTGAACCCATGTTGCCTACTTGAAAACCACTTACGTTCCTCACATACATTTCTGATGTGGTTGCATATCAATCTTTTAATTAATTTACCTACCACTGAACTCAAATTTTCGACTCTATTTCTCACCCCTCCTTTATGTACCGGTACTACTATCACACTTTTCCAGTCTTGTGGTAAGCAGCAAGTATCCAGACTCAATTTAAATAATATTTCAAGAAAATTTACAATGTCACATCTGGCTATCTTTAAGATATCTGTAGTAATATTATCTGCACCAGCCCCCTTATGTTTTTTCAGCTTTCTTATTTCCTTCGTGATTTCTTCAGGATGAATTTCAAATTTTTTAGTATCTTCATTTCTAATCATATTTTTAAGCTCATTCTCCGAATTAGACCTTCCCGTTTCTGATTCATTGTCCCTAATGCTCTCACTAAACCAGTTACTATTATGGGGTAGGTTTCACCAGTAGTAGGGTTGCTGTAGGTAGTGGTAGGTGGTTGCATACCACAAGTTTTGCAACGGGGTCTCTTACAAGGGAAGGATCCAAATGGTGGTTTATGAGCATCAGAAGGTTCATATTTATGTACAAGAATGTTTTTTAGATTAGGCGGTCTGCTGAAGGTGACTGGGGGTTTGGTGGGAAGGATAGTGGGAAAAATGCGGCGCAGGTTGTTGGTGTAGAGAGTAAAGGACTCATGATCAGAGCAGATGCATTTGCCTCGAATGGCTAGGCTGTATGGAAAGGAACGTTTTGTATGATATGGATGACAGCTATCAAAATGGTGATATTGTTGTAGGTTAGTGGGTTTTATGTTTTTACAATTATATTTTTATTTATTTATTTACATTTATTTATTTAGATATATATATATATATATTGCTATTTCCCTTTATTTTCATCTAAATGAAATTATAACTTTTTTGAATTTCAAGCTTATCTCCCCCCCCCCCCCTCCCGATTATTCTACCACCACCGCACGTTTTCCGCCTGTGCTTCATTCATGTGGCGGGCTGGGATATGACCACATCTTTCCCCCTGCCATATGTCTCACCTCACATGAGTAAGACTCATGTCGAAATGTTGTTTTTTCTTTGTTGTGTGTGTGTGTTTTTTTTTGTTTTTTTTTGTGTTGCTGTGCCCTCCTCCCTTCAACTTTGGTGAGTGTTGAGTCTATTTTCCCTTTCTTTTCTATGTCAATAATATCAATTCTTGCTTAACTGTTAAAATTATCAGAGTTCTTCTCAAAACCAATAGCAATAGGAACTGTCTTAGGCAGCCAATGGTGTCAACATAATACCCAACAATTCCATATAATTTTCCCACATGTATCTTCAGTTTCCATGCTCATCAAATACCCCATTATCACACTTTTATTAATTCACCTTCTCTGTCAAACATGAATCGTGCCTGTCCAGAAGTGATGTTCAAATTCAGACATTTCTGCATAATAGCTCATTTTTATTTATTTGATATCATAATGGTTTATAACCTATCAATGCAATTGTACACATTAAGACCTCACCATAGTGAATCAGGGAGATAAAAAGGGACATAGTATCCAGTCACAGGCCCTGTGTACTGCACTTCCTTATCACTTAAGCAAATGTTGGGAGTGTTGCCAATCTCCACCTGTTTCAGAAACAAAAATAAGCTTATTACATAATTTAATTGCAATTGAGTACATGCTTCAGTGGTCATTTTCCTAAACCCATATTTCTCCTTTTCCACACCTGCCTGCCTTTGTCATCTATGAATTTCAACTTTAAATTTGTTATGATTTAATGTTGCTCAGGGTACTGAACATTTGCACATAAGCTATGACTGTAGATGATGCTAATGATTGTTACACAGTATTTCTGATACCTTAAACTCAAGATGCTGCAAGGTTCATATACTACATTTTGGTCACCAATCTGTTTTCTATTATAACCTAATAACAGTGTAGCGGTTAAACATTGAAATAAGAAGTCACTGCTTGATTATCACTCCCTAAATTCTTTAAAAGTTACTGAAACAAAACTAGTATCAGATCACATGTTTGCATTCAAAATCGTACTTCAAGAATTACATTTTAAGAAGATTGCATGTCATTCTTCAAGAAATATATGCACTGGATAAAAGCTTCACTCTTGCAACCTTGACTTTAATTGCAACCCAATAAAGAGTGAGCTTGGTCAAACTTCAAGTAATTACTTGCTACATTTTGTTACTAAAAGTTTTTTATTACTGAATTAAATTTAAGTTCACTTGCATAGGATTAGCTAAGCAAACAAATGTTGTCTGAGACTGAAATTATAAGTTCATCACCTACATGTTTGAAAATTTGACATGAGTGAACAGTTATATACACTGCTAGTTCGAGACTGACATTGGGGTAAAGATGGCACCCATTTTTATAGTCTTGACTTGAAAGTTCTGGAACATCAGTGTTCCCCCAAGGAAAATTACTATTCTCTTGTGACTTTCAAAACATCACATTTCTTATGGTACACTATATTTAATCAGTTTTTACTGTAACTTTCAAATGTTATTGTCTGATTTATTTAGAATATTTGAAGTTATGACAGCTAATCTTGTAAGTAATGTGTGCCAAGATCATCAAGCTTCAATAATAAAATTCCGTATTTCTTTCCTTAAATTACTGTCAAACTGTTATATTACTAAATGAATCTTTCTCTCTCATTTAAAGCCTACTTTTATCTTCCTACTTCTTTTATTTACAAAATTTAAATTCATTATTTTACTACTATCTACAGACCCTATTTTTAGTTATAATGTGTTTCTCTATGCTGAAAATTTACTTTCATTGTTATCTTTCAAAGTAAATGACTTTTTATTCATTGAAGTAATTATCACTGTCATCCTATCAAGCACATGGCAAAATGAGCCTTAAAATTGATATATCTCCCTTACTAAAATTTTCAGGCTATGAAGACATTAACTTAAAATTTTGACTTTCAGATTTTTATGTTTCTTTGTGATATCAGTTTATTTTCGAGTTGAAAGTTGGTTTAATATATAGATTTGGGTAGTATTATTTAACTGCTGTGTTACATGCTTTGAATTACCTATCTCTAACAGGTTATAAGGAACTTATTGATACACAGGGGTGTAAAGGTTTGGGAGAGACTATACTAGTCAAATGTCAACCTCTCCTTCATATGGTGCACCCTGTTTGCACGGACGAGGCTCTGGCGACTGAAAGATTCCCGGTATAAGGAGTCACCCACTGCATGCCAACGGACTCTGAAAGGAGGGCGGAAGAGCGGGGAGCGGTTGAGGGCACCCTTTTGCCCTTTGGGTTGAAAACGGCCCTTAAGGGCGGATGAATCAGAAAAGATCAACAGCATGGGGATGCAGAAGGCAACTAGAAACCACTGCATTAATGACCCAAAGGGTATCCCGAGGACATGTAATCCTCTCAAATTACATATATCATGATGGCTTCTTCCTGGGTAAAATATTCCGGAGGTAAAATAGTCCCCCAATTGGATCTCTGGGTGGGGACTGCTCATGGAGGAGTCATCAGAATGGATAGAAACATTCTATGAGTCTGAGCGTGGAATGTTAGTAGTCTGAATAGGGCAGGTGGGTTAGAAAACTTAAAAAGGGAGATGGAGAAGTTAGATGTTGTTGGGATTAGTGAGATTAAATGGAAGGACGCACAGGATTTCTGGTCTGGGGAACACAGGATAATTAGCACACATGCTGTCAATGGAGTCACTGGTGTAGGATTTGTAATGAACAAGAGAGTAGGGAAACGAGTGAGTTATTATGAACAGTTTAGTGACAGGATTATTTTGATGAGGTTAGAAACTAAGCTCGTTCCAACCACATTAGTACAAGTGTATATGCCAACTTGACACGAAGATGATGAAGAAATAGAAAAAATATACGCCGAAATTGAAGAATTAATCCAATATGTGAAGGGGGAGGAAAATCTAATAATAATGGGTAATTGGAATGCAATAATGAGAGAAAGAAAAGAGGGGAATGCTGTAGGAAGTTTTGGAGTAGGAGAAAGAAATGAGCAAGGAAGCAGCTTGCTAGAATTTTGTGAAAGATATAAGCTAGTAGCAGGAAACACAGTGTGTAAGAACCATGAAAGAAGAATATACACCTGGAAACATCCTGGGGATACAGGCAGATATCAGCTAGATTATATCATGGTCAAACAGAGATTCAGGAATCAAGTTCTAGACTAGTAAAGCGTACCCAGGAGCAGACATAGACTCTGACCATAATTTGATAGTAATGAAGTGCAGGCTTAAAATTCAAGCTGAATAAGGAAGCAGTATAAGCAGAACAGACTGGAAGTGAATAAACTTCAAACAATCTAGCACGAGAGAAAAATTTGCAGAAATGGTAGACTTAGGTCTAAGAAGTAACTCTGAACCGGAGCTCAACCGAGGACGAAATGGAATACATTAAAGACCGAAATAATGAAAGTTGTTAAAGAAACATTAGGCTTTAGGGAACAAGCTGCCCGAAAACCTTGGATCACAGAAGAATATTTTGGCAGCTGATGGATCAGAGGAGAAGGTACAAAAATGCTCAGGATGAAGCAGGAAGAGAAGCAGTAGAGGCAATTTAGAAATCAAATAAATAGGAAATGCAAAATAGCAAAAGAAAAATGGCTACAAGAAAAGTGTGAAGAAGTAGAAAAGGAAATGGTCGTAGGTAAATTTGATGTTGCATATAGGAAGATTAAACAGAATTTTGGAGAAATGAAGAAAAGAGGTATGAACATTAAAGCTGCCGATGGGAAACCTCTTTTAAGGTCAGAAGATAGAGCTAACCAATGGAAGGAATACATTTAGAAACTGTATCTTGGGGATGACTTGAACAATAGTGTAATGGAAAAGGAAGGTGATGTCGACATTGATGACTTATGAGATCCTTTTTTGATGACAGAATTTAATAAAGCTCTGAATTACTTGAAAGCAAATAAGGCAGTTGGAATTGATGAGATCCCTGCAAAACTTTTCAAACCTTTGGAGATGAAGGAATCAAAAGATTATTCAAGCTGATATCAAAAAGTTATGAAACAGGAGAAATTACAACTAATTTTAATAAAAATATCATCTTTACACTTCCAAAGAAAGCACAAGCTGACAAATGTGAGAATTATCGCACAATTAGTCTAACATCACATGCTTCAAAATTACTGACCAGAATAATATACAGAAGGATGGAAAGGGTAGTAGAAGAGATAGTAGGTGAAGATCAGTTTGAGTTTAGGAAAAATCGCGGTACAAGGGAAGCAATTCTGTCTTTAAGATTAATACTTGAAGGGCAGATCAAGAAAAACAAAGATACTTTTATGGCATTTGTTGATTTAGAAAAAGCTTTTGATAATGTTAGGTGGGACAAGATGTTCAAAATTTTAAAGAAGTCAGGTCCTAAAGTATCAAGATAGAAGAATACTCCTATAAACTATATAAGAATCAGGTGGCTGTAATAAAAGTAGAGAATCACGAGAGACATGTATCAGTTAAAAAGGGTGTGAGACAAGGTTGTAGTCTATACCCGTTAATATTCAACTTGTATGTAGAAGCAATGAAGAAAGTCAAAGAAAAATTTCCATGTGGCATAAGTTTTCAGGGAGAAAAATCATTATGCTATGATTTGCTGATGACATTGTCTTGTTAGCAGAGAGGACTGAGGATATTCAGAAGTTATTGAATGGCATGAACAAAATACTGAAGGAAGATTTTGGACTGAATATAAATCAAAGCAAGACAAAAGTGATTAAATGTAACAGAAATGATACCAATACTAGTAGATTAAATATAAAAATAGGATCGGATGCAATAGGAGAAGTAAGTGAGTTCTGTTACTTGGGAAGCAAAATTACAACCGATGGCCGAAGCAGGAATGATGTTAAAAGCAGAATAGCACTAGCAAAACGAGCCTTCATGAAAAAGAGAAACCTTTTAGTTTCAAATACTGATTTAGGAATAGAAAGAACTTTATAAAACTCTTTGTGTGGAGCACAGCACTTTATGGTAGCAAACCATGGACTTTAGGAATAGCGGAAATAAAGAAAATTGAAGCATTTGAAATGTGGTGTTACAGAAGAATGCTGAAAATTAAGTGGACTGACAAAGTGAAGAAATGAACGAGTTTTGGAAATGATGGGTGAGAAAAGAAGTTTGTGGAAGAAGCTTACAGAAAGAAGAGATAGGCTGGTAGGTCATATTTTGAGACATGCTGGATTGGTTAATTTGTTAGTGGAGGGAACAGTGGAAGGTAAGAACTGTAGAGGAAGACATAGATTAGAATATATGAAACAGATAATTGAGGACGTAGGTTTTAAGGGGTATGTAGAAATGAAGAGGTTAGCTCAGGATAGGAAGTGATGGAGGATTGCATCAAACCAGTTGAAAGACTGACGACGGCAAAAAAAATTGATACATGACAAGTTCTTTCAGTGTTTCTGGTAAATTATTTATTATTTCTTCTGGTAATTTATTCCAATCCATGACCATCCTGCGTATTTAATGAAAATCTTTCAACACCCCTATGCCTGAAATTGAGTGCCAGCTTGTGGTCATGGTCAAATTTTCTGTTTCATGAACTCCTCTCAATTCTTCCACCAATATCTTTCCAATGCTCAATGTTAATATATGTCTTGTTCACTCTGACCATTCTCCTCTCCCACCTCCTGTCTTACAATGAATCCCATTTCAGTTCCTATATCATATCAGTTACCGATTGTGTTCTGCACAAATTTAGCAACCCTTCTTTGCACTCCCTCCAACTCCTGCGTTTGATACCCAAAATGTGGGTTTTGTACTACACCATCATATTCAAACAATAGTCTGACTAAAGTTATGTAAACCAATTCTATAACTTCTCTGATCCATTCCCTCATCACTCTATCTCACAATTGAAGAATTTTCCTACTACCTATTTCATTATTTATTCATTAATCTTGTGGCATAGATTCCTGCTGAGGAAGGACCTCTGGGATGTGAAACATCTCATGGTTAATGTATATACATACAAGATGAATAATAATTATAGTTAAAAAATTATTATATGTTACAAAGTCATAAAATAAAATAAAGGAAACGTTAATTTTTACAACTGATTTTTGCAAAAGTCATTTAGATACAATTAATTTGTTTGTACAAATTCTTGAATGGACTAGGAGCTGCCAATAAGATAACCCCTCGGTTTTTCTTTAACTACATCTTTATTATCTACAAACTGGATGATATGGAAAGAGCCTCTGAGAAGAGTGAGCTAATCCGTACACTCAGGCGTCCCATGGACAATGGCATTGCTGGCTAATCTTTCCACCATAAAGACATTGTGGTGTAAAAGCAGCATTTTCAACATGAAATAAATAAATCTATAAACTGTTTTATACCTTTATGAAGGTTATTAAAGAGATGTGACCCAGAATAATTAACTCCTCTTTGTACTAATGAAGATGATGTTTGTGTTTTATACAGATTATTTTGTTTCTTGTATTGAAATTGTGTACCTGTAAATTAGACGTAAACAAATTAAAATTTTCTATGACACAGCATATGAGAGAATATCATATATACTGAGACGTCATTGTAAGAATGTTAGATAAATAAACAAATAAAATAAAATTCTGATATGTTTAACCGATATCCTTGTTTTGTGGATTGAGTAAATGTTGAAAAAGGAAATTATATAATCACTGCTTGGACTGAGCTTTTTATTTTTGTACAGACAAATGAAATCAGCAACTGTAAAATATATTTAAGTAGCAAGTTTTTGAAAGGTATGTGATGAGAAAATAAATAATATATTTTTTCCCTCTCTCTACCAGATGAACATGAACATGCAGAAAACACAAAATTCACAAAACCTTCTCTCTGTTGCCTACAACAATTCACAAACTGGCCCTACAATTTTTTTAAACTTAATAATTTTCTTCTTGGACTGACACTTCCTAACTTCCCCAAATATGGAACTGAGGAAATATTTAATCACTTTGAAAATCACTGTCTCCTTTTACCGTGTCAATCTTCTCCAGAAAATTCTGAACCTTAGCGTGAGAGCACACAGTTGCAGATAAGCTTCGTGACAAAACTTTCCACCCTTGCCAATTTCTGATCCTATGTATTCTACTGTGATAAATCATTGTTTGCTTAAATGTTGGAATGTTTCTATTAATTCTGCTTCTCGTCCCCTCCAGGTGATGAGTGTACACCATATTTTGGTAATTATTTCCTATCTATGGAGCAATGACTCCATAACTATCAATTGTCACATGTGCTTAAAAAACAAACAACTTCTTATTTAAAATTAAGTCACTGATTAAGGCAGCCATGTAGGAAATTTGTATTCCTTGGTTCAACTTCACACGTGACAGGATTTAATTTAGCACCACTCTTGGCAAAGCTTTACTTTTGTTCATTTGAAATGTGCTAAGATGCTGTGATGTTCGGATTTCACACTAAGCTATAGATCTAGCTATGATAGAGGAGGAATGTGAGCCAACTTTAAACTCTCAACAGGATGTGATGCTACTGAACTTACTTAATTTATTCAATGATACTAAGGAAAAAAGAAAGGCTTTTAGGCAATATAAATATCAAATGATGGGGAAAACGACCTATCATTCACCAGAGTTGAAGGTACGACAAGTGAACAATGCATAAAACAAATACAAATATATGTTTTTGGTTTAAAACTTTATTCACATAGTAGGGAAAAAAATGAGCCGCTGGTTTTGGGAGGGTTGCACACACTGAAATTTACATTGTGACTGGCTCGGCAGTGGAAGACAGGGTGGGGGAGAGGGGGGTGGGGGTGAAGCTTTATGAAGTGAACTATCGACAAGTTGGAAAAGACTAAGATAATATATATGAGAGTGTATATCACAGCCAATGGTAAATGAATACATATAACAAAAAGGAACATTGTATTACGTGAACAATAAATAAATTTTGAAGAAATTTTATCAAAATTATTGTTGATATATATATATAAAGAAAGTTAGAAAATATAATAAAAAATTACAGTAAAAATATAATAAAAGCATAATTTATTTAATTAAGATACACCAAGGTAACATATATTAATTCAAGAAATATCACACTCTGTTAACTACATTTAAAATACTAAAAAAATCAAGTACTAAATCAGAGCTTATGTTAATTATTTTAAATAAATTTATGAGGAAACTGATAAAAAGCCATTAAAATAAAATCAAATTTTATACTGCAATCTCACCTGCTGTTCCACTCGATAGAGCCGGGCCCCTATTGTCATTGGCTTTACATTTCCAGAACGGTCAATGCCTGCTAAGTAACTTCCAGGCTTTCCCAATGTCTGGTCTAATCGTCTCTGCAGTTCCTAAAAAAACACAGCCCCTTGTAATTGCATGTATTTAATTTGGGGAAACAAAGATACCAAGTAACAAATAAAATTTAAAAAATAAAACACAGAGTTTACATTGCAAAAGGCTTAATCTGTTTATCGATTATTTTAATTTAATCATAGTGTCATCTATAGTCACTGGTTCCTTTATTTTTCTTTGTTTACAGTTTTATTCAATTTAGTTTATAACAGATGTAAAAAAAAAAAAAATCATTTTCAATTTTAAAATTGTGCTGTTATATTTCGATTCAGTATAACATAATTCATGTTATATGGTATAATTTTTAATTCAGTAACTTGGATCTGATAAAATTATTTCTTCAGTTTTTAATATAAATAAAAAGTCTGTTATTGACAGAAAATAAAAGCTACAAGAATTACCAATTAAATTCAACAGCTGAGAACTGAATCATCAAAAGTCTCAATTTGGACATTTCAGAAGAAATGTTAAGCTTTTTTTTTTTTTTTTTTCAATCAGATACTGAAGCAAAATACATAGGGAAATTACAAGACACGAAATCATTTTAGTTTATAATTGAAGTGGTAGGTAGAATTACTTCAGATTATTACTGAAATGGAATGTGTTATCATATTTTAATAGAATAAAGTAATGGCAGAGAAAAGAATAGTGACTGAAGATAGTCTTGGAGTAGGAAGAGACAGAATTTAAGAGCACAGATATGTGAAACTTTGAGATGTTGATAAATATTTTATTGATTTGTGTCTAGTTTGTGGCTAGTTACTCTGTGGCACAGCGTTAAATGATGGTTTCTTTCTCTATCCCATTCTTCCAGGGGTTCCTACAGCTTTTGACCATCTCGTATATCTCAATTTCTATTGTAGACCTCCTTTTGTTATAAGTTCTATTCTTATATAGTGTCAGGGTCTTGTTGGACCATATAGGTTGATAAGGATAAAATAGAATATTTTGGCGACTGTAAACATTTATGAAGTTAACAGAACAGCCTTTGCAGGTGCTATCTCAGCATAAGGTTGTTCGTTTGATGGGAGCGCATACATCCTGAGTATACTGATTATACTAGATCAATCTACTGTTAATCTGATGTTAATGGAAGTCTACCTCAGAGACACATGCATAGTTCCTTCTCCTTCCATCAGGAACTGTTCTGTAGAGAAGAGGGGTTAACCTGTAGTTAAACTGTCTCTTGTTAGCCTAGAATGTCCAGTCAAGCATTCTATTAAGTTCTGTCTGCCATACTATCAGTTAGTTACCATCAATTATCAATAAGTTATACCAGATATTCAGCAGATAAAATAATGTACCATTTCATAGATGCTACTTGGGGATAGCCTTGCAGTAGAATGCTAGCACCAGTAATACGTGCAGTTAAGTGTTATATGGACAGGACACATAAAATACACCCAACACTCAACAAAGCTGAAGGGAGGAAGTCAGCAGCAACACAAAACAACACACAAACACAGAAAAATATATTTCGTGCAACGCAGGGCTTGCGCAAGCTCAGCCATGTACTTCTGCTAACTTGAAAAAGTGTGTTTGCCCAAAATATTGTTTTTCTGTGTTTGTGTGTTTTTTTGTGTTGCTGCTGCCCTCCTCCCTTCAGCTTTGGTGAGTGTTGGGTGTATTTTATCTGTCCTCTCCATATAAATATTGCCTCATGGCAGTTCTTTCATTCCATTGTTGACAGTTAAGTGTTATAATAGACACTAGTTAATTGTCTTTATCATTTATTTTAGGATAGATATCTCAGCTAGGTGATAACTCCAAATGAAACTAATGGAGGTGGTGTCAGCATAGAACAAACTATTTCTTGATGTATTGGCTGTACAGGTAACATGCACCATGGTTTGTAAAGACAATGTTTTGACCATCACACTGTGGTCTTCTTCTTAGGCAGAACTGAATTTTCCACTGACGTTGTCTGCTGTTATATACCTGTAGCCCACTGTCCATCTAGAGAGAACTTTGGTCCACCTGGCCAATTGGGATGCCTGATCTACCATGTGGTTTGTTGGCCAGGGGGGTGCGGCGTGGTATGGTGGGAGCCACTGCATGACTTTCTCTGATTGCACATTCAGAATTATAGATCATATAACACAGAGAAGTCAGCCACTGCAAGGAATGCAGCATTGAATAGCCATGCCATTAATTTTTAAAAAAATTCTGGTCTGATATGGCAAGAGGTTCATTGGTGGACCAGAAGGATGAAGGAGGCATTGGATATTGCCAACTGCCTATGTATTATAAATGACGATAACTGACTTAAGCTTCACTATGTATGATTTTTTTTAATGTGGATTGAACAGGTCACGCTTCTACTCATGGCTAACGAAACAAGTGGGGGATTAGGCATCCCTTCAGGCCAGGTGTACCGAACTCTCTTGGCAGATAGTAGCCCAACATGGGTATATAACAACATGCAAAAGTGGAAAACGCTGTTACGCCCATGAACAAGACCACAGAATAAGGGTCAAAACATTGGCAGGTTTTCCATGGTTTCCCCAAATCACTCCAGGTGAATGCTGGGATACTTCCTTCAAAAGGGCCATGGCCAAATTCCCACACATTCCTTGACCCCAGACCCATTCTGCCTCTAATGACCTTGATGTTGACAAGGTGTAAAGCCATAAGTAAAAAAATAAACATTGGCTTTATACACCATGTTGCAGCATCACCTGGACAGCCAAGAGACTGACTCTGGCTGTGGAATACTACATCATCATTAATAGCCCATAAGAACAAAAGATCAAGATGCAAGATAAGAAGAGATCAAGATCAAAAGACACAAGAGGCGAGATATACAATATCAGAAGAGGGCTAATAAAATCCAGAAGGTTATTCGATCCACTCTAAGGCTGTCTCCCACATCAAACTACACCTTATAATAGGTTATTTCATTTTTTTGGTTCATATCTCTTTGTCTCCAATTTGCTAGTGCTTAATTAGAAATTCTGTTTCTGTGTTACTGGTTAACTGTAGAAGAATAATGAAAAAAGTAATGGGGTTTGTAAACCTAATAGAAATACATGAACTTCAAGTAGTCATAGGGGAAGAGTCCTGGTTAAAAGAAAGAGTACTGGACAATGAGGTTTTTCCCGATGGTTACAAAGTGTACCACATAGATAGAGGAGCATATGGGGGAGGGGTATTCATTCTGGTGTTCAGAGATCATGACCATGAGTTACTTGGGGTAGACTTCTGGGGAAGTAAAAACGAAAAAGTCAATGTGTTGGTTGCATACTGCAGTGGAAGAATGAATAAAAAAGATGAGGTTCTTGGGGAGAAACTAAATTCATATTCAGAGTTCAGAAGTGAGCATAGAATGGTCATTATTGGTGGGGATTCGAACTAACCAGGTGTCAACTGGGTAGGAAATAAGATTAATAGTACAAAGGAACAGAGATTTTCAAATACCTTAGTAATGGAAGAAGGCTTTACACAGGTGGTTAAGCAAAAAATAAGGGGACTAAACATGTTGGATATTTTTCTAATAAAGCCAGATGATAACCTAATCAGGTGTCAAGTAACGGAAGGGATAAGTGATCACAATGCAGTTCTGATGGATATTAAAGGATTCAGTAAACCAGTGGCCAGAATTGAAGGGGGGAATGTGTACAATTATAAAAGGGCACAAATATTGGAACTGAAAAGATATTTCAGGGTAAATTTCATTAAATGGAAGATTGGCACATGTGCAGTGGAGACAAAGTGGGAAGAGTTCATGGAAATAATAAAAAAAGGGTGAAGAAACAGAGAATAGAGAGAAGTACAAAACCATACTAAAACAGGGAGGTGAGGAGGTTAAAGAAATTGGTGAGATGAGAACATAACAGAGTTAAGAAACACCAAGGCAGCAGGGAAGTCATGAAACAACAAACCAAGGAATTAATAATGTCAAAGAAACTGGCTAAGGATGAACTTATGAAGAATATTATTGGTGCAGGGGGACCTCTGACTGATGCATCTGGAAATTTTTAATTTAATTTATTTTAATTGCAATGGAGCACACGCTCCGGTGGCAATTTCCCTACACACCCAACTTCCCCTATCCTGCACCCACATACATTTGCCCTCTACAAATTTTGGTAAGTTATTCATCATTTCCCTTGGTAACTCATTCCAATCCCTGACACCCTTACCTAAAAAAGAAAATCTTCCCACACTCTTGTGCCTGAAATCGAGTTCCAGCTTGTGGTCATGGTCATCTTTTCCCTTCCATGCACTTCTTTTCATACCTACTGAAAAAATCTTTCCATGCCTCATCACCAGTATACACCCTGTACACTCCCATGACCCTCCTCATCCTCCTTCTGTCTTGCAATGAATCCCATTCCAGCTCCTTTATCATATTTGTCACTGATTGCATTCTGCAATAATTTCCAGAAACAAATCTCGCAGCGCTTTTTGGTACCCTCTCTAATTCCTGTATTTGATACGCAAAATGTGGGTACTACACTACCATATTTGAACAATGGTCTGACCAAAGTTTTGTAACCCACTTCCTTTACATCTCTCATGCATCCCCTCATCACTCTCTTCAACAATTGCAGAATTTTGAAACCTTTTCCTACCACCTGTCCACTGTGTCCTGCCCAGTTAAGCTTGTTAACAAAAGTGATGCCAAGATGATTTCAAGTCTTCAGCAAGAAATTATTTCCCCACTTTATAATCACAATTAACCTTTTGTTTTTTATTTGTGTATCTAATAAGCTGACTTTTCTTTGCATTTACCTTCATTTACCTGGATATCCTATCCAGATCAACCTGCAACTGTATCAATCATTTTGATCCTTTTATATAGCATTATGTCATCTGCAAACAATCTAATTTCAGATAGTAAACAATCAACACAATTATTCATTAGAATAATGAACAACAATGGTCCCAATACGCTACCCTATGGAACTCCAATGTTTGCTTCCACTTCCTTTGATACCATGTTTCCTACCCTAACTTTCTGTTTTCTACCTTTTAAAAATCTTCTACCCACCAAATCTCTTTCTCATCCACTCCAATAGTTTTTACCTTATTTACTACCATTTTATGGCTCACTCTGTCAAACGCCTTTGAAAGATCTAGTGCTACACTATCAATTTGGCCTCCCTGGTCCATTTCATATGAAATATCTTGCATATATCCTGCCAACTGAGATTCGCATGAACATCCTTACTTGAACCCATGTTGCCCACTTGAAAACCACTTACGTTCCTCACATACATATTCTGATGTGGTTGCATATCAATCTTTCCATTAATTTACCTACCACTGATGTCAAACTGATTGGCCTGTAATTCTCAACTCTATTTCTCACCCCTCCTTTATGTACCAGTACTACTATTGCACTTTTCCAGTCCTGGGGTAAGCAGCAAGTATCCAGACTCAATTTAAATAATATTTCAACATAAGGTACAATGTCACATCCAACTATCTTTAAGATATCTGTAGTAATATTATCTACACCAGCCCCTTTATGTTTTTACAGCTTGCTTATTTCCTTCATGATTTCCTCAGGATGAATTTCAAATTTTTTGGTATCTTCATTTCTAATCGTATTGTTAAGCTCGTTCTCTGAATTAGACCCCCCCCCCCCCCCCATTTCTGATTCATTGTCCCTAATGCTCTCAGTAAACCAGTTACTTAAAATCGTCAGTAACTTCTTCTCCATCCTTATCTATAAGCGTCTCTACACCCTCCCTTCCCCTCAGTTTCCTGATATAGCCATAGAAATTTCTAGATGCATCAGTCAGTGGTCCTCTTGCACTGACAATACTCGTAATAAAACCATCTTTAGCCACCTTCTTTGCTGTTATTAAGTCCATGTTTACTTGTTTTAAATATTCCCTACTACCCTGCTGTCTCTTAACTCTGTTATGTTCTCTTCGTACCAACCTCGTTAACCTCCTCACTTCCCTGTTATAGTACACAGTTTCTCTACTTGTCTTTATTTTCTGCTTTGGAATAAATTTTTCTTCCCCCTTTCTTATTATCTCCTTGAACTCTTTCCACCTTGACTCTACTGTACTTGTGCCTTCCTTCCATTTGCTGAATTGTTTTCTGAAATATCTCTTCAAATTTTAAATCTGTGCCTTTTTATAACTGTACCTATTTCCCCCTTCAATTTTGGCTGCTTGTACACTGAATCCTCTAATATCCATTAGAACTGCTTCATGATCACTTATTCCTTCTGCTACTTGACACCCCACAAGGTTTCATCGGGCCTTATTTCTAAAGCTATATCAGGAAACTGATGGGAAAAGAGGGTATTGAGACAATTATAGATAAGGATGGAGAAGAAGTAACTACGAATTTGAAAACAGCAGAGTTATTGAGTAACTGGTTCAGTGAGACCATTAGTGTCAATAATTCAGAGGTTATATCGGGAAATGAGCCTATCTGCACAGTTGGAGATGAGCAGATTAGAAAATTTGAAATTAAATATGAAGATATCATGAAGGAATTAAGGAATCTAAAAAAGAATAATATATTGATAATATTAATACAGACGTTTTGAAGATAGTATGATGGGATATTATACCTTACCTTGAACATTATTTAAATTGAGTTTTGATGCTTGTTGTTTACCAGATGACTGGAAAAATGTGATAGTAGTACCAGTCCATAAAGGAGGGGTGACAAACAGGGTCAAAAACTATAGGCCAATCAGCTTGATATGAGTGTTAGGTAAATTTATGGAGAGATTAATATGTAACCATATTAGAAGTGTCTGTGAAGAATGTAAGTGATTTTCAAGTTGGCAACATGGCTTTAGACCAGGATATTAATGTGAATCTCAGTTAGTAGGCTATATGCAAGTTATTTCTGATGAAATGGACAGGGGAGGTCAAGTTGATAGTGTAGCATTAGATCTTTCATTGTCCTTTGACAGAGTGAGCCATAAAATGTTGCTAAATAAGGTAACTACTGTAGTTAATAAAAAGGCGATTCACTGGATAGAAGAATTCCTAAAAGATAGAAAGCAAAAAGTTAGTGTAGGAAATGCTGTATCAAAAGAAGTAGGAGTGAACATGGGAGTCCCACACGGTAGTGCATTGGGACCATTGTTATTCGTTATTCTAATGAATGATTGTGTTAATGGTTTACTGTCAGAAGTTAGTTTGTTTGCAGATGACATAATGTTATGCAAAACGATCAAAACAATAGGAGACTGTAAACAGCTGCAGGGTGATCTAGATAGGATAACTAATGGGGTGAGTAACCATGTGATGAAGATAAATGCAAACAAAAGCCATCTTATTAGGCTATTATGATTATAAAGTTGGAAAGGAGCTACTTATTGAAGACTCGAAATTTAAATACCTTGGCATAACATTTGATAGCAAACATAACTGGGCAGGACACATTGGACAGGTAATAGGGTTAAAGGCTCAAAATCCTTTACCTGTTGGAAAGAGTGATGAGGGGATGCACTAGATAAGTAAGGGAATTGGGGTACAAAACTTTGGTCAGACCACTGCGGTATATGGTGGTGTAGTTTGGGGTCCACATTTTGGTTTCAAATACATGAGTTGGAAGGGGTGCAGAGGAGGGCTGCCCAGAAATTTCTTTGGAAATTACCGCAGAACACAATCGGTAACTAATATGGTAAAGGAGCTGGAGTTGGATTCATTGGAGGATAGAAGAGAGGATGAAAAGTCATGGGAGTGTACAAGGCCTATACTGGTGATGAAGCATGGAAAAATTAAAGAGAGGTGCTTGGAAGGGTAAGGTTGACCATGACCACAAGCTGGTACTTGATTTCAGGCATAAGGGTGTGGGAAAATTTTCTTTTGTAGGAAAGGTTGTGGGGGACTGGAATAAATTACCAAGAGAAGTGATGAATAATTTACCGGAAACACTGAAGAAATTTAAAGTAAATTTAGTAGAGGACAAAATTAGGTTGGAAGAGGAAACGAGAAAGAGTAGTGTGTAGGAAGATTGCCACCCGAGTGGGCACTTCATCGCAATTTTATCAATTATATATTCTTTTCAGGTTCTTCCTTCTTACATTCTGATCCAATGCCCAGACTATTGCAGTTGCTCCACACTTTGAACAGCTTTTTATTTAATTTCTGCCTAACTTACGAAACTCAGGAGGGTCTTCAATGAAAGTCCATCTCTATGATTTCACCTTCTTTCAGTTTTTTTCTATAACAGTATGACATTTTGTTCCACAATTTACAACAGGATCCATGATAACTTTATAAATATTTATTATTGTCTGAATGCCTATCTCAGAGGCTAAAAAAAAGGGAAATTCAATCACCTCAGTTGCTCACTTGGTTATCTGTTCTATATCTGTTATCTTCTTCATATGACCTTTAATGCTGAAAATGCCCCCCCCCCCCCCCAAATATTTATATTTACCACATTCATTCACTACTAAGTTATCTGATTCTTTCAGCCATGATAAAGTTTGCCCAACAACTAGTTATTTAAGGTGATGTTAATTTTCAATCCCGAGTTATTATTTTAGTCTACTAACTTCCTTATCATGTATGCTAAGATCTCTAAATCCACTGCTACCATCAACTGGTTGTTCACTAATAGCAGATGATATAAACAATTTGTATCCATTATGCTCTATGTACTTTCTTTGGATTTCTCATGAACATTAAATATACATTTTTAATAAAGTTAATCTTGCTTCTATCACTTGCTGATTACAAAAGGTTGGGGGAATTTTTTCCCAATTCTTACCATTTCTTCCACATTCATACTAATGCTTCAAATGTTTTTTCTTTTAATTATTTTTTACATAATCAAAATTACTATTTTCCAAAACTTCAAAAAGTTTATATAATACCATCAGAGAAGAGAACATGTCTTCTTTACTTTTTTAAGAATGCTGATTAAAATGCACACTCAGTTTGTGAGGATTCATATATGAGTTCAGCGACACACAATGTCAAATCCAGTAGAGGTTATTTTCTCATTATGAGCCACCATCACTACAGTCATATTGACATTTACCTTGAAAGTGTGAAGATATGTTAGGCTATATACTTTGTTCCTGCGTAAGAAAAGCCATTTATTACTGTCTCATCCCTAATGTTAGAGGTGCATGTAAAGTTGTGATTGCATTGAAAGTATCTCAACACAATGCAGCGATATTTTGAAGGAAGTAACCATGTCACATTCTTGAGTTTGTATGAATCATCTGGATATTTTTTGTTCAATCTGTAGTCAGTTCACTCCAAAAGCCACAGTGATGGAATATCACTGAAATTGTTAGAAAAAGCACAGAGACTGTACTTCATTTGTCCTATTGGGGACCAACACAAGTCTCAAGTTACTTGTGCAGTTACAGTTAGAGAGTGGATGAAGAGCAAAAATAGGCAAATGAAATTTGTAGTTCCTTTTACTGGACCAAACCTAAATACCATGTAATATACTGTTTCTTTTTCTTTCTAAAGTACAAAATTATTCTTCAAAGAATAAGTAGATGACAACGTATAACATGTGTTTTGCAGTGAAAACAGTGCTACATGTAATAGATTTTGGTGTTTCAATTGCCCCTTCGAATGCAGAAAGTGAAATGTATTATGTTGCTAACATCTCAAAAGATTTCTGAGAAGAATATACCCTTGAAAGTGAAATACGGAATCTTGATTATATCTATTTGTGAGAAATTACTACAAAACAAATTAACAGTCATTAAAAAATATTAGTGATTTTGAGTGGACTGCAGATAATATACATCACACACTGAGCTTTTCAGATTCTTAATAGTCAAATAATCTTCCTCCAAGTATTTCTTTGAAGAATAGTGCGAAATGAAATTTTTATATTTCCATAAGCAACTGTTTATTTTCACTAAATATATTCGTCAGTATCATAAACCACTTCATACAACCAATGGTAGTAGCTTTTTATTTTCTTCTACATTGTTACTGAAATTTTTTTTATCAACCAGTCAAAATAATTATGTGCAACTTACAATGATAACCTATTCCATAATTTTGACTGTCAAAATTGCACAGGTGCCTGGCTCTGATGGAAGGGGTTCTTTTCTTTTTCAAATGACATTTTTTTAAATGGATTTCTTCACTTAAGCAGTGCCAAGAACACACGTAGTGTACTCCAGTTACATTTTATCCTTATTCTGTGAGCATCCCAAAAAACTGTGGCTATTACTTTGCCAAATTATTTCACCATCTTTGCCTTCTTTGGAGCCAGTTTGTCTTAAAAAATCCACTGTTTAGACAGTTCCTTAGTTTTTGGAGTATGGTCGTGTATCCATGTTTCATCCACAGATATGAATCGACATAGAAATTGTAAGTACCTTATAATTTGTTAAATTCTACATTTCTTGGCTACAGGGCATAGGGGATGGTGTAAGAACTTGTAAAATTTCAAACCTTGTTTTTACAGGATATGGCTAGTGGGAATCCTAAAGAAGCTGATACTGCAGCTCTTTTCTGAATATAGGGCAATTTAAAATAAGACAAGTAACTCAACATGTAATAACAGCCTTAAAAAAAAAGTTAATAATAGAAAACAAGTGTTAAACTCACCTAAATCATTGCAATCCTCAATAGTTCAACTTGTAAACACTCAATTTTTGTTAAGCAACAACATCGTCATTTTTCAACAGTTTTTGACGTAGTGAAAAGCATTAATAATATACAATAAAATAGAAGAAACTAAATTTTGCAATATTTAAATCATAATACATAGTTTAAAACCATTTAAAGTAAGAAAACACAAATTTCTAAGTAACCGACACTTTCAAAAATTAAAAACAACATATTTAAAGCATGTCTGATACTAAACGATATGATTCTTACAACTTAAATTCTTTCTGAAAATTGCGTTAAACTTTTAGAGAAGTTCGGTACAGTAAATAAAGTTTGATAGGAGTTTTTAAAAGACACTGCATCCAAATTCACACGTTGCCGGCCTATATAAATTTTTTACAGCTAATGTAAGCCCAGTCAGGGAATAAAATTACTTTCAAAAGATGTATTCCTATCCATAAAGTTTTCGACAAAAGTTTAAGAGGGGTAAAATAATTGTAATCTTTGTCTCTAAATAATATTTAAGTTTGGAAGCCCTACTGCAGGTATCTTGGAAGCACTATATCCTGGGAGTCACGTGGTTTAGACGAAATTGGTGCCCTATTTAGGGTCTTCCGAGGGTTTTTTTGGCAGTTGGGCCTGGAAATTCATGCGAGTTGGACCCACATCGCTCGGGAGTGAGAAACAGGAGTTGGTGTTACTGCCATGACATCAGCCAACATGCTGGATGGCAGACATAATGGTTTTCTTTGAAACAGTGCAACTTGATCGGGACAGTGACTATGTAACTTAAAAATTTTCAAGGGGTTTTGCTATCTGTCTTCTATGATTCATAACTTGCAAACTTTGGAAAAGGACATCCGATCACCTAATTAACTGTAATTGTGAACTTTTTGTAACCTATCTGTTAAATTTTGTAACTGCGTGACAAAATTTTGTTCTCAGAACCACGAGTTAGAGTGGATAAAATATTAGTGCATTTCATTTTCAAAGTAATTATTCTATGTTTATTCAAGTTAAAAAAGCAGTTTTACAGTTTTCAAGATAGTAATTTCAATATTTTTAATTTCAACATTCTTCGGCATTCGCTTGGAGTGGAAGTTTGTATCTAAATTATTTATTTTCGGCTAAACGATTAAAGTTAGGATATTTTTAATAATAACTAAAGTTAACATTTATTTAAAGATCTAGCGATTTGTAGAGTTTCAGAAAGATTGAATTATTTTTAATTTCAAGGTCAGATTAGCCAATGTTACTTCAGACGTGTGATTTCATATCTGATCAGCCACCCCTGGGAGCGAGGAAGTAGATACATTCTCACGGTTCGCGTGAGAAAGCGGTCGCTAGGAATCTTCGAGTAATATAGATGCGTGCATGCAGTTGTTCGGCCTCAGTCTGCCAGGAACCGCCAACGCGATAACACGTAGCTCAGTAGGCAAGGAAAGTTTTATATCAAACATATCAGTGATAGTTTATTTTGGAATAATGCCACTTCTTTTATTCAAGTTAACCTTAATGTCGGGTTAAAATAGTATTTCTTCAAGTGAGGCCTCGAGGTTGTTTGATTTTACTAAGCTGATGAACAATGGGAGCGTGTGATTCTCTTTTGTCAAATTAGTACAACTAGAAGTTTGAACTATTGGGGTGTGGTCTGGCTCGACTGGTTAAGCGAACTTGTAATACATTACTTTGGAAAAGTCGTCTGATTGCCTGTACAGTTTTTGGCTTTGTGAACTTTTGGAAGAATATACTTATTTAAATGGCAATGAACTACTTATCCTTATTGAACTTTACCTTTTCATAGTTTTCTGGTTAAAAACCTATGTGGCGGCCGTATCATCTTTACTAAGTCAAAAACTGTTAAATCCAAGGCTACACACGGTTATAGTTAAGACAACGTGTTTATGCTCCACCCCAAGCATAAGCTTTTCGTCTTACATTTTGTTTTGATATCAATATATATTAATGGTGAAATCTGAACAATGACTTTCTTTTCAT
This sequence comes from Vandiemenella viatica, assembly GCA_031002005.1. NCBI lineage: Eukaryota > Metazoa > Arthropoda > Insecta > Orthoptera > Morabidae > Vandiemenella > Vandiemenella viatica. The sequence continues at coordinate 367,639,773 of CM061920.1, read as the reverse complement.
AGTTTGTTTAAACCCTATTCTCTCAGAAGGTTAAATTGGGAGTGGCGACCATTGTAATAAACATTGAATTTAATTTCCTAAGGTATATTCACGATCTACAATCATCTTGAACATTTGGAATGCTATTTTAATATTTGATAAAATTTATCTGGAAGTGCAAATTACTAGTTAAGATGTGCTAGTCTGATATGTACCCCGATATGCAGCCTTGCCCCTTACAAAATTCATTAATTTTTGCCAAAACAACATGATAAATTTAAATTGCAACCATTAATAACCATTCTACGCTCACATCTGAACTGTGAATACAAATTTAGTTCCTCCCCAAGAGTCTCATATTCATCATTCTTCCACTACAGTAAGCAGCCAACACACTGATTTTTCTTTTTTTAGCACCCCCAGAAATCTTCTCCTAGTAACTGATGGTCTATGAACACCAGAGAGCTGTAATAAGATTTGCTAATCAATATGAATACCACTTCATCAATTGCTCCTCTATCTCTGCGGTACACCCTAAAACCATTGGGAACATCCTCATTGTGAAGTATTCCTTCTTTTAACCAAGACCTACCCCTATAATTACTTGTGGTTTTTACATCTATATTAAATTTTCAAATTCTATTACTTTGTTTATTATACTTCTACAGTTCACTGAAATCACTAATTATTGACTTTGTGATATGTTCAGTATTAACATTTTTTCCTGTCTTACCCTAGTATTTCAACAGCTTTTTCTATTTATTTGGCAGCAGTGGATTTTCAGTGGATAATCAGGATGCCTTAAATCACTTATTTTATCACTTCAAATCACAGTGATGGAATGTTACCTAAAAAAAAGCACAGTCCTGACTCCATCATATCTGGAAGTAAGTTCCGTTATAGTTTTAGCCAACAACTAAGAAAATATCCCCTTCCCCCTGTTGTTTAGGTGTGGGCCATGCCTAGTGAAACCCACCTACCAATTTTGTCCACAGATTGAACCCTCAAGACAGAGTTAATGCCTTTCCCATGATGTACCTCAGTTTTGATGTTTACGCACCTCTCAGTGTGGTTAAACAATTAACCAGATACATGCAGGAATTTAAAATTCATAAAGGACAAATGTGTAGGCTAGTGATAGATGTAAAGAGAAATTGCCTCCGGAGCAAGTGTGCTCCACTGAAATAAAATTAAATATGCTGTTTGGAGTGTACAACTTTCTAACATCTGCCATATACTAAGAGGCATCCATACCAGATGCAAACTCCCTCCCCCACCTCTCTCCTTTTCCCTCTCCTGCCTCCAGTCCCTAGAGTTTCCCATTTAACAATAAAATACCTATTTAAGACTGCTCTAAGTTCTTTTTCAGTAAGAGTCTAAAATAGAAGACAAATTATGCATCCCTCTATAACTTCTATCAATAAAGCCTAGTGAAAATCTTGTAGGGTGTCAAGTAACTGAAGGAATAAGTGATCACTCTGTGGTACTGATGGATATTAGGGGATTCAGTAAACCAGAGGCCAAAATAGATTGGGGAAAAAGGCATAATTATAAAAAGGCACAGACTATAGAATTGAAGAAATATTTCAGGGAAAAGTTCAGCAAATGGAAGGATGGCACAAGTACAGTGGAGGTGAAATGGGAAGAGTTTAAGGAGATAATAAAAAAAGGACGAGGAAATGTTTATTCCAAAACAGAAAATAAAGAGAAGTACAGAACCTACATACTACAATAGGGAAGTGAGGAGGTTAAAGAGGCTAGTGAGATGGGAACACAACAGAGTTAAGAGACAGGGAATACTTAAAACAACTAAACAAGCAATTAATAAGAGCAAAGAGAGAAGCAAAGGATGGGTTTAGAATATTATTGGTGCAGGAGGATCATTGAACAATGAATCTAGAAATTTATATGGTTATATTAGATAACTGAGGGGAAGAGAATGTTTTCAGACTATTTTAGATAAGCAAGAAGTTGAAGTAACTAAGGATTTTAAAATTGCAGAGATATTGAGTGACTGGCTTAGTGAGACAACTAGGGACACACTCATCCATTGATTTTTTTTTGAAAGAGGGGGGGGGGGGGGAAGGGAATGAATCAGAGGAGAGTAAACTATAAATGAGGAAACTACAAAATTTGAAATAGATTCTTAGGAAATTATGAAGGAACTCATAAAGCCAAAAAAATGTAAAATAACAATATTACTACAGATTTATTAAAGATTGTGGGATACACTATTGATCCTTACCTTGAAATTTTATTTAAAATGAGTCTAGAGTGTTGCTGCTTACCAGAGGATTGGAAAAGAGTGATAGTGCAACCAGTTCATAAAGGAGAGGTTACAAATAGGATTGAAAATTACAGGCCGGTTAGTTTGACATCAGTGATAGGCAAAATGATGGAAACATTGATATGCAACTATATCAGAAATGTCAGTGAGGCAAGAAACTGGTTTTCAGATCGACAACGTGGCTTTAGGCAAGGATATAAATGTGAATCTCATATGGTGGGCTATATGTAAGATATTTCAGATGAATTGGACATGGGAGACCAAGCTGATAGTGTGGCACTAGATCTTTTTAGGCATTTGACAGAGTGAGCCATTAAACAGTTTTAAATAAACTGAAATCTATTGGATTGGATAAAAATGTTGCTTGCTGGGTAGAGGAATTCTTAAAAGCCAGAAAGCAAAGTGTTAGAGTAGGAAATATATTATCAAAAGAGGTGGAAGTAAATATGGGATTGCCACAGGTACCATTGGGACCATTACTGTTCATTATTCTAATGAATGGCTGTGTTGATAGGTTATGGTCAAAATCTTGGTATTTTGCAGATAATATAATGGTATACAATAGTATCAGAAAAGGTGGAGACTGAACAGCTGCAGGGTGACCTGGATAGAATATCTAAATGGATAGGTCAGCATGGAATGAAGATAAATGCCCAGAAGAGTCAGCTTATAAGGTAAACTGATAAAAAAACTAAAGGTTAATTATGATTATAGGGTGGGGTCAGAATTGCTTGTTGAAAGCTTGAAGTGTAAATATCTTGGCGTAACGTTTGATAACAATCTCAATTGGGCAAAGCACATTGGGAAGGTGGTAGGAAAAGGTTATAAAATCCTTCTTTTACTGGAGAGGGTGATGATAGGATGTACCAGAGAAGTTAGTGAGTTGGGTTACAAAACTTTGTTGGTTGAATATGGTGGGGTAGTTTGGGACCCACATTTTGGTTATAAAATACAAGAGTTGTAAGGTGTGCAAAGAAGAGCAGCTAGATCTGTTTGTGGAAATTATCGCAGAACCCAGTCAGTAACTGATATGATAAGGGGGCTGGATTGGGCTCATTGAAGGAAAGGAGGAGGGTGAAGTGAGTGTTGGGAATATACAGGGCATATGTTGGTCATGGGGCTTGGAAGGATATTGGTCAAAGAATTACGAACAGTGCATGGAAGAGGAAAGGCGACCATGACCACAAGCTTATGCTCAATTTCATGCATAAGGGAGTGGGAAAATTTTCTTTTGCTGGTAAAGATGTCACAGATTGGAACAAATTACCAAGTGTAATGGTGAATAATTTTTCAAAAACGCTTAAGGAATTTAAAATTAAAATTCGTAAATCAGAATAGTAAAAGGGGGAGGAATTTAGCATTCCAATTATAAAAGAAAATTAATATATATATATAAAATGGGCAATTAGATGACTAGGGAAATTGGCACCAGAGAGCTGCTCCATCAAAATTAAATTAATAATATTAATAAAAACTGATATGTCTGGGAATATTCTCCAGCATTTTGGCATATTTAATATATCATACACATGTCATAAATCACCTTCTTTGTAATTGTTGCTCATGCTAGCAATCAGATTTCCACATTTATGAACACACACATAAGGATAATTCCTATTAATAAACTACCACATATGATATTTGCAACACATGCAAAATTTTCAACACACTCTTTTACAGTAGTCATGCTGATTCCATAGAGATTACCTCACCAAAAAGTTATTTACTACACACACCAGATGTACAAGAGGGGGAAGACATTCTGGGAGTGTATAGCACATAAATTGATGAAGAGACTTGGAAGGATATTGATAGAAGAATTATGACTAGTTCTCAAAAGAGGAAAGTTGACAATGACAGCAAACAGGCACTCAATTTCACGCATAAGGGAAAATGAATATTTCCGTTTATACATCAGCGATAAATTACCAAAGGAGGTGCTGAACAATTTACTGAAAACACTGAATGAATTTAAAATTATTGTTTGTAAAAGGTAAAAGTTTGTTGGTGGGTTAGCTAATTGAATTTAAAGAAATAAAGATTAAAAATAAGAAATGAGAAAATAGGCATGTCGGAAAATTGCCATTGGACCATATGCTCCTCACTAGAAATTAAATTAAATTCTACTGTTCTTACTCCCACTTGCCTAGAAAACACAACAAATCATCCTTTTTCCAGTTCCCTGATGTCTCCCTATCAGCTCTGCTTTCTTTCGTTCAGCACCTCCATATTTTTCTCAGCAAATCCATTGGTATTTGTACCCCATTCCAGGAACATGCTCTCGATTCTGAAGCAGCAAAATAAACCTAGTCATCATTATTCAGTGAAGCATGGTATATATAATTAGGAAACATCCATAAACTATGTGGTACGGTCTGGGGGGGAGGGGTTGACTGGAAAGCTACACTGAGCTACGCGAGGGTAAGGGGGGGGGAGCATGAGACAGGCCATGTAGCTTTCTATTTATATTATTTGTCACAGTTAAAATAAGGTACAGAAAAAACACCACCATGTGAAAATTTATTTCCATCATTTAATTATCTCTGTATGTAATTTACAATAGTCTAATAAGAGAAAACAGTACAAAATGTCTTCTGGAATCTATAGGGTAATAAGCTACGTACTACATGGGGAAGGGAGGAAGGGGGGAGGGAGGAAGGGTTCACTGGAGGACAAAATGGAGCTACATAGTTTATGGATGCTCCCTTAGTTCCTTTGGCAAAGTAGTTGTTTGCATTTAAATAGATTATCTTTATTAACTGTGATGGATCACACATTCCAGAGGCAATTTTCCTACACTAATGATTTTTAGGCATTTTTCCTTTAAATCCTTTTCATTTGAGGGATTGACTATGCAGTAACTTGCATCAAATTTTGGCTTACTTCCTTCTTCTCTAGTTTAAATTCTAATCTTAAAGATTTTCAGTTTAAATAAGAATCACACTTGACTTAGTCCTCATACACGCTTCAAAGTGGTAATAACCTTATATAAGATGAAGTACAGACCTTTATGCGCACCATCATATTAAGGTGCCCTTGACTATACTGTTCTATAACATCCCGAACATCGTATGGTTTTCTTGCTTGCTGAAACTTCCTTCTGGCAACAAAATATTTTATTTTTCGTATTGCTCTTATGGCATTTCGGTGTGCTTCAGTTAACCTAAAAAGAAAAAAAAAATATTTTTTTTAAATTGGAAGTTTATGCTGAAAAGTAAGATATTTATCATTAGATAAATACCTAACTATCATATTTAATGTATCCTCACAAGTTTAGCTTCCACATCACACAGACACAATGACTCATTTTTTTTTCTTAAAGTATTATAGTCGCAGATATCTGTTAATTAGGAAATATCCCAAAAAGACTGAAGAGTGAAGCATCAATACAGTCAATAATACAATTATGTTACACATTGGCAAGAAAAAAATACAGAAACAAGTGAAAAACGTGTGGACAGAAGAACAAAGGAAACATTAGATCAAAAGAATGAAGAAATATTTGGAAAAGAGAAAAGAAAGCTTGATTTCACAACGTCCAGAGCTGACGAAAATTCAAAACAAGGAGACCTTGTATACTGGTAATGGAAGATAAGTTCAGCCAAATGTTAAAAAAATTAAAACAAATTAGTACCAGTTCATACCATTTAATGAATATTTTGAGTATTAATTATGATGGAGCACATACTCACTGGCACAACTGTTTTTTCCAGTATCCAAATTTTTCTTTAAATTCTGATAACTTGTAAGCATATGCTTCCAACTGTATCAGTAGTAGTATTTTATTTGTCCTCTAAATCATAAACATGTACTTTATGATGGTATAAGACACGCCAATTATAAAATTTGATTTATATTAAATTATTTATATTTACATTAAATTATTTATATTTACATTACACTATTTCCATTAAATTAATTCATATAATTCAAATATTCTTCTACAGAGTAAAAGGAGTGGTATTGAAGGTATGACATCAACAACTTCTCAAAAATTCCCCTTTCTGATGTTGCTTTTACATTATGTGGTAATTTATTGGAAAGCTTATCCATATGTGAAATGTCCTATGTGAAGAGGATAGCGAAATGAACCACCACCAACCTTAGATGATGGTTTCGTAGGGTGAAGATATAAAAAAAACACAAAAACAGGAAAAATAATGAATATTTTGGGACTTGGCACTTAGCCAACATCTGTGATGTTCTCCTGTTGAGGAAGGGTTAAGTCCCGAAATATTCATTGCTTTTCCTGTTCTTGTTTTTTTTATGTCTTCACCCCACGAAACCATCATCTAAGGTAAGTGGTGGTTCATTTCACTATCCTTTTATATATATACTAGACGACCCGTGCGAAAATTTCACAAATAAAATGCAATCAATAGTGAGGTAGAATATGATGTCACCAAAGCTGAGTCATTACTCTTCTTACTCTCACTTCATTTATCGATTTTGGTTAGAAATCCAGGGAAATAAATGGCTCGAAACACAAAATACGTATTTTATAAATATTGACATTTGTGCCTTTTAAGGATCGAATTACGAAAAATACCTCTCTTAGAATATAATGATACCACGGCGGAAACCTTAGTCTTTAATATGATATCTCATTTATCAATATCGGTTAGATATCAAGGGAGATAAATAACTCGTGACACAAAAATGCGTTGGAAAATCATTTGTACTTTTTCCCTTTAAGGGTTGAATTCCAAAAACTTCTTTATTAAAATATAATTTCGCCAAAGCTGAGACATTATTCCTCATAATCTTACTTGATTTATCGATTTTGGATAGATATTCAGGGCGATAAGAGGCTCGAGACACAAAAAACGCATTTTAGAAAAATTGACATTTTTGCCCTTTAAGGGTCGAATTACGGAAAATTCCTTTCTTAAATTATAATGTTACCACGGCGGAGACCTTATTCTTTGATATGATACCTCATTTATCTATATCCGTTAGATTTCAAGGGAGATAAATCGCTCGTGACACAAAAATGCGTTATTTAAAAATTTATACTTCTAACCTTTAAGGGTTGGATTCCAAAAACATTATTTCTTAAAATATGATTTCACAAAGCTAAGACATTGCTCCTTATTATCCTACTTCATTTATCGATTTTTGTTAGATATCCTGGGAGATAAATGGCTCGAGATACAAAAAACGCATTTTAGAAAAATTAATATTTTTGTCCTTAAGGGTTGAACTACGAAAATTTCCTTTCTTAAAATATAATGTTACCACGGCGGAGACCTTATTCTTTAATATGATACCTCATTTATTTATATTGGTTAGATATTAAAGGAGATAAATCACTCGTGACACAAAAATGCGTTATAGAAAAATTAATACCTTTCCCTTTAAAGGTTGAATTCCAAAAACATTCTTTCTTAAAATACGATTTCACAAAACTGAGACATTACTCCTCATAATCCTACTTCATTTATCGATTTTGGAAACATATTCAGGGAGAAAAATGGTTCGAGATACAAATAACGCAATTTAGAAAAATTGACATTTTTGCCCTTTAAGGGTCGAATTACGAAAAATTCCTTTCTTAAAATATAATGTTACCACGGCGGAGACCTTAGTCTTTAATATGATACCTCATTTATCTATATCGATTAGATATTAAGGGAGATAAATCGCTCGTGACACAAAAACGAATTGCAAAAATATTGATTCTTTTGCCCTTTAAGGGTTGAATTCCGTAAAATTTCTGTCTTAACATATGACGTCACTAAAGCGGAGATCTTAATCTTTAAGTTGATACTTCATTAAACGATTTTAGGTAGGTATCCAGGGAGATAAATGACACGTAACATAGAAAACAGCATTTTATAAATATTGACATTTTCGCCCTTTAAGGGTCGAATTCCGAAAACTTCATTTCTTAAAATATGATGTGACCATAAGCTTTAAAATGACACCTCATTCATTGATTTCGGTTATATATTATATATACACACACGAGGGTGAGTCAAACGAAAAACTTAAATTCGTAATAAAAAATCGAAATTTTGCACTGTTATCCTGTAAGTTGGTAAGCATGCTACAAGCAGCGTGCAGAATGGCCTGTATGTGGCAGCATAGTGCAGATGCACAAATACCGTAACAATATTAGAGACTTGCACTTGAGACTTGCACCAGGGAAGAACAGCATTCTGTTATTCGGTTTTTTAGTAGTGAAGGTGTGAAACCTATTGAAATTCATCGAAGAATGAAGGTTCAGTACGGTGATGCATGTTTGTCACAGAAGCAAGTCTACGAATGGAGTAGGAAGTTCACAAATGGTGTGACTTCAGTGGAAGATGCTCCTTGTCCAGGTCAGGCACAACGAGTTGTGACTACACAGAACATTGCAGCAGTTGAAGCCATAGTGATGGAAAACCGCCGAGTGACACTGAATGACATTGCAGCAAGTTTAAAGATTAGTCATGATTCAGCACACCACATTGTGCATGATGTGCTCCAGTTTCACAAAGTGTCTGCAAGATGGGTGCCATGGCAACTGACTCCTGAAATGAGAGAACAACGTCTTGATGCTTGTGAAGAACTTCTTCGGCGCTTTGAACGAGAAGGTGATGGCTTCCCTGCAAGAATCGTTACTGGGGACGAAACCTGGGTTCACTTCCACCAACCGGAAATGAAAAGAGCAAGCAAGGAATGGTGCCATTCCTCATCACCAAAACCAAAGAAGTTTTGAACAGAACCATCAGCAGGGAAGGTTATGCTCTCTTTTTGGACGAAAAAGGTGTCATTTTGGAGCATTACATGCCTAGAGCGACCACTGTCACCAGTGCATCATACACAGATCTCTTAAAAATCATCTTCGGCCTGCAATAAAATCAAAGCGACATGGATTGCTGTCATCAGGTGTCCTTTTGCAACATGAAAATGCAAGGCCCCACACTGCCCGTACAACAGTTGTAACAATCACAGACCTGCATTTTGAATGTCTTCCTCATCCACCATACTCACTAGACCTTGCCCCAAGTGATTTCCATATGTTTGGACCACTCAAAGAAGCAATGGGAGGAAAGAAGTTCCGTTCTGATGAAGAGGTACGCCACGCAGTGCATGAGTGGTTGCGCGGACTACCAAAATAATTTTTTTTCTAAAGGAATTTATGCACTTTGTAAGCACTGGAGGACTTGCATTGAGTGTGGGGGTAGATTATGTTGAAAAGTGATACAGCTTTGTACCACTTCTGCACAGTAAACAATATTTAAAAAAATATTTAAGGTTTTCATTTGACTTACCCTTGTATATAAGACTGGAATGTAAAATCTTAACATTAAAACATTTGATATTTTTACAGTATCATCTAAAAGGGAAATGAAGTTAATCAGAGGAAACAAAAGTCACAAGAGATGATTTATCTAATGGTAGTTTATTGAATAATTAATGTTTAAGGGGAAAAATTTACATTTAAGAAGTTTTCTAACATTTGAAAATGAATGAAACTGTAGATGTATTTTGTGGGAAAATGGTTTAGTTCTGAGTTTTGACAGGATAAAAGTGATTTTAAAAATTATGGCAAGGTTTTTTTATTTTGATAATTTGAAGAAGTTAGGAGCCAGATTAAAGATTTTAGTATTTTTCTGACAAAATAATGTGAACCTGTGTTGTGGTCAGCTGGATTTAGGCTCCAAGTACTGGAGTTGAGAAACACTAGGAAGCAGCTCTACAACAAAGGTTTGAATAATTTTATTACATAATGTTGAGGAACTGTTGAGTAGGAGGTGGTTGGGCAACTATGTTGTGTAATAGGAGGCAAATCAGGGAAATAGCACCGGGATGTGACTATGTGAATTTATGTTTGGAATGGTTTAAAATAAAATTGGGGACACTTTTTCAGAATACAAATAATTCAACTTTCAACCTGGATGAGTGATTGTTGCCATGTGTTTGCAATTCATTCCCGAAGTAAACTTAAAGGTTATGTAATTGTGGTATTGAAGAACATTTTGAAAGAAAGAAATCATTGAACAATGTCATTCTTCATATGGACAAAGTTTTATTTATTATTGGTGGGTTGCCAAGTAAACAAATCTCAAAGCATTTTTTACCTGGTCATGGTCTGATTTTGGGAAAAGGAACAAGCAACTCCATAGACTTTCAGTTAACATTAAATTCAAATTCATTATTAATTAATTATTTTCATTTATGTTAAAATGTAGATAAACTACTATTAAATATCATTTAATTTCAAACAAGCATTACACAGCACATCTATTAGGAAATGCGTGAAATTTTTTTAAGATAATTTTTTTTTCAATTTCTGAGTTGCATTCAATATCTGAGACAGCATACTGACATAATCTAAAAGTCCCAAAAAAGGAGCTACAGAAGCAGATTAAAAATATACTTCATTTTTACAATAGCTGTACATTTGACTAACAAAATGATTCAGTAACATATCTCACACTTTAATGCTTGATACAGTGCAGCATACATAAAGGAAATTTCTAAATTTTCTTACCTTATTAAATTATGATAGTAGATTTAAAAAATCGTAATGTGAATTGGTAAAATCAAAGTGAATATACTAATACTTAAAAAATTGGTTTATGATCTATTCTATAGAATAGTAAGGCTTACGTTGTTACTCTCTGAGGTTCATCTATGTCTATATCTATTTCATCAGATGCAGCCTCTGTGACACTACTTGTTTGGCTTGTAAAAATAGAGCCACGGCCTTCTCTTCGAACACGATTTGGTGTACCTGAAGGAAAACAAATTGTTCCCATTATATTTCAGAATTAGAGAAAACTAAAGAGAAATTATACAACGCACGAACGGAGACTTTACCATCAAATAATTGCAATGAATTCTTCACAGGTGTATAACTTGACTGTGCTGTGAAAACACAATATTCTGATGACTAGCTCCATTATCTTCCACAGGTGCAAAACAACTGTTATGGTCGGATGCCCATAAGATACTGAGATAGCAGCAGCATCGTCAATACAGCTTTTGCTATGACATTATCACAGTACCAAGATAGTTGCTATCACTGCTGACTGAATATTGTTTTTTTTGGACATGTCTTTTTGTCAATGTCATGATGTGGTTTCAGTATCTGTTAAGTTCACCTTGACATAAGGGTGGCATTAAGCTGTATTAGAAGATGCACCACCATGGTCAGTTGATCGTTGGGACTGGTGTGGCAGGCATGGCAGTGATCCACTTGGTGGCGTTCTTGTCAGCCGTCCAGCTGCCGGATTGTCCCAGGTACTACTGGTTTGGAATGGCAGAGCGCAGCAGACTGCAGATGTGACCAACATGCCATCTTGGTTGCCTATATGTGGTGGAGAGGTGGCTGTGGTCAGCTCGCTTGGCAATGGTTTCAGCTGTTGGATTGGAGCGACCTGGAGTTTCTTCCAGATCTGACATCCAGGATAACAGGTTGCATGGCTTCTGCCACAGTTGCAGCAGACTGCGTTTTCTTTTGGTGTTTCACAGTTAGCAACTTGGTGGTTGCCCCCACATCTGATGCACCTTCTTTGGTTGGTGCAGTAATGCCCCTAGTGGCCATGGGTTTGACAGTTGTAACACTGCTGTTATTTGGCTGTTGAGGGTTTCTTCTTGATCACCCTCTTCACCTTTTGGCTCTGCAGCCTGTTATCTGTCTTTGGCGGTGTTGGTTTGGTTCACAGGGGCGCTGGTCCATGCAGCAGATACCCATGTCCTGCAGCCACTTGGCAGCCCCTGCAATGTCAGTCAGGCAGGAGACAAGGATCTAGATTCCACCTTCTGCTGGCCAGTAGAACAAGGGAAGCTCTGTTGCCTACAGAAGTTGCATGTATAGGCTCACCCAGTTGCTTGTATACAGCACCATCATAAGCAGAATAGGTCCCTCTTCGGTGGCCAGGGCTTTCTCCACCATATCCTGGGCGAGGCTAGAATGTGACTCTGGCATCATGGCTATGTGGTTGTCAGCTGTCTGCTCCTGGATAGGGCAGGCTGGCGTGGGCAATCCTGGAGTCTTGGAGCAGTCAGGTACTTCGAGCAGAGGTAGCTGATCTTTTGTGTTGTTGTTAGTCAATGGTTCCTCTGCTATTGCGATGGAGTCCTTGTTACCTGTGACTTCCCAAGTTTCAATTGTTGCAGACTGATGCTTCAGATGCAGGCTCTTGTGCCTCCTGTTGGGCATACAGAATTCTTCCTTGATAATCAACAGAGTCTTGGTCAATGCTTCATGGTATGTGTGGTCATTTTAAGCCACATCACCCTATATAAACTTTGCTTGGTTCTGATACTCCAGAAAGTACAGAGCCGAGAAGCATCCTTTGTAGCTAAAGCAGTACGTCAGGTCTGCATGGATAACCCATAGTGAAAAAGTAGTAAGTTGATGCCTGCATACCATTTCACGAAACTGGGCTAGTAAAGGTTTCATGCACTTGGAGTCAAAGATATGAAGAAAACCATCTTGATCATGATGACCTTTGAAGTACACAGTGTAATTTTTGGAAGCAGCATCTTCTACTTGTACAAGTCCATGTCACTTTCAACAATGATGGCCATCCTGAAGCACCCACAGTGCTGGTCATGCAGCAAGTGAGAGATAGTCCAGGTGCCGCTATTCCTTATATATCCAACGGCTCTATTTGTGGCCCACACCCAGAAGTTAAGTGGTAACTTTTTCCAGCTGCCACCATAGATGGCTCCATATTAGAGTCCATGGGCTGCAATGAAGATCTACAGGTTTTTTCCCCCAACACCACTGGCAGCCAGTGACCAGCTGCAGGCCATGAACAGAGCCATTGGATATATAAGGAAGTGTGGCACCTAAGCTGTCTCAATATCTGACAGTCAGCCAACCAGTACAGATGTTTTCGCACCTGTGGAAGATGACAGCTAGTCATTGAAATATTGTGTTTTCACATCACAATCTGGTGGTACACCTGTGAAGACTTCATTGAAATTATGCACTATTACCCAAGAGGGAAATTATTAATATAGCTTACCACTCAAAAAATATTTCAAATAATTAACCATTACATGAACATACAGACTACTAACATTCAGTACACCATACAATCTGGATAACATATAATAGAACTAAAAGCATATGGTTACCAGGATGGAAAGGCATATGGAAAAGAAAGCAGAACAAACTGTATTTAACAGCAACAGAGAGAGAGAAACAGCTTACTTCATAGTTAAAATATTTTGGTATATAACATGAGAAATGAGTGTATTTTGTTGAAAGATAAAATATATGCACAAGAGGCAGAAAAGAAGAGGTAAAAAAATACACTGTAATAATAGTTATCTGCATGGGCATAATTTTTTAAAACAATATCTGATACTAAATTTAACAATATGATATAAATTTGGTAAGAGATGAAAATTTTTTTGAATTATTCTTAGTAACGCTACCAATTCACCTCAGATTAAGGAAGGCTTATTAAAAAGAGGGGAGAGGGGTGTTATCAGAACTAAGCTGCAGTTGGAAAATTACATTGAAACAATGAATATTACTACTCTTGACTATAAAGAGTGCAACTAATATCTTTGGAAACTGACAAATGTGTAGTTGTTTTTAACTGTTTAATTGTTCTTGTGATATATGTACCTGCTCATAAAACAAATCTGGGATCTGGAACATGTAATGGCAGAAACTGGACAACTGCAAAATTATATTGATTGATAATGTGACGTTAACAGAAATACGAAAAGCAAATGCCAAATGTATAGAATCAATAATTGAAACAACATACATCAAAACGATAAAAGTAATAGGTACAAATTAATTGAAAAATCGTTCTGGTACAAATGAATAAACAAGTCAGTGAAAGCCAAATCTATGCAGAAATGATAATAACAAAACATAAATCAATGAAAAGTTTTACACAGTCCTGACAAGACTATTAGGTGTATATTGATGACTTAAAAGAAAAAATTAAAATGGAAAACAGTCCAAAGACACATAACAGCCAGAAGATATCAAGATGACACTTTGAAAATGACTAAGCCACTGAAAACTCCTGACAATCACAAAGACACTGGATACTCCATGTGGAAAAGTGCCTCATGAAGTCTTAAATCTTTGATAGACTATAATCTTGAAGCACAGTTTAAGGAACAGGCAGCCTCTTGCACAACTAGGTCCACCTGTCTTTGTTGTCAAGATTCTTCCACATTCTATGACCTTGTCTTATGGTTACTTAACTTCTTAAGGGTTACAGACTCACAAGTCTTAACGGTAACCACTCAGTTTTTTTTTCTGAGAATTAGTTGCAGTAAATAGTATCTGGTTCAGTAAACTGCTACGATTAAAGTTAACCACTGAAATGAAATAGATGTCTTTAATAATTCAATTTACTTTGTCTTTTATGCTTAAATGTTTCTCCAAACTTCACCAGAACATTAAATACTTATCAGAACTTTGCAAATATATCAAAAAACAGATTGGAAGACTCATATAATTGTACTAGTTTTGTATAAAACCACTGATCCTCTATTGCCCAAATTCTGACAAAAAATTATATTAATAAATCTCACACCTGTCCCAAAATTATTTTGCTGGAGTTATGTTCATCCAAAATTCTTAAAAATTTATTTTAACACATAAAGGTACTCGTTTGGCCCATTATTGGATTCACAACTCTTTTGAGCATCTCTCATACAGGCTGACTGCTTGGCTGCTCTTCAAGACCCGTTTCCATTTTCAAGGTCTCCACATTTCTATTCATATACTCACTAAACAATTTGCCTCTTACTTCTCCCATATTAAGCAACATTATATAAACATTCCTGTTTCTCTTTTCTTGGCATCATGTAATCTAATTTATTAATTACTGTATTAATAAAAATGGGATTAATTATCAGAAATATGAAATCATCATTTCTCATCCTCCAATACTAATTTTATTCCAAATAACTCCTTATAAATTCAGATATATATGTATTGTGCAATTCCACTGTCTTATTACAACAGGAAGTTAATAACCTTAGGATCAGCTACACAGTAGCAATCACTAGCAAACAAATGATGTGGCTTGTAATACTGGTATCAGTACTAATTTTTCCTCACAACTTAAAAATAAATTCAGTGAACTGGCCCTAGAAAATGTGATAATAGTCAAGGTACCTCAGATATGATTCAAGGAATGACTTGTGCACAAACACTAAAGTTTGTGAAGATGATAATGATTTTGATAAACCTATTAAAATCATCGAGATTACCAACTATAATTGTTATGAGTGGAAATGCTTTACTGCACATGTTGTACATCTCAACAAATTAGATGATTTCAGTTTAGGTAAATATCTTATTGAATTCATGAATTATAAGAAGAAATGTGTGAAAAATGCAATCACTAACTAGCAGAAAGAGCCAACTTTAACCAAGTTGACAAGGTTTTAAAAGACTAGAGGACTTTATAGAAACCTAACTGAAGTTATTAATTCTTTCTTAAGCCTGTTAGAATATTTATATGACAAATTATAAGCAAATACAAAAATGGAAATAGCAGCTGAATTTAACACAAAACAAATCAGTGAAAATGTTTAAAAGATGTTATTATATATAACTAGACGACCCGTGCGAAAATTTCGCGAATAAAATGCGATGAATAGTGAGGTTGAATATAATGTCACCAAGTTCAGTCATTACTCTT
Source organism: Vandiemenella viatica (assembly GCA_031002005.1). NCBI lineage: Eukaryota > Metazoa > Arthropoda > Insecta > Orthoptera > Morabidae > Vandiemenella > Vandiemenella viatica. The sequence continues at coordinate 367,623,879 of CM061920.1, read as the reverse complement.
CATACTCCTACTTCATTTATCGATTTTGGTTAGAAATCCAGGGAGATAAATGGCTCGAAACACAAAAAACGTATTTTAGAAATATTGACATTTTTGCGCTTTATGGGTCGAATTACGAAAAATTCCTTTCTTAGAATATAATGTTACCACGGCGGAAACCTTAGTCTTTAATACGATATGTCATTTATCTATATCGATTAGATATCAAGGGAAATATAAGGCTCGTGACACAAAAATACGTTGTAGAACAATTTATACTTTTTCCCTTTAATAGTTGAATTCCAAACACTTCTTTCTTAAAATATGATGTCAGCAAAGCTGAGACATTATTCCTCACAATCGTACTTGATTTATCGATTTTGGATAGATATCAAGGGAGATAAGTGGCTCGAGACACAAAAAACGCATTTTAGAAAAATTGACTTTTTTGCCTTTTATGGGTCGAATTACGAAAAATTCCTTTTTAAAATATAATGTTACCACGGCGGAGACCTTATTCTTTAATATGATACCTCATTTATCTATATCGGTTAGATATCAAGGGAGATAAATCGCTCGTGACACAAAAATCGGTTATAGAAAAATTTATACTTTTTTCCTTTAAGGGTTGAATTCCAAAAACATTCTTTCTTAAAATATGATTTCACAAAGCTGATACATTACTCCTTATATTCCTACTTCATTTATCGATTTTGGTTAGATATCCAGGGAGATAAATGGCTCGAGATACAAAAAACGCATTTTAGAAAAATTGACATTTTTGCCTTATAAGGGTCGAATTACGAAAAATTCCTTTGTTAAAATATAATGTTACCACGGCGGAGACCTTATTCTTTAATATGATACCTCATTTATCTATATCGGTTAGATATCAAGGGAGATAAATCGCTCGTGACACAAAAATCGGTTATAGAAAAATTTATACTTTTTCCCTTTAAGGGTTGAATTCCAAAAACATTCTTTCTTAAAATATGATGTCACAAAGCTGAGACATTACTCCTCATAATCCTACCTCATTTATCGATTTTGGTTAGATATCCAGGGAGATAAATGGCTCGAGATACAAAAAACGCATTTTAGAAAAAGTGACATTTTTGCCCTATAAGGGTCGAATTACGAAAAATTCCTTTCTTAAAATATAATGTTACCATGGCGGAGACCTTATTCTTTAATATGATACCTCATTTATCTATATCGGTTAGATATTAAGGGAGATAAATCGCTCGTGACACAAAAACGCATTGCAAAAATATTGATACTTTTGCCCTTTAAGGGTCGAATTCCGAAAACTTTCTGGCTTAATATATGACGTCACTAAAGCGGAGATCTTAATCTTTAAAACGATACTTCATAAAACGGTTTCAGATAGGTATCCAGGGAGATAACTGACTCGTAACACAGAAAACAGCATTTTAGAAAAATTTACATTTTTGCCCTTTAAGGGTCGAATTCCGAAAACTTTCTTGCTTAAAATACGATTTAACCAAAGTGGAGACCATAAGCTTTAAAATGACACCTCATTCATTGATTTCGGTTAAGTATGAAGGAAGATATAGGCTTGTGACAAAAAAATACCTTATAGAAATAATATATACTAGACGACCCAGTGCGAAAATTTCGCGAATAAAATGCGATGAATAGTGAGGTTGAATATAATGTCACCAAGTTCAGTCATTACTCTTCATACTTCCTACTTCATTTATCGATTTTGGTTAGAAATCCAGGGAGATAAATGGCTCGAAACACAAAAAACGTATTTTAGAAAGTATTGACATTTTTGCGCTTTATGGGTCGAATTACGAAAAATTCCTTTCTTAGAATATAATGTTACCACGGCGGAAACCTTAGTCTTTAATACGATATGTCATTTATCTATATCGATTAGATATCAAGGGAAATATAAGGCTCGTGACACAAAAATACGTTGTAGAACAATTTATACTTTTTCCCTTTAATAGTTGAATTCCAAACAGTTCTTTCTTAAAATATGATGTCAGCAAAGCTGAGACATTATTCCATCACAATCGTACTCGATTTATCGATTTTGGATAGATATCAAGGGAGATAAGTGGCTCGAGACACAAAAAACGCATTTTAGAAAAATTGACTTTTTTGCCTTTTATGGGTCGAATTACGAAAAATTCCTTTCTTAAAATATAATGTTACCACGGCGGAGACCTTATTCTTTAATATGATACCTCATTTATCTATATCGGTTAGATATCAAGGGAGATAAATCGCTCGTGACACAAAAATCGGTTATAGAAAAATTTATACTTTTTTCCTTTAAGGGTTGAATTCCAAAAACATTATTTCTTAAAATTATGATTTCACAAAGCTGATATATTACTCCTTATATTCCTACTTCATTTATCGATTTTGGTTAGATATCCACGGAGATAAATGGCTCGAGATACAAAAAACGCATTTTAGAAAAATTGACATTTTTGCCTTTTAAGGGTCGAATTACGTAAAATTCCTTTGTTAAAATATAATGTTACCACGGCGGAGATCTAATTTTTTAATATGATACCTCATTTATCTATATCGGTTATATATCAAGGGAGATAAATCGCCCGTGACACAAAAATCGGTAATAGAAAAATTTATACTTTTTTCCTTTAAGGGTTGAATTCCAAAAACATTATTTTTTAAAATATGATTTCACAATGCTGATACATTACTCCTTATAATTCTACTTCATTTATCGATTTTGGTTAGATATCCTGGGAGATAAATTGCTAAAGATACAAAAAACCCATTTTAGAAAAATTGACATTTTTGCCCTATTAAGGGTCGAATTACGAATAATTCCTTTCTTAAAATATAATGTTACCACGGCGGAGACGTTAATATTTAATATGATACCTCATTTATCTATATCGGTTAGATATTAAGGGAGATAAATCGCTCGTGACACAAAAATGCGTTATAGAAAAATTTATACTTTTTCCCTTTAAGGGTTTAATTCCAAATACATTCTTTCTTAAAATATGATGTCACAAAGCTAAGACATTACTCCTCATAATCCTACCTCATTTATCGATTTTGGTTAGATATCCAGGGAGATAAATTGCTAAAGATACAAAAAACCCATTTTAGAAAAATTGACATTTTTGCCCTTTAAGGGTCGAATTACGAATAATTCCTTTCTTAAAATATAATGTTACCACGGCGGAGACGTTAATATTTAATATGATACCTCATTTATCTATATCGGTTAGATATTAAGGGAGATAAATCGCTCGTGACACAAAAATGCGTTATAGAAAAATTTATACTTTTTCCCTTTAAGGGTTTAATTCCAAATACATTCTTTCTTAAAATATGATGTCACAAAGCTGAGACATTACTCCTCATAATCCTACCTCATTTATCGATTTTGGTTAGATATCCAGGGAGATAAATGGCTCGAGATACAAAAAACGCATTTTAGTAAAATTGTCATTTTTGCCCTATAAGGTCGAATTACGAAAACTTCCTTTCTTAAAATATAATGTTACCATGGCGGAGACCTTATTCTGTAATATGATACCTCATTTATCTATATCGGTTAGATATTAAGGGAGATAAATCGCTCGTGACACAAAAACGCATTGCAAAAATATTGATACTTTTGCCCTTTAAGGGTCGAATTCCGAAAAATTTCTGGCTTAATATATGACTTCACTAAAGCGGAGATCTTAATCTTTAAAACGATACTTCATAAAACGGTTTCAGATAGGTATCCAGGGAGATAACTGACTCGTAACACAGAAAACAGCATTTTAGAAAAATTTACATTTTTGCCCTTTAAGGGTCGAATTCCGAAAACTTCCTTGCTTAAAATACGATTTAACCAAAGTGGAGACCATAAGCTTTAAAATGACACCTCATTCATTGATTTCGGTTAAGTATGAAGGAAGAAATAGGCTTGTGACAAAAAAATACCTTATAGAAATAATATATATGATGATGATATTTGATTGAATAATTTCGTTATAGAGTCCACAATGAAAGGTAGTAGTTATAAAATCTTGATGGATTCCACAACCACAAACTTATCAGATATGTGCCAAAGTGCAGTGGAAGAAAATTTTATTCCTCATCATTAGCAATGAACAGCTATTAGTATGATGAATATAAAATTAATAAATTAATAACAGTAAAGGTAAGAAGCAAGCCTTAAAATAATTTAACCTCATTTAAAAAAACTAAAAAAAAAATTACTGGGTAGGCATAAAATAAGTTAAGGTGTAAAAATGGTTTGGGTAACCTTATCTGCCGGTTGCCGTAGGTGTAGTGTTTCTTAAATTATTAAAATTATTTAAATTTTTGCTAAGCTCCTTGTATTGTTCTCATCACTAAACAACTGTCAATCACGATGAACGGCAACAGGAAAACAGTTTATACCGCTAATCTACGTCATCCAATGGCAGCCCATGCTATCTCACCTTACTGTAACAATCTCACCTATTTCACAGTGAGAGTTGTCAGAATATTTCATGACACTACTATCCTTTCAGAACTCCATAGATGGGCCTACCAACACATCCTAGACAACAGGCATCATTCTGGCCCCAAATTCTGTTAAGACACCACCTGTTAACCAGTTGTTATGAATATGCAATTATTTTATTTCTTCAAACAGATGTAATACATACTGTCTAGAAAATTTATTCATTTTATTTTACTTTGAATGTTCATTGCAGAAATTATACTTTCCCACATTTATCGTTGGTCAATTCCCACTCCTCCTCACTATTGAAATCCCCACCACTGTCTCATATTTGGCCATTCATGTGGTAGTCTGTATATGTACTGTATATGTACAACTTCTCCCTTGCCATTTTCTCATCTCTTATATTACCGGTACTCATTTTTTTTTCTGTGTTTGTCCTGGTCTTTCTGTCTTTATCTGTGGTAATTTTCCTTATCATTCCCGAGATTCATGTGTAAGGATGAAAAAAACTTTCATGAAGGCTTTTATTTATGCAGCAGATCCCTCTACTAATAAAGAAAAATACATGAACTCCACCTGCAGCAGCTACTAGGTGGATTGAGTAACTTAGAGTAGTTGCTGTTGCCAGTCCAAAGTCCACATACAGGAGGAGGGTTGGCTAAAAACCATAAAAGATTAGGCAAGAAAACAACTTGAGGCAACCTGTATGGCTCATTACCATAGTTGTAATACTGTGATCAACAAAGAGTTGTCTACCCACACTTTCAACTTAAGTCTGCTATCAAAGCAACTACCCCAGGTCATAGTAAATACACTAGGTTTTCTAGGTCTTTGGATTTAGAGCACTGAGAACATCATGTGGGAATGTATCAGAGCTTTCCAAATTTCTTCGCACTAAAATGCAAATATTTTATTGGCAATTTGAACATCAATACACTTCTCAAAAATGGAAAACTTAAAGAACTAACAGAAACATTATACAAATTCAAAATCCAAATTCTTGCCCTTCACGAAACAAAGCACACGAATGAAAATCAATTTGAATCAGGAAATTACAGAATCTTCCAAAGGAAAATCGGCAATCTCAATCCCTAACAAACACAGCCAACATTAAACTCAACAATTACATTTGAAACTATGGGAAATGATACTTGGATAACACTCCACCTAATGCAGCAAAGAATTTAGAAATTAATTTAAATAAATTATGATGATCAGTGAAAGATGTAGAATGTTTAAGTTGTACACAATTATTTTCAAAACATATTTGTTTTTACAGGTGAAAGTAAATGGAAAAATTTAAAAAAAAGTAATAAAAAATGATAATGTCAAAGAGATGAGTGAACTTTCTCCTTTAAATAATAAAAATAAAGCAATATGTGAAAAAGGGAACAGTACTGAATTGATCGTTTACACTTCCTATTAAGAAGCTTTTGTTTCCCATCAAATCCACTGAAATAATATTTTATTGCAATGGAAAGCACATAAGCCAGGAGAAATTGAATACAGTTTTAGAAAAATTTAATATTCAAACTACTATAATTACACTATAATAATAAATCTCTTTAAAAATTATTTCACTATATAGTAATGGAAGAGAAAGGCTTGTATGGATCACTCCATTGAATATAGCAATTAATGACTATGCAAATTTTTTATGAAGTCTTACCTGCTTTGGGCTCCTCTATGTAAAAGACGACATCACCTTCACTGTCACGTCGTGTGTTTCCCTCGAGGGCATTACTTGGAACCTCCATTCTGTTTTTTGATTTTCTGCGCTTCAGCACACTTGCCTTCTTCGCCACCTGGATGATGAGAGACTGTGGACGTGTTCAGTTAGCGAATATAAACACCAAGGGATCCACAGGATATGACAGGGTGGAAAAGAACAAACAAAGCAATGAAACAAGGAAGATCTACTGGATCAGGAAATAAGACTTCCTTCTTTTTCCAGAGGTATTAAATTCTAAAAATATAAATTCATAAAACTGGAACAATAGAACATATGTTCTAAAAACCTGTATTATTAACTAATAGCGATGGAGCATATGACCTCGTGGCAATTTCGCTACACACCAACTTTTGCATCAATGAATTGATACTTTAAATTATTTCAATGTTTGAGGTAACTTTTTCAGTATGCTAAATCCCTTGATTATTTATTTGAAGCTCTGACTCCATTAGCCACAAAAGAAAATTTTCTCATGCTTGACATCAAATGCTTATTTACAGTCATAGACATCTCATCCCATATTCATCTAAGCCTAACAAGCTACAAAACAATTGTACATTCATTTACTTTCACTATTAACTTTTGTAAACATAAATTTACTTTCTTTTTAAATCATAATAAAGTTCATTGTCAAATTATATCGTAAAATATACAGTAATGCATTATTAATTCATGCAATTTTTAATTTATGCCATTCTTTCCATTGTTCCATCAATCAAATACTCCTTAATTGTGGAAAAGGCTTTCTGACATAGATAATCTTTCTAGCTTATGTCTGAACTATTCCTCATAGTATTCATTGATCTCCAGAATAAGAAGAGCATTTTTCGAGTTCAGGAATTAAGCATGTGCAAACTAAATTAGGACTTATCATGTGTTCCATAGTAAAGTATGTTCTTCATTCTTTTTTACAACATTCTTGGTGAGTGTAAGTAGTACAGTCTTATTTACGTATACACTGTGAAATGTCACAAACTATTTTGGTTTAAAACGTTATTTACGTCTGTAGGATTGTGTCATTTGGCAAGGGCATGGTGCACGCACCACAGCCCGCTGCATGACTAGCTGTTTAATAGGAAACACGGTGGGGGAGGAGGAGGTGGAGGTGCACTATTGTAAAATATATATATATATAACAAAAATGAGCAGGTAAATGCTTTAAGACGATAAAACTAAGGAAGGATAGGGAAATACGACCCAACACTTACCACAGATGAATGCGGTTGGGAATGATGAACATAAAAGAGATGAATACAAGAAAACAAATATGGCATTTCTTGTGTTCATCTCTTTTATGTTCATCATTCCCAGCCGCCTTCACCTGTGGTAAGAGTTGGGTCATATTTCCCTATCCTTCCTTAGGTGTGAGTGAGTGTGTCTGTACATTAATCACAAGTAGAGGCAAAACGTAGATATGCATAAATGTAAAAATATTGGATTAAAGTAGGAATAAAAAAAAAAAAAAAAACTAATAAATTTCTGAATTTTACACACACACACACACTTACATATATATATATATATATATATATATATATATATATAGAGAGAGAGAGAGAGTGTCTCCTGTTGACAAAGGGCTTGTCCCGAAAATTTCTTTATCAGTTGTATTTTTTTCTTTTCTGTGTGTTTGCACCCCACATCCATCATCTGAAGGTAAGTGGTGGCTCATTTCCCTATCTTAACCTAATTCCTTTTCACTACTTAGCGTCTTTGATTTCATTGTTTACTATATATAAAAATAGACGTTTTTGTCTCAACATTTCACCCTGCAGCCACCGCTATGTAGTGCAGACCACTGACATTTGTGTGTGGTAGTAGTATGGAGCTTCCCATCATGCCACCACAATGTTGGCCAAATATCAGTAGCTTGAAAGTGGTCAACCTGGGGCACTTTAGTGTTTAACCAAAGATGCGTGTGTCCCTCTATTTCACTTTTAAGCCAAAACTACCTAACACAGGCCATGGCTTTTGTGTATAGTAGCAGCAAAGAGCCATCCATCATGCACAACACTGGCTGAATGTCAGTAGCTGTAGGGGTATGGGAGATATGGTGGTTGAAAGTGGTTGATCAAGGACATTTTCATATTTCGCCCAATATCTTTCACTTTGCTGTCACAACCAGATAGCAGAGACCACTGGTGTTTGTATGTGGCAGTGACCTCAAGTCTCCCATCATGCACTATGGTGGTTAGATGTCGATAGCTATGGAGGTGTGGGAGGTATGGTGGTTTAAAGTGGTTGACCCAGGGCATTTTCATATTTCTACCAAAAATGAGTGTCTATATTTCACCTTGCAGCCAGAACTACCAAGCACAGACAACTGAAATTTGTGTGTCATAGTAGCATGGAGTCTTCCATTGTGCACTATGGTGATTGCATGTCAGTACGTGTAGGGGTGTTGTAGATATTATAGTTGAAAAATGGCCAACCTGATGTCAAAATAGATGTGTGTCCCAATATTTCATTCTGCATCAAAACTACATAGCACAGTCCATTGGTGTTTTTGTATAGTAGTAGCATCAAATCAGCCATTGTGCACTACGGCAATTGCATGCCGGTAGCTGTGCGGATGTGGGAGATATGGTGGCTGAAAGTGGTCGACTAGGGACTTTTTGTATTTCGACCAAAGACATGTGTCCCTATATTTCACTGTACTGCCACAATTATATAGTACAGACCACTGGTGTTTGTGTGTGGCAGTAGCCTAAGGTCTCCCATTGTGCAGTATGGTGGTTACATGTTGGTAGCTGTGGGGGTGTGGGAAATATGAAGGTTGAAAGTAGTCGACTGAGGGCATTTTCATATTTTGACAAAGACCCCATATTTAACTTTTTTCTTCTTAAGTTCCCTTCTCCTATTGGATGTTGGTGGTCCACATTACAGCATGGAAAGCCTCATCTGATGTACAGTTGTACCATCTCCGAATGTCCTTCAACCACAAATTCCTTCTCTTTCCAACAGATCTTTTTCCCTGTATCTTCCCTTCAATGATGAGTTGCAGTAGCTGGTACCTCTTGCATCTCATAATGTGTTTTAGATAATGGGCTTTCCTTTGTTTCATAGTGAGTAGCAGTTCTTCTTGTTTCTCCATTCGATGAAGTACTTCTACATTTGAGATTTTCAGCACCCAAGATATGCGTAAGAGATGACGATACAAATACATTTCAAAAGCTTCAATTCTTTTCTCTATATTTTGGTATAAGGTTCAGCTATTACACCCATAAAGAAAAATGGAGAAAACGTAGCAGTGAATCATTAGAATTCTCAATTGCCAACTGAGAACCGATCTTATGCAAAAATTTCTACCACCAATAAATTGTCTCCAGGTCTGTTCTATTCTTGATTTAATTTATTTCTTGCCATCACACTGCTCATCCATCACAGTGCCTAAGTATTTGAAGGAGGATACTTGCTCAATCTTATTTACTTTTATTGATAGGGTTACCTGCATTTTCCTCTTACAGAAGACTACAGCTTTGGTCTTGCAAGGGTTGACAAGCATACTGAAATCTTCACTGTGCTGGACTAAATTGTCTATCATGCACTGGAGTGCAGATAGATCACTAGCTATGACAATAGTGTCATCTGTGCACCTGATATTATTGATCACTTTTCCATTTATAAGTACCCCACTGTTTTGGTATTCCAACACTTCCCTGAATATTACCTTGGAATAAATGTTGAACAAGAGGCGAGATAGTACACAACCCTGGCAAACACCTTTCCTAATTGCAGTCGCTTCTGATGTCCCTTGGTCAGTTTTGACATCTCCAGTTTGATTCCAATACAGTATGCTGCTAATGTATAAATCATTTTGAACAATACCAGTTGATCTCAATATCTTTACCATTTTTTCATGTCTCACACAGTTAAAGGCTTTTTTATAGTTAATGAAACAGGTATACACATAAACATTCATGTTTCTGCACCTCTGCATTAACACACATAAGGAAAGGATGCTCCACATGTGCCAAGCCCATTTTGGAAGCCAAAATGGGTCCCATCCATATGAGATTCACACTTCTTTTAAATATGGGTGTGTATGATTCTCAGGAATATTTTCAGTACATGTGACATTGGATTGATCATGCGATAGTCATCACATTGTGAGGTGTGCTCTTCTTCAGCAGTGGTATGAAAGTTAATACCAGCCAGTCGTAAGGTATCTTTCCTGATGCATAAATAACACTGAACAATGATGATTTAACTTTGCAGCAAATAAATACCCTGTGCAGATCACTTGTGTTTATGTGGGGTATTAGCCTTGAGTCTCCCATCATGCATATGGTGGTTGGATGTTGGTAGCTATCAATTAAATTTTTTTACAAACACAAATGAAGTTGTGGGCACCAGCTAGTTATTAATAAATAAACAATAAGTGATGAGTTATTGGCAAGTTCTTATCAGTGATTTAGGCCAGGAGGATGTCTGTTATCCAGGATATTTTGGTATAAACATTCATGTTTCTGCACCTCTGCATTAACACACATAAGGAAAGGTTTCCCCTGTTGTGAGATTGGAATAGGTTGTGGCAGGTGGAGACATGCTGAAGGTTTTTGCAGCATGGTCTGTTGCATTGGAAAGATTTATGTGGAAGTTTTGGAGAATGTGAAGAAGGGTATTTGTAGGCCAAGATGTTTGTAAGGTTGGGTAATGTGCTACCACAGTGGGTAGAATTTTGGGGAGTAGTGTGTGCATATTTGGAAAGAAGGGAAGGAAGACATGTCTGTGTTGCAATAATTGGTTGAGGGACTCAAGTTTTTGTACAAGATCTGTAGGGTAACAGCTGGAAATGAGGGCTTGACATGTGTTTTGAGAGTATTGGGGAGGGTTCAATACCTGAACAGATGAATCTGTCATGGAAGGCAAGGTTGGAAGAGAATGAATATTTAGTGTGGAATGGATGGCAACTGTCGAAATGTGGATATTGCTGCAGGCCAGTGGGTTTGATGTGGACAGAGGTACGAAGGGCACCTTGCTGTAGAACAATATACTAATTGAGAAACATTTCAAGTATGCCTGGCATCATATTACTTACTCTTTAATACAGCAAAATTTAAATCCCTTATTAGTATTTCATAGTCATAACTAATACATAGGGATTCAAGCATCTCAAATAAATTTTTGTAGAATATTTCCAAATTGTCTACGGGTGACCATATATTCCCACCATGACAACTTCTTTATACCATATTCACATTCAAATACAACTTATCTCCCAGTGTTTATCGGACAATAATTGGGGTTTTATTTTAAATGATGAGTTGCAAAAAATCAGTTCTACCACCAACTGAACAAAGATCTCACCAGTAAAATGGCCAAAATAGAAATATGTGCAAAAATATGTGCACTGGCTGTCTATACAATTGAAAATATATCCGATTACAGACACGTCCCTCCCAGCCAACACACCACTCCTATAAAAAATACACCATCTCCTCTTCTGGTTTCCAAAACCCTACGTGTAACCAACATTTTAAATCTCTCTTATCCTCTCTACCAGCCACCCCACAAGTCACTGCCACATCTAGGGACATACCACAACAGTCTTTGGTTAACCTCTCATACATTTCTCTGTCTGAAAATCAAACCTCTGTTCTATCCAACGGACACTATTCCCACCAACTC
>CM061920.1:367576053-367611075 GCA_031002005.1 Vandiemenella viatica | reverse complement strand
TGTATAAAGTTCTGGGTTTAATTTCTCTATCATTCCTTATTAATATCCATATTGGTATCTTGTCTGAGTTCATTTCAGGAAAATGCTATGCTAATACAAAAGTTCTGTTAAATAGCAATTAGCATAATTCATAAGAAAGTGCTTCAATTCTGTGCATAATTAAAAAAATGCAATATTGGGGAGAAGGGTGAACTAAATAAATAATATTTAATAATGGCATTTTTACTGTCACTATTATTAAATAATAAGTTGATGTTGTCACAGAGGATGATAATTAGGTAACAAAAAAAGGATATGCAGAGGAACAACGGATAACATAAACAGTAATGTCAGAACTGAAGTTAACTGGTATTATGTGTGGCTGTTATATGATGTTCAGGCTCTTTGATGAATAACTATTTCATACGGCTGCTCAAATAATAATTATAGGTTCATGTTTTGGGAGGAAAAAAGGATTTTGGAGAAGAGAAATGTCTCTCATGGCAGGATTGAACTCATTTTACATGAAAAGTAAAAGCCATCATTATCTTAAGAGAAAAATTCTACTGAGAAACAATAAAAAAAATAAAATAAAAAAATTATAAAGGAAATTTTAATTTGAAAATCATTTACATATCAGTGAAACAAAAAAAAAAAAAACAAAAAAAAATGGAAGGGGCAAATGAAAAACAAAAGTGGTTTAAGATAATTTGGATTGTGAGAGCTCACAACAGCAGAAATGAAATTCATTCTAATCAAAGATAATGTTGTCTAAAATACCAAAAACAGCGGAGAAGAAGTGATTTGTTTACCATAGAGATTGGGAACTGATAATTAGGTACTTGTGAGGGTAAAATGTCATCCCCATCAAACAAGGTTAGGTGTATCATTGATAATAGTACAATATGGCCAAAAATCAAATTTTAAAAAGAAATGAATATGGGAGGAAGAGATCACAAAAAAATAAAAACTAAGGAATAAGGTAACACAAAGTAGTGATTCAATTATGAAACTTACTTTGATGAGAATATTTCGTCCCATGTCCAGCTCAATCCTTTTTTTTTTTTTTTTAATACTTATCAACCATCAGTTGATCCCTTTATAACCTATCCTTCTGATTCCTAATTTACACCATCTGGCTAAACCAAAGCTATCAAACAAATTACTATCTTCCAATCCACTATCATAATCTCATTTATCCTCCATAAAGATTCGCCATTTGCTCCATGCTCAAAATTCAACAATGCTTTATCCATTGTTAACTTGATTTTCTGCCACAACCTGTGTTGGCATTATCAATTCATTTTTAGAGAAAGTGTGCAGTGCTGCATCATAACATAGAGCAAAGAATCCAAAAACTTCTACCATATTCCGAGCTTAATTCACCAACCATTACGGAAACCCATCCATTTCTTCTCCTGCTTCTTCTTCTCCTTTATTACTCATGTCACTGACATCTTCAAAACAAAGTAATTTTTTCACCTAAGTGATTGCTTTGTCACTTGCTGTTAGGAGAACTGTTTGGCATATTTTTGATTCCGAGTTACGGGCATGGTTGCACCTGTGGCATTGTTTGGTTCTCGCCACAAGAACAAGTAGTATCATGTAAGGCAAGATTTTCTCTATATTTGAGAATCAACTTGAGGTCTGTTCTGTATTTTTCCATGCTAATATCTTTCACTGTTTGGTGTCCTTTCTGCAATAGTGAGGTGGTTAGGTAGCTTGATCATGATTTTCAGTTTCAATGGTGCTTTTGCAGATGTCTTCCACTCTGAGCCTCAGGGTGTTAGTAACTGCTTCCCGGCATATGTCTATGGGGCAATACCAGAGAATATCTCTGCAATTATATCAAGCATCTTGTGAAAAGTCTGCATGTTCTGTGGTGTGCAATATTGACTGTCTTAGCATGACTCAATTTTTTACCATCCAGGACAGGCATACTCTGCTACTCTATATCATAATGCTAAAGAAATGCAGAAGGGTTAGTTTCCCAGCTTGTTCCGATCAGCTTGCTTAATATTGTTATCTGCAGATATTTTTATCATGACATTATGGCATAGGTTTTTAAAAGTGAGACCTTTTATAAAGCAGCAACAGCTTCCTAGTACTCAAAGTAATATGTAAAGTAAAGCCTTTGGCATTATAAACAGATTTTATAACAATGAACTTGCTATTTAAGCATGTTTCGAGCCAAAATCAGAACTGTACCATGTCATGGAGTTGAATCAAAACTAGAACGAAAAATGTCACAAACATTTCCACAGATACTATGTTTAAAAATAAGCATTTTGAGGAAATTGATGAAGGGTTGGAAAATTTTATTTACCGGTAATGTAGAGATTAATTTGAAGGTTTTATCAAACATAAGTTTAACAGGAAAATCAAAGTAGGGCAAGGCACATTTTTGGGTGTATCAAATTTCCTGCTAACAATAAAGAGTTCTTTATTTAAACAGAAATAGAACTAATAATGACTATAACAAAATTTTGAGCTCATTGACAATTTATAAATATGATTTTTCAACAACTAAATAATTCAACTTCTAGAATAATACATGGATCACATTGAAAATTGATTTCTTTTTAAATAGGCTAAATAAATAAAAAAGCTAATTCAAAACAGTCATAATAAAATAAAAATACTCTAAAAGCATGAAAAAAGGTATTTTAGATGGTAAATTTTGAAGGTCAAAACAAGGTTGCAAAATAAAGCAATTTTAAAGTAATAATAAATGAAAAGAGAATAAAATTAAGGAAGAACAGCAATACACCACTTCAAAATATGTTGTAAGCACCTCATAATTTGTTAAATTCTAAACCTCATCGCTACAGGATACAGGGCGATTTAAAATCTAAAAAACTAACTTAACGTGTAATAACAGCTTTAGACAGAACTTCAATGATAAAAAGTAGCCTTTAAACTAACCTAAACCATAGTAATCTTTAAGAATCCAACTTGTAAGCACTTATTTTTGTTTCGAGATAACATCACAAGTTTTCAACACTTTTTGACGCGCTAAAAACATTTATAATAATAATCAAATAGGAGAAACTAAATTCTGCAGTAAATAACACATGATCTTTCAGGCAGTTTAAAAATAAGAAAAAACATAGTTACACAAACCGGCACTTTTAAACATTAATTACAACATATTTCAAGCAGTTTCTGATATTAAACGACACGGTTATTACAACTTAAATCCTTCTTGAACACCGTGCTAAACTTTTTGAATAGTTCTGTACAGTAAATTAAGTCTGAAAGGAACTTCTAAAAATTATTGTGTCTCACTTTTCACATTGCCAGCTTACATAAATTATCATGACCAAACCAATCAACGGTCAGGGAATAAAATTACTTTCAAATGATGTATTGGAAACCGGGGAATATTATGCTGAAAACCATTTTTCAAAGTAGGCCTTACTTTCAGAGCAATTCACATTAGACTCTTTTAAATTTGAATTTTAAAAATGGTGGTTAGCCGGGAACTTTTTCTACATATTGATACACTCATACACACGTTGTAGACACGGCCAACTAAAGATACAGGCCTGAGTGCACTTTGGTGACGTCAGCAGAGTAGTGCTATAGCCGAACCACGGACGAGAGCCGAGCCACGCACATGCTCGCGTACTTACAGTTTCCGCTGCGCGAAATTAAATTCACACACACGTGCACAAAGATATAGACAAATAATTATTTTATACTTACTACATGATTTTTTATGTCAACTACTTCAAATTCAGTCTCATCAGTAAATTTCATAATACTCAAATATTCGTAAATAATTGCTTTGTGCTTCACTACATTAGTTTTTGTCAAATATTGTACTACCGATTTAGTCTCACCACTCCAATTTTCACACACACACACACACACACACACACACACACACATGGATATTCAAGTGCACATGTCAAAATATTAAATTAACATGCTTCAAAATCTGCACTACTCATACACTTACAAACTTAAAGGTAACATCATCATTATATTATTTTATTGTTTATAAGGTTCTTCATAGTTAAAAAAATTTCATTAAGGAAAAATGGGAGTTAATAAACAAAAAACATTGAATATGGTATTTACATATTTATTTACTGAAGAAATTACACAACCATCAGTTTGTAAAACAGTATATTCTACTTTTTTGCAGCATTATCATTTTACTGCAATACATGACATGACTTAAATGGCACATATTAAAGCAGCTTAAATTACTAATAATTTTTCAGTTGTCATTGTGGCCCAGGTTGCATGTCTAACAAGCCACAAATTCAGTCACTAGAAAAGTAAAGCTTATATCATGTACTTGTTTTAAAACTTATTACTCCTCCATTTATACAATGAATTTACAAATTTAAAAATTCTTACATCAAAATATTATAACTTGCCTTCAGTTTTTTTAATTGCATCCCAGTTTTATTACTTGATACAGTGTCATTCACATTCTTGGTGAGATTATTTATCATTACCTTCCAGAATCTTAAATTAATGTTTTGCAATATGTCCCTCAAAGTTCTGCTGCATTTACATTTATCACTCTCTGAAATATCAGCTCTCCTGCTTTAGGCTGCAGAAATTTGATGCATATCACCAATGAAATTACTTGAAGACATATCTAATATACATTTCAACATGAACCAAGCACTTTGTCATTAGTACAGCAGTTCCAGTGGGCACTGTCAGCTTTTCATAATCATATTCTATAATGAAGTTATTTGGGAGGGATATTTCAACTTTTCTACTTCATTAAGTACATGTAATAACATTATTTTAACTGGTGTTAACAGGTATGATAGTAACACTATCTTTGAATTTTGAAGACACTGGATATCATGAAAACCTGAGCTGTTTTAGCAACATTACTGTTAGTCTGACTACCACCATAAATTGTACCACCCTTAAAGATCAAACAAGGTTCAATGTAAATTTCATCCAAGAGCACATTTACTATAAGTTCATGATCTTTCAAAAATTTCTTCTTAATCTTCAAATACCCTACACTACCATCTACATTTAAACTATTTCAATTAAACTTACCTACCAGCTTTCTGATATTGCATGGAGTGGCAAATATAGAAAACCAATCTTATGCAAAGTAGCACATGCTGATGGTGAATAAACATACAGAGTAGCTGCCAGTAATAACATATTCCCACTGTACATATGACCTGCTTTCATTTTTAGATAGAAACTGAATTTGTTCAATTATCATTTGTAGTTGTGAATATCTTTCGCCTGTAAAATTATCCTGTAGCAAATTCACTATATTTTTAACAACTACTTGTTTAAGGGGTCTTCTTTAGACACTATTGACTCAACATATTTAATCATACTGTCAAACACATGTTTGGACTTTACTGCTATGTATTCATTGGGCACTTTATGCTGGAGAATTTTGTAGCTTTGAACAGAACCAAACACACTTAAATCTGTTACAAAAGCAAGAATGTTTGTTATTTCGTTACTAACATCAATAAAACACAACACTACCTTTTGTTCACACTGACTACAGAACCACTGTTTCTTGTTTAGCACCTGAAAAATATTTACAGTACATGTGTCTCCCAAATTGTTAATGACATTGTGCTCTTCATATTTCCTGTAGTCTTCTAAGCTTCTTGCCACAGCTTTTTGAAAACTGTCACTTTCTGCATCACATCATCTTCTGCATATGAATCCAGCTAATGTCAAGTATCCTGGCAAATTTGGAAAAATTGATGGCACTGCATATGGTTTCAGCTTTGGATAACTCCTTACAAATGTTTTTATTTCTCCATCTACTGCAAACTGTTCTGTTTTGAGTATGCAGTCTTCACTAAAATGTTTCATGCATATTACAGGCTTCTTTAACTTTCAGAAGTCTGTAGGAATTTTTCTAAGCCACTTTTTCTTTATTTCTTCATCGCTGTCTAAAGAAAATGTGCCGAGTTTTTCGTTTTAAGACATAATTAATTCTACAGCAGACCATACTACACCTTGGCATTTTTAGTACCTGAAAAAAAGACATTCAATATAGCTATTACAATGTAAATATACACACATTTTCAAAAGTATTTGTACATATTTAGTTACTTTATAAAATAACTTTCAACATAACTTCGCAAACAACACATGATAGTTCAAATGAAAATTCGTTAAGAAATCGTAATAGCTTATTATATTAATATTTAAGAAATACTTACTGTAAATAGAACTGCAACTATAGGAACTTCACTTTAGTAGCTGAAGATGAAAATAACTGGTAATCCACTGGTCGACGAGAAGTCAAATACTATCAGAAACACGTTTGCAAACGAACTTCGAGGCTCACAACACACCAGCATGGCAGATCATAGATCTACTTTGCTGACGTCACAAACAAAATGGCTTCCAGCACCCAGGCCTGTATATTTAGTTGGCCGTGCGTTGTAGACTAGTGACGTCAGAGCTCCTACTCTGCAAACAGGTGGAATTTAATTACAGATAAACAGTTAAGTTTACGAGAAACATCAAAGGGGAGAAAGTTGTTTATTATATTTACCTCTAAATAATAATAAAATCTGGAAACCCTACGGTACGTATCTTGAATGAACTATAACCTTAGTGTCACATGAGTTGGAAGATTTGCTTATGTCATATAGGGTTTTCTAAGCCTCATTTCATCAGTTACTGGTGGAAATTCGTGAGGGTTAGACGTCACCTGTTGCTCTCGGGAGTGAGAACTCGCAGTTGGTACTCCTGCGAGGAACAGTCATATGCTTTGGAGTCGGCCATTATGGAAAAGTTGAAGTGAAGCTGCTTGGTCGGGACAATGAACGGATAATGTAAAATTTTTCAGGGTTTTTGTTCTGTCAGCCTCCTACCTTTCATTACTTGCAAACTTTTGAAATGAATGTCCGATTGCCGCATCAACTTTATTTAATATCAGAATATAATGATGGTGAACACGGTTTAACTGAATTCTTTTCTCTCTGAAGGTTAAAATTATTGCAGAGTGGCGACCATGTTATTTTGCAGTTGATTGTGAGACAAGGTTGTAGTCTATCCCCTTTAATATTCAACTTGTTGGTAGAAGAAGCAATGAAGAAATTCAAAAAAAAATTCCATGTGGCATAAGTTTTCAGGGAGGAAAAAATCAGTATGCTACGATTTGCTGATGATATTGTGAAGTTACTGAATGGCATGAACAAAATACTGACGGAAGACTTTACACTGAATATAAATCAAAGCAAGACAAAAGTGATGAAATGTAGCAGGAATGAAACAAATACTAGTAGATTAAATATAAAAATAGGATTGAATGCAATAGGAGAAGTAAGTGAGTTCTGTTACTTGGTAAGCAAAATTACAACCGATGGCCGAAGCAGGAACGATGTTAAAAGCAGAATAGCACTAGCAAAAAGAGCCTTCATGAAAAAGAAAAACCTTTTAGTTACAAATATTGATATAGGAATTAGAAAGAACTTCTTAAAACTCTTTGTGTGGAGCACAGCACTTTATGTAACGAAACATGGACTATAGGAATACCGGAAATAAAGAAAATTGAAGCATTTGAAATGTGGTGCTACAGAAGAATGCTGAAAATTAAGTGGACTGACAAAGTGAGAAATGAACGAGTTTTGGAAATGATGGGCGAGAAAAGAAGTTTGTGGAAGAAGCTTACAGAAAGAAGAGACAGGCTGGTAGGTCATATTTTGAGACATGCTGGATTGGTTAATTTGTTAGTGGAGGGAACAGTGGAAGGTAAGAACTGTAGAGGAAGACAGAGATTAGAATATATGAAACAGATAATTGAGGATGTTGGTTGTAATGGATATGTAGAAATGAAAAGGTTAGCACAGGATAGGAACGGATGGAGGATTGCATCAAACCAGTCGAAAGACTGAAGACAGCAAAAAAAAAAAAATCAACAGTTGGAACTTTGTTTTTATTTTTGAAAAAATCTAGTTTGAGGAGAAAGTTGCTTGTTAAGGAGATCTAGGCTTACTTTACCCCTGGTATAACCTCGACCGTTACAATGTTTAAACAAGACACTTATGATTTTTTTGAAGTGAGTTCTATACAGAAGGAAACCGTGGAGTTACAGCATGTTTTAAAACATTGCATCCAAATAAAAATAATAATAGATCTAAAACATGTGCCAGATAAGGTAGAAAATTAAAATGAATCGTTTGATATGTATAACTTTGCAAGGGACTAACTTCTTTCGAAATAGACACATAAACGAAATCTTCATCCCTACTGATTTGATAAATAATAATTGCTAAATGAATAAAAATATTTAGAATAATAGCTGATTCTACAAACTGACAAAGTTTAAGAATGATTGTTCAGAATTTAAATAGTGTGTAACATACCAAGACGGGGCTTCACAGAACTACCTGATGCAATAAGGAAAATTCTGGACTGTCCCAAAGGAAGACCATTTAAGACCATGCACTATTATCGTTGTGGTCAGTTGTGCAACAGAATTTAAACATGTAGGGACAAAACTCACTTTGGAAGAATTTTGTGGTCAGATTTCCCCCCCCCCCCTTTTGAGCTCACTCTATGGTTTTGCAATGTGATTTACATTTCAGGAGTGAATGCAATAATTGCAGATTATCCTTTGAACAAACGAACATCACAATCTCTATTTGCAATTCGAAGTCTGATTAATGTTCGATTTCAAAATATATTGCCTGCCTGATACCAGCATTAACTTCAACAATTTGTGAAAATATATTGTGTGAATTTCAAGTTAGACTTTATTGTTTCTGTGATTGAATATTTCCACAATGTGTTTGATTCAAGTTAATATAAGGAGATTGTCATAGGTTTAATTCCTTCTGCTTTTGGTGTTTTTTCTTCTGGTCCAGGCCGTATTTCAACCTAGCAACAATCACTAGGAAGAAAATAAAACACCTACAGTGCATTTACACCGTGTGGATATGGTGGTTTTGGCAACAAAAAAAATTCTGCTCCAGGCCGGATCTCACCCTAACCCATGGGCGTATCCAGCGAGGGGCAGAGGGGGGCTGCTGCCCTCCATAGAAGAAAAATTAAGTTGCCTTCAGTACGCTTCGACGAGTGAAGAACTAGTTCAGGACCACTTTGGGAGAGAAAGATTGACTGGATTTTGTCTGATGAGTGAAAGAACACCATGAGATATTGACAAACAAAATTATTAAAATTGAAAATCCGAGACAATTAATGTTTACATAAAAAACTAACTGACTTACGATCTTAATTAACTACATAGTAGGTCCTTAGATTAAGCAGTTGGGTTACTATATTAATCAATGATAAAAATAGTTTCCTGAATAGATTTGAGTTTGATTTTGTAATGTCATGTTTCAGTCCCCCACCCCACTTCCTCAAAACCAAAATCCTGCCCCCCTCTAGTTCTGATCCTGGATACGGCCTTGCCCTAACCTCCTCATTTTTGAGATACAATATCTTGAGAACTAAGCGAGATATCAAAAACTTTATTCTTAATTTTCCATTTATCTCGTAGTGTTACATACGAATTCATCATCAAATTTGACTATAACGAAACCAATTTTTCTTCTGGTCCAGGCCGTATTTAAATCTAACTACGTTAATTTTGAGATACGATATCTCGCGAACCAAACAAGATATCAAAAAATTTTATTCTTTATTTTTGATTTGTTTTGTCGAGTTCTATAAGAATCAGTCATCAAATTTTGGTGCCACGGTAATGATAGAATCCCCCATTTTTTTCATGTGGGTTTTTGTCAGGTTTGGCATCAAGATCATATATTGCATATAGTAAGTTCCAAGAGTACTAAGAGGTGTTGTACTTCTACCTTCAATTATTCAAAAGTTTCATGTTGAGCAGCTAGAGCAAGATCAGTAGCATAAACAAAAGATTTAGTTGTTGTCCAGAGATTGATCTTTAGTGATCATGGATTGATTTTGATATTCTGAAAGCTGATGAAAAATTGCATATTGCTGAGGAGTTCAAACTATTTTTTGAAGCCAAAATTCAACATCAAGTTGCATATTTTAGGAAGAAGTTTCCTTACACATTTGTTCATCAGTCTCTTGACTGGTTTGATGCAATCATACTTACCTTCCTATCTTGTACTAACAATTTCATCTCAACATACCTCTTACAACCCACGTCTTCAATTATCTGCTTCATATATTCTAATCTCTATCTTCCTCTGCAGTTCTTACCTTCAACAGTTCCCTCCAATAACAAGTTAACCAATCCTGCATGTCCTACCATCCTGTTTCTTCTTTCTATAAGACTGTTCCACAAACTTCTTTCCTGGCCCATCGTTTCCAAAACTCATTCGTTTCGTACTTTATCCGTCCACTTTATTTTCAGCATCCCTCTATAGCACCACATTTCTAATTGTGTCATAAGTTGTCGTCAAGTCATAATAACCAGGTGCATCAGAAAGCAATTTTCGGTTTGTTGTGTAAGGTATAAGACTTGTTCTGTAAAGGAGTGGGTTTTTCTAAAGTCTAGCTGCTGAGCTATCACTTTATCTATTGGGGCAAGATGTTTCGGGAGAATCCTCTAGAAAAGTTTATTAATCTGATGAGTGATGTTGGGCACCATCTTTGGCAATTTAAAGAAACAATTTACTCCTCTTTTCCCCAGATGATTGATCTGTTAATTGTGGATGTAGTCAGCTCATATGGTTTTTCTTTTTTCAAGATCTTTTATCCAAATTGTTATTTCTTTGAGGGAAGAAAAGGGTGGCAATGGCAGATATTTTTCCCTTGATGGTGTCTCAGATGATCTTGGTTTCTATGGTCTAGATTTTGCTTCTGCTGACTAGTTTACCATTAAGAAATAGCTGATCGTCAATAGTATCAGGAGAAACTGTGTAACATGACAAGGATCATATGAAAAAATTGTGTTTCATGACTTTTTTCTCCATCATATCAATGTTTCCAATTAGGTCACTCCACATTTTTCTTATGGATGTTACATTTTTGTGTTAGTGATTCCCCAATTCCTGGTCTTTCTCAAACAGATGACAGTATTGTGTGTCGATGTCAGTTTCACATAAGTGTAGGCCATGGATGTAGTTTTTCTTGGAAACTTGCAGAATGTACTAAAGTAAGGTTATTTATACAGTTTCCACAAAATATTTGTAATTATGGGGACATGGTACTAACTGTGAAATTTGCTCTTCAATATGGGTCTAAAGAGGTCCCATTAAGTTTACCCAAGGGAACAGTCAGTGGTGTCATAATTTGCACACAATGGGTTTGTGTTGAGTAGATAGGCAAAACTTCCTTCATGCACATTTGGCTGATGAGATCATTGGTGAACAAGAGGTCAGGATTGTAACTTTTCCCAAAAGATTTGGACTGCTTCACATCATGGATCAGAGTCATGTTATGTGTCCCTACCCAGAGTTCTCAAGCCATTAGTATTGCTCTGTAACTATGGCAAGGATTGAAATCGCCAATAACAATTCAGTTAGGTTGGTTGTGAAAGTTTTTTGTTGAGTTAAACTGAAAATTAGTTGCCAGCAGTTGGTATGCTAAACTGATTGTACATTTGTTTGTTTCTGCCATATCTACGGATGGAGGAAAAAATAATACGAACACCTGTGAAAAAGTATGACGTATTTCATACCTGCAGTACAGCCGCGCCACCTGCAACTGCCACCTAGTGAGCATGAAGAGGAAGGTATCAGTCTCTCAACAGCAGTCACCTATGTTTCTTGCGTCTATCGGAACTGTCTGAGATAAGTTGAAATGTCAGACATGTCAGAACTCCAAGGAGGAATGATTGTCGGAGCACATTTAAGTGGAGCATCGGTTACGGAAACATCAAGCCTTTTGGGGTTTGCAAGGAGTGCGGTATCAGCCGTTATGACAGCGTACACAAAAGAGGGTAAGACAGCGTCTTCAGAGCACAACAGCAGTCGAAAGTCAAAGCTTACTAATAGGGATAGATGGGTCTCGAAGCGCATAGTAACCCGAAAGCACAAGAAATCATTATCCTAGATAACATCTGAAATGAGCAGTCATCTCCAGGACCCTGCTTCAACAAAAACTGTCAAAAGGGAACTTCATGCTGTGAATATTTATGGCAGAGTGGCAATTCGTAAACACTTGGTGACAGCAACTAATGCTTTCAAGCAATGCCAGTGATGCAGAGATCACAAAGGCAGGTCCCGACAGCAGTGGCAACAGGTAATATGGTCAGATGAATCGTCATTCACCCTTTTTCAGACAACCGGACACGTTTATGTCTGGAGAACTCCCAGAGAAGTGTTTAATCCTGAATGCCTCTTGCTGACTTTGAAGCATGGGGGTGCAGGAGGAATGGCTTAATATACTTTTAAATATTGTTCATGACCTTTATGCATCTATCCCACGTCGAATTAAATCTGTACTTCAGTCAAAGGGTGGTACAGCCCCCTATTAATAAAGATTTTCCATTATTTCACAGGTGTTCATATTATTTTGTCCTCCCCCTGTATGAAGTAGGTGGATTTACAGTAATAACAATATTTGTTTTAGAAAGTATAGCACCACATATTTTGGGTGTGGTCTCATTCTTTCAATTTTTGGTTTTATGTGATTAGTATCACAGTGTACTATGGAATATATAAAATATCATTGTTAAATTTTTGGCAAAACTTCACAAGTAATTTTTTAAAAAAAGATACCTTTTGGTATTTATCAATATCATTAAAAAATATGGCTGTGAGAAAGACTGAAGGACCAAAGGAATTTAAAATTATAATTTGTAAATGGCAAGAGTAAAAGGATGGGAGAATTTACACTCAAAGTATATAAGATAATGTTTCATCATCAGACCCTAAAACTGATTTCACCTTTAACAAAGCTTTGTTTTGCTCACATTAACTACACCAGGAATCTATGCAAGTCACATTCCATTAAAACTGTATTTAACATTTTAGAAAGTTGAATTAATGGTTTCAGTTAGATGATCACAACAGATATGAAATGCGCAGCAAACTGAAACCACATCACTTAAACAGCCAAGCAACATTCACAGGCAGAGGGGGTTTTCATGGCCAAAATCCACACAATTCTTACTCACCTTTGCACCTACCTGAGGAGAGCGAAGCTGGAGAAAAGGCTCAACTGGTAATTTTTTTTAATGTTAACAAAATCAATCCTGTGGCTGCAGTCAAAAAGAAGTTTGGTGAGCACTCATTTATGGCATAGGCAGAAGAAATGTCTGTGTTCTTTGAATTGGTTTTGGATTTTTAGAATCCAAACCCCATATTCCCATATTGTAATAGTATGTTGTCAATCCTAAATTGTTATTAAAAATGTGAAGCATGCACACAACTAGTCTAGTAGGCAATATATATTTCTAATTCAATATTTTCTGGCACATAGAAACAAGGCATAAATGTCAAACAATTCTAACTATTCTGCTGATGTTTTCAGCAGCTTGAGCTTAAGTTCCCATTTCTATTTGTCTACCGATATACTTATTCTGACTGGAGATAGTAGTGAGGTATTACAATGACACTTTTCCAGGAAGACAATATGCCATATCACCAAGCCAATATTATTCACGACTGGTTGAGAAAAATTCTAGATCAGTGTTTCTCAACCTGTAGTCTGCAAAGATGGGATACATGGCCCACAGGAAACAAAAATTAAATCATAACAAAATGTAAATAAAAATTATTCACATAAAATGGATACTTTACTCGTTCTGTACAAGGCTATAAGCGAGTGTAATCCATGCGACTATAAACGAATCTTTGTAAACACCATGAATATTTCAACAACCGGGCAAAAATCTGGCATTTCTAGGATGTGACAGCATTGATACTAGAATAAAATACATTTCCAATTGGCATCAAAGAGCAGCGTTCATTCAAGTATTTAGTTAATTACCATTTTTTAAGGGCATTATTGCACCTGCTGGACCTTACAGGGTTGTCTACTAGTGTACTCATTGGTAAAAAAATTAGGCCAATATAAGTCTGTAGCCTCCAGAATTGTTTTCATATTTTACTGGTCCTTGGGTTGAAAAATGCTGTTCTAAACAATTCCATTGAAAGATTTGGTCACTCACATTGCCAGACATGAATCCAATCCAACATATCTGGGACATGATCGTGTATAACACCCTGTACTGACAACACTTTTACTGTTGTTGACAACTGTAGAGAAAGAATAGCTAAATATTTCTTCAGTGGACTTCTGACAACTTGTTGATGCAATGCCATATTAGGTTGCTGCTCATCGCTGGGAAAATGGAATCACACAAGGTATTAGGAGGAACCCCATGACTTTTGGCATTTCAGAGTAATGCTGTAGCCTCACAGTTTGATATATCAAGGACTTACCAACAGCAATTTTGTTAATTTCAGGTCAAAAATCATTGTTTCTTTCCTCTCTAAATCTCCCAAATATTTTGCCTTTTAAAGTAAGGTATCCTTTAGTCCACTCTCTTACTAGTATATCTGAAACCATTTCTCACTAGGGATGTGTTTAAGTGTTAACCATTGTTTTATTATAATTTTATTTTCATCCTTTTTTTTGTATTTTTACCTCCTTTATAAAATCAGTTCTCACCATCCATTTCCGCACCACCATATTCGTCATCTAACCTTTTGGCGTATCAAGTAACTGAAGGAATAAGGGCCAGCACACACGGCGCAGCTGTTTTGTGACAACAGTTGCAAACCGGTTAAGCTCACAACTAGTTTGCAACCTAATTGAAACCTGTGTCCGCACACGGGTAGTCTGGTTGTGGATTAGTTTCATTCAACTTGCAATAGTCGGTGCAGAGTTTGCAGAATTTTCTGCTATGTCAGATTCAGACGAGGAAGACATTAATTATTATCATTACAGCAAGATACACAGTGTGCATAGGAAGCATTGGATCCATCCATATTTAAGGAATAATGTGAACTCCAGGCTATTCATAGCAGCGAAAGAACTTTCTCAGTCGGATAGAAAGTTTATGGCTTTCTACAGAATGTCGAAAGAATCATATCTGAAATTGACAAGGATGGTTGGTCCTTTCATAGAGAAGATGGACACAAATATGAGGGAATGTGTGCCTACACAGGAAAGAATACTGATCACTCGGAGATAAGCCTGACAATTATTTTATTGATATTTTGAAATTACATTATTCATAAAACATAGGTAAACAAATAATAAGTAATAATCTAAGCTAAGGATGTTTTTATTTACATGTCAGAATCGTTAAAACTTTCTGAAAATGAGTTGTAAAAATCTGCTGAATTCATTTGAGGAACAGCATTTGACATGTGTGGCATTTGTGACGTGTCGAGTCAAACAATGATGAGGATGTGTCCATTGTAAGTCCTAATGGAGCCTGTGGCTGGTGCCCAGAAGTTGTAATACCATCAATAATCCTAAAAACTTGTTTGAAGAGTTTGATTTGTGAATCACTCAGCTCTTCTGGCTCTGGTATCAAGCTGAGCAAGAACATCTCGAGTCCCTGTTGCCTATCAATTTTATGGTATCCAGTCTCTGCCTCGGCGTTTGACTGTAACATAGCTTTTTTGCTCTAAAGTACTCTGTTACAGAGAGATCTGCTACTGAAACCGAAATTTTGTTCTGTTTTCTTTCTGTTAGGCCTAAATTTCTCTTGTACAACGAACTTGGTGGACTTGGTCGGTCACTTGGTTGAAAAGATATTTGGGTCAATAGTGATGGAGAACTTGGGGATGTTTGCTGTGTATAAACAGATGCCTTTTCCAACTGGATGGCACTTTGTTCAATTTGGATGACACTATCCCCAACTTGAGTTTCAGAGTCTTCAACATCACCAGATAACTGCTGGGACTGTAGTACTGGTTGTAAATTTCGTGATGAGGGAGGATCCACTGTTTTTATGAACAGCACACAAAATTTCATGGCATTTTCAGATAGTAAGCTTTTTTCTTTCCTGCAGAGCCACTAGGAGAAGGTTTCACTTTTCTCTTGAAGACTGTACGGAGATTCCGCCATTTTTCTTTGCAGTAAGCAGCTGAAATCAAAATAAAAATTACTGGAAATCATCTAAAATTTTCTGAAATTTAATTAATTTAATAATATATAATTTAAGATTGCTGACTTAATTTTAATTAACCTTCTATTTCGTTGTTGCAAGTATTTGGCTACTGGTGGAACATTTGTGGCAATTTCTTTATATTTTGGGAGATGTGAGAGCACAGTCATAAAAATTATCAAAGAAACTACAGAAGTTCTGAGGATGTTCTGGGATGTTCTGAGGGATGTTTATATGCCTGTCCCTACACAAGATCAATTTAAACATGTTGCTGATCGTTTTGAATTGCTATGGAACCTTCCCAACTCCATTGGGGCCTTGGATGGGAAGCACATCAGAATTGAAAAATGTCCAAATATAGGTTTTGAAAACTTCAACTACAAGCACTTCCACTCCACCATACTTATGGCCTGCTGCCTGCGATGCCAATGACCTTTTCACGGTTATTGAACCAGGGTTTGCTGGACATAACAGCGATGGAGGCATTTTCAAAGCCAGTGCAATGAACTACTGGATGACCAATGGTGGTGACATCCCTCCACCTTCCCCTTTACGATATGATGAAACAAACATTCCGTTTCCCTATTACTTTGTAGAAGACGAAGCATTCCCATTGTCTCACAATTTATTGAGACCCTTTTCAAGCAGAACTCTCGACAATGTGAAGAGGATATTCAATTACAGATTGAGCCGAGGTAGAAAAACAATTGAATGTGTGTTTGGAATGGCAGGAGAAAAGTTCGCGGTGTTGAACGGATCCATACGATGTCATGATCTAGCATCAGTAAATAATATAGTAAAAGCTGCCTGTATCCTACATAACTTTGTACGGAAGCGAGAAGGAATTGATTACCTGCCTCAAGACAGAGCAGAAATGAATAGGGCAACAGTCCTGCCGACAAACATAGAAATAAGAGACCTGGTGATAAACGACGGCTTTTCAGCGACTGTTTTGAATTATCTGGCCAACTACTTTCTTTCTCCTCGTGCAAGTCTACCTTGGCAATGGAAATTAGCAGTACAAGAGAGAAGTATGGAATAGTTCAGTTGTCCAGCATATTCCTCCAATAGTTTGTAAATTTGAGCTTTGTTTTTTCTCTTGCTTTGTATCATAACAGACCAAGGCGTATAATAAATGTATAAACTATAAGTACTGTAACTAAAGTGTAAACTACGTATAAACAATTGCTCACCTGACATATTTAATTAGGTGGCCACCTCTTGCCAAACTTTCTCCGTCGCTTCTTTCCTTGAATATCCTGGAAGTTTGTAGTTGAAAAGCACTTCCTGCTTCTCCACCTCTCCTACAAGTTTTAAATTAAATTCTTGATCACTCATTTTATCTTTGAAATAAATAAGCACTAAACACCTTGTGGTTTCGTGCAACTGAATTCTGCAACGCAACTGCGACCACGGTTCCACGGTTGCATACAGCTGGTTTGAGATTAGTCTAAAACCAATCGCCTCGTGTGCGGTTCCCCAACCCCTACAATGCCAAGGTCGCAAAACAGTTGCGAGTGCAACCAGTTTGCAATTTTTGTCATAAAACAGTTCCGCCATGTGCGCTGGGCCTAAGTGATAATGAAGCAATTCCAATGGATATTAAAAAGTGGCCAAAATCGAAGGGGGTAAAAACGGTACAATAATAAAAAAGGCACAGATTTCGAAATTGAAGAGATATTTCAAGGAAAGATTCAACAAATTGAAAGGCAGCACAATACCGGTGGAGTTGCAGTGGGAAGAGTTCAAGTAGACAGTAAAAAAGAGTAAGGAAATATAAATTCCGAAACTGAAAATAAAGAGAAGTACAGAACCTACGTAGTATGATCGGGATGTGAGGCTGTTAAAGAGGTTGATGAGAAGAAAACATAGCAGAATTGAGAGACAGCAGGGCACTAGGGTATACCTGAAACAACTATAAAAGGAATTAATAATTGCAAAGACGGTGTCCAATATGTTTATGAAGAATATTATTGGTGCAGGAAATTTCTATGGCTATGTTAGAAATCTGAGGGGAGTGGAGGGTGTTGAAGAAATTACTGAGGACTTGGAAAAAAAAAAAGCAGAGATGAACTCTTCTCAGACAAGAGAAATCAGCTGTTACCAAACAGTGTCCAATTTTGAAAAAAACTACAATTTTAGCCCGGGTCAGAGATTTTTGGGACACCAATATAACAGAAGTTGTAGAAATCAGAACAATTGATTCTTTAGTTAACAGGGACACTGGTTACCAAACCAGTAAGCCCTGGAACCCAGCTATCAAAATGCTGAAACATCTTCGCCTCGGTAATGAGCAGAAGAGTGGATGGGTTGTCTTCCACTGTTTCTGCGGCAGCGTGTAGTCAAACAATTATTCAGTGACATCTATGCTTGAAAATAAGGGCTAAGATAGATGCCTTCAAAACGTCCCACAAGTGTGACTTTTTTATGTGGCTGGAAGCTTGAGAAGAGTTCATTTATTTACAACGTCGTGAAAAACTTCGATCTTACATTAAAATGCAGAGATTTTAAGTAATTTGACTTGAAGAGACCATTAGGGACAATTTTTCAGGAACGGGATCATGTAAACTGGCGAACGAGCTTATCCATACAATTAGAAATGAGCAGACTAAGATATTTGAAATTCATCCTACAGATATTATGAAGAAACTAAAAAAAACTCAAAAAGCAAGAACGGGCTGGTGTGGATAATAATACTATGGCTGCCTTAAAGATAGCAGGATGTGTACCTTATCTTGAAATATTTAAATTGATTACGAATATTTGCTGCTCACCAGAGGACTATAAAAGAGAGCTAGTATATTAAAAGAGGGATAACAAACAGGGTTGAAAAATTCAGGCCAGTCAGTCTGACAACAGTGGTAGGTAAATTAACAGAGAGATTGATATGCATCAGAAATGTATGTGGGGGAATGTTAATGGTTTTCAAGTTGACAAAATGGATTTAGACAAGGATATTCATGCAAATCTCAGTTAGTAGACTATATGCAAGATATTTTGGATGATATGAACAAGGAAGAAAAAATGGACAGTGTAGCATTACATCTCTCAAAGGCTTTTGATAACATGAGCCAAGAGATGGTGGTAAATAAGGTAAAAACTATTGGAGTGTCTCAAAAAGTGTTCCTTGGTAGAATAGGAAATGCAGTATTAAAAGAGGTGGAAGTAAAAATGTAAGTGCCACTAGGTACTGTTTAGTGACCATTGCTTTTCGTTATTATAATGAATGATTGTGTTGATAGTTTTCTCTCAGAACTTAGGTTGTTTGTAGATGACATAATGCTACAGAATAAGATCAATAAGGTAGAAATTAATTTGCTCGAAACTCTGTAGATCTTACAACGACGTGGCCCTAAATATGTCATCTTTTGATCCATGCACATAGAGTAGAGGTCACTTCTCTAAAATATTTAAAGATATTCAATGGTAATAAAATAGCTCATCAAATTCATCAATTCTACAGAAGTTACAACTCCAAGTTGTTAGCGTATATTCTCAGCTGTTTTTAATAAAAATCAATCCAAAGCTCGCAGACAAAACAAAACACAATTATAGTACATAACTTCTCGAACTACTAATATATTCATATAATTCTACTGCGACACTCAGTCTAAAAAATACAGCTTTTTACACACACCTTCCTTCTTTTTCTTTAAGAATCTCTCACATCAGACCAAAGATTTTCTGTCTCATTCTTTTCAAAGATATAATACCCACTGACAATGTTTGTTAATCTGTGCATTGCTCGAGCTTAGAAATTATATCATGTACATCATTACAATCAATATTTAAATGATAATTAATTACACTTAACAAAATAATATTTAAATGATAATTAATTTCATAATTGGGGTGGTAGCATATGTTATAAGCTGCAGGATGATCTGGACAGGATATCTAGTTGGGTTGGTAAACATGGGATGAAGATAAATGCAAAGAAGAGCCAGCTTATTAGATACACAAATAAAAAACTAAAGGTTGATTATGATTATAAGGTGGGGAAAGAATTGCTTGTTGAAGACTGGAAATGAAAATACCTTGGCTTAACGTTTGACAACAAACTCAACTGTGTAGGACACTTTGGACAGGTAGTAGGAAAAATGTTTCAAAATCTTCACTTGTTGGAGGGGGTGTACCTGAGGAGAAAGGGAATTGTGTTACAAAACTTTGGTCAGACCGTTGATTATGGTGGTGTAGTTTGTGATCCACATTTTGGGTATCAAATACAAGATTTGAAGGGGATGCAAAGAAAGGTTGCTAGATATGTCTCTGGGAATTACCGCAGAACACAATCACAATATGATAAAGGAGCTGGAATGGGATTCACTGGAAGGCAGGAGGGGGGGGGGGGTGAAGAAAGCCATGGGAGTGTGCATATTGGTAATGAGGCATGGAAAGATATTGGTGCAAGAACAAGTAGTAGTGCAGGGTAAGAGAAAAAGATGACACTCAATAAAGTTGAAATTTGTAGAGGGTGAAATAGGGGGGTACATGAAAGGGAAAAATGGTTGTGTAGGGAAACTGCCACTGGAGAACTCAATCACAATTAAAGTAAATTAAATTAAACAATTTTTTCTTCCATCATTGTTCAATAGTACTGGTACGATGAAGCCACAATGCTGGTGGGTAACAGGCAAATTGGAGGATAAAAGTGTGGGAAAACATTTTAGTCATACCTGTTCATAAGAGTATTACCCACCATATATAAATATATATATGCGAGGATGTGAATGAGAGCAAAAGAACAGAGAAGCAACAAATGTTAAGTCCCTTCCTGAGCACTATCTGGTCTGCTGCTGATGGAATCTTTATACCAGAAAAGTGTGAATTGATGAGTGTTCATCTTTTTTTCTCACCCTGCCATCACCAGTAAGCATGATTGTTCCCCTTCCTTTCCTTATTTTGTAGTGGCCTGTAGTCACAAAAAAATTAGGAAAGAATTAGAGGCAGGATGGGACTGGGGACAAGGAATGAGAAGGAATTTGGCCATGGCCTTGTGAAGGAAGCATCCCGGCATTCACCTGGAGTAATTTGTAAAACCATGGATAATCCAAATCTGGATGCCCAGATGGGGATTTGAACTGGGATCCTCCTAAATGCGAGGCCAGAGCATTAACTGCTAACCCACCGTGCTCAGTGAAAGAATAAATTATTCTTTTGTTTGGCGACAGTAAATATGCAACAGAATATGAGTATAACGAATGCAGGCTTTCCCGGCAAATAAATGACCACAAATCTTCTAGGGTTTGCAGCCGGATTTTATTATAAAGCGACAAGCATTCGGCTACTAGCTCAGTAGCCATCTTCAGGTCGATTATGTATTGGCGATCTCGCCTTGATGGATACCAGGCGTTTACTGGTGTCGCTTAGCAACCTCATGACGCTCGCAGTCCCACTTCACTGTGATTGGTCGAGGTGGCGGTCACCCATCCAAGTGCTCACCACGCTGACCGTTGCTTAACTGCCGGAGCTTAGCTGTGGCGGTCACCCATCCAAGTTCTCACCACGCTCAGCGTTGCTTAACTGCCGGAATCTAGCTGTTGTGGCACGCAACCAATAGGTACCACAGTTAGGCAGTCGTCGAGTCCCCGCGCTGATTGGTCGATTGGGTCCCTCTCACTTGGCTGTCCACACTCCACCGGATCGCCGGCAACCAGGGAACGTGGCCCTCAAGGTATAGATAACCCTGGTTTCCAAGCGTTGCTCAGCAAATAACCCATGTCACGGTTAACCAGGTTGTTATGTAACCGTATTTCTATGGTTTCTTTAAAAGAACAAACATTTTGTCAGCACCTTCACGTTGTCAAAATCCATTCTGTGGCCATTTTCAATTACATGTTGGGCAACAGCAGATTTATCCATCTGAAAAAGCCGAATGTAGCGTTGATGTTCCGCCACACGGGCCTTGATTGTGCGTACGGTCTGTCCAATGTAAGATTTCCCACATTCACACTGTATATTATACACCCCAGAATGGATTTTGACAACGTGAAGGTGCTGACAAAATGTTCGTTCTTTTGGGAGTCTGTGGTTAAAGAAGCCATAGAAATACTGTTACATAACAACCTGGTTAACCGTGACATGGGTTATTTGCTGAGCAACGCTTGGAAACCAGGGTTATCTATACCTTGAGGGCCACGTTCCCTGGTTGCCGGTGATCCGGTGGAGTGTTGACAGCCAAGTGAGAGGGACCCAATCGACCAATCAGCGCGGGGACTCGACTACTGCCTAACTGTGGTACCTATTGGTTGCGTGCCACAACAGCTAGATTCCGGCAGTTAAGCAACGCTGAGCGTGGTTAGAACTTGGATGGGTGACCGCCACAGCTAAGCTCCGGCAGTTAAGCAACGGTCAGCGTGGTGAGATCTTGGATGGGTGACCGCCACCTCGACCAATCACAGTGAAGCGGGACTGCGAGCGTCATGAGGTTGCTAAGCGACACCAGTAAACGCCTGGTATCCATCAAGGCAAGATCGCCGATACATAATCGACCTGAAGATGGCTACTGAGCTCGTAGCCGAAAGCTTGTCGCTTTATAATAAAATCCGGCTGCAAACCCTAGAAGATTTGTGGTCAGAATATGAGTAATCAGGGAGGCTAATGCCCAAATAGAAGTGACATAATCTGAATTTTAAAAAAATTGCTGTTGACAGCAAGATTAAGGAGCTGAATTTCAGCAATGTCAGGTTGTACTTTGACCTGACAAAAATGGCATTTATACAATCAGAGACTTGCTTAGGTATATAGACTTAAAAATATCAGAAGCATGACTGAAAACCCATTGCAACTACCAATCCACTCTTATTAATGATCTCAAGCATCATGTATTAGCAGACCACCAGCAACATGTTGGCTGCTGGGCAAAAGCATTCAACCATCCACCGAGTATTTTGTCCTAATTGCTTCAGTCCCATACCAACCTGTCATCAAAATCAAAAGTCACGACTAATCATAATGATGATTTTTACTACTCGCAAGTATTTTTTTAATTGTTTGTTACAGCATGTAATCAAATGTACAGAAAAATAATACTTAATATTATTACAATAAAATTGAGATTTGAGTTAAATAAATATGTAATCCCAAAGGAATTTGCTCACAACAACTGCAACATTTGTAACAGTGAATCTTTGTAAATATTAAGCACTGATCTACTGTGTGAACCTATTGAACCAATAAGTGTTTATTGAATCAAAATGTATTCAAGAAGTCAACAGAAGTGTGAATCGGTTCCTTATGGTCCAGTTATTTAGAAATTTTATGAACTGCTTTTCATTGCTCTACTGCTGAATAGGATGATCTGATCTGGACACAGACAATGAAGTCTCTCCATTCTAATCATGTGAATACAGTACCAATTTGTCAGCAAAAATATCTGTTTTTTCTAAGATTTCTAGTTTTTTAATTCAGTTATCAGCAGTTTTCAACACAAAACAATATAACTTTTAAATGTACTGTGGGAGCAATTTCACATTCCCTTAAAATTGGCAAAACATACAGGCTAACTTATTTTCAAATTAACAACGTTAAATGTTTTTCTAAGTGGGAATAACATCTGATTTAACCATTTTAAAAGTTTCAGGTGCAAAATTTTATGCCAATTTTTCTGTTTTAGGCACTTGGATTCTTCTCTTTGCACAAGCTATTGTCACTTGTGTTCTCTCTCTCTCTCTCTCCCATTAGTTTTTGAAAAATTTAACTTTTGGAACAGCTGTCAAAATGGAAAGAAGAAAAGTAACTGCTTTTAAGCTTCCACCTACATTAGAATTGCTTTCTTAAAAAAAATAATGTTTGAAAATAAAATTATGTTTAAATCCTCCTACTCTGAACTATCTTCTGATATAAATTTCTTGTTTTTATCCATTTAAGTTAAAATTTCGATTTTTTCTTCTAATTAAAAACACTAATTATACTTTACAATGATGCAACTTAGCAAAATGGAAGCGGCTTCTAGGCGATATAAATAAGAAAAGAAAGGGAACGTTCGTTGTGTACACACGTTCTGAGCCTAATGAATCATTTTGCTACTTGTGAAAAAGTCAGATGCCGAAATATTGTATAGTTGTTTGTCAGCATAAGTGTTCCCTCTCATCGCATCCATCCACTTTGGTATGTGGTGGGTTAATTTCCCTTTCTTTTCTGATTTAATTATACTTTACCTAATTACTTGATTTTACATTAAAAATATGTTAGATGATGTTGAAACTGCTGCTGTATTAGGATTCTATTTAATTTTAGCAATCATTTGATCGTATTTTCATTGTCCTATTTTGTTTCTTTATCCAACTAAAAATCATACTTAGGGTTAATTTATAAGCTCTAATACTTGTGTAAAACCTCCTTCCCTTACTAAGATATTTGCAAATCACTGTTCCCTTGTGTTATTTTTATTTCCTACCTACCTGATTCTACACTCATCTCTGTACTGTGACTATGAATTTAGTTTCTTCCCTAGAGTTTCATCTTAATCCTCTACACCTTGTACTCGTGTCTTCTAAAATTAATTCCCTAGCCCAATCTACCAACATTTTTCAAACCTTAATATCCTACAACTCCTCAACAGACATGGCACACAATCAATGTTCCCATCTTACAGCTCACTCAGTACAGCCCAGCAACCATCCCACATCGGCAAATACTAATCAGTTCTTCAAGGATTCTTTATAGGCCTAAAATGCATCAACTGTATCCTAATAACTGGACTAAAATTCTTGAATGGGATTCTTCCTTTCAAAACACCCACTTACAAAAGAGTATAATAAGAGCCCTACTCAATCTTAGAAAACTACTAGGCCACAATTAATCTCCATAGTTGGTAAGACAAATTTAAGATAAGACTTGTAAACACACACTGGTTCCACCTTCCCCATTGAAGATGATTTTTCCCACCATTAAGAGCACAATCTTTCAGAAACCTCCAATGGCATTTAATAATTAGCTTGTGACAGCTGTTCTGCTTCCCTGCATATGTATCTATAAAAATCCCATATCAATCAGGACATTAGTCACAGACAAACTGAAAACAATACCATCTGGCAATGGCTCTTGCTACCACAAAAATTAAAATTAAATGATTGTGTAGACTTAGGCAGTCATTGAACGTATTATCTTGGGTCTCCGGGTGGATCCATGTCGATTTTTTAAAACCTAATGCTTCAGCCATTGTGTTGTGCCTTTTATCAGAGGACTGCCATGTCTGTTGCCACTGCCGCCTATATATAATAGAAACAGTGTGTACACGCACACCAACTGTCTGCGATGTTGTCACAGACGTTACCGCACCTAGCGTAGGTGGTCAGATGGGATCATTCGTCTTGTGTCCTCCTCTGCAGGTATGACCAAATGTGGTCAAACTGTAGGCCACTATCAGCACTCATGTTCATGTTATTAGGTCTCTCTTGTATTTCTAGTGCTTCTCTCACCTGCCTTGGCCACCATTTGCTTTCTATGGCCGCTAGGCTGGGCTGGTGAAATAAAATTGAATGTCCACTGTCAGCTGAATGTTGAGCTACAGCCGATTTGCTGCTGACATTTTTAAAATGCCTCATGTGTTCATTTAATCTTTCCTTGACATTGTGTCCTATCTCACCAACATATACCTAGCCACCACTGCAGGGTATTTGGTGTACACCCAGTGTCTGTAATTTCTCCCTCTTTTCTTTTATTTTTACAAGAACAGGCGACATCTTTCAGGAAGTCCTACATACAGGATGGACATTTTTCTTTTTAAGAAGGCAACCAATCTTATCAATCACCCCTTGGACATATTGTAATACTGCCACTGGCCTGTCAGTTGGCCTGCTGATCTCTTCTGTACATGCTGAGGTTTGAGGTGACCTTAAAGTGCCCAGTGCTGCAATGGACTTGTTGATAATATGAGAGTGGTAGCTGTTGGCAAGAAATGTCTCCTTTAAAATACATTTTTCAGCAGCTGTGCTTGCTTCATCACTAACTACAGATGCATAAATAGTTGCAGCAGGCTGTGATGTTTTAAGTGTTCCCTAATTTTGTTGGCTGCTTTGTCAGCCAGCACATTCGTGAAGAGGGACATGGCGTCAAAGCTTACTAACAAGTCATTCCTTTCCAGATGTCTGTTTTTGATCACTTATATAAAATCTGCTTTAACCATGCATCTGTAGTTAGTGATGAAGCAAGCATAACTGCTGATAAAAACATATTTTAAAAGAGCTGTTTCTTGCCAATGGCTACCATCCTCAAATTATCAACAAGTCAATTGCAGCACTGGGCACTTAAATGACACCTCCTACCTGCACCTGCAGAAGAGATCAGCAGACCAACTGACAGGCCAGTGGCAGTATTATCATATGTCGAAGGAATGACAGATAAAATTGGTCACCTTCTTAAAAAGAAAAATATCCGTATAATATACAGGAACTGCCACAACTGAAATTTCTGTGCTATTTCAATATTTTGTCTTTGATCCAGGTAGTTTACATTTGTGTCAGTTATATCTTTTACAACACAACACCATATTCACTAGACTCTTGTAATTTTGTATCTCCACATACCGCCCATGTTATTAACAGCTACATAGCAATTAGTTGTTCCTATTTGATTCCCACCAGTACACATGTTCTGCTGAGGCAGGGCTAATGCTACAAAATTTCAGTATTTATTTGTTCATATTGCTGCATGTCTGTACCCTTTGATCAAATAATAGATAATGGTTCCCTTATCTATCCTTCTTTTAATGTACAATATTAAATCTTTCACCTATTCTGTCTAGAGCAAAATGTTTCAAAAATCTGTCAGTGATATTTCTGTATTATTTGAGAATACAGAGGCTATTATTTATTATCTTTCTGTAATTGAACAAATTTTTGACAGTAAATGCTGCTATCATGATACATTTGTTTCATATGAAAAAATTATTTCCAAGAGAAGTATTTTATACATATAGAAAAAGATTTTGCATCAAAAATTACATTGCTGGGTTGATGTCATACATTCTTAGTGCTGTCTAAAACAGTTTATATACCAACAACATTCTCATTTTTGAATCTAAGGACTACATTGCGCTCTCAGCATTATGGGTCGTTCCACATAACTCTGAAAATTGCTGTAATGGGTTACTTGCTAGTAATGTCTGACTTGCTGTCACTTTTTATATAGACACAGATAAAAAAATCTGTGACAGTGTTGGAATAGAGATTATCCCAGTACATAGTTGCAATGAAATCTTTATGGGTATGCAGCTATATTGTGATGTAAAAGTATGATATTTGAACAGCTTGCCTAATTTTGCATGCCTAATTGTACTGTAATCAAAATAGGCCATGTAAAATTGGTATAAGAAAATCTGATATGAATTAAAATGATAAATTTATATAAATGATTTGGTGATTTTCTAATTAATTATAGAGATAAAAACATTAGTGAATATACAATTTAATGATATAACAATAAAAAGGGGAAAAAATGAACACAATTTTTATGTAGTTCTGTTTCTTAGGTGGTAGAATATGTTTCTAATTATACATTGTAAAACACGAGTTTTGCCTTGGGTGGAGGCAACAGCTTTTGTCTCAACTTTAACCGTGTGTCGCCTCGGATATATCCAGCTATGGCTTTATTATAATGATAAGGTCGCCACTTAGCTTCATTTTGTATCTCAAGCTAAGGAAAGGTATCGGTCAATAATGTTCACCAGTCAGTTGTTGATCAAAACCACTATATTCTTAAAAGAGCTTGCAAAGACATTAGCTGTATAGGCATCAGACAAAGTCACAGAAGAAAAGTTTGCAAATTCAACTAAGCATTCGAGCGAGACCAGCCCCACGCCCCCTAAGCTACATGAGGTATTTAATTTTTTTTACACACACGACCTTAAAAGTCAAGCATGTCCGCACTAAGTTATTACTAACCTCGCCACATTGCCAAAACTATCGACATTCTACATAGTGCTTCGATCACTGTTCCTGTAAGACTGGGTTAATACACGCGCCTATATCGCTGTTGTTGTTGTTGTTGTTTTTAGGGTTTTAGGGCGCGTCGACATCTAGGTCATTAGCGCCCTAACTAACACCTGATATGACAATGTGGCTTAAAACGCAAATACCGTCTGCATGGCCGACTGTAAAGGGGTCGGCCATACAGACAGCACATTACATTAAAATACTCACATTTTGTTAAAATCCCATCTGTGACCGACTGTACAGGGGTCGGCCACAGATATAACAAAAACATAAACCGATAAAACAATGGCTGTAGAAGGGCCAAACACAAAACAGAGACAGACATTGGCTGGCTGGCTGTAAAGGGGCCAACCAGCATATACGAGAATTAGAACAAACTAACTGGCTGGCTGTAAATGGGCCGGCCAGTTATAAAATACAACACTTAACGCTATAACAAACACAATACCTAGATTGGTGGTTGTAAAATTACCACCAAATCATTGTAAAACCTAGGCCGATCTGCCCAAAATTTTTGGGACCAGACCGGCCAGACAGCAAAATTTTAAAACTTTAGCCACATTGTCACGTTCATCATTTAAAGTAAGGGACAGATCGTTGGCTAGGCCAACGTCTGCCCTTAAATTTAAAAACAACACACAATCAGTTAAAATGTGGCGTACCGTCAAAGGTACGCCACAAGCATCACATTCCGGTGGGTCCTCCCGGCGGAGAAGAAAGCTGTGCGTCAGAGGACAGTGCCCTATACGGAGGCGAGTGAGGAGAACCTCATCCCTCCTCGCCCGCTGGAAGGAGCTGCTCCACGGCTGAACGGTCGGTTTGACCTGCCGGAGCTTATTGTGCTCGACTTCCAGCCACTGTCTCTGCCAAATATCAAGATAAACCTCTTCGCCGCCGAGGCAAGGTCTGACTTTGGGACCGGATCAAAGTCAGTTCTAACCTTGTCGCAGGCTAACTTGGCAGCTTCATCAGCTGCCTCGTTCCCCCTGATTCCCACATGTCCGGGTACCCAGCAGAATACTACCTCCTTCCCACAGGATTGGAGGGAAAGGAGGGCGTCCTGGATGTCCTGGACTAGACGATCTGCTGGGTACATATTTCCTATGGCCTGAATACAGCTGAGGGAATCACAGCATATGATGAAACACTTATCGCGCATTACTTTCATATGCTGGAGCGACTTCAACACGGCATAGCACTCGGCGCTGTAGACGCTGCACCTGCCGTCTAGTTTGAATGTGTAAGTCGCTCGAGGGAACACTACAGAGCAGCCAACTCCGTTAGCCTGCTTAGACCCATCCGTATACACCGGGGTAAACGTGTGATACTGGTTTAAAATATCTCTAAATATGTTACTAAAAACACTGTCCGCAGTACACTGTTTGTTGTAACGAGACAGATCTAAAATAATTCTGGGCCTCTTTAAAAGCCAGGGAGGAGATTTACTCCAACCCTGGTGATAAAACGAGGGGAGCTCGAACCCAGTGTTCTTCTAAAATAGCCTTTGCACGGTAGCTAAAAGGTTTGGTGGCTCTAGTGCGGTTAGGTATACAGCCGCTCAAAACTCGGGTGTATGACTATGTTCGTGCACGGGACTGCCAGGTGTTATGGCAACCTGCAGGTAGTGTCGCACCATGAGGAGTCGCCGGCGGATGGCAAGCGGCGGCTCGCCCGAGTCAGCACATATGCTGGCAATAGGGCTGGTGCGATACGCACCCGTGGCGAGCCGAATTCCAGCATGGTGGACACTATCCAATATACGGAGGTAGCTGTCCCGTGCCGAACCATATACGATACAACCGTATTCCAGACGCGACCGTACAAAGGCTCTATAAAACTGTAGCAGGCAGGAGCGATCAGCGCCCCACGACCTGCCACACAGACATTTTAAAAGATTAAGAGCTTTTAAGGCCCTGGCTCTCACATCTTTTAGATGCGGTAGCCAGTTGAGCCTAGTGTCTAAAATGAGGCCCAGAAATCTAACAGTATCAGTAAAACTTAAAACAGTGTTCCTCAAGGTAAGGTGAGGTTCTGGTAAAAGGCTTCTGCAGCGGGTAAAAAGTACACACCGGGTTTTCTCAGCAGAGAAACGAAAACCGGTGTGCACTGACCATTCGTCCAGCCTGTTCAGCGTGAGTTGCAGCTGCCGCTCAGCGCTTCTCAGGCTGGACGACGCAATAAAAATTAAAAAATCGTCCACATATAAGGAGTACTGTACGGGACTCCTTATAATGGCTCCAATGCTATTTATTGCAATAGCGAAGAGTGTTACGCTTAAAACTGATCCTTGAGGAACACCATTTTCCTGAATAAAAAGATCAGACACTTCTCTACCGACTCGGTACCGGAAGCAACGTCCCGATAAAAATGATTTTAAAAAACGTGGAAGATTTCCTCTGAAACCCCAATCGTATAACTGTTTTAAAATAACATGTCGCCAGGTAGTATCGTATGCCTTTTCGATGTCAAAAAAGACACCTACAAGGTGATTGGCTGCGGATGAACGCATCCTGGATTGCCGCCTCCAGGAGGATCAGGTTGTCCAAGGTGGAACGCGACTTCCTGAATCCACACTGAAAGCGGCTGAGCAGATTACGGGATTCAAGACACCAGATGAGGCGGCGGTTAACCATCCTCTCCAGTGTCTTCCCAACGCAGCTAGTCAAGGCTATACTACGATAACTACCTGGCAACGATTTGTCTTTCCCAGGTTTTAAAATGGGGATTAATGTTGCTTCTTTCCACGAGTCGGGGAAGTGTCCTCCGGTCCATATATCGTTAAAAATATCCAGAAGGTACTCTTAGCATCTTTACTAAGATGCCTCAGCATCTGGTACTGGATCGAGTCAGGCCCTGGAGCAGTGTCGTTGGCGCTGTTTAGCGCTGCCTCCAGTTCCCAAAATGTAAATGGGCAGTTGTAGGCCTCTGTATTCGACGAATCGAAGCACAGCGGGCGCCTCTCGGCAGCGACTCTTCGTCGCTGAAACCGAGGGTCAAAGTTAGCGGACGAAGTGATGGCGGCGAAGTTCTCCGCCATCAGCTGCGCTATGCTTCGTTCGTCGGTAATTATACATCCTTGATCCAGCAACCCAGATACTGGTGGGCGGGAGTACCTTCCGGATATACGGCGGATGGACTCCCATACTTTTGACGAAGGAGTGGAACGATTGATAGTGCTCACAAAGTTCTGCCATGACCTTTTCTTGCTGTCTTTAATAACTCGACGCGCCTTAGCTCTAGCAATACGAAACGCTGCTAGGTTGTCAGTTGTTGGGCACAACCTAAAACGACGTAGCGCCCGTCTACGACCCTGGATGGCGGAACGACAATCGTCGTTCCACCAGGGGACGGGCGTCCTTCGCAGCGTTCCGGAGCTTTTCGGCATGGAGACGTCAGCTGCACGGTGAATCA
Source organism: Vandiemenella viatica (assembly GCA_031002005.1). Lineage (NCBI taxonomy): Eukaryota > Metazoa > Arthropoda > Insecta > Orthoptera > Morabidae > Vandiemenella > Vandiemenella viatica. Next base: position 367,579,773 of record CM061920.1, on the reverse strand, counting down.
CTTCCGTGAAGTGATTCACCTTCTCCTGTATACTGCCACAGGGTTGCAGTAGTACAGAACGGCAGAAGAGCTGCCAATCTGCACCACTGACGTTCCATTTGCGTCGGTTATTCCCTCCTCCGCGTTCAAACTCTACGTGCATCCAATATTGGGAAGTGGTCACTTCCATGAAGGTCGCGATCCACCTCCCAATGCACGGAGTCCGCGATTGAGGGGGAACACAATGAAAGGTCGATGGCAGAGGACGATCCGGAAGCAGTGGTGAAATGAGTCATTTGCCCTGTATTCAGGATACAAATTTCCTCCTGCTCTATCAATCTACCAACCACTCGGCCCCTGGGGCAATCGGTGGTAGAACCCCACAACGCACTATGGGCGTTGAAATCTCCCAAAAGGAGAAAGGGCCGAGTGAGTTGTCGTACGATGCCAACCAGGTCGTCGTAGCCGACTGACACACTGGGTGGCAGATAGAGAGAGCATACGGTCAGTTGGATTGGACCGTGTATTTTCACCGCTACTGCTTGTAATGTGGAGGTGAGAGCAACGGGTTCGGAGTGGACAGTGTTTCGGACCAACACCTGCCACTCCTCCCTTAGCTCGATCACCCTCGGTATCGTCCTTTCGGAATATGTCATATCCTCTTAGCACTGGCTGGTGTAGTGGTCTGAAGTGTGTCTCTTGCAGACAGAGACACAATGGTTCAGACCGTGCTAAGAGTTGGACTTCCTCTTTGTGAGCCTGAAAGCCGTTAACGTTCCACTGAAGTATGGGAGCCATTCTACCTATTTAAAACCACCCGCCCCGGGTCGGGTGGGTCAGTGTCAGATGTCTGCTGAGGAACGGGACCAGGGTCTACGTCCACCAGCATAACGTCATCTTCGGGGTCCGAAGACGACTTTTGTTCTAAGGCCTCGGCGTCTTGCGGATCTTTCTTCCGCCGAGGCCTTTTCCCCTTCTTCCCTCCCCCAGTTGGGGACCTGGGAGGAGAAGCGGAAGGGGATTTCACGAACATAGAGGGGTCCGTATGCCTGAACTTCGGACCCCGAACTTTCTGAACTGTTTGCCATCCGCTACCAGCAGATGGCGTAGACTTTTCTGCTTCTGCTGCAGGAGCTCCATCCGCCGCTGGAGTTACCTCTCCCGCGACAGTGGGACTCACACCTGCAGCTAATGTAGCAGATGGCTGTTCTTTTGCTGGTGGACCTGTTGTACCTGCTGTCTTACGGGTCGTGGTTGCAGAAGTGTTGCTGCCGACGTCCGCAGGTCCTTGGTGTTAGGACCTTTGTGGGTATTGCGCCACATTTGCACTGACACGAGCACATTGTGCTCGTGCCCGTGTCTACAACGGACGTCTGCGTTGCAACACTTTCCTTCCTGACGGGAGCTGACAACGTTTTGGCAAAACTGGTGGCGAAGACCGGTGGCGCAAGCGCCTTAAACCGTTTCTTCGCCTCGCCATACGATAGTCGTTCCTTCGTTTTCAGCTCCTGTACCTTCTTTTCTTCAAGGTACACTCGACACTCCCTGCTCCAGGCTGGATGTGACCCGGAGCAGTTAATGCACACACCTGTGGGAGGGTGCAACTTGCACCCGGTTCAGTGCGCCGATTTTCCGCATTTCCCACAAGTGGCGTTGCCTTTTTCAGTTCGCCGTCGTATGCCCGAACCGCTGGCACTTAAAGCAGCGCATCGGGTCCGGAACATACGGGCGAACGTTCAGATTTAGAGTAGGCAGCTTTGATGGCTTTGGGCAACGTCGGAGTGTCGAACGTCAGGACGAAGGTGGCATGTCTTTTCAAGATTGCCATTAACCCTTCGTGTTATCTGCCTGAACCTCGACCACGTTTTCTGAGCTCCACTCCTTAAGGAGTTCCTCGGACGCTATATCGATCAGATCACGGCATGTGATCACTCCCTTGCTTGAGTTGAGCGATTTATGGAGTTCGCATTTCACTGCGAACTCCCCGAGCTTCTCACACTTAAGGAGTAGGACAGCCTGCTTGTAGGTGGATGTTTCCAAAAGCAGGGTCCCGTTCCTCAGCTTTTTCACACTTTTTAGCGTTCCAGCTATACCTTCTAATCCTTTGTGAATATAAAAAGGGTAGATCTTTTCGAAAGATCCCTCCTTTCTTCCCATTATTATGAAGGCAGTTTTCTATAAGATAACCCTTCCTGTTACAGTCTTCTTTCTCAGGAGGAGGGCTTTCTACCCTCGCACGCTTGCCAGATTTTTTGGGCGGAAGATTGGCCCTGCGGAATTGCCCGAGCCGCAGGCAATTGAAATATTTTCGGGATTTTTGGTTATTGTTCCCACGAGTCCGGAGGACCTAAAAGTCGAGTGACGTGGAGCCCCCGAATCACGCCACCAAGCCCAATACAACAGGGGTGCGGCAGGTGCCCCTGAGGTTGTACGCTAGCGGGTGGTTTGCCTCACCACCCATCCACCTCCTCGGCACGTTACTCACCTTGAGGTTGAGGGGTTTTTTATAGAGGTTTTACCGTCCTCGCGATCCGGGCGATTAAGCCAAGATCCCCGTTCTCCTAGGCACACAACGTTCCACCGCCACGCCCTACGGTGGTCGTTGAAGCATGGTAGGAGGTTTACGGTGTGGGAAACTTGCGGCGCTCACAAGTTTCCAGCTCGGGCACCGCGGGTTCGCCAAACCCGTACCTGGCACTTGCGTACCAGGCCCCTGCGGGGCCTATATCGCATCGTGCTAACGGCTTCTCAAAGACTAACTGGGCGAGGCCAGGTTCTGAGCGGTGTATTTATGCTTTCTGGCTGTGGGAACAGTTTTTGCAGGTGCATCTCTTGGGAAGTGTCAGATATCGGATGATTCTCAAACAATCTTTCGTCATCTTTTTTGTCCTTGAACCTTAGAAATGTTCCTATCCGTTTCAAAATTCTTGGAGTTGCAAGATATTATAACAAACGTCAACTTAAGTTATTATAAAAATTTCCATTACTTTAATAGTTTTTCCAGAAAAGAATCATTTAGATGTGATTACCATAACTATTGTAATGTTACCTTTACCTTTAATTCTATTCTGTTCTCAAGTTGCTATTCTTCCACCTGATATCAAATAAAGTATGTTCATTATTTTTAAAGTGGAGTAAAGTTCGAAAATAAAATCTGACTACTTAAATTATTCAAGATACAGACTTTAAAGTAGCTTGAAATAAATTTCCATATTAAAAAACGGTTACTGTAAAAATTTGGAGTGCATTCCTTGATTTACTACCAATTTTAAAAATATTACTCCATGTGAATGAGGTTCAATCCAAAATATACTGACAAAGCATTTCTAGCACCAAAAAACTTATTTCACTTTATCACAATTAAATGCTTTTGTATATTTAAATGAAACTTATTCAGAAACCTTTGTATTTAATTAAACTTCACTCTGAACACAATATCTTTTCATGAATTACTAAGTAAGACTGAAATATTTAGCTTTTCCATGAAGCACATGTCTTGCTATACCAAATAATATTAAAAAATGATCTTTATACACTACGTGAAACTCTCCAAAATTTTATGATGTTGTTTCAACGGAAATTATGTTACTTTATTTCTACAAACTGATTTCCTAGGTGTTTTCTAATGACTGAATACTTCGATTTTAGAGTGGAAAATTATGTGACAAAATTCTTTACCAGCATATCAATTTTTTAACATATTCAAACTCTAAGTAAGATTTTCTATCAACAAACTTTATC
>CM061920.1:367550077-367575053 GCA_031002005.1 Vandiemenella viatica | reverse complement strand
ATAAGTAATAGATTGTTTGACGTTCTGGAAACGTGCCTAGGTTTGCACCGAGAATTTATTCAATCTTGCTCTAATATGTTGCAATTCCTGCACGTGGTAGCATCGCTCACAACGTTGCTAGGGTAAGCTGAGTAAATTTTTCATCTAACTTGCCTTCGGTAAAGAGTAAAGTGTTCATTTTGGTTGAGTTTTCTCAATAAACGCGAAGTTAAGTGTATTGATAGCCTTCTCGTTTAAAGCTATTATTCACGACCGCTGAGGAATTTAAAAACTCCTGTGGATAACAATACTCACTTTGCTATCGGATCACCCGGCAATTTCAAATGTTTAAAAGCATTAAAATTCCTATTAACATTATAACATGTTTAAACTTTTTTGTGTTTTAAATGTTTTTAGCGATTGTATGCCTTGTAGCTTTAGCAGCTAATTTTGTTTTGCTTCCGACATCATCCAATTTCAACGCCAACTTCTAAATTATCACCAATAACTTCCTTACTTTTATAACTTATATAAAATCCAATTAAAATTTAGAGTAACATAAAAAAGTTACCCCAAAACAAAGTAGGAGTATTTTAAATGTTATTAAAAAAAAATCCAATCGAAATGGACATTTGAATTATTGTAAAACTAACGGCAAAAGTAAATTTTAAATTTAAGAAATCTCGTAATTATAATTATTCTTAATTAAAAGACGTAATCCTTACGTTTACATTAGTCCTATATATTGTCTGGTTTGCGATGAAGCTACAATTTTAATTTTCTGCTAGGTTACCAGATGATAACGGAACAAAATTACCTCATATTTTACGTCCAACCCGTCACTGCCCCTCCTCCGAATACCTGTTCAGTATGTTTTGCGTTACGCCGGAAGCAGCCAGATCCTGTGACTTCGGTTTTCCTAGTTTCATAAGATCAGTCAAGGAATAGACATATCGTAACTGTATTGCTTATGGTTTTACTCCTCGTTGCCGTCGAAGTAATTAAAAGTGGAAAGGGACTGGGGGCAAGGATCGGGAGGCAATTTGTTCATGGCCTTTTCAAGGAACCATCTGGGCTTTCGCTGGAGTGATTTGATTAGACCATGGAAGACCCAAATATGGATGACCAGACAGGGATTCGAACCAGCATCCGCTTGAATGCGAGGCCAGAGCGTTACCACTCACCCACCACGTTTCTTACATTAACATCGAAACAATACATTGAACAAAGGCAACGTTGGTTTCTAACATAGGCGTGTTGGGAGGTTGGAAGCAAACCATGATGTTTTACGGAACACAGTCAATAGTGATAAAACGATACATCTGTCAGCGTCTCATCCTGTCCGTAATGATGATGTCATGCGTATGGCCTTTATTACTAGGCTAAGACTGCCAGAAATTTTAGTATGAAAACGGGGTTAAGAAGATTATTTAATAACAATTCTATTTAGTTAAGCAATTTCGATTAAATAAAATGCTAAAACATTGACAGAAAAATAGGAAATTCATTTAAATCAACATTTTGATTATTATTTCGATTTTGTTTATTTACATCCGTTCGACGTAGATGTTTTTCTGTAATCTCTGTTATAGTAAGTTAAGAAATTTGGGATCACTTTTATATTATGATGCAGTGAATGTATTAATATGGGTAGTAGAGAAGCTTTCAGTTTAGCTCAGAAATATCGGGTGGTTATAGTTAAAATTTCCCCATTTAACACATTATAACACGGAAAATAATTACCGTACGAGTATCAATCATGGTAGAATTAATGTCAAGGAAATGGGAAAGATAAATAATGCAGAATCAAACCAATTGAAACAATTTTAATGTGCAGCTGCGGTAGGTCATCTCATTACATACCGGTACCATTACTGCTACAAAAGGGGCTCAATATGGCCTATCAGTGTCCAGAAGGGTCTGAAAGCGCAGGATTGCAATCTGCACAGCATGTCCGTAGGTATGCTGGCTACCTCTCTTGTTATGCTGCGCTTCAGATCAGCACAGGTGTTAATGTTCCCCTGGTAAACCCTGTCCTTCAGGTGGCCCCACAACCAGAAATCACAGGGAGTGAGATCGGGTTATCTTGCCTGCCAAGCATTTGGAATCCATGAGCTGATAATTCGATCGTTTCCAAACTGATCACGGCACCTGGTGGCCATAGTTGGAACTGTACGGTGGCGCTTTGATGCATGGGAATCATGCACCCCATACTCTGGACATTAATGCTATCAAGTTTGGTACTCGTATGGTAATTAGTTTCCGTGTTATAACGTGTTAAATAGGGAAACGTTAATTATAACCATCCGGTATTAGCATTCTTTTTAAAAATTAATTTATATTGCTTTTCATTAATATTGGACTTACAAAGAACTTTTTAAAACCATATGTGTGGAGCACAGCACTTTATGGTAGCGAAGCTTGGACTTTAGGAATACCACAATGAAATAAAATCGAAGCTTTTGAAATGCGGTGCTACAGAAGAATGCTTAAAATTAAGTGGACAGACAAAGTACAAAATGAACGAGTTTTGGAAATGATAGGTGAGGAAATAAGTTGTGGGAGAAGCTTACAGAAAGAAGAGACAGGCTGCAAGGTCATATTTTGAGACATGCTGGATTGGTTGATTTGTAAGTGGAGGGAATAGTAGAAGGTAAGAACATAAGAGGAAGACAGAGATTAGAATATATGAAGCAGATAATTGATGAAGTAGGTTGCAACGGATATGTAGAGATGAAGAGGTTAGATAAGAATAGGAAGGGGTGGAGGGTTGCATCTAACCAGTCAGAGGACTGATGTCAGAAGAAAATGTTACTTTTATGAGCGCCATGTTGCTTCAATCATTACGTCATTGATCAACATCTATATGGCCTGTAACTCGATAAAAACTAGTATTATGCGGCGTAACATAAGTTATTAAGATTCATTTTTTATATCTTTGCTTTCACTTACGCCATATTCCAGAGATCGTTGTTTCAGGCGCATATAAGTAGTCCCAATTATATAAGCAGTTCATACGTTGTTATATCGATTTGAAACATGTGCAACGAAAACGAAAGATGTATGAATCCTTCAAGATGTTAGGTGATGTTTATATTGCGATGCATGATGTCACCATGATGCAGCGAATTTATTAATGGTCGTGTGACTGCTGATTTGATTTTTTAGCGGCAATATTAGCGGATTATGTAGTTAGTTTCAAATGTAGTCTGGACCAGAATGATAACTGAATATTTTTGTTGCGGCGTAAGCCATGAGGAATTTCAGTGACCATTATTTTATAACAATTCTATTTAGTAACGCTACATCGAAGAAATTACTTTCCAAAACACTCTGTTCAGACAGTCATTTTTTACGGGCTTAAACTAGTTTAATTATCAAAACTTAGATACATAATGTCAGTAATTCGTTTAAACTAAGGGAATTATTGAAAAATAGTGATAATACGTCCAACCTATTGTCATACCAGACACAAAAAAATTACACTACAATAACGTGAAAGCAACAAAAAATGGATTAACAAGCTAACATGAGGCAGACGAAATAAAAAAGGAGGAAATTTAACAGAATACAGCAACTACCCCGAAAATAAATAGTAACTAATTGTGCTGAATGACAGCGGATATCGAAAGCAGACAGTTAACTGAATGTTTTACGACAGTTATATACTTTGTGATTCGAATATCACTCCGAAACAAATTATCTTTTACAACTGCCGAATAAGTAAAACGTAATTTTATTATCTTTCGTAGAGGCCATTAATAGCAGTCAGTATTTGGAGAGTTCCCTTTAACGAAGCGTTTTACATCATACTATCCTACAAAACGAAAGTAAAAGAACTTTTTTGAACTATTCTATACTGCATTGAAAAAAACGCTATTACTGAGAAAATGGTGAGAAACTTAAAAGTGTTTCTCTTTTTCTGTATTAAGTAATAAATAAATGTGAATAATCATGAAATATTTTATTTTTATTGCTAACAACATTTACGCCAACAACATATTATTTGTTTGGATTGTTCAGGTGCATGTTTCTCTTAATACCATAAAACAACGTCTTATCCCACTATACAGACGATCCCACAAACCCAGAATCAGGTAATCAAGAACCGCATACTTTTCGCTGAGGAGATGGTGGGTGGGGGATAGGAGGGGGTAGTGGCTCCCATTGTCGGGAGCGAAACGTCTTTGGCCGTCAAAACTATGGGCCCGTGGGGAAATGCGAGAATGCAGCGCCGGCAGGAAATGAGATGAACAGAGAAAGCCACACCGCACATAGTGAGGACAGTTGTCAGACAGACGCTGAGACGAAAGGTGGGTTTCTAACCAGTTGTGGCTTCTAATACACTGAGAATTTGCTTAATATTACAACAGATTAATGACAGTATATTGAAAGTGTTTTGCTGCAGGAAAGAGATTAATTCCCATAGTTAGGGCCACAACAATCAACATTTGAATGAAATCCATTTATGTCGTCGCTGTAGATTTCTGAACGCAACACTACCAAAGATATCGCATCATCAAAGTCAGTTTGTAACTAAAAGCAGTCATTTTCTTCTTCTTTCCGATAAGGCCTTCTGGGGTAACATTTCAATTTCAATTCTTCATCCTTCGTTGTTTTTTCTTCCATTCAATACATTATTCCTTCATCATTTCATTGTGTTTCTTCCTTCTCTCCTCAGACCACATCGGAGCAGATTTTTGTTCCTCTTCTGCCTTGGAATCCTTCCAAACCTAATACCATCTTTCTAAAGATCTCTCTTTCCATAAATTCCTCTTCTCTTATCTTATTTTGTTTCCTAATTTATCTTAACCGCTTGAATCCTGCTGGTTGGTGATTTTTTTTTCCCAAAGGTAATTGAATATATTTATCGTTAGTCTGTTATCATTCATTCTTTCCTAAATACAGCAATCTCCACTTCCTTATTGATTCTGATATATTTTCAATGTTATGGTATATTTCCTTATTACTTCTTAATTTCCATAGTTGTGTTGTTTTAACTGGACCCATGATTTTTCTCATTATTCTTCTTTCTAGTAATTCCAGTTTATCCAATCTATAGTAATCATTTTACTAGTTAAGTTCTTAATTTTCTTATACTACATTACGTTGTCCTTCGGTTAGTCCAATATTTATGTGGAATATTCTGCTCTAGTGTTCGGAAGCAGGTGGGTTCAAATTTCTGTTCACCATCTAGATTTACGGATTTATACGATTTCCGGAAATTACTCCATCTGAGCACCGGGATGGTTTTTTTTATAGTCATGTTATAATTCCTTCCCGGTGGTAGATGCTTCATGGTTTAATTAATACGATAATTAAGTAGTCCACCAAAAAGTTCATTTTAAACATGCGTTTATTTTCAGAAAACACGTCAACGATACTGGTTACATGCATTCATCCAATCCAGAGGTTACATACAACACCTCTTCCACAGATAATACAGTTCCCGGCCGGCTCAAACTGAGTTGGTGAAAATTTTGCCGAAAAACTAACTACCACTTCTCTGTCTTGGATGATCGCTTTATATAAACTCCACAGAAATTTCTAGAACACTTTAAAGGCTTCGGCCAGATATTTCTCGAACATTAACAATACTTAAACAATTGAAACATATTAAAAACAATCATAATTAATACCAAATCATTTACAATCAATACAAAATGATCAGAAATGGAAATTAAAGATACTTAAACACAAAATTATTCACAGAAATCATTTTAAACTATAGCAAGTTGTCCTTTAGACATCGTAACTTGCATTAATACTTGGAATTGCGAACATTTAAGCAATTCTATTGCACAGTACCGTTATTAAACATATCAAATGGCCTCTAAATAATTTCTTTTCATAAAACGAAGTCTATATACACTGATTTACAGGAAATTGTAAAACAATCATACCAGATCATATTCAAGCAAACTCTAGCTTACTATCAATACTTTATAAAATACAATTAGATTTAATTTTAGGTTTGAGGGCTGTTACACCGGCCATATTCCTCTGCCGCCTTAAACCTTGACGTCGACAAAGTGTAAAGCCACAACAAAATATTCCTTCTTATTAATATGCCTAAATTATAGGTAGCCTTTTTGAAAGTTTGATTACTTAATTTTTTCTAAAAACATCACGTTAAAATATACATGAAATGAATTGAGAAACACCAAAAATAAGATTGTAGCTAAAAATATATTAACTTCTTACTTGACATTAAATTTCTTCCTTCGTGTGATAGTTGCCATACGAAAACAAAATGAAATACGAACGGTAAACGCTTTACTACAGACAATTCGTTCCACGGTTGCGAAGCAACGGGACAGTTCTATTAAGTAAATAAATCTAATGTGGCATAAAGTGTGTTAAGAAATAATTTTAATATGCTGCGCATTCCAGTTAAGTCGTGGTTTCATTTCTAGCTAAGGTGCTTGGGACAATTCGTGATAGCACGTGTGTGTCCGGAGGCAATTCGGGAGAAGTGCCGTTATTGACTTCAGGTTTGTTGCCCTGTCAGTGTGCTAACATGCTCCGTTCAGAGAATCGTCAAAAGGGCTTAAGTCACATCCGTCAGTTACCAGAACCTTCATTCAATCAGCAAACAATCTGCTTCCTCGAACCGGACAACGGCAGACACATCAGTTCCACAAGCTACCCGGTTCACTCATGTAATCACGGATATTAAGTGCTACTATCAGTAGTGATGAATAACAACCATTACAACAACACCCATTAGGTCTACCCAGAGAAGGAATCAGCGTTTATCTTTTCGCCACAAGATTTTTCGAAACCCCGAAATTGAGACCACTAGAGCCGGAAGAGCACTGGGATCGAGGCACGGGAAGGAAATAGGTCATGGCCGTTTTAAGAAACCATTATATTATTCACCCACAGAAATTTCAATTAATGAACCGTCATTCGAACACGCGTTCTTCCGAATGCAAACCCTGAACGTTATCCTCTCACCTCCCGGCTCGTGTAAGTTAGGAACAATGTCATCGGTACTATTGTTATCTATAACCAAAAGCAGACCGATAATAATTAATCGACGTCAACACAGCAATGTTTCAAGAGACCAAAGGTATTTTCAACTTGAGCACACTAAATTCGCCATACAATTAGTATTATTTCACCACTGAAGAGCGCTCCTGTAGTGAATGCACATCTAGTAAGTAACGTAACGTGGGATTTAACATCAAGTATTTAGATCATGAAACTGTGATCAAATCAACAACAAAGTCATTAATTAAAGCTAAAAAGCGCATAACTAACTCATGAAGAAAATTTAGCTTTAACCAAAACTGGATTATTAACAACTAGAAGTTGTCTGAAAACGCTTTGTCTGATAATTTACACACTACAATCTTAAACGAACATAGTCAAGATTTTGACTACAACATATCCAATTAAAACATACGTTTCACGCGCCGGCGATGGTCAGTAAATTAACTGAAATTCCATCAAAATCCAAAAAGTAATTTATTTTAGCTATCTTAAATTTAGCGCCTTTCGATGTCTGAATATCGCATCATATTGAAACATAAAATATTTTGTCCCAGGTACCAAGAGATCGACATTAATCGAAACCTCATCAAAATGTAACAAAAACAAATATACATGTCCGACTCAGTCTTGACTATAAACCATTGACATCATCTCATTTATTCAACGTCATATAAAATTGAAACATACTCTAATTTACCTGCGAGAACACAGGCTATACATCAATTGAAATCCCTTTAAACTGTTTGTGTTCAGCAAAATTATCTAAATTTCTCAATTTTTTAAACTCGTTTATATATGAAACCTAGTCACTTCTTGTCTCGAAGACAGGTTGTGACATCATCTTTCTTATGTTGTATACCACAGGGGAAATAGAGTGCTACTTAGCTACGCTTTCCGTCTGTCATTTTCCTACAGCTCCAAAATGGAATAAACGAGTCTTCATACTAGAGTGAGGAGTCAAAACATATTTTCATCCCATTTTACACACTTCTCAAGTAAAATAACACAAGGCATACTAGGACATGATTTACACTAGTGCATCAACCTTCCATTTTCTACGAAAAATTCGATTATCGTTCCTAAATTTGTTTTCTTCCTTCTCTGTTTTGCAATTCATAAGCCCGGTATCGCTTTCATTGCGTCTCCTCATCCGAATTTTATTAATATTAACAAAATTGTATGAACGGTAAACCAAACAGTAAGAAATTCAATATTTTTTGTTTACAATCAGAAAGATTCCTATGTTCATTAATGTACACCTGAGAATCAGAGAGCTAAAGCTTTAAAATATCAAAACATGTTACCGTACCTGCACGAAAATTTTAGGCGATAGCAGATACGAAAATTACCGAAGTAAGTGCAGATATTCGCGAATAAATGTAATCAATATGTAATAATTCAATGCTCGCAGTGGCCGGAGTTATCAACTACAGACCTCGAGTCATGGTTAGCTCGATTTAATTCTCGTTGTTTTAAGAAATTAGCTCTTCCGGTAATCTGTCAGCAGCGAAGGAGGGATGCTGGAGCAGAATTTGAAATGATTACAATGTGTACAAAAGGCTTGCGTTTAACTACTACGCAATATGTATGAAGTGGGAGCATGCTACACTGTTGATTGCGGTTTCTTCCACCAGATTGAGACGTACAACTTGGCTACCACTTTGGGTCCTTGGGTGAATATATCTGAACACCCATCACCAGGTTTCATCCTCTTATTTGTGTCGTCTCTTATGCACAACACTGACAACTTCTTACTCGCATCACACACTTGTGATACTCATGTACTGTAATGCTAACCGTCCTGCGGAAGGCAGCAGAATATGATCGCAGTTGCGAGTTTCTTTAGAGGAATAACACCATGCATAGTACCATATATCACGTAGAAACCGTGTAAAGCACTAAACCTCCACTACAATAATTGATAGGATGCAGAAAGTTAAATATTGCACGTATTTAGTAATCTGTAAATTTCTTTTAGAGCCAGGAAGTGTTCCAAGGATCCATTATGTCAATTCACTTTCTCGGAATAAATAGTTTCCATGTTTTCGGGGTGGATCTGCGTCATGGTATTAGATGCCGGCTATTCGGCCGAATTCTTCGGCCATCATCTAGGGCGGAGCAACTCGAGATTTGTTTCCACCTGATAATCGAAGGAACAAGGATCAAAATTGTCAGAACAGATTACTGTGAATGAAATATCTCTGCAGTACGCTATTAGGAAAAACCAAATACGATATTGAGGTGTTTTTCGTACTTTGAAGACGCTGGTAGTGGTAAAACAGAACGCAACTAAGGGTTTTCTCAAATGCAGGATCATTCGAACCTTACTTTAAGAAGGCCGAAAGAGTTCTGCCGAAACGTCGGCATTTAATTCCAGGACGCTGTGCCATCTATGGAACGTGGAAAGTAATGAATTTCTTGTTGCCAGCTTTGTATGCCTTCCTAATTTGATCTACAGAATTTGCCAAACCATCAGAATCTTTCAATCTCAGCAACCTAATACAGCGATTTCAACACATGTTAAATACTGTGCACTGGAAATGATTCAATTTCGTAACATTTCAATCTTAGCAACAAACACACAAGTTGACTTTTATTTTTCTACTTACTGCTTTACGCATCGTCGACGTCGAGGTCATTAGTGGCGGGATGGGTCTGGGGATAAGGAACGGGAAGGAATTCGGCCATTACCATTTTGAAGGAAGCATCCCGTCATTCGTCTGGAGTGGCTTGGGGAAACTGTAGAAAAGCCAAATCTGGATGACCGGGCGGGGATTCGAACCGGTATCCTTCCGAAGCAGAGCAGAAGTTGCCACTACTTATCGTTGAAACTGATGCGAATAGTTCGACTATAGTAAAAAAAACAATGAACAGTTGCATCATTAATACATTGGACTGAGGTGGCAGCAAATCCCTCGCTGCCCATACAATGGTTACGGGAAAGAATATTGACTTTGTAACTCGTTATCAGTAAAACACTGGAGCCTTTAATAAAATGAACTCAATATTCCGCAGTATGGCAGTGGAGCACACACCGACCGTCATGATTGCCGTTTTTAGACAAACAGTCCTCAAGGCGAATACCGAAATAGTTCCCATTCTACGCCTCATTAACTACACATTTCACACACACACAAATACAATTATTCCACATAGTACATATTTATACGTTTCGTGAACATAACAACACAATATTTCTTCTGAAGAGTAAATACTCCGGATCTGACAAATCAGTCTCGTGGTACGCCAGGGCCGATAGAAAAGGAATTCTATGTTTCAACTTCAGCACCAAAAAGAAAAAAAAATAATTTTTCAAATACTAATTAACACGAACCGTATGTGACACAGCACCGTCAACAAACATAAGATTGCTCTGTATATGGTTGGGTGGACAATTATCTCAGGGTCGATTACCTTCCTCTTAAAATTAGTTTTTGTTTCCGCTGCTGACGATGTCCACTATGATTGCTGTTTGACACTCCAAGCAAGGTGTTAGGCATTTGCGTGGTGTCACCAATTCATTTTTCCTCTCTGCCCAACGGCGGAAACGTCTTCGGGCTCTCATCACTGGTATATAAGTTATTGATTCTGTCACTCCGCTAAATCAGTCGCAACAATGACGTTTTGAAAAATAGAAATCAACGGTTACCACTCTTCCAGCTTCGATAAATGCCTGATAAGAAATAGCTTGTTATCACGCTTGTCGTTCTGGGGACTGCCTGACAGGAGGCGTTCATTTCTCTCACCTCCAAGTTGAGCTCTTCGTTGAACCGTCGCCTGGACCTCGGATAATCCCATTCATGTTCTCCCAATTTCCCTCCTGAAGAAAGTCTACATCCTTTTTCATGACCGTTGTATGGATTAGTGGCGTTTACTGTCCCGCTTGGTCAACAAAAGACAGTCGAAAACAATCACTGGGAAAAGACCTGGCCATAGATGCTATCCACATCATCTATACCGTCTTCGAAAAGCAGATACACCCACCAGTCCATTCAAGCCAGAGATTTTAGACATTAGCCACATCATGTTTGGCTGTTCACAGTAGCAGCTGCGAGGCTACCATATTTATCGTCGTAGTAGTAGGCTTCCGCGGCTAGAGTAAGTTGATTTTTGGATGTCTGGGTGACGCCGCGTCATGATTAGTGTTGCCCAAAATCGGTCTTGGTCTTGCATTTTTGCAAGACCAAGACCAAGACCAGGTGTATTGATGCAAGACCAAGACCGGCCAAGTCTGGTCTTGTTCTTGCATTTGGGCAACACTAGTGTTGCCCAAAATCGGTCTTGGTCTTGCATTTTTGCAAGACCAAGACCAAGACCAGGTGTATTGATGCAAGACCAAGACCGGCCAAGTCTCGTCTTGTTCTTGCATTTGGGCAACACTAGTCATGATTCGTGTAGCCAGGCTACACGAATCATGACGCGGCGTCACCCAGACAGCCAAGAATCAACCACATTTACCGTCGCCTAGAAGAGCTCTCAGTAAAATTTCCGATCAGTGTAAAATGAATCTGTCAAGATTTACAAGGCAACCATTCGTTTCCTTCAAGACACTGACATGAAGATTTGAAGAATCAGCTACACATGAAGCCAACGGAGGGCCGCATGGAGGGAAAAACAAGAATTCACAGATTACGCTACAAAATTAATGGCTGGATAATTGATTCCAGACCAAAGATTAAAAAACATTAAAAGAGAAGAAAAATGAAAAAAGATAAAATTAAAAAACCTGTCAAGTCCACTGGCACAGTATTCTGGTAAGATACTTATATAAACATGTTAAATAACATTCGGTCAAACAGAATGCGACATCACAACCTTGATCATCTCTTTCTTTCCTTGTGTATTTTTTTATATTGAGTGTCACAATCACCACAACATCTATGCTTGCATATACGATTATCAATTAAAATCAAGGAGACATTAAATTGTTTTGAAGTGAAGGAAACATAAAAATATTTTTACTTTCGCCCCAAATATTATTTATAAAGTTAAAAATTTCACTATGTGTTTTCAATTCATTGCTCATAAAAATTAGTTGTTGTGAGAATATTCAATTACTCACAAATTCTTGTTCCTGTGGGACGTCAGAATATTTCTTCCCATCTAAACATTTTTAAGATTTTATGAAAATGATAGTCACTTCGTTATAAATCTAGAAAATATTATGAATGTTTGAAAGACGTTGTTGCAGTTGTTCCTATTTTTTTAACATTGCAGCAGTAATGAGGCACGAATTCTTGTCATACAGAAACAGGAGTCGGTGGTTTGGAATGTTGTGACTTTTAATTTGCTTAGTGCTATGTTTTGTTAATTCCACTCTGATACCTTTCTTTATATTTGGCCTAAGATACTTATGTTGTTGATCATTGACACAAAATATAACAGACAGAAACCAAATGCGTATTCCCTTATGGTATAACGAATATAGGCCTATTTACTTTTGTAAATACGCATTCTGCCACGTATCAGCTGAAATTCCTCCATTTATTCCTGTCCTGAACATCTTCCTTCATTTGTTTGTATCTTCCTCTTTTATTCATGCTCTACCTATCTCCTCCTTTTAGACCATTTCCTCTCTTTATTATCCGCATCAGTTTGATTTCGATTCATAACCTACTTTATATCCCAGTTTATCATGCTGTCCACCCATCTTACTTTCTTTATTTTTCTACACACCAGTATTGTTAAATTTCAAATGGAATTTATTTTACATTGTACACTCCTGTTATGTATCTGATACTACACCGATACGGCGATACAATATATCGGCAATTCTCGCAAATTTAACTTTTTTTGTGAATGAGCAGTTACATTTATTTCTTTTCTTTGCGTTTTTTGATTGGTCCAGGTGAGATACAGTCCACGATCACAATATTCCGAAAAACAAACTCTGACACTCCTAAATAAACACAAGTTACTGAAGTGCAGGCCGGTGCGTGCGCTATTGAAATTAGCTTTCCCTGATGCGTATCGGTGGATCGTGCCAAAGCTTGTGCGCAGCCGGGGCATAAATCACTTTGCAGCGCTGAAGGGTAGTCCGCGTCGTTAACGCTGGGTGTGGCCTGGCCGGGCAGATGGCTCTCAGATAGCGCCAAGGCCGTGAAAAGGAAGGGAGGCGCCCCTGAAACGTCGTTAATCTGGCCGGTAATGCCTATCTCGCAGTCGATAAAGCTGTTAAGTCGATCCCCCGCCGAGGTGAAATTCTATTGCCGCGCGACCGGCGTGCGACAGGTTCTCAGATGCTGCCATCTGGGAGGAACTGAATGGAGCGCCACGGTATACAAATTGCTTCATTGCGTCATCGTGACGCCAGACATCACTTGTTAATTCGCTAACGCTGCAGCAGCCATCATTTTAATGGTGCACAGTCGATTTATGAGCCAGTATATTTTAAAACTGTACAGTGCTTGTGTTATTAACGGCTATCTTAAAAACAAAGAAAACTTTTGAAATTATGATTTCAAATTGAATATGTGTAATTTTAATATTTACTGTTAACGTCGCTCAGGAATCTCAATTCACAGAAGGATATAGCCATATATACGAAATTTAAGATGGGTAGTTTGAGAAATAGCTCACGTACGATTCACTCGAATTATATCACTAATTTTAATTAAATTAATAGCATTTTCTTGCTATTTCATCGACTAGGACCTTATTGAGCGTAGAACTGTGTTTTCCTTTCCTTTTCTTTTTTTCCTTGTAGCAAAACATAAATTATTGTTATGTAATATCTTTGCTAACTTCAATGTAACTTAAATTCAACAATTTCATTACGCTTATTCGAGCATTAATCCTTGATGTAGACTTTTAATTAACGTTTTTGCGTAAATAATAAGGCGCCATATTTCAGAAAATTGAAAAAATATGTTTTAGAAGGTAGGTAGTAAAAAAAAATCATATTAACAGAATCCAAATATTCTATTGTTTATTATAGTGCCATCATTGGTGTATATCTGGTAAAAATGTGTTAGTCTGGGATGCAGTGTGATCTGTGGCACCTATCTGTCCTCGGTACGATTGAATTATCATTATTTCTTCTCAGTTCCCCGGCGACATAGATTCATTAAAAAAATACCATAGATTTTATTCCATAGCATTTTATTCTGAAAATCCAAAACTGTTCGGTAGGTTTTGAGTGATGCCAGGAGAGAGCGATGCACAAACGTGGGCTTCTTACAGATTTCTAATTGTGTAGATTAATTTGGAAATTACAACTCACCAGTAGCTTATTCGGTAAGTTACAACGGGACGGGATACTAGTGCAGGCGCCGCGTTCAGGCCGTCTAGGATGCGGTTTTTAGGAAAACGCAGTGACGTTCCGCAAACTCTGCTTCATAAACTACACATTTCAATAACAAAAATTACACTTATCGCACATCGAACATAACTACATATTTTGCAGACATATGGTGATACTTCCTATATTAGTACGTAGTACGACCTGGCAGTAGATATAAAATTCTTGCCGTCGACAAAGACGTCATAAAATCAGAGATCCAAATTTGACCGTGCCAACGACAGGTAAAACTCGTAAATGGTAGACGACTCCTGATGTTGTGGAAAGGTGGTGAAAAAGAGTAAGATATACTTTCAAAATTACGGTTCCAGTCACCAGGTGGTTTGATATCATGGGCGCCGGCAGGATTACTTCAAGGAAGGTGCATCTGTATCTTTTTCTATACATTATATGTAACATTTATCACTTATATTTATACTGAATTTATTGACAACGTATTGAACAAAAGTGGATAAGAACCTAGGCACCCTACGTTATTATTCAAACAGTGAGTGTAATAATAAAAAATGTATTTCTTAATCTTTTTCTGTGTATTTTCTATCATAGCAGGAGGGTGCAAGTGCACCCCCTTGCACCCCCCCTCCCGGCGCCCATGTAATTGATATCCACCGAAACTAAACTCTTTACTACTCAAAACATCTTAGTTTAAAAATCCTTCCATAACAGACTAATTTGAATATTAATTTCAGTCACTTTACTTAGAAAGGTAACGATACAATTCTTAAACAGGCACTCCTTATCCAGTGCTAACTGATACTGTGATACGCAGAGCTAACAAAATAACCGCTGGATGGACTTTTATACAAATTCTAGCTTATATTCCGTCTAAATATATTCAGCAAAGAAGTTTCTAGAAAACAATAAATGAACAATGAACCGAATTCCTGTGCTGTGCTGGCTCCGACTGTTACAGCAAATCAACAATGCTCGAAGGCTTACGCAAAAATGTCTAAATTATTCTATAATAATATAAATACTTGCAATTTTACATAAAATTGTGTGATAATGTTTTCTGACAGCAATACGAATACTCTGAAGTATCTGAATACTAATTCGAACTTAAGAAATGCCAGAAAGTGAACAGAAATACACTGGCGCACTGGAACCGAAATTTTGTTCCAAAAAAATCTTCATTTTTAAGTAAGGAGAAGTGGTTTGACTGGCAGGTGATGGAATTTAATTGCTGTAATCTTCCGCCCATGCCTTCAGTATTAGCCTAAAGGAACCTCTGAAGTGTTGTCTTCTGTTTGTGAAACTAGTAATACGTATTCTGTGTCATAAGTGAAATATGTAGTTTATGAAACGGATAAGTTGTGAACCATCAATGAATTTTACTAGATGATTGCAATAAGTCACCTCAAAATCAGTACTAAGGGCATACCGGTTCTTAGGTTTGAGATTTTCAAGCTGTACCCGTTGTACCTCCCGAGAGCAGTGTTTAAGCGCTTTAAAGAGCAGGTCAGCACCTGTTAGTTATCCGAATCTATGAACGCCTTTAAATGGAACATCCGCTACTGTTATAACCAATAATTATTGTAATCTCTCATACACACATTTATAACTATTTTATTTCTAAGTGGAATGATACTCTGACATCCATAATTACGTGATCCTTCATAATGTACTGTACCAACACGGACAGGTATTTGTCGCATACTCAGTGTCTATGCAAGTTTTGTACTTCCCTCACAACAGGCTTTGATCGTAACCATTTTCACTTCGAACCTTTTCGATAAATAATTGTGCTTGGCTGGGTTTTCGACATGACTGCAGGAATTTTGTTGTAACTCTACACTCGCTCCGCAGCATTTCTTCACTCTTCACACATACTGGCGTTCACTGTAATTTCTATGTCCTAAAATTCAACTGTGGTCTGTTAGTAATGCTAGATTTATGCTAAATTCTTATACAACGTGATTATTCCCAATTTCTCAAGTAAAACCAAAATATCTCGCCTGAAATTTAGAAATTCCATGCAGTGAAGGTATCAAAGCAAATATACGATAGTTAAAATTTATTCTGATCTGTTGCAAATCGAGATGCCTAGATCAATTTTAAAAAATTATTGCTTATTAATAAGAAATTATTAATTAATGGACTCGTTAATTGAGGAGCACTTTAGCAGTTTTTCAAGCTGTACCCTGAAGATATGATACGTGTAGTTGCGCTAAGCACTAACATATCAGACTAAATTCTATGCTCACTATGGATTACAGTGCTGGGATCAGTTTTTCTGCATCTTTGCTGTCCATTTAAACGTTATAACTGCCTCTAAGAGGGCCCTACAACGAGTGCAGGCTATTAAAACATCCCTGCCCACGGTAGCAGTAAACATTGATTGGGTGATAACAAATGTCACGTTGTGTCACAAATAATAATAATAATAATAATAATTTCCTGTGCAAGTTCTCTCAACAGCTGGAATGATGAGCTTATTCAGTATAGAGAAAGAGTGACATGTTCACTTTGTGTACAGAACCTAGATGCTATAGCCACCGATATCGTAACTCCTGCATTAATACGAACAGGAAAGGCAGCTAGGTACTAAGCACATACAAATATTATAAACATGGATGAACGAGAGTAAACCAGGAACGTTTCCAATTGCGGATTTTATGGGATTACATTTTGAAAATTCCTGGTGGCGTTTTGTGTATTAACCAAATGTATTATTTACACGATGGTATATTTGTCTCCGTTAAATTATGTGATGTTGATATCTGGAATAATGATACTCTTTGCTGTGCCAAATTTCGTATTGAGATAATAATTTAATCTTTCTATCCCAGCCGTACGGCGAAACGGAACAAAGTCAGGATTTAACTAATGGACAGATGCTTGAAACGATTTTCGGCGAAGGATTGGGAAACTGGAATTGAAAACCTAGCCTGCTGGATAAGTGGTTAACTCCAAGGTCTGGAATTGTGCAGGATGTGGTTTCGACGCCCTGTCTGTATTTCGAATTTCTTGGTTTCCCGAAATCTTCCCAGGTGAACACCGGTAATCGACATATTCCTTCCTTAACCCTGTATTTTACTCTCTAACTACTCCAACAACCACAACGTCGACAAGCAGTAAATTAATAAGTGTAAAATTTTTTAAAAAGTTTCAATATAATGAAGCGACAGACATGTTGAACGAATAAGAAACAATGGGAAGATTTATGTTCCAAACACACTCGAAACATTGTTTGTAACTACTTAAGATGACCTCTATTATTAAACATGTCAGATTTTAACGCATTCCCTCCAGCTGTTTTCTTCGGATTGATGGTAGAAAGCTACCAAACCAGTTGAAATTACTACTAACGCCATAGAAGTAGAAATAAATATGTTTTTTTTGTTACATTACAATATGAAGATTGACAGTTTACGAAAAATCTTTTACGTAAAGACTGATAATAATTAGATGCAAACATTACATATAATATTCATGGTACTTCATTTTACGAATTTATAGAGGCTTTGAGTTTAGCAAAATATTTTCAAGTTATTCTAGAAGATGGATTTCTAAATCATAGAAAACCTGTGTTCTCCTAAATGCTGGGATACCAGGATTGGTGAGTTCTATTTTTGTATGTGCTATTCTGCAAAATCTTGATATTTTAGGAAGCAGCAGCATCAGAAAATTTTAACCAAGCATTTGGAGTTGCCATACAAAAATTTTATTTGTTTCACAATAACTGATTTAATTTTTTTTTATTTGATTGCTATTTTGCGTAATAACTCGTTTAGACATCCTAACAGACTCTAAACTAAATTAAGACTATCACGTGTTGATAACAACAGTAAGTTTAATAACAGCCAGATTAACGTAATTGTTGTTATTATTTTTCTCAGTGGAAGTTAATTGTAGCTGTTGGATATACTGTGAATCGGATAATACTGACGTCAATTGCATGAAATATTACATTTATCACCGTCTATATCTGATATGGGGCAATGTAGGGTAAAATAATTAAAGCTTTATTTCAACTATTAATTTAATGAATTTTCATTTATGTTTGGCCTGGCAATACAATTGAATTGTGTGTCAATTCTAAGAAAATGAATTCAGATGTAAGTAAGAATTACGTCACAAGAAAAACCTCACAGTTATGGAAAGGAACCCGTTGCCAAGCTGCGGAAACAAAACAATTTTGCTATTTATATGCTTCAAGAGTTATAAAATGAAATATCAATATGAAAACTGCGTTAAGTAAACAACTTAAACTGTAAGCTATGAATTGACACAAATTATGTGGCAATGGATACTGTAGCACTCAAGAATAAATACCCCTTCACATAGGTTAATTGTTATTCGAAGTAACGTCGCAAAAAGTTTTTATCAGCAACAGAGAAATAGTGTTGTAAAAACAGAAAAAAGTTGCTATAGAAACAATTAAAATGTTTCCCCGGTGCCACAGAAACTTACATTAATAGCCCGAAATGGAAATGAGACATGATTAGCATCTTGTAGGATGTGTAACACTTTAGAATAAAACAAAACATCGGTTCGGAATACCAGAATACTTCAAGTAGTTATTCATGCGAGCGGCCGCTTTGTTACTGAACGGAGGCCCGTGCCCAGGAATAAAAGCACTGATTGCCACCCGAGCCCCAGCAATCTGTAAGCCAACGTGCAACGAGCTGCATTAAAGAGGTGCGCCAAATCCTCGTCTACTGCGTCATTGCAGTTCTGTGTTTTAAGAGGTTCATTAATGTATTGAAGTACCTGCGTGTCATTTCCCGATTCGTGTTCTAGAGGAGTTGGGTAACAAACATCGATTTTCGATTGTTAACCGTATCTTCGCATTCACAGGCCCATTGGCATATTATGATGTCCAGATTTTCCTTTTCTCATCAAACAAATAAAAAATCCGTCAATTTTTTAATTGTTTGTTGTTGTTACTGAAACGTTTCAAAGAAAAATATAATTTCAGTTACGAATAAATATGAAATTATTTTATTGTCTTATTTTTAAGTATATTTATCACCAACAAAGATAATAATGTTATCCAATAGTAAATGATTTTTCTCGTGATATTTATTGTTATATTTCTTGCTACAAAGACTAGAACATAAAAGACTACTAATAATTACCATTTAGATTTAAGTGAAGCACATACCACTCTTCATTATTTGTTTGCAAAGATAAAACATGTTAAATAATCATATATCGTGTAATTCGTTATAGAAAGATAAACAGCTAATCTTCGTTCTTAGCTTGCTATGGGCAGAGAGTATAGTGAAAGTACTGGAAGATGTCCGAGCGTCTTAATAATTAACAAGTAGATTTAAATGCAACATGTGTCTTGGATGGGTTGCAATTTCAATTTAAATTAAATCATATTAAACCATTAAGCAAACATAAATAGGTACTCTTCCTTCTTAATCTGCTTTAACAGCGACATTACTGCAGAGCGGAGATTTCATCATCATGTAAGTGCCAATGAATTTGATTTCAGAACTTCGCTTTTATTAATTCCGTTCCACTGACCTCGACGACTTAAACAGGAAAACGATTTTATCTTTAATTGATTCATTAGCTTATTGATGCCTAGATTATGTTTTCTTACATATTCTGGTTAAATTTTGATGCCTAAGAATGAGTCAATCTGCAAAAGATATTCCCTGTTAATTAATGGTAATTTTATGTGTTCATAAGCTAGTGGTTTATAAGAACATAATTGCAGCTCTGATTAATGTTACAAAGCCAATACTGAACAATATGCTTTTATGTGATCGTAGGCTTCCGCGGCCGAAAGTTGTTTCTAGGCTGCCCGCGTGACGCCTCGTCCTGATATATAGAGCCGACGTTTCGACCTTCATTCTGCTGTCTTCTTCCTGGGCTTAACGGCAGAATGACGTTAGAAATATTAGCTCCACATGTCACGACGCCGCGTCACCCGGGCAACCAAAAGATAAAGTGCATTCATGCCATGTTTCCTGAAACTGAAGTTGTACTTAACTCAGGAACTATGGAAAGAATTAATTGATAATCACATGAACCAGCAATTTTAACAGTCACGTGGATGTCTAAATATCGAAACTTCAGCCAAAAATATGCAGAAATTTATATTCCTTAATCAATCTTGCTGTTGTCATGTTGAGCATTCAGAATCCATGTATTGTCATTAAACACAACTGTGAAAGTTAACTTCACATTTACCGAACATACAGTCACTGAAGTCTATTTGTTTCTAGTCTCACTTAAAAACCAGTATAGTGAGAGGTAAAATAACTGAATAATTATGATGCCAAATTGATTGAAAAAAATTGTAATGTAACCCTCACATCTTTATTAATTCAGTGCAATTTAGCAGACAGTAATGCGAGGCTACCAGCATTCCAGTTACCCCAAAGAACATCTTCACGTATCTGCTGTACAAACGTAATTCTTCGCGATCGCTAAGAGAAGATATATTATGCACAATAGTTGGAATAGGGAGGATTGAAGCGTCCTGAGCCAAGTACCGTTATATTTACGATGTCACTCTTTCTGGATAAAAATTCAATTAAGGTGACAAGAAATTCAATTATGGTGGTTGGAAATCCAAATCTCATGGTATCAAGTCACGATGGGAAATTTAAATACAGCTTAATTCAATGAATCGTTTCTCCCCAACCACATCCAACCATGGATCATAATAAACGACCCTTTACACGAGCCGGGTTAGTTTAATTGGCTGAAATAGTTAAGGTCTTCTCTTTTTTTTTTTTACCTAAAAGTTAAATAGCTTTTTTACCAAACGGCAAACGATAAGTTAGCCGTTTGGTAAAAAAGCTATTTAACAGGCATTAAAATGGAACTTTGAGCCCGCTGTTGTGCTCGACAAAGATGGCCACAATAAAATAATGTTTACACATGAAGAATAAGAATCCAGCTCGAGGATACACTTTCCGCATTTTTAACAATAGTTATCATTTTCATGAAACCATTTCACTTGCCTACCGCACTGTCCCTTTCTGAACTCTTTCTGAAACGAAAACTATTTGATTCTATACCAATGCCGTTTTTTCAGTGGTGTGTTTCTTGGTGAACCAGCATGTAACTAGCTGCTTGCCTCTCAGCCTGCACTAAGCAGACGAAGCCTTTTTAAGTTATGAAATACTATAGCGAATTTGGAGACACCTTAGCTGTTAAAGTGATATGCGATTATTCTTGTGCTCCGATGCAAGAACTGTTTAGGAAGATTGTTATAGTGTCGACTAATGTCTGAACCGTACACTATGCTTTTTGTGAGCCACTTACCTATTAACATTAAGAAACCGGATTGTTTCCGTAATGTTTCCTGACATAGCCCCACATTTCATCAAACACGACGGAGTAACATATTGAATAAACGAGGCGCGAGTATCCAATACTGCATTTCTTTTTCATTCCAACCTCTGGTCGTGTTATTTGATTAATTACATATTTTAATAGTTTTCTGAATTTAATCTAGAATTTCGCTATATGATGTGGAAAGAAACCAAACATTCGAATATTACAAAAAAAGTTTTGGCCATTTCCTTCAGATTTTGAAACTATTTAGAAAATGGTGGAAACGCATTTCCATGGACACTCATCTAAGCTATTATTTTTTTTTTATTTTTTAAATGAGAAACATAGGAACTGTTAAGCTTATTAACGACATGATCAACTGCACTTTCGATTATGCAACTGAATTTTTTATTTTTTAGGAAATTAAAAAAATTGAACAAAATTGGTGATAAGATATGATATTCCATTCAATTTGTAAAGCAATTAACAGTGAAATACATTACGTTTTGTAATAACGCTTATTTATTACACACAGTTGTGTTGATGTATCAGATTCAACAGCCTACACAATATTAATCGTTTGCGAACATCTGTGTTTAGTCAAACCATTGATTGATGCGCGCTTTGATGTTTATTGCTGGAATATGCTACCTTCCCCTCCCATATTACAGAGGTATTTGTAACTCGATTAACACTTGTTAATACGGTTCTGTGTTAGCTTTTCCTTTAGAGTACAGTAAATCAAAGATCCCATTCGTACGATAATACTTTCTGACGTGTCGTCAAACGTACAACCTGGAAAGGAAATTAATCGTTCTTTATATATTAAGAAATTATTGGACTGGTCGTCACTTTTAACTTGTGATGGAGCAAACTTCACTTTCAGTTAAAACGTAATTCTATCAAAGTTTTTTTAAATCCAATTCGAAATAATAATTTGGAAGATAGGGCAAGAAATTTTAACTTCTTGCATATATAACATTATTACAGAACTTTTGTATCGTAGTTTTTAAATTTTTTCCATTGAGTTCCGTATATGTGCGTCTATTAATATTGTTAGATTGGCAGAACTTTCATAACTTGTTGTTTCCCCTGCATAGCCATGAAGCTTCAATTAAAACAAATTGTTTTCATTTAAAAAAGAATTTTAGGAATATTTTATTCCGAACAGTTTCTTCAGTAATCACAGTAAAACTGTTTAACTTAAACTATTACTGAAATCATAGGTTCATAAACCACGTGCTAATTGGAATTAATGCTGATTAAAAATAGTTCGATATAACTTTTTTAAAACCATAACATTAACCTAATAGTGCCTCTAATTTCTTGTAATTTTGTATTTATAAGATTTGTAGATATATTTCTGTATGAGTGTGGTGTTGCTATGGCTCTCTTTACAGCAACAATATTTCTCAATTTCTTGTACTAACAGACTGCAAATTTATTTTCCTACCTGGATACATTAATACTACAACTGAAATGTTGACTACAGACGTGTAAAGTAATCGTATTTACTTATTCCGGATTTCCAGGAAATGTCATTTGTGTTGACAGTTCGTTATTGGCAGCAGGAGTGTTTAACAGTGATATCCATAAATTTGTTAAAATTGTCAGTGGAACGAAAATAATAAAACCCTGTATATGATCAACGGAAGAAATAAATGTAGACGTCGCCTCTTATTTACGCTTCAGGTAATAAATTTGTGTTTTTATATCATAAAACTTCTCCCGTGTTTCTCAATGCTTTGTATATTTAGTGCTATAAACGTTAAAAAAACATTTGTCGTATTCTGTATTCATAATTTTGCTGTAGGTAGACATAAAAGTTTTATCGTGTACCGAAATCAACACCGTGGAAATTTCATTTGCTGATATTCGACGCTGCTACATCTTAACGCTATAGGCACCAGTTTGCTGAATTAATATATCTCACGTAACCTTCCATCAGCTGACCGAGCATGTTGGTAGCACCCACACAGCACTATTACACCAAACTGGTTACCATTGTTAATGGTAAACTGATGTATAAAAATAACTGCGAAGTTAATAAACAAAGTTTCAGGAAAATAGAAATAAATGGAAGATGAAAATAAATATTACTTTCACCTGTATACGTTTGCTTCGTTGAAATACAGATCGGAAGCAAAAGAAGTTAAAAGAAGATAATAACATTTTAAAGTAAAATGCATACAGAGAGAGAAATATACTCCATTTATTATAATAAATCTTTCGAGGCTATTTGTGTCCCTGTAGCAATTTCCCTAAAGAGTTAATTTATCTTTATCCGCCTTTTATCTATAAATCCTTTCCCTACACGAAATGTATTATTCAGTGCCTCCGCTCTTTAATTTATTTGAATGGTTGAGTCCTTTTGCTACAAATAAAAACTTGACCATTCCGTTATTCCAGAAGTAGAGAAATATTTAGAATTTTCGCTCACACATAGTAGTCAACAAAACCTGTATAAAACTAATTCCTAACATATAACCACCACACCTTCTGTCTTCAGAAAACTATTAATCATTTCCTTTGTCATATTATTTACCTGGTGTTTCCAGTAAAAATTCCTACAGAAAGAACTACACGTTCTCCATTGTACCATCTCCTCATTTCGTATTTGTTACACATCAGATCCACTGAAATCAAGCGAAAGCATCACGAAGGATTGCCACACTTTCCTGGAAGCTTTCTTCATTACCTCTCCAAAAGTTGGAAGGTTCACCACCATCTCCCTAGTATGTACGGACCAAGGAAATTTAGTATCAAATTATGTGACGACATATTTACATTTCATAAGCTTAACTAACAATTTTCCCTTTTACATAAACTCCTATAAAACTACTTATACTTGATAGTAAAGTTATTTTCTACAGTTTTTTCATTCGATGTTGACCTACGTATCTAAGCACTCTGTTCAGTGTTCTGTAACTACTGACAAACCTCTTTCATTTTAATCCCATTATTGGTCATGTCATCAGCGAACTACCTAACTTCTGACCATAAACCAGCAGAAAAAAAGAAAAGAAAAAAAGATTACACATGGCACTCCGTTTCTCACTTCCACCTAACACCACGTTTCTTACGCTGAATCTTCGTTGCATATCTCCATCGGGGAAGACACACCCGGTTTTAAACCCATTGGTTTCGACTTTATTCATTCCATAGACCAAAGTGTCAAATTATTTGAAAATACCCACGTGCAAATCAAAGTGACTTGCTCGTCCATTTTATTTAAAATATCTCACAAATACTTCACCACGTGATATTTTTATTATGTGTATTATACCTTTTTTTTTCATACGGAATGAGTCAAAGGAAAGGCTGAAGTTCTGTGCATCGTTATTATAAACATTAATAACGAATTAATAACGATTTCAAGCTTTTCTAAGAGATTTTCGACTGTTGTTGGAGTTGTCGTATTGAAACGTTAAGAGCATTCCTATTTCTGCATTA
>CM061920.1:367495792-367549077 GCA_031002005.1 Vandiemenella viatica | reverse complement strand
ACTTGTCGTTTGGATGTAAGTTCATATCTCAGTGGGTATTGAAACATGAAAGACTAAATCATTACCAATATCAACTCATCAAAACTCTTTTGGATACTGATGCTGCGTTGAGACTAAAACTCGATAACTATGATGAATCGAGCGATAAATAACGTTCAACTTTTGAAGAGGATTTTATGGATAAAATAGTCACAATCTATAACGGAAGAATAATTTAAATTGTTTAATTCAGATATTTAAGCTGAGAAAAACGCTCCGGTACCAATGACAGTCCGATAAATCTGAAATTTCTGTGCCAGAAAAACGGAGTTAGTTGCAAACGGCATGCTCATGTTATTATGATTTATATGACATCTGAATATGAATGATTTTATTGTACGCTCAGGGCCAACATCGTCTTCGTCTAAGTAACAGCAAACAGTTATATAGGATTTGTCACCAATAGAGGTGACAGGAGCAGAAGTAGACCAGGAACTGTACCTAGGAACCGAACGTAGAACCTCACAAGAAGATAAAATCGGAAAGCGATTTGGAAACATCGCTTAAAAATGACGCGCTCCCCTCGCTGGGAAACGCGAGGAGATTTTTATATAATTTTTATGAAGTTTTCACGGATTGAAAGCTTATTGTTTAGATTAAAATTTGGGATATGCCTTATGACTGTACGCTATCTGGAAATAGACCAAAAAATAATTAGTTCTAAGCGAAAATTGATAGGTGTCTCAGATCATACATATCTTATATGAACAGGCCTTTACGAAATAACCAACATGGATCACGCCCTTTGGATTCTGTTAATATTGTTTATTGATTACGTATCTTTGGTCATTTATTTCTTCAGTTTCTTGAAATATGGTAAGGAAATCACTACATTCAATATGAAAACTCCAATTGTGGAGTTTAATTAACGGTGAAGGTTAAAAGACATTACAAACGTTTATCCTCTGTTATTAGAAAGAAACAAAAACGATATAAAAGACGCTAGTATAAACAAACCAAGTTCTGCGCGAGCGAAGCAGAGGGAAAATACTAGCGCCAAACAAAGTTTGACTCATATAATTACGTCCAGAAACATCATGCCTAGCAGTAATTGCATTTAATGAATGTGACACCGGAAAGAGATTTATCGGTTTCAAGGAACCAGCTGGAAACATCTTACCAACGTGATTAAACCATTAGTGAAGACCATTTTTAACTGCTAACCGCAGTTTGCAGATTGCAGATAACCGGAGGTTTAAACCGACGGTGTAACTGATGAAGTTATGTGAATGTAATTCGTTCAAAGGAAATGAGATGTGCAATTGAGTGCTTATAGTCACGCAGTTTCTACAGGGGTTAATTTCCTGTTCCAGACGTTAACGAGGAGGCTGAGTTAAGCAAATTAGAAGCCGGATCAGTTCGGATCAAACGCATCCTGTACAGAGGTGATATATGCTCAACGCACTGCTATACATGAATCACAAACGAGCAATATTGCAGTCACTATTGATTAATCGCCGTACATTAGCTGGGTCGTTAAACTCAAACAGTGTCATGGACGGGATTTTGACGGAATGCTGTGAATGTACAGAGAAATTGTATTACGAAGCGCTTTTGAGATCCGAAAGGCAGTAATAAAGCTTTTAGTAGGTCCAATAAAATGAAAAGATCGATGATAGTGCGAAAGACTTGTTATACGGTTTAAACAATGACAGTAGGAGATGTTGAACGCTTTATTATTTGTCTACAGAAACGTTTAGAAATTATATACATATAAAAAAATCCAGTCTGAGGGTTTAGACAAACTTGTAACAATAATTGACAGACATTGTGAATAGTGATTGTTAATTTAAATTACCAGTTATGTATGATCAGTGTCAAATAATAATATGCGTGTATATGCCAACTCTGAAGAGCCGAGTCCCTGCGATATTATTCGGAAGGTTTAGGAGATTTAAGCCATATCAGTTGTCTGTAGCTGAAATGAATATTTTTGAACCTTGTTGTCTCCCGATGGACCATCTCCGGAGCTTGCATTGTTCAACTATATCTGCGTGACCCTAGAGAAGAAAAAAAAAATCTTGTGCTCCACCGCGATGAGCTGGGTCGATGACATTTTGAGGGCAATAGATTCTCACATTAGCTTGAGAGATGTTGTACTCTATCGAAAAAGTTAGATTTTTAATATGTTGTGACTGATAAATAGTTTTGCGACGAAATATCTTTCCGTAAGTACAATAATATGCTCGACCCGTACTTCAAGATGGCGCGGTAAAATCTCGTCACACAATTCCACAAATTGGGACATCTAATATAATTTAATTACCAACTCGGTGTACAGCACATCTACTTCAGTCTTTAGGTCAGGTATCGAGGCAATTAATTCTTTGACTATGGGTATTGTTGGTTAAACGTAAATCTGAGATCATTCACTTCGTGCATAGCACGTTGGGTCAAATATTGGTTATAACGCACTAAATCTCACATTGGGGTTGCGTAGGTGATAGTTCAGCGACATGGCATTGTGTCCGCTGTATTTCTATATTAGGCAGGATTGGGTACCAGCATTACACTATGTGTCTGATATCAATGACGAGAACTATCGTTAATATTGTAGAGTCTTTGAATCATATTCTCAATAACCTGTATGTGTATTCTATCTTGTAAATTCACCCAAGAATTATACCTAGCGCAGTGGCATGTTCTTCAGAAGCTAATCAACGATACACCATGTCATGCTGCTATAGATTAATTTTCCTTTAAACTTGAGCGGCTTCACAATCTATGAATTATTTATTTTTGTCATAAATTTTGCATTTGGATTGATTTAAATAACAGGAGCATTAAGAAATAATAACAAGTATATGTTATTGTTAAACACCCATAATTGGTTAGATATATCCACGTACAGTCACATTTTCAAATAGATAGATATGAAGTTAATTAAACTACTGGCGAACAACATTTGGCCGACTGAAATGAGATTTTATAAGAATTTTATCCTGGTAGGCAGACAGAAACTTCTAATATTTTCCTCTTCGGTTAAAATGTGCCACATAATAACTATTGTTTATAAAATAAGTTGGTTGATGTTTGACGATTGAAAGCCAGATTATATAATGGATAATGTATATCAAATGCAATTAACTGTGGTAAACTTTTTATTTAGAGGAGGATTTTTTTATTTTACGTTTTGTAATTTATTAGCAGTTGGTTGTAATAAATTGTTAATAAATCCAGTAAAATTATAAATTTTTGACATCATACGGACATTATTTCAAATATCCACTGGAAATAAAAGGTTTTGATTGCATATCGATTTAAGAGTCAACATTACTGTGGAAATAGTTAATCGTGCATTATAATAATAGAAGGATATATTTAGAAATACTGGTCTAAAGAGTCTATCTTAAGTATGTGCCACGAATGTATTTGCATTAAGCAATGTTGATGACTGAAAGAGAATTAAAAGTTGATGTTTATTTAACGAGAATAACTGATTAATTTGAAGATCAACGGAATAAAAAAATTAGCCATGACTTAAAGTGTACCATGAGAACTTTAGCTTTTTCTTACCCAAATTGAACAGAAAACGGGAATATTTCATAATTTTATAGCATATAAAAGGAAAATTCTTGTTCTTTTTCGATATATCAATAATATTCATAATTAGTGGATGTAAAATTCCACTACGATAAAAATTCATCTCATATTATACTCAGAGTGGAAATTTCCTTACGATTTTTTCATTTATAAATTCAAACATAGAATTTGGCAGACATAGAATTTTTATTTCTGCATTCGAAACAAGTTTTTTCCTCTGCTTGCCTAGTTTAAGCGAACGGAAGATTTTAAGAAGCGGTTATTACGAGAAAAGAAGTTTAAAATCCATGAGGCACAATTCATCCCCTTAGTCGTGAGTGGTACGCAGCCTTGCGTTACAGCTCCTGTCAGCGCCACAGCACAACACACAAGGCCCCTTAGTCGTGTCGGGTTATGTCGCCTGGCGCTACAACTCCTGTTGGCAGCACCGCAGACCGCTACATACGCTCCAGCTGAGACAGGGGTGCTGCAAACAAGGGGCACGTGACCAACAGTGTGTTCATCTCTGGCATTACCACAACAGAGCATTGAAATGCAAATCACAAGCAACAAGCAACAAAGCAGTTGATGTATTGGCAGAGAGTTCCATTTAAAACAGAAAATTCCTCAATCAAAAGAAGTTTCATAACTATCTTTTCAGATTTTTTTTCACTTCACAAAGATTATATTGGGCATATCTAATACTTATGTAGAATCTATTGTGCTTCGAGTTATATAACTTTATTTGGTTATTCCATTTAGCAATATCATAGTTATGTACACAACTAATATTTTCAGACAACGCTTTTTGAAAGACTTAACTTATAGTACTTGGACAGAATGTCTCGTTGACAAACAATGGGATTCTTCATATAAAATACTACTACTAATTTATTTTCAAGTCCTTGTTATATTTTTATTTTCTCGTGATATTTAATGTCAACTAAAACTTCTATTAATACAAATTATTTTTCCACTTTATGTCTTCAATATTTTTTGCTCCCATTCATGCTGCCTAGTAATCATATTACAATGTTTGGAGATATACTCAATTTGAGAATCAAGGGTTTTCCCCCCCTCTACGAAGATTAAAGTAAATTATGTAACTAATACTGTAATTTAATTCCATTACACTTAAAAAAAAAATTGAAAAAATTGATTCTTGAGGAATCATGGTGGAAAAAAATATGTTAAAAATAATTTGTGTTTTAAATGGGTTTTAAAGTGTTTAAAATCCTTAAGACTCTTTGATATACAGTTAAGTAATTGTTGTGAATATGGTACCGGCAACAGCATTGATTATTTCGCTAAAGAAGTTAATTAATATAGCAAGAGTATGTTAATTTTCTTTTATTGTGTACATGTTTTGTTAATTTCTTATTTTGAGTTTCCCCGTATATATAATTTCGTAAGACATTACGTTGCAGTATATTGTTGTATTACAAGATATTAATGATATAAAAGTAACAACTGATGAGATTTATGTACTCGTCTTGTGTTTCTTTACTGTCAAAATAAAAATAACACGCAATTATATACTCATTTGCATAAAGCGTATCAAGTACTGTGCCATCTTTATATTCCAGAGCAATAACTAACTTTTATGTTCTCTATAATTCACAGACGATAACTATCGGGTGACTATCGATTCTTCTGTCCAAATACTTAACTGAATCAAGAAGTTAGGAATCGTTGCTGTAGTTTACCTACTTACTGTTTCATATATCATCATTTGTGCCTTGTAAAATCACAGAAGTATCTGCATCATACAACAATAAATTTTATTTAATGTTATGATGGCAGATATTATCGTTTTTCATCGGGTACTGTTTACGGAATATGTAATGTTGTATTTCATGCACCTCAAATTATGCCCTGTGTTTCAGGTTTTCTATAGTTTGAATGTATAAAATTCCATATTCGTAAAACAAATAGGAATCTGAACGACGATATTTATTTTCAGATAGGTAAAAATAATATAGATTTCTGTATATGTAATATAGACTAGCTCAGTCATCAATTCTAGCTGTTGTAATTTGTTAGTTGTATGTTAAAATATTTGTGCTGTTACTGCATATTGTAACATATTTAAATAATTCTTAGTTATTATTCTAGTGAGTGTAAGCCAGCCTCGGTGAGCTACAGGTCTGGGCGGACGTGGAACATGAGAGCGCGTTTGCAGAATCTGAACCCTTCCTGCAAGGCCACAGAGGCAAGCAGTTTTGACTGTGAGAAACAAGGTTCGAAATGTTCAGGGACCTTCTAGAAAGACGCCTCCAAATGGCCAATTAAACTTTGCATCCACACCGCGTGATGTGAACTGGCCAAAGGGAGACAGTCACCCCACCCTGAAGCGACAGTAGAGAGACGCGTTCTGTACTCGTCCTCTGCGCAGTATCACTTTGAAGATCACTCCGTAAACTTGCCAATTTTTATGAAGCCAATGACTTAGGCAGTGTTAGAAATTACACCACCATGTTTACCCTTCCTATGCTCACGAGGCGAGGCTTGTACCAACCCTCCCGCTATTTATTCAGCTATAGTGAGGAAACACATTTCGCTTCTACGCATATTAAGATGTACCATTCAATTTTATCAATCCACTTGTCTCTCCGAAGAATTCAAGAATAAATGCCTGTTCATAACAGCTCTGAAGTTATTTGAAGCAATACCTCAAGTCATTAGTTAGTGATTTTTTTAGTGCTTTCCAGCCCGTACTTGCAGCCGCCAACGGGGAGAACCAAAAGTTGACGGTGAGAATGCTGGACGAACTTACGTGTGTGCTGGGTAAGTCGAAGGTAATTCTTCGCTTGGCCATTACCACGCGACAATATATTTTTTTTAATTTACCGTAAGCTTGTAATATAGTAAAAATGAAATTCTTACCATCTAAAAACATTGATTTTAAATATATTAATATGAAGTTACTATATTACTTAGACAAAATTCTGAAAGATCTCAATGGAAAAATCAACTTCCTTTTTGTATTGCTACTGATATATACCATGAAACATTTGGTAGATAATAAATATGGCGAGAAAATTTTTAATTTTATAAGAATTTTCATAGTTCTTAAAAAACTAGACAATTCTTTTAAAAAAATGACCTTTTTGTTTTTAATTTATATACAGAATAAAGGAAATTTCTTAAAACATTATCCTCATTTAAAAGATACTCGTTAATTAATCCTTTTACAAAACGTTTCTACTTACCTGATTGGTGAATTCAGTTAAGCACTCGATTTATGTGCGGAAACATATGAGCGATTTTTTTTAAAGTACCTTAACAATGTAAAGATAACATCTGTCAAAGAAGCGCCCATGCGATAAACGTATTGCTGTATCTTTTGAACTATGTTATAATACAATTGTTTGTAAGAGAGAGAGAGAGAGAACAGGCTAGTGATTCTCTACAGATATTGTTCCAAAAAAAAACAAACAAAAAAAAAAAACAGAATGTTAATTTTTGTTAGGTTTTTTGTGGAGGTTAAATGATTTACAACAAACTTATAATTAACGAATTCATATTGTAATCGCATTTTATTTTTAGAGATTTTCTATACCTTAAAAAAATCCGATTATATTTTAAATACATATAATCAATTAGGAAAAACAGACGCATTCGAAAACTTGTGCATCTGGATCTAATGGTTATCTTTTACTTATTTGTGATTTGGTAATGTTTCTAGTGTTTAGGAGACCGTATTGAGTAATGGTACCCGGCTCAGTTGATTTATATCATTATTTCAGTAATTAAACAATCATAATTTGGACGTGACTGCTTTAAGGAATCTTTCTCTATAAATTACAGTTCAGTGGCCACCTAGAACTCATGTTACTCGTAGTTCACTAAACGCAGAGTACGTATGAGAAATTAGTAAATTACTATTGTTGGGAAAATAATCTGAATAAAATTTAGACATGAATTACGTATTCAGCAGTTATGTTAAGGATGTGGAGAAATTTCAGTTTTTTAATATTTTGTATATTTATTTGTTATACAGTTTTTCTTGATATTTAACTTAAGTAGAACCAGAATTTTTAATACAATAAAATTTCATTATATTAAGTAATTTTATAGAATTTTTTAATATAAATCTTTGAAATCATTACGATCAGCTTAAAATAAGTTAAATGCCACTACAATGGCGTGTCTTGGAATGGTTTTAGTACCTACTTTGATAACAGTCTCTACAATAGATTAATATTGACTTCATAGAAACACTTTCATCAAACAATATTTATAATTACACTTAAAAATAATTAATTACAAAGATAACAAATTCGAAAAATAATTGTATAAACAAATTTTTTAAGGATAATTTTTACACCTGAAACGATTAGGAACTTCTCAAAAACGACATACGGTTACCCTACTTCACCGTCGCTCAACATTAAGGACATATAAAAAATTTCCATCTTGGATTTAACAAAAATAAATCTCACAACAAGAAAAGAATTTTACTACCAGTAATGATGATATCGAATTTATCGTGTTTAGAGATGGATTAGTATTTGTCTGATGTGGCTAATTAATCCATAAGTGAATATGGAACACTAGAATTGGAACTGTTTGTAATCAGAATCAAATATTTTACTGTACTGTTTCCATAAGTATTCTCTACTCATTATTATTTACAGCGATCTCTAGAAATTTACAACACAGGTATTTCGATTAATTATACGATGAGCTTGACGTTAACGAGTAAAAAACAATTGGTGGAATATTTGTAAGATATAGATTCTTCAAAAAACCGAACAATTATTAAATGAATGAAATGGAGAATCAGGATCTTTATCTTCTTCATAGCTTTAAAACTGTGGTTCTGACCGTCAAACCGAAATACGAAGAAATCTGCAGTAAATTTGTTAAGTAATGCTGACGAGACGGTGGAGTATTTCTAGCGTCGCTTATTTGAAAATGAATAAATAATCCTCATTTAGCTACGCTCAGTTCACACGTGTCATAAACATATTCTATTTAAAATCGTGTCTTGACGAAAAACACGAATACATTGTTATAATCATGTTAATATCTTATACAATGTATTTAACGTATGGCATGGTGTAGCTATTTGTATTCTCTGGAAACCGTTTTCTCAAAACTCCGCTACACAACAGAGCTGGAAGTGAGAGTACTGCCGATAAAAAATAGCGAATCATCAGTTATTATAGCGGTTCTCCAATTTTCAATATGTTCTACTTCATGAAGTGTACTTTGTACAACGAAGTGTATAACGAAACGTAAATAACTAAATAAAGACAATATTGTGGTCATATTTTTAAGAATTTTAAATTGTTTCAATGAACATTGAGCGTGGCACACTTTCCATCAGCCACTAAGTCATCTTCCAGAAAACCTCATCGATCTTTTGGAATGAAACTTTGATGCAGAGGGCAAGTATACTCCCGACGAACCAACTCCATAATTGTGTTCCGCCGGATGTAACACAGTTTCAGAACTGAAAACCCAGTCTCCATTCACTTCATCTTCCTGTTTACACAACTAAACTGTTTTCAAGGTACAGTAGAGAGGGTATGTTTTATTGGCGAGTGCCAAGTCGCACTGTTTCTCCTTGATCATCTCGAGAGTTTTGTCAACCGATTTCAAGCCCTTAACCTTGTATCTATTTGATCTGATATCGAATAGTGAGAATGTGGTGTAAAAGGTCAAAAAAATGGTTTACATCAGCACTGATTATGAAAAAATTGCTTACTTAAGCTATTATGTTATCTTTTCTCCACTACTTACTTGCGTAAAAACCTAAGAACTACGCATTACTAAACTCATTATGATCAAGACTGAAATGAGACCATGGCTAGAAGGGGGTAAATTACACCCAACGTCAAAAAATTTATCGCATGTCTGATATGGATAACATCTTCTATTATATGAGTTCACAACTTATCAGAAGAGAAAATGCTAGTTTTGTGTGTGTTTATAGTCCAGAAACAGTGATGTTTCAAATCAGTCCAATGAATTGAGCTGGTAATAGTATTACACAAAACGTGGTTGCGTGGCTGAGTGCGTTTGAGGTGCCACCACATTACATCGAGGAGATATTACGAGGCCAAATTCAAGTCATGTACCACGCTTACCAGCCCTTACGGTTATGTTTTTTTAGGTTGTTTGTTGTAATCACCAAAGGGAATTCTGGGCCGCCTCTAAATCAACGTTTAAGAAACTACATATTTCGCGAACAAAAATACTCATGAAACAGAGCACAAGTTACTCCACTCACAGCAGACAAATATTTAACCTTTAGTATAAAAGCTCGAGATACAACAGGTCTGTTTCGAACTGTGGTGGGACCTCCGCTCCCCTCCCATTTCTTGTTTCACACTATGTACATGTGCAAAACATTTAGCTGGTGCAATATTATTATTTCGGGCGTCCAGAAGGAACACAACGTTGTGTTTATACGACAGGATCCGACTGGAAACCCGAGAAGATTATATTGCATCAGTACGTCGGGAAAGTCTCCACTCACACATCGATTACTTGGTGCTTAAAAAGTCTGCAGTGACTGTAACAATTAAAAAAACAGACATCAGAAAGAACTTTCATCTGTATGTGAACATATCACTCTGAAACTTTGTTGACCGTCAGTATTTTGTTTAGACAAAGAAGCTGAGATTCCACAAGGTAATACAAGAAACATTATGTGTGGTGTATGGTTAGTGCAAAATACACTCCTGGAAATTGAAATAAGAACACATTGACGCCGGTGTGTAAGACCCACCATACTTGCTCCGGACACTACGAGAGGGCTGTACAAGCAATGATCAAACGCACGGCACAGCGGACACACCAGGAACAGCAGTGTTGGCCGTCGAAGGGCGCTAGCTGCGCAGCGGTTGGGCACCGCCGCAGTCAGTTTCAGCCAATTTGCCGTGGCATACGGAGCTCCATCTCAGTCTTTAACACTGGTAGCATGCCGCGACAGCGTGTACTTGAACCGTATGTGCAGTTGACGGACTTTGAG
Organism: Vandiemenella viatica; assembly: GCA_031002005.1. Lineage (NCBI taxonomy): Eukaryota > Metazoa > Arthropoda > Insecta > Orthoptera > Morabidae > Vandiemenella > Vandiemenella viatica. The sequence goes on along the minus strand of CM061920.1, from coordinate 367,538,531 downwards.
CGAGGGCGTATAGTGGGCATGCGGGAGGCCGGGTAGACGTACCGCCGAATTGCTCAACATGTGGGGCGCGAGGTTTCCACAGTACATCTATGTTGTCGCCAGTGGTCGGCGGAAGGTGCACGTGCCCGTCGACCTGGTTCCGGACAGCAGCGACGCACGGACGCACGTCAAGACCGTCGCATCCTACGCAGTGCCGTAGGGGACCGCACCGCCACTTCCCGGCAAATTAGGGACACTGTTGCTCCTGGCGTATCAGGGAGGACCATTCGCAACCGTCTCCATGAAGCTGGGCTACGGTCCCGCGCACCGTTAGGTCGTCTTCCGCTCACGCCCCAACATCGTGCAGCCCGCCTCCAGTGGTGTCGCGACAGGCATGTATGGAGGGACGAATGGAGACGTGTCGTCTTCAGTGATGAGAGTCGCTTCTGCCTTGGTGCCAATGATGGTCGTATGCGTGTTTGGCGCCGTGCAGGTGAGCGCCATAATCAGGACTGCATACGACCGAGGCACACAGGGCCAACACCCGGCATCATGGTGTGGGGAGCGATCTCCTACACTTCCCGTACACCTCTGGTGATCGTCGAGGGGACACTGAACAGTGCAGGTACATTCAAACCGTCATCGAAACCATCGTTCTACCATTCCTAGACCAGCAGGGGAACATGCTGTTCCATCAGGACAATGCACGTCCACATGTATCCCGTGCCACCCAACGTGCTCTAGAAGGTGTAAGTCAACTACCCTGGCCAGCGAGATCTCCGAATCTGTCCCCCATTGAGCATGTTTGGGACTGGATGAAACGTCGTCTCACGCGGTCTGCACGTCCAGCACGAACGCTAGTCCAGCTGAGGCGCCAGGTGGAAATGGCTTGGCATGCCGTTCCACAGGACTACATCCAGCACCTCTATGATCGTCTCCATGGGAGAATTGCAGCCTGCATTGCTGCGAAAGGAGGATATACACGGTACTAGTGCCGACATTGTGCATGCTCTGTTGCCTGTGTCTATGTGCCTATGGTTCTGTCTGTGTGATCATCTGTTGTATCTGACCCCAGGAATGTGTATATAAAGTTTCCCATTCCTGGGACAATGAATTCACGGTGTTCTTATTTCAATTTCCAGGAGTGTATATTCTTAAAATAACATTTCAGCAGTTTGTTTGTGGCAGCGACATAGGATTTACAATTAAAAAATGAATTTGGAACTGTATAGAATAATAATAATAATAATAACCATGAAAATTACAGTACGACCAAATTTTAACCTTTTTCTAGATGTTTGACGTTTCGCGTTCAAACGAGGAAGTTCCTTTAGAGGAAACAAGGACTGTTGTCGTTTATAAGTGTTACGCGTGGCAGGGGCTGGCTGTTACTCGCTTTCTCTTCAACTTAGGTGTGCGAATGTGTGAACTGGTGCAAACTGCTCTTTACTCGCGCTTGAACTCGCTCGGTTATTCCTATGATCGGTCCGCACTACTCGGGCGAGCTGTGACCATTGGAGCTTCCCCAGGCACAGTGGTCAAATGAAAGCTTGGCAATGCAGGAACAACGCACAGTGACTTTATCGTCCGTGCCGCGCAACAAGGATGGTACATCATAGAAAACTGGACAAGACTGTAAGAAAGGAGTAATGTCGAATCTAAAATATATACTCCTATAACCATTTTGTGTACGTGTACGTGTTTTGTAAACTTATGTAATGGAAGTATCACAAACCATGAGATCAGAACATGGTACAACGAAAATCATAATGTAAATATGTTATATATAGTTACTAACATTCATAAAGTATACCCTGAATCCACATTTAGCGCAATATAATTTATACGGTGGTTTCAAATAAATGTGATGTGTTGTAAGGATTTGTATGTATTAACGCACAACATTGAGCTCACGTTAGTGATATAACTGATATCAGACTCATACGTGACTGTAAGTAAGCAAAAGAACATTCATATGTTCAGGAGGAGGATTAATCGACTTTTATGAAATACCGGAACATCGCAATAGAAATGTTAATTTTTGCTTTTTCGTTGATATGGAGTCGTGTCCGATCTTTAAGTATTTGAATTTTCCGAAAGTAAACGCATACAATCTTATAAAATGATACATACACCGAGCGTGGTGGATTAGCGGTTAACGCTCTGGCTTCGCGGTTCGAATCTCCGTCGGGGCATCCAGATTTGGGTTTTCCCTAAATCACGCGAGGCGAATGCCGGGATGCTTCCTTCAAAAGGCCAAATTTCTTCCCGTTCCTTGTCCCCAGTCCATTCCCGCCTCTAATGACTTCAACCTCGATGAGGCGTAAAGCATTAAGCAAAGAAAAAAATTAAAATAAAATATTACAAATCACATTAAAAAAACAAGAAGAACGTATATACTGTCTTTAATTTTTCAACTGCTTCATTCTTCGAATCAGCGATTTTAAAATTGCGATGCAATTCGTGCCTGTTCCGATTGTAACTGAGGGAGTATCAACATCGCTTTGTCCCCACGCAGCACGTGAATAGCAGACTGAGCCGACAGTCAGGCTTCAGCTTACATCCAGGCTCGGTGTACTGTAATTCCGGTATTTGGCCGCAGAGGTCGCGCTGGCAGCGACAAACCGAGCGAGCCTAGACAGCATTTGCACGATTCTAGTGTGCACGATGTTGTCAGCGAATAGCTTCAGCAATGATCAATCAATTAGCTTCTGGTACCACAGAGAATCTCCACATATATAGAACTGTAGCGAGCTGGATCTTGCGATCGTGGTGGTAATCGTATCACATGGAAACCACAGAACATATTTTAATGCAGTTTCGACAGTGTGAGAGTTTAGGATCTAGGTAAAAACCTGTGGAATGTTTTACTACTCTACCTCGTAGCTGGAGTAGAAAATGAAAATAAGTTCTTTACAGCCTTTTGTCGTATATTACTCTGTAACTTAAGGTTCATTTAGAACGATCTCTGCTTCTTTTATTTCTGTAACGCAGTTTCAGAGTTTCGCAAATTTCGTACATCAGTATTATTGTGAAAGAACAGTGTTTTTTTCAATTGAACAGCAAACTATACGCCCACGTGAGCAATATATCGAAAACCATCACTGCACAGAATGAAATATTGGCCCACTTAATACTTTTGAAACTGACATCTTTCTAAAACTTTCACTGCTCAGTAAAAATTTTATAAATAAATTTTTTTAAATCATATTTAAATTTTATTAGTAAATTTCGATTTTCCTTCGTTAATTTGAAATCATATAAAAGCAATTAACTGCCATTTGTCGCGTAAGATTGAAAGAAGAAATATTTTACTAGAGTATCTTCTTTGTTTATATCGGTACGTAACACACACACACAGCTCAGCAAATTTCATAAATTAAAATATTTTCTCGTCAAGTAATAGTATTTTACTCAAGAGAACAGTGATCTCAATATTTTATTAATGAGTTGGGCATTCATATTTCATTTACTTTACTAAATTAAGTTTTTATCTCTGTTAATTTCGAACCATACAAGACTTATTTTAAATCCACCCTACACCTGTGATCACGTGAGTGAAGTTGTATAGAAATAAAGAAGTTATGGTTCAGCGGATTAGAGATGGCGCCATATAGACGAGGAGTGTCCATCAATAATTCGTCGTGCTGAAGTCGTCAAGAAGGCGCAGCATCAGATAAAGGAAAATCGTTGTCTGATGAAAACTCAAACTGACATATTGCACACCCTGAGTCATGAATATAAACTATAATAATAAAAACTATTATTCGTCTTACAAGTGAACTAGCTGCTTCTTTCCCTGAAAATTACCGAAGTATTGTAAACGAATTTACATAGATAATAAATGGTACTTAAGTCATTTAATACCCTTAATCCGATCAATTCGACGATAACATTATGCTTTGCCGACAAGATTAAAGATAGTAAGAAATTCCTGCATGTTATGATCACAATGCTAGGGAGGAATTATGTTTAAATATAAAAAAAAAAATAAGACAAAAGACGTCAGATTTAACAGAAATAAAAGCAATAATATAAAATTACATGTAAAAACAGGATCCTTTACAACAGGTGTAAGTGAATTCTGTGATTTAGAAAGCACAATTACAACTGATAGCAGATGATGAATGATGTTGAAAGCAGAATAGCACTAGCGATAAAGCCTTCTTGAAGAACAGAAATGTTATTGTTTCTAATACTGACCTAGGAAGCAAAAAGTAGATTTATGAACTGTATCCCCAGCATTGCACATTATGAAGGTATAAGTAGGACTTAACAATTTGCGTGTAATCTATACAGGAAAATGTTCTTTCATTTTTTATCTTTTCCATTACATACGTTTGCTTCTAATTTTGTGCTTAATTTAACTGCTTTGCTGCGTAAATACTCTTCACTTCTTCCGTCACGTGTGTCGGTTTCAGTTATCTGATTTCAATGCCGAAGATTGTTTTTTCTAGAGCCTAGACACACTTCCGGTAACACGTACAGAGTAAACGATGAGGGGAGCATTTCAATATAATTTTATACTTCAGGTTCCTGGTTTATTCTGAATCACGATATGAAATTTTTACAAATGAAATCAACACATTGTCTTCATAAAATAAGCTTCTTAGGTGAGTAAACTAGTTGATTTAAGAATATTTTACTTCACTACGTCTTTATACTGATTTATTGTCAAAATATTATTCGGAAGTATATTTGAATAGTTAAAACATTCAACACAAGAGATAGACCGAAACTGAAGAGGAGAGAGAGAATGAGTGGGCTTACTTCATTCGTAGCTGTGCTAATACCTCGACGGACCTCAGGCAGTCACCCATCGATGCATTTTCTAAAAGACACTACTTCATATTGTTGATCTGGTGGCATACTAATAGCGAACCTCAGCATAGGAAGCATTTTGTGCCCTCTTACATAAGGCACATTGAGTCGCAAATAATCATCGCTTTCTTCCTAGACGAAATTGTGTAGGCCCTAAAGTGGTCTGGTATATTCTCTCTGCCATACGGGCTTTAGCGTACAAAAACCAGAGGCACTAACCTTCACCTCTCTCTCTCAAAGGACCATATTTTGTTTTTAACAGCTCGGGCTTCTCTTATTTTGTCTATGGTTTAGCCGCTGTCAGGAAGAACCGACAGCCGGTAGAGGATGATGTATAAAAGACAGCAATTAAATCTGAAATAGCCTATATGTAGGAAATATCCTGGCTTTCGCTTCCTATGATTTTGCAAAAAGATAGAAAATATTAGTCTGGAATGCCGGAGAGTGAACCGAATCAGCGTCCTCTCGAAAATCAAACTCAAATAATACTTCATAAACAATTTTCGGTTTTAATTCCTTTCTTACGCTAAAGGAGCTGACATTTGTTCCAATGTATACTGCTAATGAAACGCTCAAGTGAACTATTTTTTACAGTTATACAATGTTACGCAGCCTAATTAGATCATAACTTGGAGAAAAATTCAAAATGGCTGCTAATCATGATGGTTGAATAATAGAAGAAGAGTAGGTTGAAGCTCGTAGTAGTTTCTATAAACACATTTACAGAGGTGGAACATATTTTAACTTCTAACCTTTTTGGCTCTCGACATCGTGGTCATTACAGCTGTGAGGAGATTGGGGGAAAAGAACCGGAAGGAATTCGGCCAAGTTCTTCTAAAGGAACCATCTTGGTATTCAACTTGAATGATCTGAGGAAAACATGGAAAACTGAAATCTGGAAGCCTGGACGGAAATTTGAACTCGCGTCCTCTCAAATGCGAGTGTTGCCGCTAATCCCATTGTTTCGATGACAGAGGTGTCGAGGAATCTAAGAAATATTTAAATGTTCCGCAACTTTATAAATATGTGGCGATCATAAAATTGAAGTTGGAAATACTCATAACGTTTTCCAAAGGCAGGAATATCTGGATGCCTTTTCTTGTAAAACATTGCTTGGAGTTAGATCTTCAAATTCTATCAGTAATCAACTATCATTTTTTCAACTGCTATATTTGTGTCCTCGAAATTTGAAATTGGTATTAGGTTACAACTTTTAAGGTAGAAGGGTTTGTAAAGTTTGGAAATTTCATTTCAATACAATCAATCCGGAGAGGGTGCGATATATTAAAAAAATAATCGCATTATTATCAAAGATATTACCGTATATGAAGATCAATACACCAGCAACATCCATAAACGTTAATCAAATTATTGTTAATCGCATTAACGGCTTGATTCAATCAAGTCAGCGAATAGCGGTTGAAGACGGAGCTAACTACTGTGAAATCTTGAAACGTCTGAGGACAGCAGATAAGATTAAACGATCTGGCAAGTTGAAAAAAGACCCACACCACATTTGGCAAATTCCACCATGGTCTTCCGTAACAGATACAAGTGGGAAGTTTGGAAACATATTTCCATACAGACCTTATTTGATTCCCTTCTGTTTGGTAGCATCATAAATTAACTAGCGAAACAGTGTTACAACTGAAATTACGAACTGAATTCAACCTATCTCGCCTGACGCTCACAAACTGGACGGAATTTTTTGAAGCAGTCTTTTATAAATTTGAACGTAGGTCAGAAAAATACACAAACCTGTAGAAAAATATATTATTGTATCAACTTTTAAAGAAAACAAAATTTCGTAGCAATTTTATTAAACAATTTAAACAATATAGGCCCCTATAATATAAAATTTATTGGTGCGGGCGATAAATTTCAAATTATGGAATCTGAACAACGGAGTTGTGCTATATCCATATAGCATCACTCCGTGGTTTAGATTCCAGGATAATCTGTAGGTCCAGCCACGGCATAGGCGGAATCAAATCGAACCTCTGTCACCAGCTGGCAAAACCACACGAATTAACTTACTTTACTTAATAAAGCAGCGTTCATTACTTTTAGTGTAATCCTAGTGTCTTATTATAATTCAAATTGTAAATCATTCTCCATTCATTAGCAATATCTACTAATAACAGTGGCGGTCCTGTGTTTAGAGATTCGTACCGGAAGGGAAATGCTTTCGTTCCAATGTCAGTCCGTGTGCCAGAAGCCTCGAGCTGTTAAACGAAATACTTTGTAGTCCTCAAATTTGCACCAGTGATGTGTTATGTTGATCCAAATCGGAATATCGTATTTAAAATTAATTTTTAAAGAGTATTCCATAGAAGTGAAAAGGTCGATTTGTTTTGTGTATGTGTACACCAGAATATAGTGTACACATCGAAGAAGATTGACAAGTAGAGGATTTGGAAAATGAAGAACTGAGTGGCCTTCAACGTTCGAAATTATACCACACTATTGTTAACAGGGCCATTTAAAATATATATATTTTACCTCTATGTTGAATGTATCCTGCATACAAAGATAAACGCTAACATCAATTAGATCTAATATATTTTGTAAGTTCTTAGAAAAAGACAACTGAATTTACATTGAACTTTTTTTTAAATGTATTAATATTATTTAAAAGAACGTAGTTTCAATTCAGAGTGCATTGCAGTATCATAGGCCTTTAATAAATTTGTGTTAAACAGAACCATTCCATTAACATTTAAAGAAAAAATTTGTAGAGGGCAAATGTAGGTGGGTGCAGGATAGGGGGAAGATAGCTGTGTAGGGAAATTGCCACCGGAGCCTGTGCTCCATTGCAATTAAATTAAATTAAAATTAAACATCACCAGTGGTAACGCGATCAGGCGTTGAAAGGCAATGGAATGAAGTCCGCTTCCTGACATCAATTTGTGCTAAGCACTGATTCTTTTGCCAAAGAGCTGTTTTCTGACATACTACGCGGAAGATATAAATTTACATCATTGGAGTGAAGAAACATGATTTCACGATGGGGAAACCATGGTAAACCCAGATCTGGATGCCCGGACGGGGATTCGAACCCGCGTCCTCCCAAATGCGAGGCCAGAACTTTAACCATTCACCCACCACGCTCGGTAGTCACTTTTGAATATTCACTGTTGCAATGTGTAGTTACTGCTACCAGTGGTAAGCAAGTATCTAAAGCGATTTCTTTCTACTATATTAATTTGCTTAAGAAATTGCTGAAATGGAAAGTAGTAGTAGGTAAAGAGTAAATAGTATTCAAATTCAATGAATGAACTGTAATTTTTAATTAACTATTTATGTTCTAATCTTATATGAGTGTGTTTAACAAGTAGTTGTTACAAATCATTCTTCTATAGCTAAAACATATCTAACTTCTTCCTTATTTACAAAGCTACATTTTGCTGTGTTTTCGTCTTTGATGTTCTACAATAGTTGCTGTTTTCATGAAACTCAAATTTTTAACTTCATGCCACAGTACAGGGACCAGATATTTCATATACCTGGCAAACAATATGTAAAAAAAAATTGCTCTTAAATGGAAACAGCAACAGTTTTATGAATTTCCTGAGTGCTGAAATATGATTTTGCACAGAACAAATTGCCCGTCCGTGTGTCTCTCAAATTTCTGCAGTGGGCTACGAGAGTGAAATTGGTTTCCACGGAAACGAGTAATTACTTCATGCGTCACTTGTGAAAGGGGTCACATCGAGGAATTTTCAAGGAACGGAGAAGCAGTCGAGAGCTATGTGATAAATGTAGCATTTGCTCACTGTAGAAAATAAGATAGGGAACATTTACTTGCAGTATTTCACAATTCCCGCCCAACCGGATGAACGAAATTTTTTTTTACATCTCAGTAACCACGTTACATGACTGTCTCTCAGCATGAAAATATCTTTTTTGTGATCTTAAGTGATTTACTTTCTAAAAACGTGGCATCGGTTATTTTGGTTGAATTTGAGAGTTTCAGTGTTTTACATTCTTTAAAATAGCATAAGCCTTATGTAGGTCTCAATTACGAGTATAGCTGTTTAACCACATACCCGTGGAGCCAACTTTCTTCTACAGCCCTTGAGCAACAGAATTCTTGATTGAAGTATTTGCCTGTTTGGCATTTCCTTCATTTTCACGTAGGGTGTTTCGATTATGGAGTTTCTCTGTATTTATTTGTCGTTTGCTGTGGGCTCATTAAATTTGTCCTTGGATTAATATTATATTTTTGGATTTGTCATTTGTTCTTTTTAGCTCTCTACTGAAGTATGTTAAGCGGTCTTTTGTGCGGTCCTAGATTCACGTCATATTGGGCGAGTGTATTTATTGTTGGATTTGTATTTGTTTCTACATTATTGTAGAAAGCGGTTGCCAACTTCCGGTATCTATCCTTGAGTGTTTCAATTTCAGCTACCTGGTGGAGTTGATTAGTCGGGAACATTATTGGAAGGTGCAGAGCTCTTTTCAGCGCTTTATTTTGTAATTTCTGCAGAGTGTCCAAATGTGTTGCGGCCGCGTATGCCCAAACTGGGGAAGCGTATTCCATCAGTGGTCTCACAAGCGACTTATATAATTGGATGCCAGTTCTACTGCTGAGGGTGCTGGTGTGATTGAGGACTGGATATAATTCGCCCAATCGGCGCTGTACCCTTTGTCGAACCTCTTCAACGTGAGCCTTCCAGGTCAGCTTGGTATCTAGAGTGACGCCTAGATACCTGGCTGTATTCACCCAAGGGATTTTCTCATCAAAAAGTTCCAATCTTGGTCGAGGTGGCATTGTTCTTTTTGTTAACCAGATGGCCTGGCTTTTAGATGCATTTATGCGTATTCTCCATTTTGTCGCCCAGTCTTCAATCTCATCCAGAGCGGTCTGAAGCCTCCGTCCAATCAACTCTGGGCTACGTGAAGTAGCAAAGACTGCTGTATCGTCAGCGTAAAGTGCAGTTTCAGTTCCTTGTTGCATTGGTAGATCAGCTGTATAGAGACAATATAGTACTGGGCCCAGTACACTGCCCTGTGGGACCCCAGCACGTATTGTTCTTCGTGTGGACGTAATGTTTTCTACCTTTACTACAAATGTTCTTTGTTGTAGGTAACTGCTAATGATCTTCAAGAATCTGCCAGGCACGCCAAGGGTTGCCATTTTGTAGATCAATCCCTCGTGCCTGACCGAATCAAAGGCTTTAGCTACATCTAGGTGTACCACCCCACAGTTATCCCGATAGTTAAATGCACCAGTTGCTGTTTCCACTAGTCGCATGAGTTGATGAACAGTTGAATGGTTAGTTCTAAATCCATGTTGCACATCGGGTATCATGTTGCCTTCCTCAATGTGAGCTTGTAGCCTTTTGAGAAGGAGGCGTTCGAAAATTTTGCTGACTGCTGTCAGGAGACTAATAGGTCTGTAATTTTGCGGAAATTTTGGGTCTTTCCCAGGCTTAGGAACTGGAATGATTATTGCGTGCTTCCATGCAGTTGGGTAGATGAGAGTTTCAGTGTTTTACATTCTTTAATATAGCATAAGCCTTATGCAGGTCTCAATTACGAGTATAGCTGTTTAATCACATAGTACACGGAAGTCTGCTGTTAATGAAAGATGAAGTCTTTTGAGCCTTGTCAGTATCAGATGAGGAATCGTGATGGAATACACAGGCTCCAATGGCAACCAAGCAACATCTCCACCATACCACATCTTGTGTTTCTAACATACACCTACTTTTGCCATTTACAAGTTTAAAATTTATATTCCTTCCCCGGTCTTGATAAATTTTTTATCATCTCGTTTCGTAATTTATTCTTCTCCTTGACTTTCTAATCCACCAAAGATACATTTTTCACAACTTTTCGCCTAAAAAAAAGTGCCAGTTTATCGTCATGGTGATTTCTTCCGTTCCATTTGACAAAGGTAGTAAATAGCTGCTGCCAAAGTTAGTAAAAGGCTTGAGGTAGAGCGTGTTACGTACAATACTATTTGAAGTCTGGTGGGTTATTTGTTACTGAAATAAGTAGTCAAAAAGAGCTCCTGTTTCGAAGCATTTTAATGAACGACGCTGTGATTAATGCGAGCATTGCCTTATTGCATTTAGGGGGTGATACCTGAGCCACCACACTCCTCGGTCGCTTTAATGACATTGCTAAGTCCACCTCAACTCACACCTGCGTAAGTAGTGGCCAGCGTCCTCTCCTGGCATACTGAGGGACGTAATGAGCAGAAAAATTTCGCAAATTATGCCTTTTATCTTCGCCGGGAACCTAAAGAAGATAGTCTGGACTCAATACAAAATATGGTTCTCTATTTAGGGGAATGTTATTGTGATTAGAAGTCTGCTACGTGTGCGAGACAAACGTTAGCAGGGTGAGTGCACTTTCCTGCCCATGATGAGAGACGTTATAATAATTCCTCTTACTACAGACAGTACGAGTATTATCATACAACTGTTTATTCCTTGTCAGACGTGACAAACAACCACCACGAACGTAAAAACCATCAGATTGTGAAACAAACATCAGATAATCTTTGTAATCCAATGGAAATAATCATTTTATCAATAAGAACTATTGCCTTTTTAATATTGTACGTCGGATGATGCAAAATGCTTATTTAAGTTTAATTATTTTTGGAGATGTGACGCTTACAAGCCGCAGTGTACTAATGAACAGCCAAGTAAGTATACCGCAGCTAGATGTGTGGTACTATCTTGCCCACTGCCTAACATGGAGTGAAATAAAATAAGCACGGTGTCCTCGTTATGAGTCGGAGACAAGGCGAAATCTGCGAATATTCTCGATTTCTGTCTCGGGAATGGATGGTTTACAAACAAATTACAACAATCCTTTGCAAATGGTCCTTTTGTTTGACAAATGAAAACATCAATTCTCTTCTTATCGTCGCTAAGCTGAGAGTAAAAATCTCAAAAGAAAAAAAGAATAGAACATAAAACAAAAAAGTGAGAAAAATGAAATCCATAGGAATTGTATCCCATCTCGTTAACACGAACAAGGGAAATGAGGTACTGAAACTAGAATAAATTTTAATATTTTACGAACATATGAAAACCTGCAACACGGTTATTAATTATCTTGTCACTCTTATGTTTCAGGTGCTATCAGTTTTTTGGTCTTATTGTAATATGTCTATTGAAGAATTACACATGTTGTTTATCAGATCCTTGTCTAACATGTATTTCTTTTTCAGGAGTGTTGTGTGGTTAATGAGCCTAGTGCGAATGGTGTGTGTGTGTGTTTTTGTTTGTTTATTATATTATGTCCTAATTTGTTATTGTACTGTATGTTTATCAATTTATTTCCATTAAGCTTCAAAATACTGATGAATTATTAACAATAAACAAAATCCGTCAACAGTTTCATTGGCAGATTAATTAAATTATATTCCATTGTATAACTCCTACATTGTGTTCCGCTTTTGTTGTTCTACATTATTATCGGCCCATGTAGGTAGTAAATGCCGTTTTATCGGAAAGCGGCGGGTCAAACAGCTGAAGCTTTACCATCGTGATGGCGTAACGGCGTACGTTTCTTTAGATGGTTTTCCGCACACATCTAGAGCCATTCTTGCATAGACATTAAATTTTGACTTCTAAAGTTATGATTACAGAAATAAAAATCAGAACAAATCACTCGTAACATAAGCGGTAGTTATTTAAGTCCGCGTGGAAATGGAGGAAACAGAAATATAATGAGCGATACTGAGGTCGATTCACTTAGTGTAAAGGAGATTGAATTTATTTATTCCGCCTAATGGCATCATTCCACTACATCTAAACAGTGATGATGGTAGTCACCCTACTGTACAATGAAAATATCATACCAGGTGTGACGCTATAATTGGGGTTTTGGATATTTTGAAATTTAACGTTCTAGAATTTGTAGCTGCACTAGCTACTATACATCTAATTGATTCAATCAGACATGGCCGCCAGTCAGGTGGTTGCTGCTAAAGTAAAGGTTACACAGGCAAATCTATTAGGAAAACTTAATGCACTCATGTAGTTCGTCAAAGCTCACAATGTTTTATTGCCCATAAACACTTCACGCCAACCGCAAGCCACCAGACAAAATATAGTTTATAGACTCTTCTCCGAAGACACAAGTCCGGTAAGATAGTGGTAACAGTGAGTCACAACTCTAGTACAAATTCACAATTCTGTCCCACACTCGAGCAGATATAATAACGTAATAGTTCCTCAGTCAAATTCAATTAAAAAATCTGTCCTCGTTTTCCTACAGTTCACACACTGCATAATTCACTCTCTACACTATATCCTCATTAAACATATCGATAGATACGCCGCAGCTTTTTCTTATTACCATTTACATTCCAACTTGTTCACACTCTCCCACACAACAATCGCCATCTTGCCACTTCTCTCTCCCACTACTGTACAACAACTGAAAAAAAAACAAAAACGATATATTCTATATCGCGCCTGTGATATCGAGCATCGTAAGATATTTCGATATTTTATTTCAAACGTGCTGTTACACAAGGTACCGTTTAAAAAAAAAAAAATAGTGATCGGTAATATTCAAAGAAAGCGGCACAATACACTGGGTGTGACGATGCTAAAACTTTAAGGTGATATGGAAAAAACTCCAAAAGATGGTGACAACTAATGAAAAGTCAAATAAGCCCCTCTGTTGAACTCCGTGTAATTGGATTAGTCTCAGCAGTGGCATAACTGCACTTCTCTTACAGGATAACAACGTAGTTATGTCAGCCCCAAGCAGGAGCAGAATTAGATTTTTGGGATTACTGATTTCACATTAAGAATAGCCCTAAATTATATAGATGGATGCCAGAAACACCAGACTTCTTGTATTAAATGGCAAGAGGACCATGGGAATTTCTTGGGAGGCGCTCAGCTTATTTTATTTTTTCAATGTGATACGGGTTGTAGACTAAATTCAGTGAGACAGTTTATTTCGTTACAATAATGAAAATCTAAAATCTGAATCTATGAATTTAAATGTTACTATTATTTTGAAGGTTATACAAATTTTTATGCATATTATTTATTAATTCTGTATATGGTTTGTCATCTAAAAACGATACTTTAGTTTTTGGTGGCAAAATAGGTAAATAACGACGTAGATACTAATTTGTACATGCATATTTAAAATGAAAAACTACTCTCTGTCCTTATCTTGTTGTCAGTTTAGATTATTAAGTGCATTCAAATTTAATTTTTAACTGAAAAGGTTCTTCTAAAATAAAATTAACATTAGATCGCCACATAGAATTGCTGGTATTATACTCAGCCCATCTACAACATACGGTAACAAAATCTTACTGTTAAATACATAATACCGTTAACTTTTGAATTAACGTATTTTAAATGAATCAAAACGATCTTCTGTCGATTTCCTGTAACATCCTCTATAATGTACAACTTTCTCTAAGCTGTTAAATTTACAAGTAACTGATTCAAGCAGGGACGGATCGGGGGGGGGGGATAAGGGGCTCAAGCCCCCCTCAAAGAAAATATTTAGGTCACACCCAACGTCATCGTAATGAAGCATAACCTTCGCCCAAGTCAAGCCCCCCCCCAAATCAAAATTCTAACTCCCCCCATACCAAAATCCTGGATCCGCCAGTGATTTTAAGGATAGCATAGTTGCACCTGTTTTTCACGTAATGGATTTTTGTACCATGCCTATTCCATATACAAAACGTAGAGAACTGCAGATGTACACACAGTATTGTCATGTACGTTGCCAGCCCGTTTTCCGAGGGTCCTCTTCCTCTCAACACATTGCTCAATGTATTCTGGGAAAAATCAGATCTTATAAGGCAGCAAACACTAGATAATACGTTAGTAATAAAGAAGGGTATGGGAAGAAGCTTGCCTTGACTTATCGGCAGAATGTGTGGGATCGCTTCTTATAAAAAGCTGCAGCCTATCAAATTAGTGAGCATAATCTTTGCTATTATCACTACTGTTTTTTCGACTGTACGATTACCAGAATTTGGACGATGAAAGGATTATTATTATTTTCACTGGTATGAGCAGTACTACAAATAGTGTGATAGAGAGTAATACATTTTGTACTTGTATGAAAGATCCACACATCACTGGTAGTACAGGAGTTCAACTAACACTTCCACTGTGAGAAGAGTACACAGCTGCAGTGACTGCATTCATGAGCAGCAAAACCCACTGGAGCCATCAAGCGAGTCATGTCAGTCGGCGATCAATTGTGACTGGCTGCATTAGTCTCTAACATCTACTACTGACACAATAAGCACTATGGTATTATATGCTCTATAAACAGTTAAATTTAACTGTAGAGATTTTTTCCACTGATATCTGAAGAGTATATCAATCATTATAATAAAAATAAATCGCTATCCCATGTCCTCGTTAAATGAAATTTAACTAATTTATTGTAAAATTCTTGTTCCTCTTTGGTTCTGAAACAGCGAATAGGTATGCCAGAGTCAGTTACAAGGCAGTGTGACATGACATTGCAGCTAGCTTTGTAACTCAATATCTGGCTGCAATGCTATTTTATGCCCATCTGTCTCGTTTAAGAGCACAAGACAAATTACGTATTGAGACCGAGTTTGGTGGGTGAGCGGTGAACGTTCTGGTCTCGCATTATGGAGGACACCGGTTCGAATCCTCATCCAGGCTTCCAGATTTGGGTTTTACATGGTTCAGGCGAATGCCGGGATGCTTCCTTCAAAAGGCGATGACCGAATTCCTTCCCTTTCCTTGTCCCCAGTCCCATCCCGCCTCCAATTATCTCGACGTCGACAAGGCGTAAAACCATATTTTTTTTAAAAAAGAAAACTTATTGAGACGAACTGATAGTTGACTTTAGGATAATGATTAATATCTGTGAAATGATGTTGAAAATACTAATTAGCATTTAATTAATAACACCAAACCTTAAATTTAAAAATATTTCATCGGCTTATCGTTCCTAGTGTCCATTTATTTCATACTAATTGGGAACTAACGTTTGCCTGTACCTTAATATCATTAAATCGAACGTTTAAAGAATTTCAAACATTTTTGAAGGCGACTTTTGAGCTTGGTAAAAAACGGCTACAAATTCCACGGACAGGTAACTTGAGTGAGTGTCAGTCAAGAGTGCTGCTGTATATACCACCCGGCTGGCCCTGCGGAAATGAGACCGGATGTAGGATGTTAGCGTGGGTGGCCAATCAGGAGGCTGCAGAGCTGATGGGGTCCGGCCACAGCACTTAGCAAATAGGCACGCTGGCAGGCGCCAGGCAATCGAGTTAGGTCGCGCGGGAAAAGTTTTAAGCACTTCGGAGCTGATTACGACAAGTTCGGAACAGATCAGATGGGTAAGACAGTATTCACTCACAGTCATTATAGAAAACGACACGTGATCAATATACTCGCTCACCCTAAATGCAGCTAAGTGGTCCATCAACCATTCAGCCTTTACTGGATCCCATATTAACATTTTAGCAGATTATTATTCTCGAATCATAAACATCAAAATACACAGTTAAAACACACTGCAAATTACCATCTTTAAATACATTTCGCAATCCCAAGTGAATTTGATGTTGCTTGAAACAAATCATCTTTGTTGCAGGATGATGGACACATAGTGCAATCGAGTAAATGGTTTATTGTTTGGTCCTCACCACACTCGCACTTTATACTGGAAGTGTCAGTATAACCCCATTTCACTGTATTTTCCTTGGACCTGCCCACTCCTGTTCGTAATCGATATAAGGACCGCCAGACGTTCCACTCCTCTGCGTGATCAGGTGGCAAGCGCTCTGCAACTGTTAGTGGTCCCGAGATGTTAGGGTCCTTAATTTTCCACAACTATACTTTTGCCTTTTCAGGTGATCCAAATTAGTTCCCGCGATGTTCAGAAGAAGCTTTTTCTAGACATGTGTCTCGGGGCTGGTGATGTATGGCCGTGCAGTGGAGGTAGCACAAGCCAACTCCTCCGATTGACTGAAGACGTCTCCCGGGGATTCAATCTAAGTAAGTCGACGGCGGCTGTGTTCTTGGATATTGAAAAAGCTTACGACAAGGTTTGGCACGCCAATCTTATCACCAAACTAAGAACACAGACGACCGTACGACACAGCTACGTTCAGTTGATCGGAAGCTACATGGAGAACAGACGGTTCTATGTTTCAATTGACGGCCAAAAATCATCAACACACCCCATACCAGCCGGCATACCCCAAGGATCACCTTTAGCACCGATACTATTCAAGGTCAACGTCAATGACATTCCAACACCACCCTACGTAGAACTGGCACAATTTGCCGATGATACCACCATTTACACAACCAGCAGGAGGCATGACCTCAACATCAGCCACCTGCAGCACGGCCTCGACCAATTAGAAAGATGGTGCCGTATCAACAAGGTCAAAATTAATCCGAACAAATGTGCAGCCATTTATTTCACACGGAAAAGACCAATAATTGACCGCAAACTTAAAATCATGGGACAAGACATCGAGTGGTCAGAAGAAACAAAGTATCTAGGGGTGATATTAGATAAAAAGCTTCTGTTCCGCAAACACATATTAGACAGACGGAAACAGGGCACCGCAATATTAGCAAGCCTGTTCCCAATACTCCACAGCTCGGACCTAGCCATTCAAACCAAACTCAGGATTTATAAATCAATCATCCTCCCATACTTGCTCTACGGATGCCAAGTATGGGGAACTGCATCCCAAACTAACCTAAACCAACTCCAGATATTGCAAAACAGATGTCTGAGAGTTATACTAAGGGCCTCAAGATACACGCCAACCGATGCCCTTCACGAGCAAGCAGACGTAAGCCCCATTTACGTAGAAATATTTAACCAGACAGACAAATTTTATAATCGAATAGAGCAATTCAGAGAAACAGACGAAAGGCTCCATACCCTTGGCACAACTATGCCAAGGCACTGGCACAAATATAAAGTGCCACTAAGCATTATATATCAGGCAGAATGAAACTGATATGACTATAAGAAAACTGTAGGGGTTTTTCACATAAGGTCGTCTTTGACGAACCATAGCCATGTTTTCCCCTCAAAGAGCAATAAAAAGAGTCCGCAAAACAAACCCATCCTATACAGAGAGACACGTAAAGTAGAGCTACCTTGGTAGCGGGACTTCACAAACACGCCGTTGAGGCAGAGACACACACACAAAAAAAAAAAAAAAAAAAAGGATGAGCGCTTTGCCGATCTACTTTTGTCCTCTCATTGTCCGCAGCCACTTCTCTCCGGATATTGGGTGGTGCAATCCCCGAAAGCTGGTAAAGCCTGGCAAGTGGGGTAGGCTTTAGGCAGCCTGTCACTGGTCTACAGGTGTTATTGAGGGCCACATCCACCTGTATGGTGTAAGACGATAGGAATCAAACTGTGCATGCATATTCTGCTATAGAGTAACAAAGGGCAATTGCTGATGTACAGTACCTGTAGTATGTAGTTGACTGTCCCACTGTGATTCAACTAGTTTGCGCAGATAGTTGTTTCTTGTAGAGATCTTCATTTTGTATTTCATGCAGTGTTTCTTATATGTGAGAGTTCTGTCGAGTATCACTCCCAGATATTTTGGCGTGTTACATGTCTGCAGTTCTATACCTGACCACATTACTTTCAACTCAGGCTGAGATTTCCTATTTTTGAGGTGAAATGCACACACTTCAGTTTTTGAAGGGTTGGGTCTTAAGCGATTTTCACTATAATATCTTGATAGGCCTTCAAGGGCAGCAGATAAATTTATTTCTACAACTTCAAGCTTTGTGCTCTGCGAGACTAGACAAGATCATGAGCATACATGTAGCTCCTGGTACCTGGATGTAATGGCTGATCGTTTCTATAAATGTTGAAAAGGATTGGGGCCAGTACACTACCTTGAGGTAGGCCATTTTTTTGTACCCTCCATCGGCTGCTCTGTCCTCCAAGTCAACGAAAAACCTCCGGTTCTGGAGAAGAGTAGAGACGAGCTTGGTTAATCTGGGTGCCTTTGTCAGGTCGTAGTCCTTGTCACGGAATAGTTGATGGTTAACAGTATCGTATGCTGCTGATAGGTCCATAAAGACCACGCCCGTGGCCTTTCGGGTCTCAAATCCATCCTGTATAAACTGTGTTTGAATCAGCACAACTTTTAAAACTTTTACCAGGCCGAAATCCAGCTATTTTAGCAAATAGTCTTCTCCTACAGAAGGTTGCTACCAAGTGATTCCTTTCAATAACTCCCAAAACGTGATAACATCAATGGGGGCAATAGTTGGTACCAAACGGACAACTACTCACAAAACTTGTGACGGTCCCAGTTTTATATATCCGCAGACGCCAGTGGATACAATTTTAAATATGAGCCGAAGAATTTAAGGAAATTGAGGGTGCCGTGCACTATACCTTGAACCAGAATCGAACCAATGAAGCTAGCAACGGCGGGATGTTAATAAGTGGTCCTTATAATTTCATTGAAGATTGTTTAGGCTCTTTTTTCAGAATTACTTCCTGTAGTAGGTGTCGCCACTAGATGGTATTATTCCTTTATCTTCATCTGTGATGTGAACTTCTTAGTTAATATAAATAAGACCGAGCCAGAATATGAATACGGCCACAATGTAGAAGAATAATTTTCTGTTCATTGAATTTTCTCAACCTGCAAAGTGGGAATCAAAGAGTCATTAAAGTGTAAAATGATGGAGGAAAAAAGAAAATTTTTGATGTACTGTGTTCCTCAATACATTAAGTGACATCAGATTTTTATGTGTATTTACGTCTTAATTAGTTTATTCTCCTTGATTTCAACAGCTGACTGTGAATAGCTTAGCTATAATTAATAATAAAACGCCAGTTCAGTCATTATGTTTGTTACATGTTACGATTAACGTCCTCTTCCTTGGCCTGTGACGGGCTGAGATTTTTTCGCTCTCTGTCCTTTATTGTCGCACTTAAAGCAAGCAAAAAAGGAAGATTGTCGATTTGTGTTTGTGTAACTGTTTATTAGGTTTCCCATTTACGTTAGAATTGCAGAAAGTCAATTAAGAATTAGAGAAAGACATGTGTTTCGTTTAAGTCAGCATATCACTTATTAAATTCTCTGTTATTTCAGATGGTGTCGTGGTCCTCTCCCACCATAGATGATAGCTAAGTATGAAGTATAGCTGTTTATCTTTGTGTAATTTATTACTTTGTATAGTGATGTACTATGTTTTACGTTTTAAAACAAGCCATAAAGATGTATATTTTTTTAGTTTAAATCTGCGTTGTACTTATTAGTTTTTTTACGGCCGATTCTTTGTAATAGTTATTAAACCAGGTCACAAAACAATTGTAAAATTTTTCCCCAGATGATGACAAGCAGGGAAAATAATTAAATTTAAAGAGTAGATTTGCACGAAATATATCTATAACTACCACACACTACGGTAATAAACTTGTAGTGAAATTGTTGTTTTTGTGATGATAGTAGTATGTAAAAATATAAAATAATTAACCGTTCGTTATTCTTTTTTGAAACTATACTTTCCTTAGGATCTTTTCGAGAAAAGTAAAACTATCCATTATTTCAACTATTCTTTAGCTAGTAATTAACAAAACAGTTAGGTTACCCCGTTATGACATGATTAAAGCTTGGTATTTACGATTTATATACTTTTATTTATATTAGTTTGAATATAATCTTGTCTTCGCCTTCAATGAGAAAAATTTGTGCGTGGTCAATCGTTGTAGTGTAGGTGTTGGCTTGCTGGCCATGAGTTTCTGGGGTCACCGGTTAGAGTCCGACCGTGAATAATGATATTTTTTAACTCTATCTGTCCTTTGTCGACTATACTTTTCTGAAAATAAATACGTGAGAGTTATAAGGACTTGGAAATTCACTATAAACACTCATATCGTCAGTTTATATGTTGTGAAGCTGGATCAATTATTATAAAAGTAGAGACCCAATTTTTTTTACACCAAACGAACGGCTGATTCTATGAACTCCAATACCGCTCATCCCTAATTTCGTTGACCTAGCGATCCAAACAGTTCCATCTCTGCTGTTAACCGTAAATACTTAGTTGGCCTCAGATCTGTTCATAACAAGAACTCAGTCTTGGTCTCTATGGCAGAAAACTGTAATACCACTACTGTTACTTTTGACGCAGCAATTGTGATTTCTTCCATATTTCAACACGACGTTAAAAATTATCAGCAAATACCGAAATATCAATTCGCTGTCGTTGGTGATGACGTAACAACCCATTACGGTGGTTTCATTTTTAAAATCTAAACTACCACAGGCTACCGCACTGTCAATAAATATCTAGAAGAGGCCCAACTACCCTACCACACCTTCAAAGATCCTCAAAACAAAATGTTAGAGGTAGTCTTACGCAATGCTCCATTCTCTTTAACAGACGCTGAAATAATGGGAGAGTTTCAAGTTCAATAGGTACTTTTTACAAAAGTTACATCTCCATAAAGATAATATGCTCATGTGCGCAATTGAATTAGGTAATAATCAGCAAGCAAAAGAAATCTTCCAACTAATTAATCTCTTTCAAGCAATTATTTCTTTACAACAATGTGAAAAACCTCCTACAATTCCAAACTGCACAAAGTGACAACTTTCGGACATACGAACAATGTTTCCGCCATCTTCCCCTAGACGTGTTAAATGTCCGGAAAATCAACATTACTCTGCATGTCCGAAATCCAAACAAACCGCTGCGCAATGAGTCAACTGTGGTAGTAAGCACTCAGCTAATTGCAGAGGTCGTGCCAACTACTTCACTCTTAAGAAAGGCAAACAACGTGTCCCACGACCCATCCCCCCCTCTTCTCCACAAGCAACTCACCTGGTGAACGCAATACCCAGAGCCCCAGCACTTCCCGCACACAACCCTCTGTACCACAATGGCCTGCCAACTATTTATATCTCTACTAATAATCCTTTCTTTTGGTACCTCTTTAACTTCTGCAATATTGGAAGGACAGATATCCACTTTTTCTTCGCATTATCTAACCATTATTTACTAGAATTAAATCGTAATTTTTGAACTCCGTCACGGAGCTACCACTTAATGAACCAAGGAGTGTCTCTAGTCTCTTCCTCTTTCAGGTTTTTAAACTGGAATACCAGTGGAATTGAGTGCAAACCACAATGACTACTCGAATTTCTTTCCAGACACACTACTGAAGCGCATACACTACCTCTTGAACGCGTCATCTGTCTACAGGCAAGATCGATCTGTTGCTACTGCTTCTGGTGGAGTCACAAACCAGATCAATGGAAATATCTCTCGTAATCCCGTTTTTTTATCAACATTGTCTTGTTTAGAAGCATGCGCAATCAAGCTTTCCAAGCACAGAAATCCGTTTCGATTTGTTAAATATCTTATGGCCATACACAAAATCAATAATACAATGTAACATTAAATTATAATTAAAATTCAAAGTCAACATGGTGCAGCCAATCTAGAGCTTCATTTAAAATATTAAAAAAGTCTATTGGTGATCCCCTGAAGGCTCGAAGTGGGCAGTAAAATTTAAAATAGTTTAACAGCGGACCTCAAAACCCTGAGCAACTATTTTAAGAAATGGCGACTCGTACCCAGTTCCAGCAAGACGGAAACTAGTATCTTCCATCTGAACAATCGGGTGGCGAATCTCTCGCTTGATCCGTTTCGATAATAGTTCCGTACAGGCCATTTTCGATAGGTCTGGAACAACGAGTGTTCACCACAGTAATTTCTACTACCTATCCGATTATTCTCGTGGGAGACTTGAATACCAAAGACATAATATGGGAACGCAGAGTTTTTACTACCAATGGTTGCCACCACATACAGCCAGCCGATGACTGCGCGTTTCATAACCTTAGCTCACACTAGACGATCTGTTTACATAATCCTCAGGTACTTCCAGGCATCCTCGATATAATGCTGGTGATAAACACTTCGCAACTCTATACGCACATATTTTACAGAACTAGATTCTGATAATGGTCCCGTAATGGCCTCTTTTGTAATTAATACTCCCTTCCATTCGCATGTTCCCTCATTTCCATTAGGATGCGTTGTCTGGGCTAGTTTTTGAATATCGTCTCTACGGAGACCCTCGCTCTAGTTTTCCTCTGCGAATCAACATCGACGTTGATGCCGCCATTTCTCACCTGACCACAAGTATAATTTCCAAACTAATATGTAACGGTAGGTTTTCTCGGCAAATCTGCTGCTTGAAGATATCTCAGCATGCATCCGGATCAATTGACAGTTGAACAACAATCAATTGATCCGGCTACATGTCAGAGAAATCTTCGTCGAAATTAATAGTCAGCTTTTCCCCCTTCTCCGCGATCTTTTCGACCAATCCCCTTGTGAATCTCTGCCGTTGGATATTGTCATCTTGTTTCAATCCAAACATCGCAAGCAGAGGTAGTGGTAAGCTCAGCTACTACTGTGGCAACGAACCCATCTCAATAAACTAGCCCTGGATTCATTTATCTATGCCACCTTTCAGGTATCTCCTCTCACGACTGAATCCTGTGGAAGGAGACCAAGTATATCTTTCGTGATCATATCACCGTTCTGCCACTCCAACAAGGAAGCTCAGAATTTAAAAAAAAAAATCTTTTTCATCACTATAGCGCACTAGTTAACAGTTCTATAATTGTAATCGCTGTACAATTGTATGCTGTACAATCGGAGAAATGTCAAAAATGAAAAAATAACTATCAGACTAATAACTGGTTAATCGCAACTGAAGAAGATTCATTTGTTCTAAACTATTTCATCACTTCTACCGCATAAACCATTTATTGATACAGTGATTTATCAAGCAGTGTGATCTCGAATTACAATATTTGTGTCATATATCAACTACAGATTTGCCCAACGATTGACTGCTGGATTTTCTCGCCATCCAACGGATCAATAACAACTGAAAGTGTCTATGTCCCCTCCCTGTAAAGACTGGAGAGAGAATTCTGGGACTTCACACAGATCTTTTCAAACTGGATAACAGAAAATGTTCAGCACCAACCTCCTGTATTGAACAAGCACCCTATGGTGAAAATTTCTTTCATCTGGGATAGTCGAATGGTAGACGCGAGTCTTAGCAATTTGTTATAACATTGAGTTTTTTAGGAAATAATTTATCTTACATTATAACTAATTAAAGAGAGAAGTGATTTTGGCGAAATACTAAAAATATTTTCTTTCATATGACCAAATATTTTGAAGAATAAGGTTTTGGAAACGGTATGAAGTTATTACATCAGAGCTTTCTTTCAATAAAGAGAAGGGAAGCAAAATATGTGCCTACATAATACTTCCGGCAGGGTATCTTTAAGGGGTAATATCTTGCAGGTGGCTGCAAAAGTTACAAAATGATTCTTTGTAAACAGATAAGGAGAATGGCGGTAAATTCCAACAAAATGACCCGGTTTTCCGCCTCAGCCACCGGTGGTCGAGCAAAGTTAATTACATCGGCCGTGTGGAGTGGTGGATGGGGGCTCGGGGGGGGGGGGGGGGTAGCAGTTGGAGCCAAGAGAGTGGCGGCAGAGGCGACCAACTCCTGGACTCAACTCCGTAATTCCCGCGAATTAGGATCGAGTCTGGCCTCTTGTTAGACCTCGGCTGAATTTCATTAAGAATTTTTTCGAGTCGTCCGTAACGTCGGGCGGAGTGCGGAATGCTCAAACACCACTTTAACACAAAACACTGCTAAGGAATGGGCACTGAGCTCTGCAGCGTCTCAGTGAAAACTCACTGAACGTGATCAACGAATTCAAGTGTTTCTACAAGAATATCAGAATGCCTCCCTGGCATTGGGGAACACGAGAGTTACAGATCCACTTCCGGCATTCCAGATTTCGGTTTACCATGATTTCTCGACATGACACCAGGTGAATGTATGGATGGTTAGTTCACAAAGCCATAGCCAATTTATTTACTCACTTCTCTCCCTATGTCGAAGAGGTGTAAGGAACTAGGAAAAAAGAGAAACTGTGTCTAATTTTCCTTAAATTAGACGGTTATGCTTATGGCTTTACGTCTCGTCGGGGTAATTAGAAGCGGGAAAGAACTAGAGGCGAGGAACGAGAAGAAACTCGGTCGTGGCCTCTTAAATGTACCATCCCGACATTTACTTGAAGTGATATGGGAAAACTATGAAAAACGCAAACTAGGAAGTCCAGATAGGAATTCGAACAAGGACCCTTCCGAATACGAGACCAGAGTGTTACCATTCTCCCACCAAGCTTTTTTTTTATTTTTTATTTTGCCGGAACTCCAATAGTTAAAAATTAATCTTACGACTTACTGTTTTTTCCACCATACTTATCGCAATCATACATATTATTTGCAATACGTGTTTTTGTTTGTGACGAGACATGTTTCTTCCTTCATACTTAACCAAAATCTATAAATGAGGTTTTAATAAGTTCTCCGCTTTGGTAACGTCTTTAATAAAGAAAGTTTTTAAAAAAAAAAAAAAAAAAAAAAAAAAAAAAAAAAAAAAAAAAACGTAAAAGGCAAATATAAACGGAGTACTCGAAAATACGAATTTTTACCATGCTGTCTTCTCACATACAAATATCGAATTTGATAAGCCAATTAAAATAATTTCTTTTATAAGCTAAAGGTTCTAGAATGTCAAATATATGAGGCAGTTTTCTTCAAACAATAAAATATGTCAGGAGCATAGTAAAAATTAAGTTTAAAGCTGGAACACTCTCAAATCCCCAGATCATCAAAATATTGGTTCACTGCATATAAAACCAGTAAACCGCAAGTGCACGCTTCAGTGAGGAGATACTAACTTTCTGTGAATAAGCAGCATTACTGAGTAGGCACATCAGCGTGTATAACAGCCAGCCAGGCGAACAATGCACCTGATAGGACCGAGAGAGAACCTCCGAAATTTATTCAGTTGTATGAACACAGTTTTCCGAACGTACGCCAAGCCGATTACAGCTACCAGTGGGCTAAGCAGATTATGCGCCCACAGACAAAATGGGATTGGAGTTTCAGTTTCGCAACATGGTAAGTTATAAAAAAAATACAATAGGATTTACAATTTGCAAGGATATTATCTAGAATTTCTATGCTGTAAACTTACGCTGTTTGTAGACATTCTGCAACTTCATAAATCAATGTTCTACTGGTATGTGTCCCAGAAATATTTTTTTTCTTGTGACAAAGTCATTAGAGGAAACAGGGAATTCGATCATGAAGTTTTGAATAAAAATCATCCCCATTTATCCTATAGTGATTTCGGAAACCGCGAAAAACCGAAATCAGGAAAGACGGACGGGAATTTAATCACTTTTCGTCCAAAATGAGATAAATTTTGCACTTAAATCTATTGGCAAAAGTGTGTATCACTATAGATCGTTCAGTTAACAGAGGTAGCTCAAAGTTATTACTATTCTATCCCCTATCATTACAAGGGAAGGGGAACTGTTCCACACGCCTACTTGGATACAGCGGTCTGCTGGGATAGGTAGCAACCGAAGGGGTGGAGCGGTGAGGAGCGGGGCAGGGGGACATGGCCTTGAGCCGCCTGTTGAAGGTGAACAGAGTATAGTGTGTTTTAATGTCACTTTATACACCAAGTTATAAAAGTTATGACGGAGGAAAGATTGAGAGTAAACGTTCTTCACATATAACAATATATTCTACCCTCTCTCCCGAAAAGATTAAAAATGAAATTTAAACCATTCATATTTAGCAACACCGACTGTAACTCCTTTCCAATTATTTTTTTTTTTAGTATCTGAATATGAGCAACCCATATTTGTATGTCCGAATATCTTCTGCGCCGCTTTTTGTTGGAGTAAACTCAACGTGCACGGCTATCAATGTGTATTTACTCTAATCTAGTTTAACGTATTTTATGTCGTGAAGCATACATTGGAATGAGACACTGTCCTGATTAGAGTTGAATCCAGAGTTCAGTGTATAGCCTGAGTTTAAAAGTCCAGTTGTTTTATGCCATGCAGTAACACGGGCACGGTCGCAATGAGGCTCAATAGATAATAACATGGTACATATGTATATATCTGCTTATCGAACCAATTAGTGTAGTCTGAATTTTGGTTAAGCTGCTTCAGTCTTCTTTGTTCACGCTAAGTTACTCTTTCATCATCTTCTCCCAGAAATAGCTCTGCTTTCAATTTACTGTTCACACTACCACATCATCTCCCAAGCTCTTGCTCTTAGTATTTTTCTAAACAATTCATCTATTGAATTTGTAACTGAAGTACTGTTTTTGTCATCTTTTTGATATTATAGACCAAACTCTTTCCTATTTTATACCTAAAATTATTCATTTACATTCTGTAAACTTATTCGTTCCCAGTTTGTAATACCCCTTACACCCAAGTCTAACTTATTTCTATTATTGTGCTGGAAAGAAAGTCTAAGTGATTGATTGTAAATATGTGTTATTATTATACGGAAGTATGGTGTTCTGATGTGTGGAAATAGTATAAATAAACTAAATAACTGTTGTAAATACGTCAGCAGTATTACAGTGCATAGCGCACTGATTAAGAATCTGTAATTAGGAGTATTGTAAAGTCATAATGTTTTAAGTGAATGTTGACTGTTTGGAAACGTATATTTTCATTAATATTATGACGATTTCTGGTGATTATTTTTTCTTAATCCCGTTTAAAATAGATTCCTTGTGATTTCAACTAATTTCGTCTAACTTTTAATTGTTTTTAATTATTTCAATTTTTTATGCGCTCAAAATTATCGCCGACGCTTATATATATTCATATATATTCATATATTTCTGTACATTATGTATAAACCTTCGAAGTTTAAACAGGTTAAGGTAGCTTGGAACAGTGCTAACATGTGCTACGTCATTTTACGTAATGTGCTTCTAAAATCTTCGGAACAAAGTCTGATGCATAATTTTATATGTTTTTCTACATAATAAAAATAATCTTAAAAGTTTTTGACTGTATAGTTATTTCCAAAGGTACCTTATTTTTATGGAAGAATAGGCCATTTCCCGACCGGAAACATCTTCAATTAATATAATATAATTAAGTAAATTAGAAGCACTTTATTCCCTAATCCGTCGCTGCTTACTTTGCATATTATACATCTAAGAATTTTCTGTGACAATGCACGCTATTCCGTAAGGTTTCTTCCTTGTTACACGGATGTAATATGACTGATACAATAGCATATTCGATTTACATTTGACCCAAACTACGAGTTAAATAGAATAATAAGGAATGTCTCCTTAAAATATGATATTGGTTTCAAACATAAACGAAGCTTCAGAGGTCTCATAAGATATTTAATTAAAATTACATACCGATAAAATCACTGCAGGTGGAACAGCCGGTGCTGAATAATAGAACACTCTGCTGGAAGGCTGTGTTTGCTCCACACACGAATACCGTACCCGGTGCTTATTGGTGTCGTAAACCTAACAGCTGCTCTTACTCACCGAAGTTTACTGCACGGCGTATCACGACCGAATTCGTTTACGAGATTCTGTAGGAGAGAGGGGAATGTTTGTATCGGAGAAAATGTACGAACAGTCTTCGAATGTGTGGGGTAAAACATGCAGCCTGGCAGCGCAAGAGCGCAGAATGAAAAGAACCAACAACCAGCGTAAAAAAAATTAAAAATAAGTTTTAAAAAATATGTTTAGAGTATTTAAGCATTATTAGGTGTAGCATCCGTAAGCTACAGTATCATCCGCGGATGCAAGGTAATTTTGTACCTAGCGTTTTATCTTGCTATTGATCAAGAATAAATGTATTGCTTTCCTAGCTATTATCTGTTTAACAGATCAGTAGGGGAAATATGCTGTGCTGTGAGCAACACTGAAACAAATATATCTTAAAAACACTGACTAATTAGCCATTTACGTTTTAAGGGATTTTGGCGTTCAATTGGGATATTTTGCAGCGTTTCTCCAGATACTTAAATTGAGATTTGTCGAAATACACTCCTGGAAATTGAAATAAGAACACCGTGAATTCATTGTCCCAGGAATGGGAAACTTTATATACACATTCCTGGGGTCAGATACAAACACATGATCACACAGACAGAACCATAGGCACATAGACACAGGCAACAGAGCATGCACAATGTCGGCACTAATACCGTGTATATCCTCCTTTCGCAGCAATGCAGGCTGCAATTCTCCCATGGAGACGATCGTAGAGGTGCTGGATGTAGTCCTGTGGAACGGCATGCCAAGCCATTTCCACCTGGCGCCTCAGCTGGACCAGCGTTCGTGCTGGACGTGCAGACCGCGTGAGACGACGTTTCATCCAGTCCCAAACATGCAGAATAGGGGACAGATCCGGAGATCTCGCTGGCCAGGGTAGTTGACTTACACCTTCTAGAGCACGTTGGGTGGCACGGGATACACGTGGACGTGCATTATCCTGTTGGAACAGCATGTTCCCTTGCCGGTCTAGGAATGGTAGAACGATGGGTACGATGCCGGTTTGAATGTACCGTGCACTGTTCAGTGTCCCCTCGACGATCATCAGAGGTGTACGGCCAGTGTAGGAGATCGCTCCCCACACCATGATGCCGGGTGTTGGCCCTGTGTGCCTCGGTCGTATGCAGTCCTGATTGTGGCGCTCACCTGCACGGCGCCAAACACGCATACGACCATCATTGGCACCAAGGCAGAAGCGACTCTCATCACTGAAGACAACACGTCTCCATTCGTCCCTCCATACACGCCTGTCGCGACACCACTGGAGGCGGGCTGCACGATGTTGGGGCGTGAGCGGAAGACGACCTAACGGTGCGCGGGACCGTAGCCCAGCTTCATGGAGACGGTTGCGAATGGTCCTCTCTGATACCCCAGGAGCAACAGTGTCCCTAATTTGCCGGGAAGTGGCTGTGCGGTCCCCTACGGCACTGCGTAGGATGCGACGGTCTTGGCGTGCGTCCATGCGTCGCTGCTGTCCGGACCCAGGTCGACGGGCACGTGCACCTTCCGCCGACCACTGGCGACAACATCGATGTAGTGTGGAGACCTCGCACCCCACATGTTGAGCAATTCGGCGGTACGTCCACCCGGCCTCCAGCATGCCCACTATACGCCCTCGCTCAAAGTCCGTCAACTGCACATACGGTTCACGTACACGCTGTCGCGGCATGCTACCAGTGTTAAAGACTGAGATGGAGTTCCGTATGCCACGGCAAACTGGCTGACACTGACTGCGGCGGTGCCCAACCGCTGCACAGCTAGCACCCTCCGACGGCCAACACTGCTGTTCCTGGTGTGTCCGCTGTGCCGTGCGTTTGATCATTGCTTGTTCAGCTCTCTCGTAGTGTCCGGAGAACGTATGGTGCTCTTACACACCGGCGTCAATGTGTTCTTATTTCAATTTCCAGGAGTGTATTTTAAAAAGCTAGTAATTACGTAATATAGGCAACCTACACTCCAGATATTTCATCGAAGAGCAACGAAATCCTTTGAAGGAAGTTGTAAGGTGTACAGTATTACCCATCTCGTTGAAAAAAGTAAAAAAAAAAAAAAAAAGTCGTAAAAAATTGATGGAACGGTGTGGATTTGTAAGGCAAACATAGAACCATACAGTTTATACGTATATTATTTGGAACAGGGTTTCAATTTACCACGTATTCCACCTATGTTGTAGTTTTACGTACCCTTTAACGTGGAATGAAAAATGAAACATCCTAATGTTGCACATATGTGTAGAGAATATGAAGTAAAAATTCCTGGACTCATCGGAACTCAAAACTACCTATGCCACACATGATTGGAGTGACCACCAATAACACAGAATCATTTCGTATACATAAGAGGATTCTAGTGAAATACCTTTCGACCGTTATTTGTAAAAATGAGTTTGCGAGTTTATTACTGTTGGCAATACAATTTACACTCACCATTGCCATTGAAACAGTGACAGCGCCGTTAATCTATACACGGTAATATAAAACGCGTACCTTTCCAAATCTCAGTTCATATCGGCTTTGATTTTTCTTCCTCACTTTGACGAATGCTAGGATTATTTCAATTCCCAAAATAAAAAACTCGATAGACAATTATACAATATCCATTGTGGTAAAAATATTTATTGTATTTTAATATCTTATCAGGCATATCAGTATCGATTAACGAAATCAGTACAAGAAAACTATAGAAAAGGTAAATGGAATATTTATAAAATTTGTTTTAATTGTGGCCAAAACCACGTTCCGTTCTTATTTGTACCTCTGTTAAAACCTATGTAATATTCTTCCTCAGCGTAATCGATAGAGCCGATAAAACAATTCAACTTTTTTATAGATCTTATATTAAAATGGTTTAAACTGACTTTTACTAATATGTAATATTAACTTAGTGGATTAAATAATTCTGTCACCAAAATCCTGCATAAAATTGCAACAGAAATTATCAAGTATCTAGGAATATGCTTGTTCCGCGGAACTCAGTTCAACTCGACCCATCGGAAGCTTCATTAAGCAGAAATACAAACATCCCATGTCGAGCCCTGACAAGTAAATAATTAACGTATGTAACAAAAAGTTAAACTCGTAAGTTCCAGACCCGGGCGAGTATGAAGTGAGGGTATACGACAGTGTTGTTGGAGATTCGTCAGCAATGGAAAGGTGTCTTATGGAAATTTTGGTCTGAATAAGGCCGGCACCAGGTTTCTTTCTCCCCCTGCTTTCACTTTTCACGCAAAATTGATCAGAAGTTAATCTGTCAATTATATGCACTGGTGTTACAGTGTAAGAATAACATCTTCATGGTAAACACCTATCCCTGGCGATCGAGCATGGTATAAAACATTTCGTCGTTTATTTATGCTGCAAAACGATATAATTTCTAAAACAACCTACAGTCCGTTAGGATGCTAATGGAAATTAAAAGGTTCAAGTGGTTCCACTTTAAGTCTCGCTCCAGAGGTATACCACATTCTTTTTATAACTTTTTGTGGTTTTCCCCAATCACTTTGTCCCCTGTACTCGGCAGCACTATTAGTTACGTTAGGTGGCTAGAATAGGAACGGTTTGCGCAACAGGTAAGAAACCATGTCACATGGTCATTACGTCCACACAACAAATATATTGGTGAATTTAGTGTTTTTAACGTTTCACCATTTAAAATATACTTCACATAAAAATAATGACATTTATTTATTTACTTATTTATTTATCAATTTTGTTTCGTGGATCCCTGCTGAGGAAGGACCTCTGGGACGTGAAATATGTCATGGTTAATACACATACAAACAATATGAGTCATAATCATAGTAAAAACAATTATATGTTACGTTGACCAATAAAGAGAATAAAAATAAACATTAATTTTTACAGCTGTATTTTGCAAAAGTCATATTGAATACAATTAATTATTTTGTTCAAATTCTTGAATGGAGTAGGAGTTGCCAAAAAGGAAATCTCTAAGTTTTTCTTTAAATGTATCTTTCTTAAATGCAAACTCTTTTACACTCTTGGGAAGTTTATTAAACAGATGTATACCAGAATAATTAACTCCTCTTTGTACTAATGACAGAGATGTTTGTGTTTTGTGCAAGTTATTTCTGTTTCTTGTATTTAAATTGTGTACCTGTGAATTAGATATAAACAGGTTAAAATGATCTATAACAAAGCACATGAGAGAATACATATATACTGAGAAGTCATTGCAAGAATATTGAATTTTTTAAAAAGTTTTTTGCAAGAAGTTCTTGGTTTTACCCTACACAACATCCTAATAGCTCTTTTCTGCGGTATGAAAACTTTTTTTACTTTATGAAGAGTTTAACCAAAAAATTATGCCATATGACATCACTGAGTGAAAATATTAGGAGTACACCTGTTTCGTTAATTCTAGATCTGTTGTTAGAGAAAGTGTTCGTATTGCAAAGGTGGCACATTAGAAGAAGCCCTCCACCACTGACAACTAACTGAGCAAAGGGTACGAGCCGGGAACATTTCGTAACATAAAAAGCAGCTTTAACAAACTGAAACACCTGCCCGCTATGCCAGATTGAAGTTGCATATTGCAGAAATCAGTGCTTATGTTGCGTAATCCGTTCTACATCCCTCCAAGTAGAGCCGTGTTGCCATACTCTCTGCTTGCTAGGTTCAAATTGTAATTATTATTTTTTATTACCGATTCCATTATACCAATCACGTCAATTAGGTTGCAATGCACATTGGATAAAGATAACTTTGAATAAACAGTATTATTATTTCGTAAAGTAACCGTAAAATATAAGCTTTTGATTGTTTACTTCGGAGTAGTAAGAATCTTAGCATTTATCTTTTATATAGCAGGCCATCTATGTCCGCGCAAATCTGTCGTCACGCATTCTACCTACCTTCAAACTTTAAAGACTTTTTTTTTCATTTTTGCTAAATGAGGAGTTTGGGTCAAATACAAGAAATAAAAGTCAATTTCGCTTTTCAGTCAGATCTTTTAGTACATTTACATAATAGAGTAATACTTCTTACACCCTTCAAACTGAACATCAGTTCTTCGAATTTTGCAGAATGAACTCTTGTAGTGAAATAGAGGTGTTCATATTTCAGCTAGATTGGATCTATGATCATTCTATATATTGCGCGATAATGTATGTCTGCGCAAAATGATTATGCTTACTACTTCCAAATCTCTTGAAACTCAACATAAATTTTTCAAATTTTTCTGAGTGAACCCAAATGGTGTTACAAATTTCAGGTTCCTGTTTCAGCCAGATTGTCTCAATGGATCATTACCTATTACTAAACATTCCCCTCCGTCTTTATTAGATGTAACTCCATTCATATTCAAAAGATTTTCTTCAAAATTTTGCAGAGTGAATCCTGAGGATCAACCCTGTAACAAAGAACAGGTAGTGTACGCGTAGTGCCAAACAATAGGGCTCCATTCGTTTTATTTGTTTGTTTGTTTTTTGTTTTTGTTTTTTTAGGGGATTGTAACGCTCAAGTTAGAATGGTACTTTCTGTGAAGGAGTTTTAGAAAAATATTTCAACTGTATATTTCTCGTATTTTTGAGGAAAAGGAGATTGTTTGGTTCTCCGAGTTCTATCCAAATTAATAAAAAAAATCCTTATGGGGAATTTTCAGTTGCGCTGTGTACCTAGAGCTGGACTAATCACGCCCATTTGCCGAAAACTTGGAGTAATTCTCAGGGAAAATGAAATACGTGCTGGGCTTACACACCTGCGGCTGAGAGTCAGGAATGTTGAGCGATTTACGCTTTATGGCGCTATGAATGGAGCTCAAAAGCACACAGTCCCGAAATGGGCCATTAACAAGCAGATGGCGTATCCACCAGAATATCTGAAGGTAGGTAGTAAAAACCAATAAACCAAGCGTGGTGGGTGAACGTTTAAAGTTCTGGCTTCGCATTCGGGAGGATGCCGGTTCGAATCCCCGTCCGAGTATCCAGATTTGGGTTTTCCATGGTTTCCAAAAATCACTCCAGGCGAATGCTGGGATGCTTCCTTCAAAAGACCATAGCCGAATCCCTTCCCGTCCCTTGTCCCCAATCCCATCCCGCTTCTAATGACCTCGACGTTAACGAGGCGTAAAGCCATAAAGGAAAAAAAGACAATATAAATAGGCACCACTAGACGAACTGTTTTTTTTTATAATAGTCAATTTTTCAAGACGAAATCTCCTATTTCGAAAAAAACGAGGAAGCAAGGGAACAGAGTGCTAGCAACTGAAAGATCACTACGCTTATCTGACGAAGTATTCTTAAACCTGGTATGTGTTTTAAATGTTACCTTTAAACATTTGATTGAACAACTATACTTTTAGTAATAGTGCCCTCTATCTGTAAATAACAATATAACACGGGAATAAGATTTTAAAAACAGGTACTTCGTAATTATCGCAAGACTTTGATAACGCATTTATAGGCAACAACTAATGATAAACCAACAGCAAGGTACGTCTGGATATCCTAAACAATCATATATATCCGCCACAATAAAAAAAATTGCGGTTGCAGTCCTTTTACGTATGTACCCAACTGCGAACATTCGTCAGACAATCTTTCATAAAATAAGCGTTAACCGGTATTGTATATTCTTTAAATTCATAATGAAGTGATACTGACGGGTGAGAAATAATAAATAATATGACATGTCATATCACCCACGCATGGCCACGCTAATAGAGCGTGCACTGGACAGCAGAGAGAGCGGCACTAGTGGCGCCACCGCAGCAGCTTCCTCGTAGGGCGTAAACTCCCACCCGTCCACTTCCCAGTTACTGAGTCCCGCTATATAAGAACGGTCCTCGCTCAGTTAGACACCTTCAATGAAGAGTCGCTGTTGAGTGAACGTGACTGAATTAACCCGCAAAATCTATTGACTGCTCTGTGTATGGAGACTATAGGGGAGACCGTGGCTGGTTGGCACAGGGGCCAGGATTCCCGTCAGCTTCTAATTTTTTCTGTAGAGTGTGTGGAAGCATCACCTGCTGAACATATGACCTTCATAGCCTGAAGTACTTCCCAACAAAATAACAGTGTGAGTTTTCTATTTGTGTGGGAAAGAGGGGCAATTGTTTTAAATTTCATTCAGTAAGTAATTTTTCCAAACTATCTTATTTGTTTTCTGTACCACAAGCTGCATGGGGTAGAATATTGTACTTTGGTTTATGAGTGGATTATGATTAACTGGACTTAAGTACTTAAGAAATTGCATATGTATGACGACACTCCGTTTATTTCGCTGGGTGTGGAACCATGTCCACTAGTCACACATGAACTAGCACCACAACGTTGTAGCGACGAGGAGACCATAGAACACAACACAGTCATTTAGCTATTTTTCTTTATCATTACTCCGCGGAGTGTGCATTGCACCTATTCGAAAGGGTAATGTTTTGGAAGGGATATACGGGATATGGCAGGTGGCGCCCATGGGTTATTGTGAGGAAACATTCCAGCATTCACCTGGAGTGATCCGGGAAAACCATGGAAAACCCAGATCAGAATGGCCGGAGTGCTTAATCGAAAGCTGCTACTGTCGGATTTTAAATTTAATTGCCCGATAAATCCTTTCAATTCCATTCCCTATTCTCTCGTGGAAAAAATGAGTACAGAAATGATTCAGTTCTGGCCCTGATTTCTCTTACCTTATTTTCGAGGTCATTACGAGATATGAATATTGCTGGTAGCAATATTTGCTGATGGTTAGTACTAAAAATTTCAGAAGGTTGGGTCATATTGGCACAAAATTAGGAACGACAGCTATGCGACTGGTATCACTGCATAAACCACCTCATTTCGAATGCAAATATACTACGCAAACACCCAACGGATTTCTTTAAGAGCGTGTGACTGGAGAAAATGCTAGTTCACTTAAAAATCTGTTGTTAATATCAATTAACACGGTTCTTCTACAGTACGTTTCTGTGACGATTTATGTATAACGAACAACTTTTCTTACTATATTATGCGTCAATTTGTCTTAAATGTAAATATTTAAAAAGACGTTCCGAAATTAAATATTCTCAGCATTTCAATTTGCGACAAATGTAGCTTCGTTTATCGTTCATGCGGTTTTATATTATGTTGATGATCACTAGAAGTCGTCCATGCTAAGGAAAGAAGCGAGGAAAGCGAACTGTTCGTGAAAACTGCAATACATGTGCTGAAGTAAGTAATAGTACGTTGAGTGGAGAGTCAAATCGTAAAAGTTCACAAGTTTGGATTCTCAGAAGTCAAAACTCTCATACGACGGTACCCTTATGCTAAGGCTACAGCCCTGTATCATAAGGCACCTTTGGCCCATCGAATTATGGGAAATATGGCAGGACAATGTGTCCGCACTGCATGGGTACTGGACTTGCGTATTAACGTGCCTGACTCAGACCACTATTTGACATTGTGTTCAAACTGCATGTTAGAACACAAGAGGGCTACTCAGTTTGACTATTGTTATGCAGATAGTAGTGATTACATACCTCTGGAAATAACAATACCAGTGAAATGATTTTTTTCATGGATGGAAGCTGTTAACATCAGGGAAGAGAAACACGTCGAAGGTACAGTACAGTACAGAATATAGACCGTGGCGCAACGTCGGTGAAGACCATACGCAGAGAGCGGCGCCAATGTTAATTGTAGTTACCAACTTTCCGGACGAGAGGGGGTGGGGTCGACTAGCCGACTTTAGGTATTCCACTGCCTGCCGTGCTTGGGCAACATATGGGCGCTCCAATTAGCAGATATTCTGTCCGACTCCATTCAAAGGCAGTGGCGTCATTTCATTCTGAGAACAGACGTTCTCTGGGCAAACACACACGGATATGCAAAAGAAATCTCTGTTCAATAAATATGCCTGTCCAAAGAACCATTGAATATGCCGCCCTACGAGATTTTGTTATTACGAGTCTCTTTTTTCAGGTTTTTCACCCTGTTGATATCGTGGTCATTAGAACCCAGAATGGATAGGGAGCAAAAAAGGGGAAAGAATTGAGCTATGCCTTTTTGAAGGAACCATTCATTTCGGAAAAACCATGAAAAATTAATTACGACTGGACGAGAATTTAAACCCGCGTTCTCCCAACTACAAGGGCCAATATAACCCCCCCCCCCCAACTGGACTCGGTAAAAACGAGTATCATTACATGAGTAGTTTTAATAGCTCATGACGCGATAAGTTATTCGTGATAATACTAATACTCCAATAATACACTTTTGAGATGGTTATGGAAACTTGCGGGAATATCCGGGCATCCAGATTTGGGTTTTCCATGGTTTCCCAAAATCAGGTGAATGCCGGGATGTTTCCTTCAAAGGGCCATGGTCGAATTCATTCCCGTTCCTTGAACACAGTCCCATCCCACCTCTAATGACCTCATCGTCGACGAGGCGTAAAGCAATAAGCAACGAAAAGCGGGCATATCTTTGACTAATGGATGAAGATAAAAAAACGTTTTTACTTAGTTATTAATTTCTATTCAGTCCTCAATATGACTTACTCCTAACCACAATATGTTAATTCCTGATAAATATCCAAATTAATACTAAATATTACATACGTGTTGTTTCTCGTAATTCTGGCTAACTCGTACAAGAGTGTTGAGAGAAATGGCCAAGAAGTACCCTAATACAGTAATGAGAGAAACAATATTGATGCTTCAAATATTTTATCATTGTTTTTCGGTGTTCATTACAGGACTACTACATAATTATCCTAGCTTGTGGAATTACGTATAAAGAAGTTGGCATTGTCATTGAGAACAACGGCAGACGAAATAGAAATTTTGGAGTGGCAACAAGGGAATTGATTCCAGGACCTGTGGTGCTATAAGCAAAAATTATGACTCTTACCCCGGTAGTAAGACTGTTTTCTTCGTATTATTTTTAAACCATTTGGGTCTGCGGACACTAACCGATCGTATCACACTCTACCGATTTCCAAGTAGTGGAACACTTCACAAGACAAACTGCCGAGCCATATAAAAGAAAAGAGCTCGTGGCGATCTTTATTACGAATTGATGTCCTTGAGTGGCCGAAGAATCAGATATCATGGAGACAACTGGTATGGACTGTGCGCTGGGTTCAGAAGGATCTTGGTGAGAAATCTCAAGGCGAGCAATAGACGTTTCTGAGGAGCAACATAGTTGCTTCATATTAATACATACTGTCCATTACACGTCGTAAAATTTGAAAGTTACATCCAAAGGATCACACGGAAGTGCTACATACCCGTGTCTTACTTGTGAAGTAGCTTCCTAAAAACTTGAATTCGGTCCACTCCTAATTGTAGATCCACTGAGTCTTTCCACAGTGATAAGGTATTTTTTTGTCTCCAGATTTATTATTAATAACCGATTGTATTATTTCAAAGCTAAGTTTTTCATAAATATAATTTGCAACAATGACTTTGCATTGTAAAATGAGAGGTTTAATAAATATGAACAACCAGCTCGTATACTCAATACTGGATACTTTTTGTTTCCAGGTTACTATGATTTGTTGTAAATTTTAAGAAATATGGAGGAGTGGTTTCAATCTTTCTTAGTTAGTTCCATTGTTCTAATTGTTTTGAGGGTTAAATATGCCAATTATGGATAATCTATTATGGGTACGTCTTCTCACTACTTCAGTCATATTTTTTGATAATTTTGCTGCCACTGTTTACAACATATTTAAGTGTTTAAAGACATTCTACAGTATAGGTTAATTTATATTTAAAACAACATTTCTCACGTGAGCCATCAATCATCGAAGCTGTGAATATTCTATCAATTCTTTTATATCAACTTAAAAACTTTTTCCACCCTGTCATCAGCACCGCTACTTTTTAAATAGCTTCTGTAAGTAATGTACTTTAATTCACGAATAGTATTTGTTTTCCATTTCGACTTTTATTACCGGGTTGGAGGGTCGATACAGCATTATTAACGCGTAATGCTTTAATTTATATGCGCGTCAGTCGAATTCCCAATTTTCATCCATGAAGGAGTGACTGATAAACTTGCTCCATCTGTTTGGCCGAATAGCAGAAGGCATACATGTGCTTGGAAATATTTGCAATTAAAATATTTAACGCAAATGCGGTATACGCAATTCCATAGTATATTTAGTATATCTTTAAGTATTCCTTACGAGTGCGCATAAAAGTAAAAAACAAAAACTTGTCGGAACTTTCAACCTAGGCTTGCCAAATCGATTAATAATCTGGTAAACACGCATTTAATTTTCTTTCGCTAAATATTTTATTGTAAATTGCTATCTATGACTGGAACGAATTTTATTGGTAGTGTTAGAACAATAATTAAACGATACAATACTGCTTCATTTAAAACCTCGGTTATAGCCTGCTAAAATTTTGCCCTTGTGACGTAAGACGCAGTGCTCCCCGGATCCTTCGTATCATCTCACAGTACCTCACTGACGTGATAATCACAAATATTCTAGTTTAAAGATCATAATTTGGAAACAAAGGTTTCCGTAGCCGCTACAAATAGCTTGCTGCTTGGTGATACCACCTTCTAGTTTTAAACGTACGACATTATTCCTGAACATGTTTCGCCATTCTTCTAAGGCAGAGCTGCGCTCTACACTGCGCTGAGAGGTGTTTCATTCTCTCTACCAAACACAAGTTATTTAGCTGAGAGTTGGAACTAGGGGTGTCCACTTAGAAAGTACATCGATGTTTTTATTAGATGTATTTTTTTTTTTTTTTTGTATCTGCTTTACGTCTCTTTTTAACATCGAGGTCTTTAGAGACGAGAAAGGATGGGGGGCAAGGATGGGGGCAAGGAATGGGAAGGAATTCGGCAATGGCTTTTTTGAAGGAAGCATCCCGGCTATTAGATGTAAGACATCGGAACCCTCCATTGATGTTTTTCGATGCATAGCTTAAAATCATCTATGTCTTTTCAGCATCGAATTCTTTTATGTTTTTCTAAACTCAACAAATTCAAACTAACAATATTCGTCGGCAAATGTCGTTTATTTCTCTTTTACCTGTTCCTTTAAAAACACCGATAAAAAATGTTACAATAGTTTCATATTCACCATTTCCAGTTGAAGGTAGATAGTTCGTTGTATTTCGTTTTGTTCGTGTGAACACAGAGTAACAACATACCAGCAGTGTAGTAGCTGTAATGATGACATTTTTTTTTGTTTTTTGTTTACTCGTTACGCCTTGTCGATGTCGAGGTCATTAGAGGTGAAAAATGAATGGGGAAAGGAACTGGAAGTAATTCGATCAAGGCCTTTTCAAGGAAGCATCCGTGCATTCGTATGGAGTGATTTGGGTAAACCCAAATCTGGGTGCATACGGGGATTCGAACACGTGTCCTACCGAATGCGAGGCCAGAGCGTTACCTTTCACCCAACAATAAAAAATGAATTGTATGGTACTGTGTGTTGGTTAAGTAATGTTGTACGAGTGAGGTATACCTTAATTAGTGAAACAGAAACTTCAGATTAACACAAATATTTCATTACGATACTACATCACTACAGTAAAAAATAAGTCATCAAATGCTGAAGTCTAAATCTGCCTAAAAATATTAATTTTAAGTCTTTAACCACTTAACACCAATGGAGTTTAGGCAAACTTTGCAGAAATAAAAGTTTACTCAATCGTTTTTCATTCACTCTGTTCCTTTGCAGATTAACTCCTTGATCAGCGTTCGAAAATAAACGTTCGGTTGCAACAGAAGTCCCGACAACCGACAATAGTCAATCAGATGTTGCTCAAATCCGGTTTGTATCTAAATATTGAGTAGTATCACGTAACACTTAGTTGTTCTAGAGCAGTGTTTCCCAAACTCTTAGCCACCCCAATAAAATTTTCCAGGTGCTGGTGAACCCCCTTGACAAAAAACTGGGACCTAGCGACAATGAGCAACAATGGGCAACAATGAGTCCGCCATTACGTATATATTGTCGCGAACCCTCCACGATCAACTGGCGAACTCCTAGGGGTTCTCGTTCCCAACTTTGAGAAACACTGTTTCAGAATAATAATACAGTATTTCGATTCACAACAAACACGGCAAACAGAAGGAGTAAACCTAACAAACTGATTTTATTCATTTACTCATTTGGAAAAAATAGCCAACCGTATGAAAAATCCATCTACGCCGTTGTCATGCCCCGCTAGATGCACACAGGTTAATGACAGTTACTTCAAATTGAATAAATTTAGTAATATTAACACTTATTTCTATTTTTGTCATTATTAGCAGACGTTAGCTTATTTATTGATTCATAAAAAAATTGATTGATCGCATAAAAAAATTCAAAACATGGAATCAATCAGATGTGTCGAACGGTAAACATCGAATGGATAGGATGTATCGATGTTTAGTGAAAATACCTAGTTGTAACACCTATCGGCATCTTTACTTCCTAGAAGAAGGCCAAATTCACGAATTTGATTAAAAACAAATTGTTGTTTAGTGGAGTGTGTGAAACCAACCTCAGTGCTGTTCCACATTAGAAGACTGCCGAACCAGGTAAGTTGAAATGTCGGCATTTAAAGCTAGGAGATCATGGAAGTCATAAATGATTTTTGTTTTCGGAAATTACCGTAGGGAACAATTAGTAATGATAAAGGAGCACAGTTTGATCTCACCGGTGAAGACATCGTGGATGCGTTGTATATGGCATATATTGACGTTGACGCCTGGTTGGATCACAAATATGTGGAAGAGAACAGTTAACCATGACCATAGATTAACACTTGATTTGAGGCATAAGTGATTCGGAAATTTTACCCGTTTAGGTAAGGGAACTTAAGAATAGAATAAATTTGCTAGAAATTTTCTGAACAATTTAGATATATCAGTGCAGGAATTCAATGTAAAAATTTGTATAGTGAACTCCATCTCAATTAATAATAGCAACTATCATTACAAACCGGCAACGGTTCGCGCTCTGTTATGTAATAGGAAACTCATTGTGTACTGTGGGATAGCTTTTCAATTTTCAAATAACAGAAAACCCAAATTTTCCGCGAATGCCCTGCTTTTTATAATAATGGAACTAACAAGCTGAATTAAAATAGGTAGAATGCGAAGCTAGGTAATGGTTTTCGCTGTCTAGCGCGTTACATCGTAAACACTTTGTCTACATAAAATGAATGTGCACTCATTAAATCAAATTTGAATAAATTATTCCTGATTATTTCACTGTAAGGGACCGTGCACAAACTACGTGGCTCCGTCCAGGGGGGGGGGGGGGTTAAATCGGCTAGATTTTATTATTATTATTATTATTATTTATTTGGCTTTAAGCGCCTAGGCACTATACAACCATCATCAAATTGTACATACATATATAAAGATTTTACATATAAGTAAGAGAGCAAGACTTGACATGATTAGTAAAATATAAAGGATAGAACAAGGTAAACTGATTAATCATAAAGGAACATTTTTGTTTATTCCCTAAAGGTTTTTTTTTTTTTTGTAACAGTTTAACGTCCCTTT
>CM061920.1:367427955-367494792 GCA_031002005.1 Vandiemenella viatica | reverse complement strand
CCGTCTGAGCATCCATATTCTCGTTTTCCTGAAATCACTCCACGCGAATATAGCCTGGCAAAAGTGCAATAGAATCGACAGCTGGTACTAGGGTGGTGAAGCTGAGGTTACCTCTGGTTCGAACCCCCGTCTGAGCATCCATATTCTCGTTTTCCTCAAAACACTCCGGGCGAATTACGCATTTGGATTGATACAGGTTGTACTGGTCTGGAACTTAGGACGACGCGGTTTGAAATACCCGTCCGGCCAACCACGTTTCGATTTTACAAGATTTTTCCGCAATCGCTCCAGGTGAATGCCGGGGTGGTTCCCGCAAAGGACCATAGTTGAATTCTCTCCCGTTCCTTCGTTCAATCCTCTGTCGCCTGTAAAGATCACGATGTTAGACGACTGAAGAGGCATAACACTCCATACGATGAAAGTGGAGTTAGGGAGAACAGTTGGTCACCGCAGTGTTCTAACAAAAGAACAATAGAATCCGAGGTTCCAACACGTCTGCTCGCTGCCCCGTCCGTGGCTGGAGTCCTGCGGTGTTTGTGGCTGCCGCGTTTGACGGCTGCCGCACGGATCCCCCGCCGCCGAAGGTGTTGCAACCGCAGCGACGAGGATGTTGCTTTGTACTGTTACGCCTAGATACTTCACCGTACTTCCGAATGCGAGGCGAGAACGCTAACCGTTACACCACCACTCTCGGTAGAAACGCGTAGTCCACAAGCTTCGAGCAATGCAATGCTATTCCGGTGAACTTCTCTGTTCAAACCGCAGAATTCTCATACCTCACAGAACGACAAAAGCATCAGAGTACACACCTGGTGTGGTTGGGGTCGCTCAAGTGGTTTGACCGGTACTCGGCCAAAATGTACTTACGTAGTTAATGGACGCACTCGGCATGTACCTGTTATTTTGCCTCGGCATGCACTGGCAAATACCTCCGCGAATTCCTCGTTCGAAAAAGGAGCGACATGTCGACATCTGTCCGAAAAGTCCAGTTGCTCGCTCAAGTGGTCTGGCAACGTCTGCGCCACACCTGGTGCGGCCAGAGGGGTGCGTGGTCAAGGACAATAGTGGTGTAACTGAGGTTAGTCAAGTGGTTAGTCAAGTGGCCCTCATGTCAAGTGGTTAGTCAAGTGGCCCTCAAGTCAAGTGGGAGGGGAGAGAACAATAGGTGTGAAAATGATTGACAGGTGGGAGGGGGGAGAGAACAATAGGTGTGAAAATGATTGACAG
The DNA here is from genome assembly GCA_031002005.1 of Vandiemenella viatica. NCBI lineage: Eukaryota > Metazoa > Arthropoda > Insecta > Orthoptera > Morabidae > Vandiemenella > Vandiemenella viatica. The sequence goes on along the minus strand of CM061920.1, from coordinate 367,493,565 downwards.
GTGGGAGGGGGAGAACAATAGAGGTGTGAAAATGATTGACAGTTCTTTTGTTTGGGCTCACACAGACAATTCATACCTACTGTTATAATAATTCCTCTTGCTACAGACAGAACGAGTATTATCATACAACTGTTTATTCCTTGTCAGACGTGATAAACAACCACCATGAACGTAAAAATCATCAGATTGTGAAACAAACATCAAATAATATTTGTAATCCAATGGAAATAGTCATTTTATCAATAAGAACTATTGCCTTTTTAATATTGTACGCCATATGATGCAAAATACTTATTTAAATTTAATTAATTTTGGAGATGTGACGCTTACAAGCCGCAGTGTACTAATGAACAGCCAAGTAAGTATACCGCAGCTAGCTGTGTGATACTATCTTCCCCACTGCCTAACATGGAGTGCAATAAAATAAGCACGGTGTCCTCGTTATGAGACGGAGACAAGGCGAAATCTGTGAATATCCTCGATTTCTGCCTCGGAAATGGATGGTTTACAAACAAATTACAACAATCCTTAGCAAATGGCCCTTTTGTTTGCAAAATGAAAACATCAATTCTCTTCTTATCGTCGCTAAGCTGAGAGTGAAAATCTCAAAAGAAAAAAAGAATAGAACATAAAACAAAAAAGTGAGAAAAAGGAAATCCATAGGAATTGTATCCCATCTCGTTAACACGAACAATGGAAATGAGGTACTGAAACTAGCATAAATTTTAATATTTTACGAACATATGAAAACCTGCAACACGGTTATTAATTATATTGTTACTCTTTTGTTTTAGGTGCTATCAGTTTTTTGGTCTTATTGTAATATGTCTATTGAAGAATTAAACATGTTGTTTATCAGGTCCTTGTCTAACATGTATTTCTTTTTCAGGAGTGTTGTGTGGTTAATGAGCCTAGTGCGAATGGTGTGTGTTTTTGTTTGTTTATTATATTATGTCCTAATTTGTTTTGTTTATCAATTTATTTCCATTAAGAGTCAAAATATGGATGAATTATTAACAATAAACAAAATCCGTCAACAGTTTCATTGGCAGATTTATTAAATTATATTCCATTGTATAACTCCTACATTGTGTTCCGCTTTTGTTGTTCTACATTATTATCGGCCAATGTAGGTAGTAAATGCGGTTTTATCGGAAAGCGGCGGGTCAAGCAGCTGAAGCTATACCGTCGTGATGGCGTAACGGCGTACGTTTCTTTAGATGGTTTTCCGCACACATCTAGAGCCATTCCTGCATAGACATAAAGTTTTGACTTGTAAAGTTATGATTACAAAAATAAAAATCAGAACAAATCACTCGTAACATAAGCGGTAGTAATTTAAGTCCTCGTGGAAATGGAGGAAACAGAAATATAATGAGCGATACTGAGGTCGATTCACTTAGATTAAAGGAGATTGAATTTATTTATTCCGCCTAATTGCATCATTCCACTACATTTAAACAGTGATGATGGTAGTCACCCTACTGTACAATGAAAATATCATACCAGGTGTGACGTTATAATGGGGGTTTTTGGATATTTTGAAGTTTAACGTTCTAGAATTGTAGCTGCACTAGCTACTACACATCTAACTGATTCAATTAGACATGGCCGCCAGTCAGGTGGTTGCTGCTAAAGTAAAGGTTACACAGGCCAATCTAATAGGAAAACTTAATGCACTCATGTAGTTCGTCAAAGCTCACAATGTTTTATTGCCCGTAAACACTTCACGCCAACCGCAAGCTACCAGACAAAATATAGTTTATAGACTCTTCTCCGAAGACACAAGTCCGGTAAGATAGTGGTAACAGTGAGTCACTTCTCTAGTACAAATTCACAATTCTGTTCCACACTCGAGCTGATATAATAACGTAATAGTTCCGCAATCAAATTCAATTTAAAAATCTGTCTTCGTTTTCCTACAGTTCACATACTGCATAATTCACTCTCTACACTGTATACTCATTAAACATGTCGATACATACGCCGCAGCTTTTTGTTATTACCATTTACATTCCAACTTGTTCACACTCTCCCACACAACAATCGCCATCTTGCCACTTCTCTCTCCCACTACTCTACAACAACTGAAAAAAAAAAAAAACAAAAACGATATATTCTATATCGCGCCTGTGATATCGAGCATCGTAAGATATTACGATATTTTCTTTCAAACTTGATACCAACTTTTCCATGCAAATATTAACATAATGACTCTGTGCTGTTACACAGTGAATCGGTAATATTCAAAGAAAGCGTCACAATACACTGGGTGTGACGATGCTAAAACTTTAAGGTGATATGGAAAAAACTCCAAAAGATGGTGACAACTAATAAAAAGTCAACTAAGCCCCTCTGTTGAACTCCGTGTAATTGGATTAGTCACAGCAGTGGCATAACTGCACTTCTCTTACAGGATAACAACGTAATTATGTCAGCCCCAAGCAGGTGCGGAATTAGATTTTTGGGATTACTGATTTCACATTAAGAATAGCCCTAAATTATATAGATGGATGCCAGAAACACCAGACTTCTTGTATTAAATGGCAAGAAGACCATAGGAATTCCTTGGGTGGCGCTCAGCTTATTTTATTTCTTCAGTGTGATACGGGTTGTAGACTAAATTCAGTGAGACAGTTTATTTCGTTACAATCATGAAAATCTAAAATCTGAATCACTGAAATTAAATATTACTATTATTTTGAAGGTTACACAAATTTTTATGCATATTATTTATTAATTCTGTATATGGTTTATCATCTAAAAACGATACTTTAGTTTTTGGTGGCAAAAATAGGTAAATAACGACGTAGATACTAATTTGTACATGCATATTTAAAATGAAAAACTACTCTCTGTCCCTTATCTTGTTGTCAGTTTAGATTATTAAGTGCATTCAAATTTAATTTTTAACTGAAAAGGTTCTTCTAAAATAAAATTAACATTAGATCGCCACATAGAATTGCTGGTATTATACTCAGCCCATCTACAGCATACGGTAACAAAATCTTACTATTAAATACATAATAACGTTAACTTTTGAATTAACGTATTTTAAATGAATCAAAACGATCTTCTGTCGATTTCCTGTAACATCCTCTATAATGTACAACTTTCTCTAAGCTGTTAAATTTACAAGTAACTGATTCAAGCAGGGACGGATCGGGGGGGGGGGGGGATAAGGGGCTCAAGCCCCCCTCAAAGAAAATATTTAGGTCACACCCAACGTCATCGTAATGAAGCATAACCTTCGCCCAAGTCAAGCCCCCCCCCCCAAATCAAAATTCTAACTCCCCCCATACCAAAATCCTGGATCCGCCAGTGATTGAGAACTGCAGATGTACACACAGTATTGTCATGTACGTTGCCAGCCCGTTTTCCGAGGGTCCTCTTCCTCTCAACACATTGCTCAATGTATTCTGGGAAAAATCAGATCTTATAAGGCAGCAAACACTAGATAATACGTTAGTAATAAAGAAGGGTATGGGAAGAAGCTTGCCTTGACTTATCGGCAGAATGTGTGGGATCGCTTCTTATAAAAAGCTGCAGCCTATCAAATTAGTGAGCATAATCTTTGCTATTATCACTACTGTTTTTTCGACTGTACGATTACCAGAATTTGGACGATGAAAGTATTATTATTATTTTCACTGGTATGAGCAGTACTACAAATAGTATGATAGAGAGTAATACATTTTGTACTTGTATGAAAGATCCACATATCACCGGTAATACAGGAGTTCAACTAACACTTCCACTGTGAGAAGAGTACGCAGCTGCAGTGACTGCATTCATGAGCAGCAAAACCCACTGGAGCCATCAAGCGAGTCATGTCAGTCGGCGATCAATTGTGACTGGGTGCATTAGTCCCTAACATCTACTACTGATCCAATAAGCACTATGTTATTACATGCTCTATAAAAAGTTATATTTAACTGTCAAGATTTTTTTCCACTGATATCTCTAGAATATATCAATCATTATAACAAAAATTAAATCGCTCTCCCATGTCCTCGTTAAATGAAATTTAACTAATTTATTGTAAAATTCTTGTTCCTCTTTGGTTCTGAAACAGAAACAGCGAATAGGTATGTCAGAGTCAGTTACAAGGCAGTTTGACATAACATTGCAGCTAGCTTTGTAACTCAATATCTGGCTGCAATGCTATTTTATGCCTATCTGTCTCGTTTAAGAGCACATGACCAAATATGTATTGAGACCGAGTTTGGTGGGTGAGCGGTTAACGTTCTGGTCTCGCATTCTGGAGGACGCCGATTCGAATCCTCATCCAGGCTTCCAAATTTGGGTTTTACATGGTTCAGGCGAATGCCGGGATGCTTCCTTCAAAAGGCGATGACCGAATTCCTTCCCTTTCCTTGTCCCCAGTCCCATCCCACCTCCAATGATATCGACGTCGACAAGGCATCCGTCTCTAAAGACCTCGCTGTTAAGAGACGTTAAGCAGTACAAAAAAAAAAGACAAGGCGTAAAACCATAATTTAAAAAAAAAAGAAAACTTATTGAGGCGAACTGATAGTTGACTTTAGGATAATGATTAATATCTGTGAAATGATATTGAAAATACTAATTAGCATTTAAAAAATAACGCCAAACCTTAAATTTAAAAATATTTCATCGGCTTATTGTTCCTAGTGTCTATTTATTTCACACTAATTTGGAACTAACGTTTTACTGAACCTTAATATCATTAAATCGAACGTTTAAAGAATTTTAAACATTTGTGAAGGCGACTTTTGAGCTTGGTAAAAAACTGCTACAAATTCCACGGAAAGGTAACTTGAGTGAGTGTCAGTCAAGAGTGCCGCTGTATATACCACCCGGCTTGCCCTGCGGAAATGAGACCGGATGTAGGATGTTAGCGTGGGTGGCCAATCAGGAGGCTGCAGAGCTGATGGGGACCGGCCACAGCACTTAGCAAATAGGCACGCTGGCAGGCGCCAGGCAATCGAGTTAGGTAGCGCGGGAAAAGTTTTAAGCACTTCGGAGCTGATTACGACAAGTTCGGAACAGATCAGATGGGTAAGACAGTATTCACTCACAGTCATTATAGAAAACGACACGTGATCAATATACTAGCTCACCCTAAATACAGCTAAGCGGTTCATCAACCGTTCAGCCTTTACTGGATCTCAAATTGATATTTTAGCAGATTATTATTCTCGAATCATAAACATCAAAATACACAGTTAAAACAATGTGAAAATTAACACATTTAAACGCATTTCACCCAGTATTTCGCAACCTCAAGTTCATTGGATGTTGCTTGAAACAAATCATCTTTGTTGCATGATGATGGGCACGTAGGGCACTCGAGCATATGGTTCACTGTTTGGTCCTCAACACACTTAATGCTGGTAAGATCAGTATAACCCTATTACACTAGATTTTCCTTGGACCTGCCCACTCCTTTTCGCAATCGATATAAGGACCGCCAGACGTTCCACTCCTCTGCTTGATCAGGTGGAAAGTGCTCCCGAGATATTAGGCACCTTCATTTTCCACAACTGTATTTTTGCCTTTTCAGGTAATCCAATTAGTTCCCGCAATGTTAGGAAGAAGCTTTTTCTGGACTTGTGTCTCTGGGCTGGTGGTGTATGGCCGTGCAGTAAATGAGCGCTTTCCCGTTCTACTTTTATCCTCTCCTTGTTCGCAGCCACTTCTCTCCGGATACTGGGTGGTGCAATCCCCGAAAGCTGGTAAAGCCTGGCAAGTGGGGTAGGCTTTAGGCAGCCTGTCACTAGTCTACAGGGGTTATTGAGGGCTAAATCCACCTGTTTGATGTAAGACGATGGGAACCAAACTGTGAATGCACATTCTGTTACAGAGTAACAAAGGGCAATTGCTGATGTACAGTACCTGTAGTTTGTGGTTGACTGTCCCACTGTGGTAAAACTAGTTTTCGCAGATAGTTGTTTGTTGTAGAGATCTTCATTTTGTATTTCATGCGGTGGTTCTTATACGTGAGAGTTCTGTCGAGTGTCACTCTCAGATATTTTGGCGTGTTACATGTCTGCATTTCGATACCTGACCACATTACTTTCAACTCACGCTGAGATTTCCTGTTTTTTAGGTGAAAGGCACACACTTCAGTTTTTGAAGGGTTAGGTCTTAAGCGATTTTCACTATAATATCTTGATAGGCCTTCAAGGGCAGCAGATAAATTTATTTCTACAACTTCAAGCTTTGTGCTCTGCGAGGCTAGGGCAAGATCATGAGCATACATGTAGCTCCTGGTAGCTGGATGTAATGGCTTATCGTTTGTATAAATGTTGGAAAGGATTGGGGCCAGTACACTACTTTGAGGTAGTCCATTTTTTTGTATCCTCCATCGGCTGCTCTGTCCTTCAAGTCAAGGTAAAACCTCCGGTTCTGGAGAAGAGTAGTGATGAGCTTGGTTAATCTGGGTGCCTTTGTCAGGTCGTAGACCTTGTCACGGAATAGTTGATGGTTAACAGTATAGTATGCTGCTGACAGGTCCACAAAGACCACGCCCGTGGCCTTACGGGTCTCAAATACATCTTGTATAAACTTTTTTTGAATCAGCAATTATCCAGTACAACTTTTACCAGGCCGAAATCCAGCTATTTTAACAAATAGTCTTCTCCTACAGAAGGTGGCTACCAAGTGATTCCTTTCAACAACTCCCAAAACGTGATAACATCAATGGGGGCAATCGTTGGTACCAAACGGACAACTACTCACAAAACTTGTGACGGTCCCTGATTTATATACCCGCAGACGCCAGTGGATACAATTTTAAATATGAGCCGAAGAGTTCAAGGAAATTGAGGGTGCCGTGCACTATACCTTGAACCAGAATCGAACCAACGAAGCTAGCAACGGCGGGATGTTAATAAGTGGTCCTTATAATTTCATTGACGATTGTTTAGGCTCTTTTTTCAGAATTACTTGCTGTAATAGGTGTCTCCACTAGATCGTATTATTCCTTTTTCTTCATCAGTGATGTGAACTTCTTAGTTGATATAAATCAGACTGAGCCAGAATATGAATACGGCCACAATATAGAAGAATAATTTTCTGTTCATTGAATTTTATCAACTTGCAAAGTGGGAATCAAAGAGTCATTAAAGTGTAAAATGGTGGAGGAAAAAAGAAAATTTTTGATGTATTGTGTCAAGTGACATCAGGTTTTTATATCTATTTACGTCCTAATTAGTTTCTTCTCCTTGATTTCAACAGCTGACTGTGGATAGCTTAGCTATAATTAATAATAAAACGCCAGTTTAGTCATTATGTTTGTTACATGTTACGATTAACGTCCTCTTCCTTTGACTGTGACGGGCTGAGATTTTTTCGCTCTCTGTCCTTTATTGTCGCACTTAAAGCAAGCAAAAAAGGAAGATTGTCGATTTGTGTTTATGTAACTGTTAATTAGGTTTCCCATTTACGTTAGAATTGCAGAAAGTGAATTTAGAATTACAGAAAGACATGTGTTTCGTTTAAGTCAGCATATCACTTATTTAATTATCTGTTATTTCAGATGATTTCGTGGTCCTCTCCCACCATAGATGATAGCTAAGTATGAAGTATAGCTTTTTATCTTTGTGTAATTTATTACTGTGTATAATGATGTACTACATTTTACTTTTGAAAACCAGCCATAAAAATGTATATTTTTTTAGTTTAAATCTGCGTTCTACTTATTAGTTTTTTTACGGTCGATTCTTTTAATAGTTATTAAAACCAGGTAACATTTTTTGCCAGATGATGACAAGAAGGGAAATTAATTAAATTAAAAGAGAAGGTTTGCACGAAATATATCTATAAGTACCACATACTACGCTAATAAACGTGTAGTGAAATTGTTGTTTTTGTGATGATAGTATGTAAAAACATAAAATAATTAACCATTCGTTATTCTTTTTGAAACTATACTTTCCTTAGGATCTTTTCGAGAACAATAAAACTATCCATTATTTCAACTTTTTTTAGCGAGTAATTAACAAAACAGTTAGGTTACCCCGTTATGACATGATTAAAGCTTGGTATTTACGATTTATATACTTTTATTTATATTAGTTTGAATAGAATCTTGTCTTCACCTTCAATGAGAAAAATCTGTGCGTAGTCGATCGTTGTAGTGTAGGTGTTGGCTTGCAAGCCATGAGTTTCTGGGGTCACCGGTTAGTGTCCGACCGTGAAAAATGATATTTTTTAACTGTATCTGACCTATGTCGACTATACTTTTCTGAAAATAAATACGTGAGAGTTATAAGGACTTGAAAATTCGCTATAAACACTCATATCGTCAGTTTATATGTTGTGAAGCTGGATCAATTATTATAAAAGACCCATTTTTTTTACACCAAACGAACGGCTGATTCTATGAACTCCAATACCTCTCATCCCTAATTTCGTTGACCTAGCGAAATCCAAACAGTTCCATCTCTGCTGTTAACCGTAAATACCTAGTTGGCCTCAGATCTGTTCATAACAAGAACTCAGTCTTGGTCTCTATGGCAGAAAACTGTAATACCACTACTGTTACTTTGACGCAGCAATGTAGATTGTGATTTCTTCCATATTTCAACACGACGTTAAAAATTATCAGCAAATACCGAAATATCAATTCGCTGTCGTTGGTGATGACGTAACAACCCATTACGGTGGTTTCATTTTTAAAATCTATACTACCACAGGCTACCGCACTGTCAATAAATATCTAGAAGAGGCCCAACTACCCTACCACACCTTCAAAGATCCTCAAAACAAAATGTTAGAGGTAGTCTTACGCAATGCTCCATTCTCTTTAACAGACGCTGAAATAATGGGAGAGTTTCAAGTTCAATAGGTACTTTTTACAAAAGTTACATCTCCATAAAGATAATATGCTCATGTGCGCAATTGAATTAGGCAATAATCAGCAAGCAAAAGAAATCTTCCTACTAATAAATTTCTTTCACGCAATTATTTCTTTACAACAATGTGAAAAACCTCCTACAATTCCAAACTACACAAAGTGACAACGATCGGACATACGAACTATTTCCGCCATCTTCCCCTAGACGTGTTAAATGTCCGGAAAATCAACATTACTCTGCATGTCCGAAATCCAAACAAACCGCTGCGCGATGAGTCAACTGTGGTAGTAAGCACTCAGCTAATTGCAGAGGTCGTGCCAACTACTTCACTCTTAAGAAAGGCAAACAACGTGTCCCACGACCCATCCCCCTCTTCTCCACAACAACTCACCTGGTGAACGCAATTTTCCCGCAATACCCAGAGCCCAGCACTTCCCGCACACAACCCTCTGTACCACAATGGCCTGCCAACTATTTATATCTCTACTAATAATCCTTTCTTTTGGTACCTCTTTAACTTCTGCAATATTGGAAGGACAGATATCCACTTTTTCTTCGCATTATCTAACCATTATTTACTAGAATTAAATCGTAATTTTTGAACTCCGTCACGGAGCTACCACTTAATGAACCAAGGAGTGTCTCTAGTCTCTTCCTCTTTCAGGTTTTTAAACTGGAATACCAGTGGAATTGAGTGCAAACCACAATGACTACTTGAATTTCTTTCCAGACATTCTACTGAAGCGCATACACTACCTCTTGAACGCGTCATCTGTCTACAGGCAAGATCGATCTGTTGCTACTGCTTCTGGTGGAGTCACAAACCAGATCAATGGAAATATCTCTCGTAATCCAGTTTTTTTTTTATCAACATTGACTTGTTTAGAAGCATGCGCTATCAAGCTTTCCAAGCACAGAAATCCGTTTCGATTTGTTAAATATCTTATGGCCATACACAAAATCAATAATACAATGTAACATTAAATTATAATTAAAATTCAAAGTCAACATGGTGCAGCCAATCTAGAGCTTCATTTAAAATATTAAAAAAGTCTATTGGTGATCCCCTGAAGGCTCGAAGTGGGCAGTAAAATTTAAAATAGTTTAACAGCGGACCTCAAAACCCTGAGCAACTATTTTAAGAAATGGCGACTCGTACCCAGTTCCAGCAAGACGGAAACTAGTATCTTCCATCTGAACAATCGGGTGGCGAATCTCTCGCTTGATCCGTTTCGATAATAGTTCCGTACAGGCCATTTTCGATAGGTCTGGAACAACGAGTGTTCACCACAGTAATTTCTACTACCTATCCGATTATTCTCGTGGGAGACTTGAATACCAAAGACATAATATGGGAACGCAGAGTTTTTACTACCAATGGTTGCCGCCACATACAGCCAGCCGATGACTGCGCGTTTCATAACCTTAGCTCACACTAGACGATCTGTTTACATAATCCTCAGGTACTTCCAGGCATCCTCGATATAATGCTGGTGATAAACACTTCGCAACTCTATACGCACATATTTTACAGAACTAGATTCTGATAATGGTCCCGTAATGGCCTCTTTTGTAATTAATACTCCCTTCCATTCGCATGTTCCCTCATTTCCATTAGGATGCGTTGTCTGGGCTAGTTTTGAATATCGTCTCTACGGAGACCCTCGCTCTAGTTTTCCTCTGCGAATCAACATCGACGTTGATGCCGCCATATCTCACCTGACAACAAGTATAATATCCAAGCTAATATGTAACGGTAGGTTTTCTCGGAAAATCTGCTGGTTGAAGATTTCTCGGCATGCATCCGGGTCAATTGACAGTTCAACAACGATCAATTGATCCGGCTACACGTCCGAGAAATATTCGTCGAAATTAATAGTCAGCTTTTCCCCCTTCTCCGCGATCTTTTCGACCAATCCCCTTGTGAATCTCTGCCGTTGGATATTGTCATCTTGTTTCAATCCAAACATCGCAAGCGGAGGTAGTGGTAAACTCGACTACTACTGTGGCAAAGAACCCATCTCAATAAACTAGCCCTGGATTCATTTATCTATGCCACCTTTCAGGTATCTCCCCTCACGACTGCATCCTGTGGAATGAGAACAAGCAGATCTTTCGTGATCATATCACCGTTCTGCCACTCCAATACGGACGCTCAGAATTTATTAAAAAAAAAATCTTTTTCATCACTACAGCGCATTAGTTAACAGTTCTATAATTGTAATCCCTGTACAATTGTATGCTGTACAATCGGACAAATGTCAAAAACGAAAAAAATAACTATCAGACTAATAACTGGTTAATCGCAGCTGAAGAAGATTCATTTGTTCTAAATTATTTAATCACTTCTATCGCATAAACCATTTATTGATAAAGAGATTTAACAAGCAGTGTGATCTCGAATTAAAATATTTGTGTCATATACCAACTACAGATTTGCGCAACGATTGACTGCTGGATTTTCTCGCCAATCGACATCTTAAACTTCACCATCCAACGGATCAGTAACAATTGAAAGTGTCTATGTCCTCTGTCTGTAAAGACTGGAGAGAGAATTCTGAGTTTTCACACAGATCTTTCCAAACTGGATAATATAAAATGTTCAGCACCAACCTCCTGCGTTGAACAAGCACCCTATGGTGAAAATTTCTTTCATCTGGGATGGCCGAATGGTAGACGCGAGTCTTAGCAATATGTTATAACTTTGAGTTTTAGGAAATAATTTATCTTGCATTATAACTAATTCAAGAGAGAAGTGATTTTGGCGAAATACTAAACATATTTTCTTTCATATGACCAAATATGTTTCGAACATTTTGAAGAATAAGGTTTTGGAAACGGTATGAGGTTATTACATCAGAGCTCTTTTTCAATAAAGAGCTCGGAAACAAAATATGTGCCTAAGTAATACTTCCGGCAGGGTATCTTTAAGGAGTAATATCTTGCAGGTGGCTGCAAAAGTTACAAAATGATTCTTTGTAAACAGATAAGGAGAATGGCGGTAAATTCCAACAAAATGACCCGGTTTTCCGCCTCAGCCACCGGTGGTCGAGCAAAGTTAATTACATCGGCCGTGTGGAGTGGGGGATGGGGGCTCGGGGGGGGGGGGGGGATAGCAGTCGGAGCCAAGAGAGTGGCGGCAGAGGCGACCAACTCCCGGACTCAACTCCGTAATTCCCGCGAATTAGGATCGAGTCTGGCCTCTTGTTAGACCTCGGCTGAATTTCATTAAGAATTTTTTCGAGTCGTCCGTAACGTCGGGCTGAGTGCGGAATGCTGAAACACCACTTTAACACAAAACACTGCTAAGGAATGGGCACTGAGCTCTACAGCGTCTCAGTGAAAACTCACTAAACGTGAACAACGAATTTAAGTGTTTCTACAAGAATATTAGAATGCCTTCCTGGCATTCGGGAACACGAGAGTTACAAATCCCCTTCCGGCATTCCAGATTTCGGTTTACCATGATTTCTCGACATGACACCAGGTGAATGTATGGATGGTTGGTTCATAAAGCCATAGCCAATTTATTTCCTCACTTCTCTCCCTATGTCGAAGAGGCGTAAGGAACTAGGAAAATAGAGAAACTGTGTCTAATTTTCCTTAAATTAGACGGTTATGCTTATGGATTTACTTCTCGTCGTGGTAATTAGAAGCGGGAAAGAACTAGAGGCGAGGAACGAAAAGAAACTCGGTCGTGGCCTCTTAAATGTACCATCCCGACATTTACTTGAAGTGATATGGGAAAACTATGAAAAACGCAAACTAGGATGTCCAGATGGGAATTCGAACAAGGGACCTTCCGAATACGAGACCAAAGTGTTACCATTCTCCCACCAAGTCTTTAAGATTTTTTTTTTTTTTTTTTTTTTCCGGAACTCCAATAGTTAAAAATTAATCTTACGACTTACTGTTATTTCCACCATACTTATCGCAATCATACATATTATTTGCAATACGTGTTTTTTTTTGTGACGAGACATGTTTCTTCCTTCATACTTAACCAAAATCTATAAATGAGGTTTTAATAAGTTCTCCGCTTTGGTAACGTCTTTAATAAAGAAAGTTTTATTTTAAAAAAAATTAACCCGTAAAAGGCAAATATAAACGGAGTACTCGAAAATAGATTTTTTACAATGCTGTCTTCTCACATACAAATATCGAATTTGATAAGCCAATTAAAATAATTTCTTTTATAAGCTAAAGGTTCTAGAATGTCAAATATATGAGGTAGTTTTCTTCAAAAAATAAAATATGTCAGGAGCATAGTAAGAATTAAGTTTAAAGCTGGAACACTCCCAAATCCCCAGATCATCAAAATAATGGTTCACTGCATATAAAACCAGTAAAACGCAAACGCACGCTTCAGTGAGGAGATACTAACTTTCTGTAAACAAGCAGCATTACTGAGTAGGCACATCAGCGTGTATAACAGCCAGCCAGGCGAACAATGCACCTGATAGGACCGAGAGAGAACCTCCGAACTTTATTCAGTTGTATGAACACAGTTTTCCGAACGTACACCAAGCCGATTACAGCTACCAGTGGGCTAAGCAGATTATGCGCCCACAGACAAAATGGGATTGGAGTTTCAGTTTCGCAACATGGTAAGTTTAAAAAAAATGCAATAGGATTTACAATTTGCAAGGATATTATCTAGAATTTCTATGAACTTACGCTGTTTGTAGACATTCTGCGACTTCATAAATCAATGTTCTACTGGTATGTGTCCCAGAAATTTCTTTTTTCTTATGACAAAGTCATTAGAGGAAACAGGGAATTCGATCATGAAGTTTTGAATAAAAATTATCCCCATTTATCCTATAGTGATTTCGGAAACCGCGAAAAACCGAAATCAGGATAGACGGACGGGAATTTAATCACTTTTCGTCCAAAATGAGATAAATTTTGCATTTAAATCTATTGGCAAAAGTGTGTATCACTATAGATCGTTCAGTTAACAGAGGCAGCTCAAAGTTATTACTATTCTATCCCCTTTCATTACAAGGGAAGGGGAACTGTTCCACCCGCCTACATGGATACAGCGGTCTGCTGGGATAGGTAGCAACCGGAGGGGTGGAGCGGTGAGGAGCGGGGCAGGGGGACATGGCCTTGAGCCGCCTGTGTTTTAATGTCACTTTATACACCAAGTTATAAAAGTTATGACGGAGGAAAGATTGAGAGTAAACGTTCTTCACATGTGACAATATATTCTACCCTCTCTCCCGAAAAGATTAAAAATGAAATTTAAACCATTCATATTTAGCAACACCGACTGTAACTCCTTTCCAATTATTTTTTTTTTTAGTATCTGAATATGAGCAACCCATATTTGTATGTCCTTTGTATGTCCGAATATCTTCTGCGCCGCTTTTTATTGGAGTAAATTCAACGTGCACGGCTATCAATGTGTATTTACTCTAATCTAGTTTAACGTATTTTATGTCGTGAAGCATACATTGGAATGAGACACTGTCCTGATTAGAGAGTTGAATCCAGAGTTCAGTGTATAGCCTGAGTTTAAAAGCCCAGTTGTTTTATGCCATGCAGTAACACGGACACGGTCGCAATGAGGCTCAATAGATAATAACATGGTACATATGTATATATCTGCTTATCGAACCAATTAGTGTAGTCTGTATGTCGGTTAAGCTGCTTCATTCTTCTTTGTTCACCCTAAGTTACTCTTTCATTATCTTCTCCCAGAAATAGCTCTGCTTTCAATTTACTGTTCACACTACCACTTCATCTCCCAAGCTCTTGCTCTCAGTATTTTTCTAAACAATACATCTATTGAATTTGTAACTGAAGTACTGTTTTTGTCATCTTTTTGATATCATAGACCAAACTCTTTTCTATTTTATACCTAAAATTATTCATTTACATTCTGTAAACTTATTCGTTCCCAGTTTGTAATACCCCTTACACCCAAGTCTAACTTATTTCTATTATTGTGCTGGAAAGAAAGTCTAAGTGATTGATTGTAAATATGTGTTATTATTATACGGAAATATGGTAGTATAAATAAACTAAATAACTGTTGTAAATACGTCAGCAGTATTACAGTGCATAGCGCACTGATTAAGAATCTGTAATTAGGAGTATTGTAATGTCATAATGTTTTAAGTGAATGTTGACTGTTTGGAAACGTGTATTTTCATTAATATTATGACGATTTCGGGTGATTATTTTTTCTTAATCCCGTTTAAAATACATTCCTTGTGATTTCAACTAATTTCGTCTAACTTTTAATTGTTTTTAATTATTTCAATTTTTTATGCGCTCAAAATTATCGCCGACGCTTATATATATTCATATATTTCTGTACATTAAGTATAAACCTTAGAAGTTTAAACAGGTTAAGGTAGCTCGGAACAGTGCTAACATGTGCTACGTCATTTTACGTAATGTGCTTCTAAAATCTTCGGAACAAAGTCTGATGCATAATTTTATAGGTTTTTCTACATAATAAAAATAATCTTAAAAGTTTTTGACTGTATAGTTATTTCCAAAGGTACCTTATTTTTATGGAAGAATAGGCCATTTCCCTACCGGAAACATCTTCAAATAATATAATATAATTAAGTAAATTAGAAGCACTTTATTCCCTAATCCGTCGCTGCTTACTTTGCATATTATACATCTAAGAATTTTCTGTGACAATGCACGCTATTCCGTAAGGTTTCTTCCTTGTTACACGGATGTAATATGACTGATACAATAGCATATTCGATTTACATTTGACCCAAACTACGAGTTAAATAGAATAATAAAGAATGTCTCCTTAAAATATGATATGGGTTTCAAACATAAACGAAGCTTCAGAGGTCTCATAAGATATTTAATTAAAATTACATACCGATAAAATCACTGCAGGTGGAACAACCGGTGCTGAATAATAGAACACTCTGCTGGAAGGCTGTGTTTGCTCCACACACGAATACCGTACCCGGTGCTTATTGGTGTCGTAAACCTAACAGCTGCTCTTACTCACCGAAGTTTACTGCACGGCGTATCACGACCGAACTCGTTTACGAGATTCTGTAGGAGAGAGGGGAATGTTTGTATCGGAGAAAATGTACGAACAGTCTTCGAATGTGTGGGGCAAAACATGCAGCCTGGCAGCGCAAGAGCGCAGAATGAAAGGAACCAACAACCAGCGTAAAAAAAATTAAAAATAAGTTTAAAAAAATATTTTTAGAGTATTTAAGCATTATTAGGTGTAGCATCCGTAAGCTACAGTATCATCCGCGGATGCAAGGTAATTTTGTACCTAGCGTTTTATCTTGCTTATGTATGATGATCAAGAATAAATGTATTGCTTTCCTAGCTATTTTCTGTTTAACAGATCAGTAGGGGAAATATGCTGTGCTGTGAGCAACACTGAAACAAATATATCTTAAAAACACTGACTAATTAGCCCTTTACGTTTTAAGGGATTTTGGCGTTCAATTGGGATATTTTGCAGCGTTTCTCCAGATACTTAAATTGAGATTTGTCGAAATACACTCCTGGAAATTGAAATAAGAACACCGTGAATTCATTGTCCCAGGAATGGGAAACTTTATATACACATTCCTGGGGTCAGATACAACACATGATCACACAGACAGAACCATAGGCACATAGACACAGGCAACAGAGCATGCACAATGTCGGCACTAGTACCGTGTATATCCTCCTTTCGCAGCAATGCAGGCTGCAATTCTCCCATGGAGACGATCGTAGAGGTGCTGGATGTAGTCCTGTGGAACGGCATGCCAAGCCATTTCCACCTGGCGCCTCAGCTGGACCAGCGTTCGTGCTGGACGTGCAGACCGCGTGAGACGACGTTTCATCCAGTCCCAAACATGCTCAATGGGGGACAGATCCGGAGATCTCGCTGGCCAGGGTAGTTGACTTACACCTTCTAGAGCACGTTGGGTGGCACGGGATACATGTGGACGTGCATTGTCCTGTTGGAACAGCATGTTCCCTTGCCGGTCTAGGAATGGTAGAACGATGGGTTCGATGACGGTTTGAATGTACCGTGCACTGTTCAGTGTCCCCTCGACGATCACCAGAGGTGTACGGCCAGTGTAGGAGATCGCTCCCCACACCATGATGCCGGGTGTTGGCCCTGTGTGCCTCGGTCGTATGCAGTCCTGATTGTGGCGCTCACCTGCACGGCGCCAAACACGCATACGACCATCATTGGCACCAAGGCAGAAGCGACTCTCATCACTGAAGACGACACGTCTCCATTCGTCCCTCCATACACGCCTGTCGCGACACCACTGGAGGCGGGCTGCACGATGTTGGGGCGTGAGCGGAAGACGACCTAACGGTGCGCGGGACCGTAGCCCAGCTTCATGGAGACGGTTGCGAATGGTCCTCTCTGATACCCCAGGAGCAACAGTGTCCCTAATTTGCCGGGAAGTGGCGGTGCGGTCCCCTACGGCACTGCGTAGGATGCGACGGTCTTGGCGTGCGTCCGTGCGTCGCTGCTGTCCGGACCCAGGTCGACGGGCACGTGCACCTTCCGCCGACCACTGGCGACAACATCGATGTACTGTGGAGACCTCGCGCCCCACATGTTGAGCAATTCGGCGGTACGTCCACCCGGCCTCCCGCATGCCCACTATACGCCCTCGCTCAAAGTCCGTCAACTGCACATACGGTTCACGTACACGCTGTCGCGGCATGCTACCAGTGTTAAAGACTGAGATGGAGCTCCGTATGCCACGGCAAACTGGCTGACACTGACTGCGGCGGTGCCCAACCGCTGCGCAGCTAGCGCCCTTCGACGGCCAACACTGCTGTTCCTGGTGTGTCCGCTGTGCCGTGCGTTTGATCATTGCTTGTACAGCCCTCTCGTAGTGTCCGGAGCAAGTATGGTGGGTCTTACACACCGGCGTCAATGTGTTCTTATTTCAATTTCCAGGAGTGTATTTTAAAAAGCTAGTAATTACGTAATATAGGCAACCTACACTCCAGATATTTCATCGAAGAGCAACGAAATCCTTTGAAGGAAGTTGTAAGGTGTACAGTATTACCCATCTCGTTGAAAAAAGTAAAAACTAAAAAAAAAAAAAGTCGTAAAAATTGATGGAACGGTGTGGATTTGTAAGGCAAACATAGAACCATACAGTATATACGTATATTATTTGGAACAGGGTTTCAATTTACCATGTATTCCACCTATGTTGTAGTTTTACGTACCCTTTAACGTGGAATGAAAAATGAAACATCCTAATGTTGCACATATGTGTAGAGAATATGAAGTAAAAATTCCTGGACTCATCGGAACTCAAAACTACCTATGCCACACATGATTGGAGTGACCACCAATAACACAGAATCATTTCGTATACATAAGAGGATTCTAGTGAAATACCTTTCGACCGTTATTTGTAAAAATGAGTTTGCGAGTTTATTACTGTTGTCAATACAATTTACACTCACCATTGCCATTGAAACAGTGACAGCGCCGTTAATCTATACACGGTAATATAAAACGCGTACCTTTCCAAATATCAGTTCATATCGGCTTTTAGTTGATTTTTCTTCCTCACTTTGACGAATGCTAGGATTATTTCAATTCCCAAAATAAAAAACTCGATAGACAATTATACAATATCCATCGTGGTAAAAATATTTATTGTATTTTAATATCTTATCAGGCATATCAGTATCGATTAACGAAATCAGTACAAGAAAACTATAGAAAAGGTAAATGGAATATTTATAAAATTTGTTTTAATTGTGGCCAAAACCACGTTCCGTTCTTATTTGTACCTCTGTTAAAACCTATGTAATATTCTTCCTCAGCGTAATCGATAGAGCCGATAAAACAATTCAACTTTTTTTAGATCTTATATTAAAATGGTTTAAACTGACTTTTACTAATATGTAATATTAACTTAGTGGATTAAATAATTCTGTCACCAAAATCCTGCATAAAATTGCAACAGAAATTATCAAGTATCTAGGAATATGCTTGTTCCGCGGAACTCAGTTCAACTCGACCCATCGGAAGCTTCATTAAGCAGAAATACAAACATCCCATGTCGAGCCCTGACAAGTAAATAATTAACGTATGTAACAAAAAGTTAAACTCGTAAGTTCCAGACCCGGGCGAGTATGAAGTGAGGGTATACGACAGTGTTGTTGGAGATTCGTCAGCAATGGAAAGGTGTCTTATGGAAATTTTGGTCTGAATAAGGCCGGCACCAGGTTTCTTTCTCCCCCTGCTTTCACTTTTCACGCAAAATTGATCATGAAGTTAATCTTTCAATTATATGCACTGGTGTTACAGTGTAAGAATAACATCTTCATGGTAAACACCTATCCCTGGCGATCGAGCATGGTATAAAACATTTCGTCGTTTATTTATGCTGCAAAACGATATAATTTCTAAAACAACCTACAGTCCGTTAGGATGCTAATGGAAATTAAAAGGTTCAAGTGGTTCCACTTTAAGTCTCGCTCCAGAGGTATACCACATTCTTTTTATAATTTTTTGTGGTTTTCCCCAATCACTTTGTCCCCTGTACTCGGCAGCACTATTAGTTACGTTAGGTGGCTAGAATAGGAACGGTTTGCGCAACAGGTAAGAAACCATGTCACATGGTCATTACGTCCACACAAAAAATATATTGCTGAATTTAGTGTTTTTAACGTTTCGCCATTTAAAATATACTTCACATAAAAAGAATGATATTTATTTATTTACTTATTTATTTATTAATTTTGTTTCGTGGATCCCTGCTGAGGAAGGACCTCTGGGAAGTGAATTATGTCATGGTTAATACACATACATACAATATGGGTCATAATCATAGTAAAAACAATTATATGTTACAAAGACAAATAAAGAGAATAAAAATAAACATTAATTTTTACAGCTGTATTTTGCAAAAGTCATATTGAATACAATTAATTATTTTGTTCAAATTCTTGAATGGAGTAGGAGTTGCCAATAAGAAAATCTCTAAGTTTTTCTTTAAATATATCTTTCTTAAATGCAAACTCTTTTATACTCTTGGGAAGTTTATTAAACAGATGTATAACAGAATAATTAACTCCTCTTTGTACTTATGACAGAGATGTTTGTGTTTTGTGAAAGTTATTTCTGTTTCTTGTATTGAAATTGTGTACCTGTGAATTAGATATAAACAGGTTAAAATGATCTATTACAAATCACATGAGAGAATATATATACTGAGAAGTCATTGTAAGAATATTGTATTTTTTAAAAAGTTTTCTGCAAGAAGTTCTTGGTTTTACCCTACACAACATCCTAATAGCTCTTTTCTGCGCTATGAAAACTTTTTTTACTTTATGAAGAGTTTAACCAATAAATTATGCCATATGACATCATTGAATGAAAATATTAGGTGCTCATCTGTTTCGTTAATTCTAGATCTATTGTTAGAGAAAGTGTTCGTATTGCAAAAGTGGCACATTAGAAGAAGCCCTCCGCCACTGAGCATAGGATACGAGCCGGGAACATTTCGTAACATAAAAAGAGGCTTTAACAAACTGAAACACCTGCCCGCTATGCCAGATTGAAGTTGCATATTGCAGAAATCAGTGCTTATGTTGCGTAATCCGTTCTACACCCCTCCAAGTAGAGCCGTGTTGCCATACTCTCTGCTTGCTAGGTTCAAATCGTAATTATTATTTTTATTACCTATTCCATTATACCAATCACGTCAATTAGGTTGCAATGCACACTGGATAAAGATAACTTTGAATAAACAGTATTATTATTTCGTAAAGTAACCGCAAAATAAAAGCTTTTGATTGTTTACTTCGGAGTAGTAAAAATCTTAGCATTTATCTCTTATATAGTCAGGCCATCTATGTCCGCGCAAATCTGTCGTCACGCATGCATTCTACCTACCTTCAAACTTTAAAGACTTTTTTTTTCATTTTTGCTAAATGAGGAGTTTGGGTCAAATACAAGAAATAAAAGTCAATTTCGCTTTTCAGTCAGATCTTTTAGTACATTTACATAATAGAGTAATACTGCTTACACCCTTCAAACTGAACATCAATTCTTCGAATTTTGCCGAATGAACTCTTGTAGTGAAATAGAGGTGTTCATATTTCAGCCAGATCGGATCTATGATCATTCTATATATTGCGCGATAATGTCTGTCTGCCCAAAGTGATTATGCTTACTACTTCCAAATCTCTTGAAACTCAACATATATTTTTCAAATTTTTCTGAGTGAACCCAAATGGTGATAAAAATTTCAGGTTCCTGTTTCAGCCAGATTGTCTCACTGGATCATTACCTATTACTAAACATTCCCCTCCGTCTTTATTACATCTAACTCCATTCATATCAAAAGATTTTCTTCAAAATTTTGCAGAGTGAACCCTGAGGATCAACCCTGTAACAAAGAACAGGTAGTGTACGCGTAGTGCCAAACAATATGGCTCCGTTCGTTTTTAAGGGGATTGTAACGCTCAAGTTAGAATGGTACTTTCTTTGATGGAGTTTTAGACAAATATTTCAACGGTATATTTCTCGTATTTTTGAAGAAAAGGAGATTGTTTGGTTCTCCGAGTTCTATCCAAATTAAAAAAAAATCCTTATGGGGAATTTTCAGTGGCGCTGTGTACCTAGAGCTGGACTAATCACGCCCATCTGCCGAAAACTTGGAGTAATTTTCAGGGAAAATGAAATACGTGCTGGGCTTACACACCTGCGGCTGAAAGTCAGGAATGTCGAGCGATTTACGCTTTATGGCGCTATGAATGGAGCTCAAAAGCACACAGTCCCGATATGGGCCATTAACAAGCAGATGGCGTCTCCACCAGAATATCTGAAGGTAGGTAGTAAAAGCCAATAAACCAAGCGTGGTGGGTGAATGTTTAACGTTCTGGCTTCGCATTCGGGAGGATGCCGGTTCGAATCCCTGTCCGAGTATCCAGATTTGGGTTTTCCATGGTTTCCAAAAATCACTCCAGGTGAATGCTGGGATGCTTCCTTCAAAAGGCCATGGCCGAATCCCTTCCCGTCCCTTGTCCCCAATCCCATCCCGCTTCTAATGACCTCGACGTTAACGAGGCGTAAAGCCATAAAGGAAAAAAAAGACAATATAAATAGCACCACTAGACGAACTGTTCGCTCACGGAGCGACAATCAGGTGAGAAGACTGAAACTAATCCAGAAACAGTCACTTGGCTTTTTTTTATATAATAGTCAATTTTTCAAGAAGAAATCTCCTATTTCGACAAAAACTGGGAAGCAAGGGAACAGAGTGCTAGCAACTGAAAGATCACTACGCTTATCTGACGAAGTATCCTTAAACCTGGTATGTGTTTTAAATGTTACCTTTAAACATTTGATTGAACAACTATACTTTTAGTAATAGTGCCCTCTATCAGTAAATAACAATATAACACGGGAATAAGATTTTAAAAACAGACACTTCGTAATCATCCGAAGACTTTGATGACGCATTTATAGGCAACAACTAATGATAAACCAACAGCAAGGTACGTCTGGATATCCTAAACAATCATATATATCCGCCACTATAAAAAAAAATGCGGTTGCAGTCCTTTTACGTATGTACCCAACTGCGAACACTCGTCAGACAATCTTTCATAAAGTAAGCGTCAACCGGTATTGTATATTCTTTAAATTCATAATGAAGTGATACTGACGGGTGAGAAATAATAAATAATATGACATGTCATATCACCCGCGCATGGCCACGCTAATAGAGCGTGCACTGGACAGCAGAGAGACCGCCACCGCAGCAGCTTCCTCGTAGGGTGTAAACTCCCTCTCATCCACTTCCCAGTTACTGAGTCCCGCTATATAAGAACGGTCCTCGCTCAGTCAGACACCTTCAGTGAAGAGTCACTGTTGAGTGAACGTGACTGATTAACCCGCAAAATCTATTGAC
Organism: Vandiemenella viatica; assembly: GCA_031002005.1. Classification (NCBI taxonomy): domain Eukaryota; kingdom Metazoa; phylum Arthropoda; class Insecta; order Orthoptera; family Morabidae; genus Vandiemenella; species Vandiemenella viatica. The sequence goes on along the minus strand of CM061920.1, from coordinate 367,470,812 downwards.
TGCTCTGTGTATGGCAACTATAGGGGAGACCGTGGCTGGTTGGCGCAGGGGCCAGGTTTCCCATCAGCTTCTAATTTTCTCTGTAGAATGTGTGGAAGCATCACCTGCTGAACACATGACCTTCATAGCCTGAAGTACGTCCGAACAAAATAACAGTGTGAGTTTTCTATTTGTGTGGGAAAGAGGGGCAATTGTTTTAAATTTCATTCAGTAAGTAATTTTTCCAAACTATCTTATTTGTTTTCTGTACCACAAGCTGCATGGGGTAGAATATTGTACTTTGGTTTATGAGTGGATTATGATTAACTGGACTTAAGTACTTAAGAAATTGCATATGTATGACGACACTCCGTTTATTTCGCTGGGTGTGGAACCATGTCCACTAGTCACACACGAACTAGCACCACAACGTTGTGGCGACGAGGAGACCATGGAACACAACACACTCATTAGTTTTTTTTTTTTATCATTACTCCGCGGAGTGTGCATTGCACCTATTCGAAAGGGTAATGTTTTGGAAGGGATATACGGGATATGGCAGGTGGCGCCCATGGGTTATTGTGAGGAAACATTCCAGCATTCACCTGGAGTGATCCGGGAAAACCATGGAAAACCCAGATCAGGATGGCCGGAGTGCTTTATCGAAAGCTACTCCTGATGGATTTTAAGTTTACTTGCCCGATAAATCCTTTCTATTCCATTCCCTAATCGCTCGTGGAAAAAATGAGTATAGAAAGAAATCGGTTCTGGCCCTGATTTCTCTTGCCTTATTTTCGCGGTCATTACGAGATATGAATGTTGCTGGTAGAAATATTTGTTGATAGTTAGTACGTAAAATTTCAGAAGGTTGGGTCATATTGGCACAAAATAAGAAACGAGAGCTATGCGACTAATATCACTGCATAAACCACCTCATTCCGAATGCAAATATATTACACAAAATCCAGCGGAAAAAATGTATGTCTGATTTCTTAAAGAGCGTGTGGCTGGTGAAAGTGCTTGTTCACTTACAAATCTGTTGTTAATATCAGTTAACATGGTTCTTCTGCAGTCCTTTTCTGTGACGATTTATGTATAGCGAACAACTTTTCCTACAATATTATGCGCCAATTTGTCTTAAATGTAAAAGTAAATATTTAAAAAGGCGTTTCAAAATTAAATCTTCTCAGTATATGATACATTTCTTTTATTCAGTTGATTCCGTTTATTCTGTTATTCTGTTGATTCTGGAATAACTGTAGCTGCATTTTCACTTTGTGTCAAATGTAGCTTTGTTTTTGGTTCATGCGGTTTTATATTATGCTGATGATCAATTAACTCCGTGCATGCCAAGGAAAGAAGCGAGGGAAAATGCTATACATACGATAAAGTAAGTACATTGAGTGGAAGTCAAATCGTAAAAGTTCACAAGTTTGGATTCTCAGAAGTCAGACCTCTCATACGACGGTGCCCTTATGCTAAGGCTACAGGCCTGTATCGCTAGGCACCTTTGGCCCATCGAATTATGAGAAATTGGCAGGACAATGTGTCCGCCCTGCATGGGTACTGGGCTTGCGTATTTACGTGCCTGACTCAGACCACTATTTGACATTGTGTTCAAACTGCATGTTAGAGTACAAGAGGGCTACTCAGTTTGACTACTGTTATGCAGATATTAGTGATTACATACCTCTGGAAATAACAAAACCAGTGAAATTATTTTTTATGGATAGAAGCTGTTAACATCAGGGAAGAGAAACTCGTCGAAGGTACAGTATAGTACAGCATATAGACCGTGGCGCAACGTTGGTGAAGACCACACGCAGAGAGCGGCGCCAATGTTAAATGTAGTTACCAACTTTCCGGACGAGAGGGGGTGGGGTAGACTAGCCGACTTTAGGTATTCCAGTGCCTGCCGTGCTTGGGAAACATATGGGCGCTCCAATTAGCAGATATTCTGTCCGACTCCATTCAAAGGCAGTGGCGTCATTTCATTCTGAGAACAGACGTTCTCTGGGCAAACACACACGGATATGCAAAAGAAATCTCTGTTCAATAAATATGTCTGTCCAAAGAACCATTGAATATGCCGCCCTACGAGATTTTGTTATTACGAGTCTCTTTTTTCAGGTTTTTCACCCTGTTGATATCGTGGTCATTAGAACCCAGAATGTATAGGGAGCAAAAAAGGGGAAAGAATTGAGCTATGCCTTTTTGAAGGAACCATTCATTTCGGAAAAACCATGAAAAATTAATTACGACTGGACGAGAATTTAAACCCGCGTTCTCCCAACTACAAGGGCCAATATAATCCCCCCCCCCCCAACTGGACTCGGTAAAAACGAGTATCATTACATGAGTAGTTTTAATAGCTCATGACGCGATAAGTTATTCGTGATAATACTAATACTAATACTCCAATAATACACTTTTGAGATGGTTATGGAAACTTGCGGGAATATCCGGGCATCCAGATTTGGGTTTTCCATGGTTTCCCAAAATCACTCCAGGTGAATGCCGGGATGTTTCCTTCAAAGGGCCATGGTCGAATTCATTCCCGTTCCTTGAACACAGTCCCATCCCACCTCTAATGACCTTATCGTCGACGAGGCGTAAAGCAATAAGCAACGAAAAGCGGGAATATCTTTGACTAATGGATGAAGATAAAAAAACGTTTTTACTGAGTTATTAATTTCTATTCAGTCCTCAATATGACTTACTCCTAACCACAATATATTAATTCCTGATAAATATCCGAATTAATACTAAACAGTACATACGTGTTGTTTCTCGTAATTCTGGCTAACTCATACAAGAGTGTTGAGAGAAATGGCCAAGAAGTGCCCTAATACAGTAATGAGAAAAACAATTGATGCTTCAAATATTTTTGTTTTTCGGTGTTCATTACAGGACTACTACATAATTATCCTAGCTTGTGAAATTACGTAGAAAGAAGTTGGCATTGTCATTGAGAACAACGGCAGACGAAATAGAAATTTTAGAGTAGCAACAAGGGAATTGAATCCAGGACCTGTAGTGTTATAAGCAAAAATTATGACTCTTACCCCGGTAGTAAGACTATTTTCTTCGTATTATTTTTAAACCATTTGGGTCTGTGGACACTAACCGATCGTATCACACTCTACCGATTTCCAAGTAGTGGAACACTTCACAAGACAAACTGCCGAGCCATATAAAAGAAAAGAGCTCGTGGCGATCTTTATTACGAATTGATGTCCTTGAGTGGCCGAAGAATCAGATATCATGGAGACAACTGGTAAGGGCTGTACGCTGGGTTCAGAAGGATCTTGGTGAGAAAGTTCAAGGTGAGCAATAGAAGTTTCTGAGGAGCGACATAGCTGCTTCATGTTAATACATTCTGATACGAAATCTTCATAGGTTTTCCGCCGGATAATATTATAAATAGACAATCTTTGTACAATGGACCTGATGATGGCGGCAGAGCAAGCCACCGAAAGCTTGTCTTTTGATAATATTATCCAGCGGAAAACATGTGAAGATTTCGTATCAAAGATATGTCGGGAAAGCCTTGTTTCTTATGTTAATACATACTGTCCATAACACGTCGTAAAATTTGAAAGTCACATCCAAAGGATCACATGGAAGTGCTATATACCTGTGTCTTTCTTGTGAAGTAACTTCCTAAAAACTTGAATTCGGTCCAATACTAATTGTAGGTCCTCTGAGTCTTTCCACAGTGATGATGTGTTTTGTTGTCTCCAGATTTATTATTAATAACCGATTGTATAATTTGAAAACTAATTTTTTCATAAAAATAAGTTGCAATAATGACTTCACATAGTAAAATGAGAGGTTTAAGAAATATGAACAACCAGCTCGTAAACTCAGTACTGGATACATTTATTCCAGGTTACTATGGTTTGTTGTAAATTTTAAGAATTATGGAGGAGTGGTTTCAATCGTTCTTAGTTAGTTCCATTGTTCTCATTGTTCTGCGGGTTTAATATACCAATTATGAATAATCTATTATGGCTTTATGGGTATGGTTTCCCACTACTTCAGCCATATTTTTTTGATAATTTTGTTGTCACTGTTTACAACATATTTAAGTGTTTAAAGACATTCTACGGTATAGGTTAATTTATAATTATAACAAGATTTCTCGCATGGGCCTTCAGTCATCGAAGCTGAGAACATTCTATCAATTCTTTTATATCAACTTGGAAACTTTTTCCACCCTGTCATCAGCACCGCTACTTTTTAAATAGCTTCTGTAAGTACTGTACTTTAATTCACGAATAGTATTTGTTTTCCATTTCGACTTTTATTACCGGGTTGGAGGGTCGATATGGCATTATTAACGCGTAATGCTTTAATTTATATGCGCGTCAGTCGAATTCCCAATTTTCATCCATGAACGAGTTACTGATAAGCTTGCTTCATCTGTTTGGCCGAATAGCAGAAGGCATACGTGTGCTTGGAAATGTTTACAATTAAAATATTTAACGCAAATGCAGTATACGTAATTCCATAGTATATTTAGTATATTTTTAACTATTCCTTACGAGTGCGCATTAAAGTAAAAAACAAAAGCTTGTCGGAACTTTCAACGTAGGCTTGCCAAATCAGTTAATATCTGGTAAACACCCATCTAATGTTCTTTCGCTAAATATTTGCTTGTAAATTGCTATCTATGACTGAAACGAATTTTATTGGTTGTGTTGGAACAATAATTAAACGATGCAATACTGCTTCAGTTAAATCCTCTTTTATAGCCTGTTAAAATTTTGTCCTAACACGAAGTATCCTGTGACGTAAGACGCAGTGCTCCCCAGATCCTTCGTCTCATCTCACAGAACCTCACTGAGGTGATAATAACAAATATTCCTATTTAAAGGTTTCAACAGATCATAATTTGGAAACAAAGGTTTCCGCAGCCGCTACAAATAGTTTGTTTGCTGCTCGGTGATACCACCTCCTAGTTTTAAACGGCGACATTATTCCTGAACATGCTTCGGCATTCTTCTAAGGCAGCGCTGCACTCTACTAATCACTCCGCTGAGAGGTGTTTCACTATCTCTACTAAACACAAGTTATTTGGCTGAGAGTTGGAACTAGGGGTGTCCACTTAGAAAGTACATCGATGTTTTTATTCAATGTAGGACATCTGAACCCTCCATTGATGTTTTTCAATGCAAATCTTAAAATCATCGATGTCTTTTCGGCATCGAATTCTTTTATGTTTTTCTAAACGCAACAAATTCAAACTAACAATATTCGTCTACATATGTCGTTTATTTCTCTTTTATCTGTTCCTTTAAAAACACCGATAAAAAAATGTTACAATAGTTTCATATGCACCATTTCCAGTTGAAGGTAGATAGTTCGTTGTATTTCGTTTTCTTCGTGTTGTCTCGTCACGCCTTGTTGATGTCGAGGTCATCAGAGATGGGAAATGAATGGGGAAAGGAACTGGAAGTAATTCGACCAAGGCTTTTTGAAGGAAGCATCCGGGCATTCGCATGGAGTAATTTGGGTAAACCCAAATCTGGGTGCATACGGGGATTCGAACACGCGTCCTACCGAATGCGTGGTTAAGTAATGTTATATGAGTGAGGTATACCTTAATTAGTGAAACAGAAACCTCAGAATAACACAAATATTTCATTACGATACTAGATCATTACAGTAAAAAATAAGATATTAATTGCTAAAGTCTAATTCTTCCTAAAAATATTAATTTTAAGTCTTTAACCACTTAGCACCAATGGGTTTAGGCAAACTTTGCAGAAACAAAATTACACTAAATCGTTTCCCATTCACCCTGTACCTTTGCTGACTGACTACTTGAGCAGCCTTCGAAAATAAACGTTTGGATGCAACAGAAGTCGCGACAATAGTCAATCAGATGTTGCCCCAATCCGGTTTGGATCTAAATATTGAGTAGTATCGCGTAACAGTTGTTTTAGAGCAGTGTTTCCCAATCTTTTAGGCTCCAGGTACCCCTATAAAATTTTCCCGGCGCTGGCGAACCCCCTTGACAAAAACTGTGACCTAGCGACAATGAGCAACAATGAGTCCGCCGTTACGTAGATCTTGTCGCGAACCCCCTACGATCAACTGGCGAACCCTCGGGGGTTCGCGTACCCCACTTTGAGAAACACTCTTTTAGAATAATAATATTTTATTTCGATTCACAGCAAACAGCAGGAGTAAACCTAATAAACTGATTTTATTCATTCACTCATATAGAAAAAATAGCCAACCGCAAGAAAAATCCATCTGCGCCGTTGTTATGTCCCGCTAGATGCTCACAGGTTAATAACAGCTACTTCAAATTGAATTTAGGCATTTTAAAGCTAGGAGATCATGGAAGTTAAAAATGATTTTTGTTTTTGGAAATTACCGTAGGGAACGATTAGTAATGATAAAGGAGCACAGGTTGGTCTCATCAGTGAAGACATAGTGGATGCGTTGAGTAGGGCATACATTGACGTTGACGCCTGGTTGGATCACAAATATGTGGAAGAGAACAGTTAACCATGAACATAGATTAACACCTGATTTGAGGCATAAGTGATTCGGAAATTTTTCCCGTTTAGGTAAGGGAATTTAGGAATAGAATAAATTTGCTAGAAATTATCTGAACAATTTAGATGTAACAGTGCAGGAATTCAATGTAAAAATTTGTATAGTGAACTCCATCTCAATTAATAATAATAACCATCATTACAAACCGGCAACGGTTCACGCTCTGTTATGTAATAGGAAACTCATTGTGTATTATGGGATAGCTTTTCACTTTTCAAATAATAGAAAACACAAATTTTCCGCGAATGCCCTGCTTTTTATACTAATGGCACCAACAAGCTGAATTAAAATAGATAAAATGCGAAGCTAGAAAATGGGTTTCACTGTGTAGCGCGTTACATCGTAAACACTTTGTCTGCATAAAAATGAATGTGCATTGACTAAATCAAAGTTGAATTAATTATTCCTGATTATTTCGCTGTAAGGCACGGATCTTATGTGGAAAAATAAATGGGACCCACACATCTCATGAGTATTAGGGCCTCGAGTTCTGAAGCTACCATTATGAAAGAATTAGTCCCCCTAAGCCAAATCCGTCTTCTTCCTGCTACTTCTCCTGCTGACAATCTGGCAAAAATGCCACTGTTGCTGCAGGTACAAAGTATTTGCTCAAACTCAAGCCGCCGGAAGTCGAATACGGAGCTTGAGGCATCGGCGAAACATGTCGCAGTCGTGAGATTTTACTACCGATTTCTCTCATTTTTGTAATATAAATCGTTGTTTGATAAAAAAAAATAAAAAAAAATAGGCCTACATAAACATAAAACTTTAAAGTTACTTTTTGTTACATTTTTCTCTTATTAACAGGTACAAATGTGGATGATTAAATTCCTCAATCCAGTATAAATCTATGTAATGCGTTAAGGTTTTACACTGTAAAATTCCTAAATTAATCACACCTAACACCTTTAAATAAAAATAGCACCCATCCTTGTTTAAGGGGATACGGAATTGGATTTTTTGGTAAAAATCGATATTAGTTTTATTGGCTTATTATATTCCGACAAGTTTCTTCTTTAAAATGAGGTATCATACATGCCTCTACTATAATTATAACTATTTTATTTTTATAGATTTGTGAGATCGGGTAATGATGCGATTTTGTTATACACTTATTACCTATGGATCATGAACGTTTAATCTTCTTTCTCCGTTTCCCGTAAGTTTACTTTTTACTTCTTCTAGGAACATTATCTCCGGTACTGGTGAACCCAGAAGCCTGAAATTTTTATGCCATAGTCAAATGGATATCTGTTACACACTGAAACAATTATTTTTTAATTTCTTGATTTATAAAAGATTTAGAAGTGATATTCTAGTGAAAAATGATGAAAAATTTACTTTGAGGTAAATATAAAATATCTTTGTAAGTAAATACTTCTACAAAACACTGTTGTTTCAGTATTGTTACAACATATCAATGCACAATCATTATACCTTTTATCTCTCTAGCTCCTGCAATTTGTGAGAAAATGTTCCTTTTAGTAGGCATAATTTATCATTGCGGGGATAGGCGTTTCCGTATCCCCTTAACAATGCTACCTATACTGGATCATTTTAATTATTTTATTGTATGTAAGTAAAATAATCACAGGCGTAAGACGAACTCAGAAATTAATTTCTCCTGTTCAAGGCCGGAATCGAACTAGTGACATTCGAGGCAGGTAGACATGCCACAAACCTGCCCCGGCAGTAACACATTTAACACACACATTGTTGGTACCACACTTTCTAAATCACTTCGTTCATCAACAGGATAAACAATAAACTCATAAAAATCATCTACATGTTTCAGTCATCAACCACATAAAATAGCAAGCAAATATAATATATTACAGTCACCATCAATCAACATTAACCGTTAAATAATAATCGATAATAATCACCAACAACAATAAAACAATTTTTGGCAAAAATTGTTATTCATTTATGACCAACACCAAATTTACAGTCAATGATCCACTTCAACAATTTTTCTACAATCATTAAGAATGAATGACAGCATTCACTGAAAAGTCTCTATTTAGTATAGAGCACTGTTTCTAAATCTGTGTTCTGGTGACCACCAGTGGTCCCGAAGATAGCACAGGCAGAATATTAAAAGTTTAGATACCTTACTCTTACTGTAGCAAGGAAGAATTGAGTATAAGGTATATACACAACTATTTAAAAGCCATGAATATTTTAATAACTAGGAAAAGATCTGTATGAGGATACGACAGCTTTGTCCCCACTATAGCTTATTCACTAAATAAGTCTACAGTTAACATCAAAGAGAGCGCCGTTCGTTTAAGGATTATGTTAATAACTTTCTTTGAGGGTCTTGTAGTGGTACGGACTGCGGAACATTGTTTTGTTGGTAACATAACAGTGGTGAATTAAACACAGTAAACGTTTTCAAGCATATTTACTTTATTTTGTGCATGTATGTCGGTGATATAGAGCAGAAACAAGCCTACAGTAATACTACTATTCATTTTCTTATTAAATATTAACTGGTCTATGTGTATTTAACTTTAAATAGTTTACTTAAAGTAAATTATTGTCTTCATGTAGGAATTCAAAGCATGCTTTTAGATTTTAACGGTAAAATACGATATGTCCCAGATGTTAAATACACACAGATAGGTAAAAATATAGGCCCACTTAACTTGATGGTGAGCAGCATTATTTCTGTTAATTTACTGGTCTTTGAGTTGATATGGAGCAACAGTCAGCTAACAGTCATCCAAGAATTAAGAACTACAGCATCCCAGCAAATACATAAACTAACAGTAATAATTATTCTACAGTAATGGATAATTAACTTTGGGAAGGTTGCAGTAATTCATCATTAATAAATAATATGGTTAAATGTGTTCATTATGAGCAGGTTGTAATTTTTTAGGTGAATGTACATCAGGCAGTGCGCGTATGAGCTAATTAATTAATTAATAACCCCTTCCCTGGAAATGTAAACGGGCAGCTCTCATTTTGCTCACGCTGCATGTTAAATATACCTCTAACACGTTAAAACGTTAAACTCTGCCCTCTGCTTCCAAATGTATTGGGTGAATGATACTACTCGCATTTGATATTACAGGGGTTAGAATCCTCGTCGGACTATCCAGATTTCGGTTTTCCATGGTTTACCTTAAAACTTAGATTACAGAAGTACCAAGTACAACTGAAGTAGAGTAATAATAATAATTGATGATAGTATAAATTAATAAATAAACATAGTCTGTAAATGTATATATAGTAAAATATATTTGTTTTGCTGGACTTTGTCTCATTATATTGATTGTATGAATGGTTTTATCGAAGTTGTTCCACGATATAAAACCTCTAAAAACGAAATACTCTAAGGCTTGATGCGATACACTATAATCAACCGAAGTGTTCATCAACTTTTTCATAATTTTCATTTGTTTACGAGAATAGCTTGATCAAAGTTCCAGGACATAGGAAAATGTATCAGCCACAGAAGTTTCACTATCTAGCGCATATACTGTCCACACTGATACATGCAATTTAAATTTATTCCTTTTTTTTTCTTTTTAGTACAGGTATAAGGCTTGTCGTCGTCTAGGTTGTTAGGGCTGGGATAAGAATGGAGTACAGAGGAAAGGAACCGATTAGATCATAGCCGTCCTTAGGGTACATCTCGGTATTCTCCTTGAATGAATGACTTCAGTTAACAATGCAATGGAAAACCGGAATCAGGATGGCTCATAGGGGTATCAAACCAGTGTCTCCCTAAATATCAGTCCCAAACCGTAATCATTCACTTACCAAATTCGGTGTTTATAGTGTTTCTTTCACTTCCGAACTTTCACTATTTTTTAAAATAATAAATGGTTGCTTCAGTTTTGTACAGTAGCTAGATATTTCAGCCATACGCTATATCAGTATTTCAGAATGTTGTACTCTATGGTGTTGTACATCCATATTTTATTTTCCATGGTTTCTCGAAAGCACTCTGATCGAATTCCGGGATGGTTTCTTCAAATTATCATGTTTGACTTGCTTCCCATTTTCTGCAACAAACACTCTCCCGGCTCTGTTCCCCTAAGCTTTGTTGATGTAGAGTATTAAAGTAATCTTAAAATGATTATGACACAGATAACACATCGCCAGCGAGGACAATATATAGCGAGAAGTGATTAACGACGCCGATGTTGCGTTGAAATCATGATGAACATTTCGTCCGCAAGAAGTAAAGTAAGTCTAACCAGTAGTTTTTGCGTGAACTGCGTTCAACCAAAAATGGATACTAATTTGTGGGCAGTCGTATCATAAAAAATCACCCTGCTCTACATATTCACTACACAATGAAACACAATTTTTTTTATCCCAGTGGTATTTTTTTCTTGAATCCCGTTCTTTGAAACAAACAGCAAGGGTTGCTTCTCGCAGTTGTAATATTGGCAGTTTTACATAAAAATTATTGATGTACGTTAAAAGGTATCTCTTGGATGTTGCAAGGAGCCTTCGACTCTGTATGGCACAACAGTCTTCTACTAAAGTTATATCATCATGGGATTCCCAGCCAGATGGTGAAAGATAATTCGAAGCTATCTGGTTGGCAGAACATTTTGCGTACGAGTCGGCAACGCCCTATCTTCTCGCCGCCGAATACATGCCGGAATTCCTCAAGGTTCGGTGCTGGGGCCTGTATTGTAGCAGCTTGTACACAGCGGACATTCCAGCACCAGCCAGCGTACACACTGCTCTGTATGCCGACGATACGGCATTCTTCGCCCATCACCGGAACAGGGCAGTAGCAACAAGAAAGCTGCAAGAAGTACTGCAGAAGACTGAGCAGTGGGCAAGAAAGTGGCGTATCACCATCAACACTACGAAAACCCAAGCCCTGATGCTATCCCGGAAACTCGGAAAACGCCGAGAGCATGAAACACCTGCACCAAAATTGCGCCTCTTCGGTAAAGACATTCCGTGGAACTCCACAGTTAAATATTTAGGAGTGACGTTAGACAGACGGCTAACATGGAAGAGACATATTGAGGACCTACGGAAGAAAGTCCTAATCAGGTTACAGGAACTGTACCCACTACTTAACATGACTAGTTCACTGGCTGCGACAACAGGAGTGACTATTTACTGCAGTCTGGTACGTCCACTGCTTGAGTACGCGTGCCCAGTGTGGGGGTACGCGGCCAAGACAAACATTGCAAGACTACAAACTTTGCAGAATAGAGCCCTTCGAAGAGCTATCCATGTAACAAAAAGATTCCCAGTTGGAGACCTGCACGCAGCCGCAGGAATACCACTACTGCGAGATAGGATACGACAGTTGGCCACATCCTTCTATAGGACAGCCCAAAGATCGCAGAACCCACTGATAGCACCACTGGGCACGTACGCACATACTTCGACCGCCACAGAAGACCACTCTCCATTTTTGAACAAGAATAATTATAAAAAAGCAGCACCAGAGATACCGCAAGAAAAGTGACGGAGACGTATGAAGTTTGAAGGAAATGTCTTCGGACAACAACCTTCACCACAACCTGCCTGGAACTTCAGAAAGGCACTAATTGCTGAGCGACGACGTTAAAAGGTAAATTAGAATTGAAAATTACGATTCAAACAAAAACAAAACACCAATTTAAAAAAAAGCTTATCCAAATAAATAGAAAAGAAGGTGTTGCCAATTAGGCGAATACATCGTTAAGCATAATCTGATCACAAGGGCTCAAGAAGAACCAACGAGCTCTCTCTTGTTGTCGTTTCATGTTGAAATTAAACCGGCTTCTCGCATGCTTTACATAATCCAAGCTCTTCATGAGGAAACTAATTTTGGCGTTTACTTTTTTGTGGGATGTCGAGAGAGGCAATCATTTGAAACAAGTTGCTATAAGCAGAGACACAATAGCTAAGCCATATTTTTAAATTTACTATCAATTCTTAGAGTATAAGTCTTAGAAAACATTTCCTCATTGAACTGAATATAGTACAGTCATTCACAAGTTTTTGAAATTTGCTTGTTGTCCTTGATGTGAAATTTAATAGTATTGTGTGTGAAACACTTCTTCTTTGTTCATATATGTCAAAATAATGTCAGTGTACCTTGTTTTTTTTTTTTTTTTTTTTTTTTTTTTTTTTTTTTTTTTTTTTTGTGAAAATAGTGGTCATCAGTTTGTGCTATCATCTATGGTTTTTTTTCTTTTTTTTCTCCCCTTTTCTTTTAGCGTTGTACTTGAATAACATTTTAAATTATAAAGCTATAACTTTGACATTGTACCAAAGCGTGTTTCTCAAATAATCTAATGTAGTTACACTATATAATTGGTAAAATTAAATACCCTAGCTGGGAATTTATATCATTCTCAAAAACAAATATTAAAAGTTGGCAAAGAACGTCATTGCCACTATCTTTTAGTCATTATATCTGGATGGCAACAGTTCGACAGATGGTTCTCATCGGAACACAAAAACACAGATGTACGGTTATAACCCTGAAAAAATTAATGTAAATTATGCTTCCGTGATAATACCCGATAAAATAACGCGTACGATAGATATATATATAAAAAAAAAAAAAAAAAAAAAAAAAAAAAAAAAAAAAAAAAAATGCATGTTTGCTCTATGCGTACCGACAGCTGTAGGAGACCGGAAACACTCTGATCTTGCATTAGCAGAATTCCTTCTCGTTCCTTGCCTCCAGCTTATTCCCACCTCTAATGACTACGCATCTTTAGGAAAAATAGCCCACATCGATATCGCAAATATTAAAGACTTACTAACTAATCTAAATTGTAAGCAGACAAAAAAAAAAATAACAATTTACCGTCTGAACGTGGTTTTACATGGTAAGTGCATATATTTCCCGTTTACTCAGTTTCCCCACATTTGCGACTAACGATTGCTGCAAATCATGAAAGCCAGAATAAAAATTTAGGACTTCGTGAAACGCACCGACAGATCTACGCAATTACTCTTAAATAATTTCTGACAGCAAATCTGTGGTTTCGGAATGTGTATAACTAATGAAACACTTTATGAATAAACGTGAAAAGAATGAAACAAGATCCGTGCCACTAGGATTTATGAAAGACATTATATCTGCTGTCTCATAGGTAAAGGACAACATTTACAAACGTACCATATGAGAATATAACAACTAAATTTAAATTTAATTCAAAATTTGCATAAATGCCATCTTATATACACTGAAGTGACAAAGACAAGGTGTGAGAAGTTGAAAATTTCAGGATGGTGGTAGCCCCGTAGAAAAAAAATACTTGTAAATGTTCCGCATTTGTACTCTCGTGAATCATGTTAAAGGCTTCCTGATATGGCCCCACGACATGAATTAACGGATTTCAAACGCAAAATGGTTGTTGGCGTTACACGTACGGGAATGTTAGAAATTTATCATTCCTCGATTGGTATCAAGAGTGTACCGTGAATATGTAATTTCCTGCGTTACCGACTGCCCTGGACAACGCAGTGGCCGACCACGTTTACTTAATTATCGAGACCAGCGATGTATCCGTCGAGTAGTCGCTGTTACCTGTCTGTCAATACTGCATCAAAAATAAGCAACACTTTATCTAAGACATATCCACGAGGGCAGTGCTGTGAAATGTGGCATTGATGGGATATGGCAGCAGAAGACCGACCCGAGTGCCTCTGCTAACAAAAACGCGGTCGGATGCACCTTCATTCCTAGGCTCGTGAACACATCCGTTCTACCCTAGATGACTGGAGAAGATTGCGTTGTCAGATCAGTAACGTTTCCAGTTAGTAAAGACGTCACACACGCTATGGTATACCGGAGAGGTTTACCTGTGCAGGTAAACCTGTACAGGTAGATCGGAGCGTGTGTACCACAAACCTGCACAGGTATGCGGACCTGTACAGGTAACCGGAGAAGAATGAAAAATCAATTCTTTCTACCTGCGCCAGACTACAGACCGAGGAGTGTGTGTGGCGTTATTGCGGTAGACCAGTATAGGTTTCAGTATCATTTATAGCTTTGTGGAAGAGAGATCACGTTGTGTACAGATGCCGTAAAAGTTTTCCTTCATTGTTTAGCTTCAAAGTACAAACATACGTTATGTGAAATCGTAAGCTTAATAAATTTATAGAAAAATTTATTGAAATTTTATGTATCAGAACCTTCTTCGTGGTGAATTAAGAGCAACAAATGCCATGATCGCCCCAAGAAAGAAGCCACCTATGCGATATTGTTGCAAAAACTACAAGAGTGGGAATCTAATGCTAACACGCGAACAGTGATTAAAAAATAAATAATCTAAGAAGTAAAGAGATAATAAAATGAAACCTGATTGAAGTCTGGAGTGCCGGCAGATGCAATTTATAAGATATAAGCTTGAGGCGATATTATTGTAGGAAACTTTAGGCACTCTTGCGATCTCCCTCATGCAAGAAACCTTCACATTGCTAAACAACAGCACTTCTCATTAGGGTTTTTAAGAATTAATGGAGTAACCATTGAAAGCAATTTTGGATAAACCTATTCATCCAATACACAAGGAATTACGTTAATATTTAATTTAAATCCTTAATTCGTTCAACAAATCAATATGAGTGTATTTCTTTCTTTTTGACAACCATTTTTAACGCCAATTTTAACGATTTTTCTTTGGTATTTACATTTTTAAGCTATAAAAACGATTCCATGGTTATACTGGATACACTGTGCTCCGGTATACCTGTACGGTTTACCGTTACGTGTGTGGGGTGCTCCGATCTACCTGTCCGATCTACCTGCACAGGTAAAACTCTCCGATGTACCGGAGCATGTGTGGCCGCCTTAAGAGCTGACGGTGGGGTTTGAGTGTTAAGCAGACCTCACGAGGCCATGGACCCAGTTTGTTAGGAAGGCACTGTACAAGATGGTGCTGGCTTCACATAGGAATGGGCATTGTTTACTCGACATGGACCCGAGAAACCATGAGAAACCGAAATCACGTTTGTCAGATTAGGAGTCGAACCGAGATTTTTTCGAATGCAAGTTTTTCACATTGTTTTTCAGTATCGAAGTAATGTAATCATGCTCTACTTTGATCCATCCGTAACTGAGCGACGGCTGTTATAGAAGCAGCTACCTTTTAAAATATTTTGAGAGGGGTGTAGTGTTTTAGAAGTAACGTATGCATTGTCGCAGCATGTCAGCTATTATCACAGAAGATGTGGCGTCAAAGTTATGCACTAATCCGTCTTATCCCTCCACCTCCAGTCAGTTTTCGGCTTGCGCAAATTCAAGACGAGTTTTCGCAGTGACGAGAAGGCGGAAGGCTCCCTGCTGTGTACGTTATTGTTCCCTTGTCTTAAGGAGCACATAGAGTCTTCCGTCGACTTTAATTAAAACTGGGCCTTTTCGTCTGTACTAAAAGCAGAGGATGTTATAACACAACCTCCCTTATACGTTTTTCCGAGATCTTGCGATTTTCGTCTTTCTGCTGTTTGGCTGAGGCGTTTTGTAACATGAACGCAAGTTAAATTTCAATTCCTACACACGCTAAATTGTGGTACATAGTGATAACTGAATAATCAGATTTTTCCAGTCGAATTCAGTCTAGAATGATGAATTGTCTTAAGGATGTAAATCATTAATCACCAATCCTGCTTCTGTGCCGATTTGCTCATACAATTCCAAATTATCGGCTATGAATTACTCTGTAATTTCTTGAAACAGTACGTTTTTCGCGAATAATAAATGTCAAATAATTCTGTATAGATATCGTATCACCATCACACTGGTATGATTTTTTGGCTTCTGTTGGTTATCTGGAAGATCCTATTCCACCTTTGATGTCTTTACATGATTTATTCCCCACAATTTCTCCCCACTCCCTTGCTCGTTATTTATATTTCTGTTTGGTACATTATTTTCTTCGTGGTCTTCTCCGGATAGGTTTGCTTCCATTATTCAATGCCTAAGAGCGCTTTCCCGTTCTTTCGACCTTCAGTCTCATTTTTGTCCAGCAAACAACAACTGACAATTCTTTACGTTTTGTCAATATCCTCGTTCGATGCTTCTTCCAAACATTACAACTTAATTAATCAGTTCATCAATTAACATTTACTGTAGTACGGTCACCAGGTGATTTTACCTTTCACCAAAGGATGATGATAAAGTCAGCTGCAGAACTTATTAAATAATTAAATGAAATAATAAGACCGATGAAACACTTTTCATTTAAATATTTTTATTTCGGCGAAACCTTCATATCAACATTACACGCGGATAAGGCTCTAGATTCGTCCAAAGATAATAAAGCATATTACGAAAAATCTCCAGCGATTAAACTTCAGCTAACATTCCTGCTTGACAACTCACAAACAATTGCCAAACTTTCTGACAAAGACAGTTTCAGCTCGCACTTGCCGCGAGCTTAAATAAGCACCAGAGAAACATCCAGAACGCAATAAAGAGTGCTGATAGAGGTTTTTCGAGTGCTAACGATCCAAATGACAACAAAAATCATACGATAACAATTATAACTAGTACGCAATCAGTTCCAATCATTAGGAAACACTTTAAAATTAAAGTTAATTACATGTATTTAAAAATAATAATGACAACATCGAACACTCCATATAGCTGAAAATGGTACTCAAAACACCGTTGCTTATATAAAACTTATAATTACAAGCATTCAATTGATATTTCAGACATTATACTGCTTCTATTTATATTACATATCATTTACAGAATATTCTCCGTAAAATTAATATTCATTTATATGGAAAAATTAATAATTAATCAACATTCATCTCTCTGTATTTAATTGCTAAGATTAAAATTTATAAAAGACTGGGTTTTAGGGCTACTACAGTTTTTTTAAACGCGTCAGTCTTTCAGCGCTCCCTGACGTTTTAAACTCTGATCACGAACAATTAAAAAAGTAAAAGCGAATCATACAGACCCATCTCACTACTATCCTGTCTCATCGAGCACCACAAGAAACTCGAGAGCAGAACAATGGGATTCCGGAAAGGGTATGACACAATAGTCAACGTAACAACATTAGTCTCGGACATAAAGTTATATTACGATAGGGTAAATTATCTACTCGCGGCCTTCCTTGACATCAAGTACGCATATAACAACGTTCAGATCAACATACTATAAGAAGCCTTGGACAACATGGGCCTGGCAAGAGAAATAGTCAAGTGGTGCACTACATACTTGGAGCATAGAGTAAATATACTATATACAGCAGAAGGAGAGAGACTTGCTCATCATGTTTATCAGAGACTACCCCAAGGAGTTCCCTCGAGATCCACACTGCTCAACATATACAGGGTGGTCAGAAATTCACTCATCGGCGGGTAAGGGCAGTGTTCGGGACGTTGCACTAACGAAATAAATACCAAAAAAAATCAAGTAAAAGTCGTACCGTTTTTTAGTTATTCGCAGCTAAAGTTGGCCAATAAGAGCGCTGCGCGGGCGAGTTCAAGCAGCCTTCCACCGGCGGTGTTGCCAAGCGTACTCGAGGCATGCGACCGCCACAGAAAACGAAAAGAAAAATTCTCTTCGGAAGGGGGGATCGAACCCGCAACCTTCAGGTTGAGAGTTTGCCGTCTTACCGACTACGCTGCCAAAGCACTAGAATATCCTTGTTTTTAGAAGCCACTAGGCGGACTGTTTGTTCGTAATCGGAATTGATCAGTAATCCGCGACATTTTTCGGGAAGTCGGTGGTGGGGCTAGAGGATTCTTTTTTATGGGAATTGTTTTTTAATTAGTTGATCTGCTTGCTAGATTAATCTTTAATTTTTGTACAAAAATCGTTTAGTTACTGGCACAAAAAAAAAAAAAAAAAAAAAAAAAAAAAATCTGTAAACTTAATTTATTCGTTGCAAAGAACCTTCTTTTATTCCATGTCACTTTACGGTAGCGAAACATGGACTTTAGGAATACCGGAAAGAAAGAAACTTGAAGCATTTGAAATGTGGTGCTACAGAAGAATGCTAAAAATTAGGTGGACAGACAAAGTAAGAAATGAACGAGTTTTGGAAATGATGGGTGAGAAAAGAAGTTTATGGAAGAACCTTACAGGAAGAAGAGACAGGTTTTTAGGTCATATTTTGAGACATGCTGGATTGGTTAATTTGTTAGTGGAGGGAACAGTCGAAGGTAAGAACTGTAGAGGTAGACAGAGATTAGAATATATGAAGCAGATAATTGAGGACGTGGGTTGTAAGGGGTATGTAGAAACGAAAAGGTTAGTACAAGATAGGAAGGGATGGAGGATTGCATCAAACCAGTCTAAAGACTGACGACAGCAAAAAAAAAAAAAATCGTATTTCACTAGATTTCGATCACAACATTTTTATTGATTCGGCGTAAGAGAAAATGAAGCGGTGGATGCCATAGCACGCGGACAATTGAATACAGCAGTTACAGAGGAGATACCCGTCCCCTACACCGACTACAACCACACAATTGCAGAAATAGTGAAGAAGGAGTGGAGCAGAAGATGGATATAAGACGAACCAAGCAAGAGCCTCTGGTACGGAACCGTAGCAGGGAATCCAGACTACAAACTGTGGTTATGCGTCCTTAAAAATAAACAGAAGTCAGATAACAACATTAAGCATACCCAGAACAAGTCGCGCACTCTTAAGAGATAGAATGTACACCATGAAGATCGTTGACAACCCGAGATGCCAACTATGTGATGACGTGGAAGATATATACCACTTTCTACTAAGATCCAAACAATACAGAAACATAAGGCAAGAGATAATAGAAGGTGAACTCGGAATCAAAGACATAACAAACTTAAAACAAACCTTATCCATACCATCGGTGAAAGCAATAAAAGCAATTCACAAATATGGTACACAGACTACAAATATAATATAAATATGATACATGTAGATGGCTGAAATAGCCGAACGGATAAAGCAAAAAAAAAAAAAAACAACTCTGATCATATTCTTTCTTGTGTCGTTCTCTTTGCCACTTAGTCTCTGCCCAAGTCGATGGCCTGGGACTGTAACAGCAGCCACATTTAATCGAAGTTATTTTCTCGTTTTCACTTATCAGATATTCTTCCCCAATCAGTAGTAATGAGGAAAGCTGTAACTAATTTTATTTTCTTAGTCCGCTTACCGATATCATTGTAACAAGTGATTCCGCTGTAATGTGCGGTTTTTGCGCATCCAGAAATTTCCTACAGATTTCTAGATTCGCATTGCAGTGGAGAGAGGATATTTAAACACATACCGTATCAGTCAACTGCATCTGGATTATTCTCGGCTTATGAAGCGGCAAATGAAGTTAAGCAGTACGGCAACTGTGACGACATCTGAGCTCTATATTCGTTTACATTTTTTTCCCCAATTTCTAATAACCCTCGTTACGTATTTCAAAAAAAAAAGATTCTTTTAAAATTATATTTTGGAGTTAGTAAATGATCCATCAATTTATTGGTATAGAAGTAAATGGCAGTGTTAA
The DNA here is from genome assembly GCA_031002005.1 of Vandiemenella viatica. Classification (NCBI taxonomy): domain Eukaryota; kingdom Metazoa; phylum Arthropoda; class Insecta; order Orthoptera; family Morabidae; genus Vandiemenella; species Vandiemenella viatica. Next base: position 367,450,817 of record CM061920.1, on the reverse strand, counting down.
ATAACGATAAGAATCATTGCATTTTAATAATCCTATATCAAATAATTTTATATCTTCATGTATAAATTAGTTGCTTGAATTTCATTAACAACTCGAGGAGGTATGGTGGTTGTTTAATCCAAGTGTTTTCAAAGTCACGTGCAAAAATCCACTTACTTATAAATTAAGCATTAGGCATGTGAGTGATATACAGTAAGTGAGTTTCATGACGAATACCGTATTTCTGTAAACAGCAGTGCACTACAACTTTTCGGAACTATGTAACCCAAATATAATCACTACCCATTTTCTGAGATTATGACATCAATTGATTACTATCCAGTTCATTGTACTTACAAAGAAGATTGGAGGTAATTTTTAAATGCTGCTTAAAATAATCGGTGAATTACGAATTATTATAACTCATTATGATAATGACAACGCCCTTTCCATAAAGCTTAGAGAAGTACAAACCAATAGCAAATTCAGATTAACAGCCAAGAATAGTGTTAATTTTTGTCATATACTTTAAATCAGAAGAGATTTAAGATAACGTCACAGTTTCCTCTACTCCACTATCGCTTTCGTTAATAATTTTAATGTTATTTGTATTTATTACCATTTAAATTATTTTATCATAAATAAACTCGTCTTTAGCATTCATATTCCTGCATAAAGGTGTTTAATATCGTTATTTTTAATTTAAATATGTAACATTTGGTCTCAAAGCACCGACTCTCATTATGCTACGTTTGAACAGCGTTGGGGACAAGAAAACCATCTGTTACATTTTCCAACAAAGACAAATAAGTAAATTCATCAGCTAACTTGTTTTCGTATAAGGCAATAAATAACATTTTGCCAGCGGATGACTCGCGAAAAAATCAGAATGCTATTAAAAAAAAAAAATCCTGCAGCCCTCTGTCAGAAATCAGTTTAATACTCTTTGTAATGAATCGAGGTTAATTTCAGACAATTTAGATAGCATTTAAACTTTATTAGTCATACCTATCAGGAAGGTTTCCGTAAATTTACGAACTATGTAGAATTTATTTCTATGCGTGTTAAACGCTATTCTGACTGTAAACAGGTATTTGTCAATCGGAAAATAGGTACTAAACTACTTTATTATTAAAGACCGCTATGTTTAGCTAGCAAAATCCTAAGTGCCGGTGTGTGTGCTTTAAAGCCCTTAACAAGTATGTAGATTATAACTACTTTAAGCACCGAAAATCAGATGAGAAGGGTATTTCATAATGTAATACAAAACAACGTTAAAGTGATTTGTAAGAGCACAAGAGTATAAATGGTAATATTAATACTAGCATTCACTGAGATCTTGCTTACTGAATGGTACCGTGTTTCATTTAGACTTTGGGCCTAGCTAATAGAAGTTTTGTTAGTTTCATGCAATAGCGCGTACAGTGTGCGTAGTATAAAGTTTAGATATAATGTGTTAACTTCTCGATTTTTTTTCGTTTTTAATATAATCAGAAAATCATGATACCTACTTATGTCAATGAGTATTGAGAGCTGAAAAGTTGCAGGACTGCAGTAGAAAAATGAGGCTACTCGCGGATAAGGCTCTAGAATTGTCAAAGATACTAAAGTACATTACGAAAAATGTCAAGCGATTAAACTTCAGCAAACATTCCTGCTTGAGAACTCACAAGCCATTGCCAAACCTTCTGTATGATTTGTTCTGAAGGAATTTCTCTGACGTCGAAGACGTAAAAGTTTTCAGAAAGTACCGAAATACAATTTTGCAATGTAAATAGAGAGAAAGTCTGTGATTGTGGGTAAATACTATTGAAACCATGTAAAGTGTTTATCGCAATTCTATCTGATATCTGAATCTATTTCTTAAATGGTAAAAGATAAATGATAAAGAATAATTATACTTTTAATATTGTATGTGTGTGATATTTCCGACCGATGTGCATGTAGAGTTCAATTATTTCTTATGTTTGAATAATTTTCATATGTTTGTAACTATTACTTGCAGTCAAATGAACATAAGTTCATGATATAACTAATTTAGAAATAAAACGGCACATTTACAATATTAGAAGTATATTGAAGGTATTGAAGGGTCAAAGTAGAATTGTTTGATTTAGTTGATTCAGGAACACTGTTGTAACTGGCTAAAAATAACAAAATAATAAGCTGTTGCATCGGTATTTTCCTTCGGTGTACGTGAAATGCGAAGACTAAATTTAGCTCTCTACAGAGGAAAACATATCGGCAAAGAGTAATATTTGTAAATATGAAAGGATTTTCTATTTGCAGGAGTAGAAGACGAAGCAGGCAGACGTTAAATACAACTTTTATTGGGTTGTTTCACCAACCATTGTTCCTTCGAGGCGGAAGCAAGTAAATTCGGGCAACATTACAAGTTTTCTCTACAGGTAAAATTTTCTCCAGTTTGAAATAGTGGGTACTCTCTCCAACGCATGACATGTTTTAGTATCAGTATGACAATTAGAAATGGTAAATTTGGTGTTGACTGTTTAGGACCTGTTGGCAGATTTTCTTACCGGCTGTGCAATATTCACCTGGCATAGTTGCCTATCGTAGCTAAGGATTGCAATCCCTCATCCTAGCCCAGTAGGCTCTCCGGCTCTTGGGAACCTACAGTTTGACACGTAATCCAAATCGCGCAAAAGTTTTGGTGTATTTCACGAACATAAAGCAAGCTATACTAGAGGTGAGGATCGTGTTAAGGGCCTTTGAAAGTCCAAGCCTACAGCGGGATTCAAATCGGTAATGTTTTGATCTTTAGTCAGACAACTGAACGATGTGTACTGTACTTCTTTAGTATAGGAAATGAAAATAATGAGTGACAGGAGAAGCAAACCCGTCACTCACCATAGACGTGACTCATGTAGTGAGTGATGTGAGTTCATGTGTTGACATACGGTCCAGTCATGATTAAGGTTTATAATGAAATATAAAAATGGGGGTGATTTAAATTTCGTTGCCCTCCTCTGTTTATCTGTGCTTAGATACGAGTCTACTCTCCCTATACAAATATTAGTCATCACAGATTGTGTATAAAACTCAGTTCATAAAAAATTTATTAATATAAATTTCTCAAAGTTTGTTGCCACCTTCTTGTAGCTTTACCACTATAAATTGTGAAAGAGTTTTCAGATCAGTAATTTCAGAAATGAAGTGGAGAGTTAAATTTTTATTTTTTTTGTGCTCTAACTTAAAAAATATCTTGTAATACAAAACAAACATGACACTTTTACATTTATAGTCTACTAAAAATCCCCATAGTTATATTTATCCCCCAAATATTTCAAAATTTTATGTTATAATAGTATTTTTGTTAGTAAGAATTAAAGTACTAACCAGTTACAAGCTGTGAGAAACAGATAGAAATACAGACCAATGAGTGATAATATAAAGATTAGGTCTTTCATTCAGAAGATACGGAATAATATAAACGCAAATAAATGGCAGTAGTTATATTTCACTCTGAAAATTATAATCTTTTGCTGATAAGGATGTAGAAAACTTAAAGCAAAGGTCGACAAATACCTTGCGATTCTTAAGAAACTTCTTTGCGGACTGATAATCTGCTCCTATCTTCAGTAAATCTACTGCCGACTTTACGGGTGCGGGCTTGATCCATCGTAAGTGCTCTTCTCTGGAGACTCAGATGAAATTAACGGTTAGACGGAGAACCTGGATATTTATTGGGCACGGAGAACGAAGGGAATCGATTACGGACGTCAACGTTAGCAAACACTCCGAAGGTATTATAGAGGCACGCTCTTAGGAAACTGATATCCTATAAATGAACCCAAGTCCCGAAGCCGAAGGTGAAAGTGTCTGGTTGTGATAGAGAAGTTGCAGATTACGTCCTGGAGGTACGTAACAAACATGCAAGGCGGAGGTAGATGGAGAAAACCAGCAGCTCCGGTTAATAAAGGCTTAGATGCCACATCCAGCAGTGATTAATTGCAGAAGTTATCGGTATGAATCCATGCCATATGCTCTAATATTATGAAGTTTCTAAATGAAAACGAGTTACTTACACAGTACCAACACGGATTTCGGAAGAACAGATCGTGTGAAACACAATTGGCCATTTTTTTTTTTTGCATGACGTAATGAAGGTAATCAACGCAGGTTCGCAAGTTAGTGCAATTTTCTTGGATTTTCAGAAAGCTTTTGACTCTGTACCATACAGTCGAGTTTTAGCGAAGATTCGAGATAAGGTATATCGGATCAGATTTGTGAATGGATACGCGATTTTCTAACTGGTCGGTCACAGTATGTCGTTGTTGACGGGGAAGCCTCTTCTAAGCTAGGTGTTACGTCGGGCGTTCCTCAAGGAAGTGTTATAGAACAACTTCTTTTACTAATTTTTATAAACTATTTCGGTGACAATGTTAATTGTAGGTTGCGATTGTTTGCTGATGATGCACTTATCTGTAGGGAAGTAAGGTGCTCTGACGATTTGATAGAAATTCAGCGCAATCAGTATGTTATTTCGGAATGGTGCCCTAAATGGCAGCTTACACTTAACTGCAAAAAGTGTAAGGCAATGCAAGTAAGTAATAAAAAGACTCCCTTTGTTCACGAGTACGAACTTAACAATTCAGTTGACGACATGGTTAATTCCCTAAAGTATCTGGGCGTAATAGTACAAAGCAATATGAAATAGAACTTGCACATAACTTCCGTCGTAGGCAAAGCTAATTATAGATTACAGTTCATAGGTAGTATTTGGAGAAATTTTACTGCTCTTGCAAAGGGAATTGCGTACGAAAAAGTAATGAGTCCGCATTTGGATTACTGTTGAGGAGTTTGGATTCGTATCGCAAGGGATTGATTGACACGTTGGAGGAAGTACAGAGGAGAGCTGCTCGATTCTTGACTGCTAGTGACAGTCCTTACGAAAGTGTCACAAAATAGATACATAAATTTGGCAGTTAGGCGACGTCGTTTTTGTTTGAATTTATTGGAGAATATGCGAAATTCTTTAATTTACGAGTGCAATGAAATACTTTTTCACCCCAAACAATTTAGGTCGTAATGACAGGAGGGATAAAATTATAGAAATAAGATGGCTTCTGAAGCTTTTATATATTCTTGTTTTCCTCGTTCTGTTCGGGATTGGATTACAGAGAAGTATCACTGGTGCTTAGCACCCTCGGCCAACTACAATATTTTTTAGTTGCAGAGAATGGATGTAGATTCCAAGACATGGGTTATTAAAATTGAGTGTTGCATTTGTTTAGTGTTATCATCAGAGGTCTTGTACCTTAGTAGTAGTTAGTAGAATCCATTTTCCAAGCCTTGGTCTAGGCCTGGCAATTTTTTTTAGTACACATGCACTACGGTAGGACGATCGATGATTAAGGTTGTACGTTAAACTGGAGGTCCAATTTAAGCGTTGTAATTATATATAGAGGCCTCAAATCTACAATCTCACATTACATTGATTTTAGTATTATTCTTATATTGGGCTACCTTACTTAATAATTGTTGTTTCGGTTTCCTGGAGGAAGCAGCAATGATATTTTTAAATTAACATTTCAGAGATGGCTGATCTCTAGGGATGTTTGAAGCAATAGTTTTGAGTAAATCTATTCTCCACTCTGAAACACAAGAAAACTTTGCTAAACAGCATGGTAAGCTAAATGCTGAATACAACTGGGTTTTTTGTGCTGTCGTCAGCCTTTCGAACTGTTAGCACAATAAAACAAAATTAATACGTCAGATGATTTGAAACCATTTAATTAAAAGCGGTAGTGTAGAACAGGGTAGGCTTACTAGGTATAAATGTTGAAAGTATTACGGAAAACGTGGATAGGATGACAGAGTTCTTATTCGAACTAAATCTTCCCCACCTCCTCCCCAAGGAGATATATATATATCAACTATTCCCCACAACTCGATTAATGTAAAGATATTGGTTACAAACAGATTATGTTGCAGTTAAGGCATCACTAGCGGGAAAACGAAATGTCAATTAATTCCTCTTATTGCTGCTCGCAGCCTGAAATCATGATAAATATTTCGTCTGCGAGAAGAAACTTATATTTAAATGGATACTGATTTGTTAAGACTTATAGCATAAAATCTCCGATTTCCGACTTCATTTCAAAATGAAAAATACACTACTTTACCCCTGGGACCAGGGGTTGTACATTAATCAAAAACTGCAGTTTATGTATGGATTCGGTTCATTAAAACAGAAGACACAATTTTTAAAAAAATATAACAGTTGAAAACTTCTTGGTTGCTTATGAACTGTGTCCCAAATTCACTGTTCCAGAAATGTCTGAAATAAATACAATTTCTTCCTGTGAGATAATCAGTCGAGTTTTGGAAAATGATTATCAGCAGAGATAAAACGGGACAGCATATCCTCAAGCTGCTTTTTGATTTTATTACTGACTGATTATGTATGTCTGTTAAAATTTAGAGTTCCTAAAACACCGTAAAATCTCTAAGACAAGAACGCTAGAAAAATTAATGAACGTGCTGAAATAATAGAAATGTAGTGACACAAGTCAAATCAATTAGCAATAAATAGATCAGTTAGTTAAAGGATAATAATACAGTCACTGAAATGGTTAATTCCTAGCATTTCACTATGAAGATCTGTTAGAAAAAGTTCACTCAGGAGGAGATGAGATACACTTGGTAGTACGTATCTATATTGTGAATATGAAACCCGAAATATAAACATTCCAAAGAGTGTAAGAGAGCAGCGGAGACATAGACTTATTTTCACCAATTACTGTACAGTGGATTAGTATTCATTGCTACTTTGATAAATTTCTGGTAATAGCAGGGGCTGGTGAAGCGTGGTGTTTATATAACGGGCATACTCCACGGAAGACTGGTAGGTGTACAGTAGGACTAAAGTTAGAAGAAGCGCAAATTATATTTTGAGTTTAATTACAAGCGTGAGGCAGGCATCTCTGATAGACAAAGGAGGAAGGTAATTACGCAGTCTATTAATCTACGTACTGATTTCTATGTCGCGGAACTTAATCTGGAGATCCTGATTTTGAACAAATGTAAATTAGTTCCTGGCATTATACAGACAGCGGCCACATTTCGTAGCTTATGTACATAAAATGGGGACGTATCTGACAACGATAACTAATCACCAGAAGGACGTATTTTGGGTTTGCGTTGATAAATGATTTAAAAACAGATGTGACGATATAAAGTAGCGCAAGGAGTAAAAATTGTTTAAGTGGATATTTTGACCGCGGTAGCTCTGGAAACTGGGAAATCTCGTCCGAAACATCTGTTTTAAGCAAATAGAGTGTTTTTTTCTTATGATAAGGAGTTAGCTAGAGGAATTTATAGCAGGACAGCAACAGTTTGATACAGATTATAAAAAATTTAAAGTACAAAAATGAAAAATAAGTTTTTGGAGGGTAGAGTAGGGGTAACATAAACAGAAAAATGCGAAATTTGAGTTTTAAGGGATTAACAAATGATTAATAAATGAATTTCAATGTTCAGAGAAGAAGAGAGGGGATAATAAGAAGTAGGCTAAAAGACAGATAACTGAAAGGAGTGATTACGAATTTCTGGGAAGTAGAAACGCTAAACCAAAATTGATGGACCAAAAACGTAGACGATTATGTTTCAACCTCACTCGACGAGTGTTTTGAAATAGAACAAGACAATGACGACGTCTTGTAACTACTTCGTTAATGCTTTCGTTACTTACAGAAGCAACAATGAAACAAAACACTGGAATCCTAGACAAATCGAGACTCACACGTCATGCAGACTGAGGGTCATAAACTGTAGTATCTAGCTCTGTCAATGGACAGAAAATTCTCAAGTGTGGGTTGTTGAATATCTGTTGCTAACATTTGGCTGTTAAAGAAAGCAAAGAACTGATTAAATCTGAATGGTCCTTGACTCACTCCGATAGGTGAACACATGCTATAGTTTACTTGTTGTCACAGACGTGACTGCCAGAGACATATCAAAATTAGTTATGCCCACCCAACTTGTTATCTGCAAACTGATTACTCAAAATGGGCTCGGTGCTATCATTCATCAATAACTCTTAATATCAGTAGCGCCCATAATATTATATTCCCAGTATTTTTTTTTTTTGCTTATGGCTTTACGCCTCGTCGACGTCGGCGTCGATGTCATTAGAGGTGGGATGGAACCGGGAACTAGGAACGGGAAGGAATTCTGCCATGGCCTTTTTTATTTTTATTTTTAAGGATCCGTCCTGACATTCGCCTGGACGGATTTGGAGAAACCATGGAGAACTCAAAACTGGATTCCTGGAAGGGGATTCGAAACGGCGTCCTCCCGAATGCGAGGCCAGATCGTTAACCACTCACCCACCACGCTCGGTCAGTATTGGTAAATGAGTTGTGGCACATCGTGATTAAAGATGTGAAAGGTTTCCTATTGATGAATGTTAGAACGGTGACGAGATGAAACGTGTTGGAGTCCGATGGCAACAGGTTATCGGATTGAAGCTGCTGGGAGAACACTTGGTTAGCTTGACGTGACATCTGGCCACCCGTGATAAAAGACTGCGCGCAACAAGCAACCAGCCTCCGCACAATAGCCGGGTGACGTCGCAACCACGCGTTGGGTGACATTTAGCGTGAGAGTGATCTCCCATCAAGCCCAGAATATGTATCTGACACTGCTCCGAAAATGAATATAACAGATGCTCGCAGCAGCCTGGTCAAGCTCAAAATCCCACTTCTAACATCGGTAGATATCCTGATGAGAGATACAATGTGTACGGAGCGATAGCTCGTTATTTAAGAGAGGCAGATATCACCCTTTAAAGAAAGCATTTATAGTAGTAAAGGATTTTTATTTAAGTATATATATATATATATATATATATATATATATATATATATATATATATGTGTGTGTGTGTGTGTGTGTGTGTGTGTGTGTGTGTGTGTGTGTGTGTGTGTGTGTATGTGTGTATATATTTACGTATGTATGTGTATATGTATATATATTTATTATTATTATTATTATCAATTTACTTACAATTGTACTAAATGTAACGATGGATACTGTACAATAGCTGTTAAGAAATTATCATGAAAGTCAAGTGTTATTATATTAAATGTTATTGCGAACACCAAGTAGAACTCGTACTTCAACCAGAATCAACATGTTTTTCTATAGGATTTACAAATTTTATTTGCTAAGTAAAGTTATGGAATTGTAATTGTCATCTCATTATACTAATATTGTATCACTGATTGATTATTATAATCCATTGTTAAATAAGGCTTGATTACATTACTTTAAAAGGTAAAACAGCAAATTTAAAAACTAACATAATTATTTAAGCTGGCCATATGGTCGATAGGCATGATTAATAGAAAATAATAACAGATGCTCGCTCACAACCTTCCACAAAATTATCCTTGCGCATAACCACTCGGGTTAAGTTCATTACATGATTGTAATTGTATGATTATTTCCAAATGATTGACAATAAATGATAATGGTCGATTTCTAAATTTAAAAATTGAATAGAACATATTTATTCTTTTATTTACAAAACCTGATTGTTAATATTAAATTCTGTACCATGTACAACAATCAACGGGAAGTGGTAAGTCTTTTTTAATAGTATTTCTCACAGCTGGACGGATTTTGATTGAATTTAGTGTTACGAAATTCAGATCCTAAGTGCCTAAAATCATATTGATTTTGTGCCAGGCAATATAATTGTTTCACCAATTTTATTAAAAACTTGAAATCAATGCCATAATTAAAAAAATAACCTTTAAATCTATATTCATAAACACAAATTAAAAAGTAGGTACCAGCCTTCATATAATTTTGGAGTGCCTCAATAGTGCCATCACTAAACGGATGATGCTTTGTTTATATACTTTGAACATATACTGCAAGCTTGTGTAGGGACTTCCTGAGGCTAGGAATCTTAAAGTTATTATAAATTTTATCTTCTAGTGGGATCGCCCTCACGCATAGGCGTATCGTGCATTTTAATATGAGGTCCAACTAATGACAGCAAATGTTCGAATCGATCTCGTAATGTATTGAAATAGCTCATTGTCTTCTTCTAAAGTCAATTCGCGAATTAAATTATTAAGATAATTTCTTCGCTGACGATGATTTTCTCTAATCCATCAACTTGGTAATTTTCTACTCTGTTTGACATCGTATGGATAATAATAAAGGCCGCAGCGATGCGTGACGACACGTTAATAGCCTAGCGTTTTCTGAGTACTGAAACCAGGCTCGTTCGAGCAAAATTTCCTTTTCCTTGAGCACGCTCGAACGAGCGCGCTCAAATGAATGAGCGGCTCATTCGCCTGAGTGTGCTCAAGTGGATACGAGGCCTAAGATTGCAAAAGCACTAGAAATTCCAATTGGTAGTCCTGTTCGGATGCCAATTTGCTTATAATGCAAACTGAGCTATGAAAGTCTTCCGATTGCCTCTTAAATGAATCAATATCTCATTCTGAGTAATGTGTTACTTTTTTTTATATTCTTCCATATGCATGCCTAGTATTTTAAGCCTGCTCTATATCGAGGTTATTAGAACAGCGAGAAGGCTGGGATCAAGGTACTGAAAGAAAATCGGGCATGGTTTTTTTTTTTTTTTTTAAATAGCTCCATCTAGGATAATTTAGGGAAACTTAAATCAGGATGGCAGGAAGTACATCGAATCCACGTCCTCCTGATTGCCTGTATCCCGCGTTAACCGGTCTCCTATTCCTCTGAGCAGTCTTCTGTTAACAAAGCGTTGTGTCTGATCGGTTTGATGTCCGGTGAGTCACGAAGATCAGATATGATCGATGCATTGTGCCAACCGCACGACTCGGACGCAAATCCGGCGAAGATAAAACTTCGTCCCAGTCATCCTGCTACCAAATGGATGGATAAGCTATTTCTTCTTCTAATATGAAGAGGTGGGCGTAGAGATACCCTGAAAGGGAATGTGGAGCTCAAACATGACCAATTCCTGAAGTTTGAACTAGGTATATAAAGACAGAATTCTTCTTTGAAAGCAAGCACTTTAATCGCTGAGCTACCAGGAAGTTCGCAAAATGGGAACTGCTGCGGCATATTTAAAATACCAAACAAACTATAATACCACTAAAAATTAAAAAAATTAAATAATTGTTTAAAAAAACATAAAAACCACCTTCAAAAAAACAAGCACTAAAAATTTTAAAATAACTTTATACCTTGCTTAGGAAAAAGTCAATCTAAATGGACAACATTTTACATTACTTTCATTGAAATTTTGACATTAATTAGTTATTTTTGGAGTCGGTGTTAGTGAAATCAAGAAAAAGAAAAAGATAAAACAGTAAGGAATAACAATAATACATAAAAAAATCATGTTACTGCTTACCTACAATTAATGCTAGAAACATGTTTCAACAAAACTGAAACATACAGATGATACGCCGATATTATACTAACTGTAAATCGTTTACTGCATGATGCAACCTACCAACTTACACTGTAGCGCCAGAGATATGCCTGGATGACTAATAAGACAAAGCCACAGATTAAAATACTGTTAATTTGTTTCCATAAGCTGTCTCCCGCAATAACACTATCTGCCTCACGGCATGCTGTAAAATATGGAGAATTTTTGTTCGTACTCCCCGTTTCGCCTCTAACGCCAAAAGAAGTTCAGTAATTCGATCTTCGCGATGTGACAGCTGGCACCGACTCCAAAAATAACTAATTAATGTCAAAATTTCAATGAAAGTAATGTAAAATGTTGTCCATTTAGATTTACTTTTTCCTAAGCAAGGTATGAAGTTATTTTAAAATTTTTAGTGCTTTTTTTAATGGTGGTTTTTTATGTTTAATAAACAATTATTTTTTTTAGTTTCGGATTTAAGTCAGGTGTTTCGTACACAAGCTAGAGGTTAAAAATTATTTTCTACAGGCTGAGTTAGTAATGCTTGCTTCTTTGTTAGCCAATTCTGTGAAGGTTAAACTTCATTCACCACGGAGGCATGAATTTGGTTTACCCCCATAGAGCTGCAGACATTGTCAGTAACTTCGCTCGCGAGTTAGGTTTGGAAACGTGTTTATCTTTCTCATTCAGTGCTCGGAAGTATGCAGCTTTACACTACTTCATCCTATTAACAGTGATGAATTGTAGTATTGGATTTCTTGTGAGGTATGGAATCCTCATCAACTAAATTCAGAATGAAATATTAAAGAATTCTACAATCCTGTGTAAGTAAATAATTATATCATTTCTCATACAAAAATGACATAGAATTGATACAAAGATTGGGCTTGAATTGTGTTACAGAAAACAAAGTAGATTCCATTTGAATTTATTAGAAAACATGTGAACGTCCGCTCATTCACGAGTGTGATGAAACACTTCGTCCACCAACCTATTTGTGTTAACAAGAGAGATAAGATAAGAGAAAGATGTGCCATGCTGGCGGTTATGGCAATTCTTTCACCCCTGGTGTTACCCGTGATTAGAATGCACGGAGTAGATAATAGTTTTGCTGCAAGGTACCTCTACGACTTGCAGTTTATTAATATGTAGATGAAATTAAAATTTGCATTATCGATTGGTGTGGTCGTTGGAATTATGTATTTGTAATTGTATGAGACAGAGACTGTACACCGTAGCACGTTGAATGATTTATCATACCAGCCCTATAGCACACAGTGCGATTTTCTGTTGTCAATCGATATTCTACAGACCACAAAACTTTAGGTGTCCAATATTTGACATATTAACATTGTCCGTCTTGTACAACCTCATTATAAGGATCGCTGTGGTAGTAGCTCTTAGTCCTTTCATTCCACTAAAACGTGCCTCTATTACGATTACAAATAGTTTATTATATTTACTGAATTAACTCTTAACTACCTCATAATGTATGCGTGGTATCGGTGGAAACTAAAAAACAATATTTCTTGTTTCGATGAGATGTGGGTGGTGGAATAACTTATCGGAAACTGCAATTCAGTGTTTAACGTGACTTTGGTATCCAACGTTGTGTTATGTGGAGAAGGCTTTGGCGGAGATGAAGAACAAGAAAGCCTGTGGAATCGGTGAGTTACCTGTAGAAATTCTGAAAAGTTTGAAAGATGAGGGAAGAAGAGAAATACTATATATGAGCAATGAGATATATGAAAAAGGAGAATGGCCAAAAGACTTTTTAACAACAGTGTTGATACCAATTGAAAAGAAAAAGAATGCAGTAAAATGTGAAGAGTTCAGAACCATTAGTCTCTTATGCCACGCTGCTAAGATATTACTAAGGGAGCTAAATAGACGATTATCTAGCAAACTGTCCATGTCATTTGGTGAAGAACAGTTTGGATTTCAAAAAGGAAGAAGTACAAGAGACGCTATTGGTTTGCTGAGAACAATAGGAGAAAGATACATTGAAAGGGAAAGAGATTGTTACATGGTTTTCATAGACCTGGAAAAGGCTTTTGACAGAGTACAATGGGTGAAGTTAATGACGATTTTAAAAGATAAAGGTATTGATTGGAATGAAAGAAGGCTAATAAGTAAATTATACATCGAGCAAGGAATGAGAGTGAGAGTGGGGAATGATATTTCAGAAGAGGGAAAGATTGGAAGAGGTGTAAGACAGGGATGTTGTTTGTCACCCATATTATTTAACATATATTTGGAGGAAATTATGAAAAGAAGTTTAAGAGGTAAAGGAGGTGTATGCATGCGTGGACGTAGGATTACCTGTATAAGATTTGCTGATGACATGGTTTTGCTGGCAGAAAGTGTCAAGGTACTCAGAAGAATGTTAGAGACTTTAGACAAAGGGTGTGAGGAATTCGGAATGAGAATCAACAGGACCAAAAGTAAATGTACGATGGTGGGAAAGAGTAGGAAAGAAATGATGATAACGCTGCACGGAGAAATAATTGAACAAGTGGAGTCCTTTAAATATCTCTGGAATATTTTGAGTGGTGATATGAGCTGCAAGAAGGAGGTAAAAACTAGAATAGCAATGACCAAGGAAGCTTTCAATAGAAAGAAAAATTTACTGTGCGGAAGGCTGGACAAAACCCTGAGGAAAAAATTAGCTAAATGTTTTGTATGGAGCGTAGGACTGTATGGAGCAGAAACATGGACGCTACGCAAAGAAGATCTAAAGAGGTTGGAAGCTTTTGAAATGTGGGTATGGAGGAGGATGGCGAAAATAAGTTGGGAGGACAAAGTAAGGAATGAGGAAGTGCTGAAACGAATAGGAGAGAAAAGTTCACTCATAAAAACAATAAGAAGCAGAAAAAAGAACTGGATTGGGTATGTGCTGAGGAACGAATGTTTGCTTAAGACTGCTCTGGAGGGGACTGTAAACGGAGAGAAGAGAAGAGATCGGCGAAGGATGAAAATGGTGGATGATGATATGATAAACGGGAGATATATAGAAACTACGAGTAAAAGAATGGCGGAACAGAGAGAGGCGTGGAGGGCTGTCACTATGCGTGGACCTACTGTATAGTAGGGAACCCTTGATGATGATGAACACTACTGACAGCATAACACTAACCTCATACGTATTTTATTAATGCCCAAAAGAGGAATCAGACATGTGGTGCTGGGAACATGAAGCCACATCGTAAGTGACTGTTATAATAGAACTGTGAAATGAGCAAAACGTGAGTGATTGGGTGGGGGAGAGAAGAGAGTGGTAGCAAATCTGTTAGAGCATATCAGTTTTAGTAGAAACGCCAAGCATTTTTTTTTTTTTTTTTAACATTTGCGAACGTCTTGTGCTATACATTAACTGTAGCAATTTATGTTCATTAAGTTTTTACTACTGAACTGTAAAAGATACTGTCAGCTGATAAGAGTGGCTTACGATGATATGCACAAGATAGAGTATAATAAATACTACACCAAGGAGCGAAGTCACTACCACCATACCTGATACGTCACATAACTGGCGGACACTGAAAATGTTTGGCAATCCTGTCATATTTATGTGAAACACAACTGTTAGACAGCAAGTATGTGTTGAGGAAACAAATTTTTTAGAAATATTGTATAAAGAAGATACTGTTATTTTTTCTTCAATATTTTCTAACATTAATAATCAGTGAACTGTTTAGTATTTGTTCCATCGTATCTCCAGCACACACAGTTATATTTGTAATAGTTTTGACCCACTTTTACGAAAGAGCCAAGCGATACGCGCAGACGTGTCTATTCAGACTCGGAACTTCATTCAGCTGGTTTGTGAGGTTTCTTTTTTCAGCGTAATGAGCCAACTAGCACCCATTTCTTTACCGTATAGCACAGGCTGGTGACAAAGCTTCAAGTATTCAGTCATCGACAACTACAAGAAAAATTGCAAATTTTGCTACAAAAAAGAAGAAAAATAAATAAATAAACAAAATACAACCAAAAATGAATGACGTGGTAGTTCACTCACTCAAGCAAATAAATGTCTAATTATTCTTTTTTCCTTGCTGTCACCCCTATTATCACCAACAAGATAAAAATTGCTAGCAAAAACTAGTAGAAACTGCAGACATTATTTCAACAAAATTATCCTAGAGAGTCCATGATCATCTAAATTCGTTTATAGTAATCATTGTTCTTTGTTTCTGAAATAAACTTTGAGGTCAGTTGTTGCTAATACTGGAACCATCTAATCAACTGTCTTTATAGGCACAATACAGTATGGTTTTTATACCAATACTAGCTTCTAATCTATTCAAAAATTACGAGTTGAACACTGTGTTCTGACAATTCATTTCACATGTAATAGTAGGTTTTCCCGGCGAATCTGATGCTTGAAGATCTCTCGGGCATGCGGCCGGATCAATTGATCGAGGATGAACGAATTTTCGACGGCGTAACGTGCCATCAGGTTCAGGTAGCGCCTGCTGGCCGGCGCGGCGTGAGGAGCACAGTCCAGGAAGCGAGCCCAACAGAGATCTTCAAGAATTCAGTTCATCGTAGCTGTTTAGCAAAATGCAATTGTTATTAAATAACGCTCAAAACCTTGAATTTGTAAAGGCGTATTGTTGTAAACGTTTCGGCTCCACCTCGTTCCATTATACCACCCTCTTCATAATTAACATGTAGATTTAAACAAAATACACTCCTTTCTTTGTGGTCGGTTTCAAATTTTAATTTAAAGGGAAAAGTACTTCACAACTAATAAAATATGAATAAGTAGCCTAAATTCGTAGGATCGTTTAGTATGCCATGTCTATGGACAAAAGATATGACTAAAATATCTATATGGATCGAATATAAATAAACAAGAATCAACTAATAATTTAAATTAAATTTATGATTTTGTTTGTGGTATAACACTTTTATCCATGGATAGAGAGCGATAATAAATAAGGCCTTTACAATAGCATCATAGGATTGTAGACATCATGACACTATAAAAGAACTGGTATTTTTGATAACACTGGTTGAATACGGTCATGAATAGTAACAGTTAATTTAAATGACGATCTGATTATGTTTCGTCGAGTACATGTTAGATTAGAGTAAACTAAATCTGTTATCCAATGCAATCATGAAAACTTGCCGTGTGAGATGTCTGCTACAATTTACTTTGATGGATATATCGGAGTTTGTTTAGTAATATGGTTCTTTGTAATAAAAGGCTATAAAAAAGATTCTTTCTGGTTGATTACTCCGTCGCAATATATGTGCTGGTGCTTTAAATTAGGATTTTAAGGAGAAACGAAAGTACCCTTCAAGTCGGAAAATTACAATACAGTATACAAGTATCATGTCAGCCCAATTCACGACGGCGATTTATTTCTCCACGAACTAACGAATGACCACTACTCAATATTTGTGTCTGAAAATCCAAGTCCTTAAAGTGAATCTAATCTAAATTCACACACAGATTCACTTAAATAACATTTAATTCCCACTTAACGATATCTCAAACACAGTAATTCTTTCTCCAAAAGTATTTAATTCGCAGAAAGGTTCTTTTAGCTACTCTGGTTACTGTAGTTTAACAAAGATAGTCCAGATTTCACCTGCACCAATAATGAATCTAGGCGCAACGCAGCTACCTATGATCATCTGCATTCCCACTCACAGACTGTTCCGCTAAGACTGGCCTTGCCCATTGGCGCTCACTCCCACCCATACAATAGTGGGGGAGCGACTGTTCCTACCACCGCCATGGGGGCCTTAGGCTATGTTGTTCTGCAAGTTACTTAAACCAAAATTAATCAAAATTTCAGAACAAAACGCTCATTAAAAGATGAACTCCCATTCTAATGTATAAATGAGTATCGCACTCCTATAGTAGCAAATGAGCAAATTATAGCAAATATCTCGTTAGGAACCAAAATCCTATTAGTCCTCTCCTCCAACCATTAAAAATTACTACCAAAAATAAACAATTATTTTAAACATCGTAGTTCTTTGAAACACACATAATTCTATACGTCTGCTCTGAGCACACAAATAAATTACTAGAAAATCCACTGTAGTCTTACAAGTAGCATTTCGAAACGTTTCCCAATCTTCTGCTTTTTAACAACTTCCTTCAAAATCAAGCAAACAGAACCTCAAGCACCTATCAATTTCTGCTCGAACAATACTTCTGCTGTATTTCTATCATGCTCCTACTTGTAAACCGCGAGTCGAAAAATACATTTATTTAGTGCACGTATCCAAGCATAAAATTGACAGTAAAAAAAAAAAAAAATAGGCTTCAAATTTTCGAATTTCTCTTATCGAATTAACACAAAAAATCTGAGAAATAACGATATACTGAATCTTTGTCCCTTTTTCGCAATATATAATTGAAAGAGACAATTCTTTCCTTGATTTCAGATTTTATACTTGCTTTACGGGTGTTCCTGTAGAGAATCCAGAGTTTTGCTTTATCCTCGCCTGCTACCTGATGTATTTTTCATTCACCTACGTTGGCCTACGACTAAGACAGCTCGACGCCTTAGGTCTAGATTGCGCTATCCCTGTCCGCCCAAGCAAAACATCTTCTAATGTCTCCCATCTTCTCTCTCATACCATTAGTATCAAGAAACAAATACAGTAGAAGTACGATTATCCGAGGTAAACGGGACCGGGACCACCTAGGATAACGAAAAATTCGGATAAACGGAGGTCAAGGAAAGAGGTTACAATGAATCAAAAAACGTATTGAAACTGAAATATACAATTTGTTTATAGTGTAAAATTAATTTGTGAAGAAATAATTTTTTTTTCACTTTAATACGCCAAAGTTTTTGAAGCCAACATTCTAAAATTAAGCCCTGTTTCATCACAATTAAAAAGATGTTCTGACGTTAGTCCCAATTTTAAAACAACATCAGCAAGTTTTCTCCTACATTCATAACCTTCACTGGAATCTGCAGAAAGATTTTCACCAGATATGTTTACTCGTCTGACACCATATTTATTTTTCCAACGATTTATCAATCCCTAACATATTTCAAAAATTTGCCTCGGTTAACCGGGCGGCTCGGATAATCGGAACTAGGATAACCGGACTTTTACTGTACAGTATATATCTTCATATTTTAAAAATAGCTTGTTGAACGTATTTTCATTTGATAGGAATAATTACAGGTTGCAATGTTTATTAAAACTCATGAGATTAACTGTCCACATTTTCTCCCATTTCTCTGTCAGAGTATTTTGGTTCCTAAAGAAATGATACAGATATAGTTATTCATGGACCACGGAAGAGTTAACACTTCTATTGGAATCAAATGGACCACGGAAATGGCCAAGAATTAATAAGTTTGATAAGTTTATTCATTCGAAATGATACTCAGATTCATATATCCACAGACTGCTGATAAATTCCAAGAAACAAACAGAGGAAACGGAAAACTCACACATAGTTGAAATGGTTAAAGTTATATCGGCGAAGTTTTAAGATTCCATTTCTGTCAGTGCAACTGCTCATAACAGAATTTATTTAATAAAAATAAAACCTATATTCAGAATCAATGCAAACTTTTTAAATGATTGTAAAAACAACTGCAAAGAAATTTCTTAAACGAAGTTGCCCGCTTGTGGGAGAATAGAATCAAGCAGGTGGTTTTAACGGTTTCTTTAATTCAGTGTGTAAGGATTTGGACGTAAATCCTCCTGGAAATTTAACTCGAAAACCCGTTAAAACCACCTGTTTGATTCTATTATCCCATAAGCGGAAAATCTCAAATGTTATAATACCTACCACCGACTTTCGTTTGACAGCTGGGGTTTTAAAAATTTCTGGAGGCATCATCTATATATATAAAGATGAATGTATGTATGTATGTTTGTTTGCTTGTTTGTTTGTTCTTCATACAAATCCACAGTTTTCATCCGATCTCGATGAAACTTTGCACACTTATCCTTTGAAACAACTAGAAAAATACTGTCTACATTTGGTTGAAAAATTATCTGTATAAATAATACATGTTGTCTTATAATATCGAAAAATTACTGAATGGCGATAGAAAGACGCTTTGGATATGGAGGTCTCTGTACTGTTTTTTCCGTGTAGCAGTCAATTAGCTCAGTGGTTAAAACGCTTGCTTACTAATGCTAAGTTCGCATCGAGCCGCCGTCGCGTGCGGTTGCTCGATACTTTCCTCAAGCGAGGTTCAGTGAGTGTATCAGTGAAAACTTAGCTTGTGGTTTACGATAGTGAAAATGGAATCGACGATACGGAAGAATACATTGAAATTTGCGTTCGACGCGAAGGAGACAAGACCACGTGCATATGACTTCCATGAATGGCTGTATGAAAAATTCGACTTGACAGACGCAGATGTATACGGAATCCAAATGGACTTCTTGACTTATGCAGTATACGTTAAAATGACAAATGACAACTTGTGCAATACTATTGTAGAGAAAACTGGAGGGAAAGCCGACTTCCAGAACCCAGATGGAACCGTAAGTACCGTATATATAAGCCACGCAGGGCTGGGGCTACGATCAGTAAGAGTTTTTAATGTACCATTTGAAATTAGTAATGCTAGTGTAACGGCAGCAATCCGAAACTATGGTGAAATAATAACGGCGACCGACGAAAAATGGAGCCCTAAGTTCAGATTCCAAGCAAACAACGGCATACGGTGTGTGAAAATTGATTTAAAAAAACATATACCTTCCTATATAATGATACAGGGTTTCAAAGCATTAATAATATATGAGGGACAACCGCGCACATGCTCTGTTTGCAATGAACCAGGACATCTAAGATCTGAATGTACAAAACGCCTACCATTACAACTTCCAAGGGTAAAATTGTCAACATCAGAAACTATAACTGCAAATGCTACAATCGCGGAAGCGAGTAAGGAAAGTAGCAACACAGCGTCTTATGCAGAAGCCACGGCACAAGTCAACAGTGTAAACATAGGCCACACTGTAACATCAGCATGTGAGCCACACACAGAAACGTTGGAAAACACGGAAAACATGGAGATCGATGTAGAGGACAACTCGGAACAGCACGGCGGTAAACAGGAAACACAAGCCGAAAATCTGGACAAGAAGAAGAAGAAAACGAAGAACAAGAACCGGAACAGAAATTACATGAAAAAGAAATAGAAGAAGAGAGTATCCCAGAACATGTCATACACATAGAAACATTTACAAATAAAACAACTCACCAGGCAGAAGAAGATTCCGAAACAAAACAACGGATTGAAATGCACAGCTCAACGATCAATAACAAAGCCGAGAAAGAAATAAGCGGAGAAGAGAATAACAAGACAATCTAGCAGAAGTGCAAATAAGGATGGTGCCAATACCGCAAGTCAATACATAACAAAAAAACGCCGAGCTCTCAGTGAACGACTCGAAAAACAACGGCAAACCAGTAAAAGAATAGCAGAGAAAGTAGAACGAACAACAAATAACGCCAAATCAAGACAAGAAGAAGAAGAAGAAGAAGAAACAACCAAAGTGAGAATTGAAGGACAAGACACACCAAAATACGTAAACGATCAGAAGATAAGAGAAGAAGATAAACCAAAACTCCTCAGTGAAGACAGCTGGTACGAGGAAGTAATGGAGGGATCTGATGAGACGTAAAATAACCAATGACAAGCAATCAAAGTTATAGTATTGCAACTATAAATATGAACAGAGTAATTACGCCATTCAAAATAAAATGCCTAGCGGATTATATTAAACAAAACAGTATTGACATCGCAATGTTACAAGAAGTGACTTTTACGGAACTAAACATCCCCTGGATACGACGGAATAATCAACTACTCCAAAGAAACCAACACGGGAACGGCCCTCGTGATTAGAGAGGGAATTGAGACGGTTAGTACAGAAACATTAACAAACGGCAGGGCCATTGCAACTACAATAAATAACACGCGAATAATCAATGTTTACGCCCCCTCTGGCAATAATAATCGAGCCCAAAGAGCATACTTCTACAAAACAGAGCTACCCTATCTCCTGCGAAATACCACAGGTGCAATAATAATGGGAGGTGACTTTAATTGTGTACTAAGCCAAAAAGATCAAACCCCAAATTTCAATGGGTGCAGGGAGCTGACTAACCTCATTCGAGGGATGGACTTTCACGACGCATGGGAATGCATTCACGGAAATGCCACAGCCTACACATATGTCTCAAACAACTCAGCAAGCCGACTCGACAGGATCTACGTAACGGAGACTCTCCGAACCAAAACAACCAGTGCAAACATTTTTTCCTCTAAGCTTTTCAGATCACAACAGTATGCAATGTACTGTCAACATGCAGAGGCAGCCAGTTAGCAGAGGCAAAGGATTCTGGAAATGTAACATCTCTATGCTGAAGACCCGGCGCTAGACGAAGAAATCAAAAGTGTCTGGGATGAATGTCTAAAAAACTGTAAAAAATATAAAAGCACACTATCTTGGTGGGTTGAACATGTGAAACCGAAACTAAAACGAACCTTAATCTCCTGGGGGACACAAAAGAACTATTGGATGAAGGGCACAATTGAGTATTATTACAGATGCATCAAGGAATTATACCAAGAGCCCACCATAACTGTCGATACTAATATAAAAATAAAAAAATACAAAGCCAAGATCCTATCATTACAAAATATGCAAGCAAACAAAACTTCTGACAACTTCAAAACGACTGACGTCGCAACCAAAGAAACGGCAGCCTTGTACCACCTTATAAGGAGCACAAAAAGGAGTAAAAAAACTTTAATAACCAATATAATTAAAGAAAATGGTGAAAACATCAGGACGGAAGAGATATAATTAACCCTAGGATACATATACAGGGCCTCCGAGGCCCTTGTATGTCTTCATTTTTTTTAAAATCTGTAATTTTTTGTTTGATTTCAAACTGCTTTCTAGTACTCTTTCACTAACACTGTGACATTCCTCCTACCAAGTCTGAACGAGATACCTTTTTAAGTTTTCTGTATAATTCTATACGTTTACCCATACACCGTGAATGCATAAGCAGGGCTTGAGAAGCCCTCACATATTTATAAATGTTCTTTAGCCTATATTTCTTCAATATTTGTTTGGGAGCAGTTATTAATTCAACAATAACTGTAGTATTTCCAGCAACTGGAGTGCCAACAGCAGCAGTAGCTGGAGTAGTAACTAAAAAATAATACACACTGCTTTCACATATTGGCGATGTCGGTGTATCATTGATCTTTTTTTCTTCACCCAGTATATGCCCTCTAAACCAGCCAAGTATGGCATAAAAATATTTTGGTTAGTGATGCTACATCTGCATATGCTTTAGACGGAATTGTTACACGGGAAGGAAGCCGCATGAACCTATTCAGAAAAATCTTGGATTGAATGTGGTGAAAGATCTTGCTAAAAGGATTGAAGGATATTAAAAAATATTACTGTTGAAAACTTCTTTACTAGTGTCCTGATGCAGAAGAGA
>CM061920.1:367230743-367426955 GCA_031002005.1 Vandiemenella viatica | reverse complement strand
TCATATTGCCGAACCAACTACCTGTTTCAGGAAAAAGAAGAAGATGCAATTATTGTCCATATAATAAACACAGGAAAAGTGCTATGACATGCATTAAATGTAAAACCAACATTTGTAAGGAACATAGTGGCGTTCTTTGTGCTTCTTGTTTGTCACATGTTGAAAACTAAGAAAAATGCAATTTTATGTGAACAATGAATAATAACTTTTTGTCAAAATATTGCCTATATACATAATATTGTGAATGAAGAGTATGTTTTAATTGAAGAAATTGGTTGTAATAAATGTTATAAAATGTAAACTGCAATTAATTAATAAAATGTTAATCAGGCCCACCAGATCCTGTTACTGTATCTTAGGAATCTTTAAATATGACAGTAAATTTGACAGAAATAAATTTAACTCCAAAAAATGATTGTATGAAAAGACAAAATTTAAAATTAGGCAGGGCCTTGGAGGCCCTGCATATGCATTCATGTGTGTTTTCGGCACCATGCATCCTAGGGTTAAAGAAATTACCACGCATTATAAAAATATTTTTAAGTCAACTCCAACTAGTACGGCGGCAATCGCCGATTTAATATCCAACTCAAGTAACACAGCAAGTGTGGAAGAATCGGCAACTCTAACAAGAATTTTTGACCAGGATGAAATACATACATCGATAAACAAAGCAGCAAGAGGGAAATCCCAGGACCGGATGGGTTACCCATAGAATTTTATATTCATTACTGGCCCATGCTAAGAAATAAGTTAACAGAGATTCTAAACGACTTATGGACAGAGGATAATCTTCCCACCGCCTTCACAGAGGGCATCATAGTGCTAGTACCCAAAGGCAACCAGATCAAAAAAATTAATGAAATACGACCAATAACTTTGTTAAATTCAGACTTTAAAATACTAACGAGAATCCTCAAAACTAGACTGGAACCCCTCATGGAGAAAATCTTAGGACCTCATCAAACCAGTGCTATTCCCGGACGTAGCATCTTAAATACTGTGTGCGAATACCGTGATATTATCAGCATAAACGCAGAAAAACAAACGCCATCAGCTCTACTATTCCTCGATTTTGAAAAAGCTTTTGACCGAATTGAACATAATTACCTCTTAAAATCATGGAACATAAAGGATTTGGCTCTCCATTCGTGGAAGTAATAAAGAAAATAATTACAAACACACATTCAAAACTTCTTATAAACGGGACACCTGTCAGCGCCCGTCAAGATAGAAAGATCGATAAGACAAGGATGCCCGCTATCAATGATCCTGTACGCACTAGCAACGGAACCCCTGCTTGAGAAATGTCACCAAAATTTAACAGGCATTAATCTAAACGGATACAAATTTACATGCAGAGGATACGCAGACGACATTTGTATAGCCGAAACTTCAGCGGAGGACATCCAAAAAACGTGGGAAATAATCACAACGTTCACGGAAGCAACAGGCGCAAAACTTAACCCAAAGAAAACTGCACTGCTCCAAATAAGTAGAGCAGAGATCCCACCTCCAACAGACATCTGGTACGAGCAAGTAGAAGAACATAAGACATTAGGCATTGTTTTTCAAAAGAACATTATGAAAACAATAACTAAAAACTGGCTCATAACACTACCAAAAATTAGGGCTGTTATAAACATGCACTGTGATAGAGATCTGGATGCAATACAGAAGGCTAAAATCGTACAAGTATCTTTACTGAGTAAAATGGTCTACATCGCCCAAGTACTGCCGATACCCGACACAATTGCAGATCGGATACAGAATCTGCTCGGGTGGTTCGCAAGCAGGGGTAAGATCTTCAAAACAGCGTTCAAAACAATGACTCTACCCCTAGGTAATGGAGGCATAGGAATGATAAGCGTACGCGAAAGATGCTGCGCATTATTCCTCAAAAGAACCATAACGACAGCGGAAAATGACCCAAACGGCCCAACAAATAACTTGATTAAAGAAACAAAACCAGTCACTGAGGAAATACCTTTCAACATGGCCGCGATAAAGTTCACCTTACCACATATGAGAAAATTTCACCTAGAAACAACTTATGCAAAAACCAAAGGATGCACCCTGTACAACAAGACAACAAAAGAAATCTACAAAATAATCAACACATCTAACCACAGAAATAAAATCGAAATTAAAAATCCACAATACAACTGGAGGCAACATCTGGAAAAATATAGCGAATAAAACTCTAAACACTAAAACACAATCCTTGTGGTATGACGTCGTAAATGAAAAAATCTCAACCAACAGAAGACTTTACGAAATACATCTAGCCCCGAATGACAGGTGCAGAAATTGCGGAAATACTGACACCCTGATACACAGGATAACGTGTAACCAAAACCAGAAAATATGGAATTGGGCAAGAAGAAGAATAGCCTTCCTTGACAGAACATCACCGTTAACCGTGAGCATCCACAGTTCGCGGCGAGCCGTCGAGCAGTACGGATCGTTTCCGTGTTTATCCGTGTACAGTTCAAGTGGTGTCGATAAGTTAATAAGTTACATAATAAACTGTCTACGAGTGGTGGAAGTCTACTGTTTGAGTTTAGTGCGTATTATATCGGGAGTGAATACACACTAATCGCTAGTGAACCAGATCCTGCCATAAAATGGCTGATCCCCTGGACACGGGGCAGCTAACCTATACGACGCTGCAGCCGGGATGTTACCTGCAACCTCCTGCAGCAACTGCACTGATGAGTCACAGTCAACAAGAAATTCAACTGCAGCCATCACAACAGCATCCAGGTAACTGTGACTTGCTACCGCACCAACCAATGTATGCAGACCTTCGGAATAACGTAGAGTCAAACGAGCAGCTTGCCAAACGGTTTCGTGCAGCGGGAAATTCCAATATATTACTAAATGTGGAGACGAGTGCAGAAACTATAAATGTACCAATGAATATTCAGCAAGACCCAGTATATTTGCCGGTAGATCAGCGCCCTCCGGCTCCAATAGTAGTAGAATCAAATGAGCGTTTATCTAAAAGTGATAATTTCCATATGACAACAGATGAGGAAATGGTTTCTGAAGCCGCAAGTAATTCTGAGGAACGCGCGGAAATACAAGACACTCAACTTAACCAGTGTGATGGCCCACCACACGCTAGCGCAAACATAAACACCAACCGCGAGCGTAGCAGGAACAATCGTTATAGCCGCTCAGATGCCGGACCATTCTATGTTTTTGTGGAAAGCATGGACAGAAGCATCGGCAGACTACATCCTATGTCAATGGGCAAAATTCTGTATGCAACCAACCCCGCATATAAGCACGATATTATAAACATCATATCCGCCGGCAGAAATAGGCTTAAGATTGAAACTAAGACCGCAGCGTCAGCAAACATGGTAGTGCAGTCAGCAGTGTTTAAGGAGAAGAACCTAGAAGCATATATTCCGAGCTTTTTAATCCACAGGCAAGGTATCATTAGGGATGTAGATGTCACCCTAACAGAGGAAGAAATCCAACAGTCCATTGAAAGCCTTTATCCTGTTATTTCTGTGAAACGGTTTACAAAGAGAACCACTAATCAGAACAGTGAAGGACGGATCCCGATACCTGTATGTATGGTCACTTTCAGATCTCAGTCCTTACCAGCCTATGTAGCAATCTTTGGAACACGGTGCCCAGTAGAGCCGCACGTACCACAAACACTCGTTTGTGCTAACTGCCAACGATTCGGACACCGTATGACACAGTGTCGCAGCGCCACGCGTTGCAGTAAGTGCGGAGGTCCTCATAGGATGGAAACATGCACCAGCACAGCGAACCCTCGATGTTTACATTGCCAGGGCCCACATCTTTCTAATGACAGACTATGTCCTGTGTATGTACAGCAGCAAAGAGCTCGCGAGGTGATGGTCCATAATAAAACTCCACCAGCGACGATTATGAACCCTGGTTACAGACAGACGTATACACAAGCCGTCAGCGCTGCGCCATGTTACAGTGATGACAAGCAATTTCCTCCGCTTCCATCCATTACATCATCTCTCTCTAGTGCAGCCCCGACCAATGCATCCCAAAACAACCCTATCCAGCAAGAACAAGAGCTAGGTCAACAAACTGAAGCAGTCGTCACGGTTCAACCGTTCTACACTTCTACCACTGGCGGCCGTAGCAGACCAAGGCCTGCTCCTCCTAAAAAGCAAACGCCCAATTATCCTCCTCTTCATCAGAGGATGTATATCCCACACCATTTACCAATCACTCCTATTACGCAGAACCCTTATTCTCCTAATCCCCTGGACAAAGAGATGTCCCCTTCAACAACAAACGCAGTGCTTATAGAGCAAATATTACAAATGATTGCACAGATGATATACGAGTTTCAAGCATCCCCATCAGGTACCCTTCAGCTTGACCCGCTCCGTAACCTGCTCACTAGTTTAGTAGGGTACAAGTAGAGTTCCAAACACAACAACCAAACTTCATTACAATGGCTCTCCAAATTCTCCAATGGAACGCAAGATCGGCCATCTCCAATAAAGAAAGTTTGGAACAAGAGCTACGCCAAAAAGAGATTAAAATAGCTGCAATTTCGGAGACCTGGTTCAAACAAGCAACAAATGTAAGATTTAGGAACTATACAACCATCCGAGATGATCGACCGGATGGAAAAGGCGGAGCGGCTCTCCTAATACACCATTCAATCGCCTATAAGGTCTTAGGAGTCACAATGAGTGGAGACCCTGACATTCAGGCTGTTGCAGCAAGAATACAAGCACCTACACTCGAGTTTACGTGCCTCTCGATCTATTGCAAACCTAATAAGGTTATAAGTCACGAGATGTGGAATTCTCTGTTAGCCCCACTAAACACTCCACTACTAATCTGCGGTGATCTTAACGCGCACAGTACCGCATGGGGATGCTCCTTCACTGACAAGCAGGGTCAGCACCTACTAGAGATCTGCGATACATATGGCCTAACAATCTTGAACGATGGTTTTCGCCAACACTTGTACCTTCACCGTATCAGCGCCCATCAGCGGTGGATATCACGCTAGGTTCCACTGCCTTAGCTACAGTAGCTCAATGGAGAACACTACAAGATCCGCTGGGTTCAAACCACTTCCCAGTACTCATAAATATAAACCAACCTCCATCGAACGGCCCATACCCCATTCCATCAAGTAAGTGGAATATAAAAGCTGCCAATTGGACAGCATTTGAGGAAATAATGTACGAGGAGGCATGCGGATTCCAACATGGCAGATCAGCCCTAGAGGATTACAACCTCCTTATAGAGGCGATAGAACGCGCAGCTTATTCATCTATCCCTCTTAGAAAGAATGCTGATCGGAAGAAAGTTACTCCACCGATATGGTGGAATGTAGAATGCTCGAGACACATCGCCCTGCGACGGGCAGCACTCAGAGAATATCGTAAACATCCAAATCAAGACACGTATTTCAAGTACCTGCAAGAATCAGCACGCACCAAACGGTTCCTCAAGACTGTAAAGAGACAGAGCTGGATGGAATTTTGTTCCTCTCTGAATAGAGAGACAGAGACGAAAGTCGTATGGCAGCGCATTAAAACTCTACGCAACAGAAACTACTGTCCACGTGAAGCTCCTGTCGATACCAAGTGGCTAGAGGACTTTGCTGACAGAATTGCGCCCTCTATGCCTAGACCTGCCCCATACAATTTTACGGAAGAAGATAATAACCATTTCCTATGCTCTCCATTCACGCTCAATGAACTACGAACAGCTCTTAAGAATTCTAGCAACACATCACCAGGCATAGACGACATTCGTTACCCCATGTTACAACATTTACCAGAAAAAGCTCTAACCCTCTTACTAAATACCATTAATGAACTATGGTCAAAGAAGCAAATACCAGAAACCTGGACGACCCAAATAATAGTTCCTGTACTGAAGCCTGGAAAAGAACCAGGAGCCTCTATATCCTACCGCCCAATAGCATTATCCTCTTGCATCGGTAAAACTGTTGAGCGAATGATAAAACATCGATTGGAATGGTGGTTAGAAGCACAATCTCTGCTACCTACTACACAGTATGGATGTCGCAAAGGGCGAAGTACTTACGACAATCATACCATGTTAGTTACGGCGATACACGAAACATTTATGAAAAACCAGTATCTCACCGCGCTGTTTATGGATATATCTTCGGCGTATGACAACGTACAAGTGCCAATATTGATAGATAAGCTCATTGCATTGGGCCTACCCCAAAACTTTGTAGCCGGAATTTACCAACTCTTACAATCAAGGCAGATATACATCCGGTACAAACATGTACTCCTAGGCCCAAGATGCACCCATCAAGGTCTTCCACAAGGAGCAGTGTTGAGCCCCCTTCTCTATGCAATATATGTTCGGGACTTGGAGAACATCCTGCCCCCCGAAGTGAATATCATACAGTATGTTGATGATGTTTGCATCTACACCACGGCAACTTCAATATTGACAACTAAGCACTTACTAAAACAAGCAATATTGCAAGTAAATCAATGGCTTTCTCAACATGGACTGGAATTCTCGGCAAGCAAATCTACAGCTATTATATTTACAAGACGAAGAATTCAACCACCGATATATAATCTTATTTTGGGAACACACAATGTATTGGTCAAGACTCACGTCAAATTCCTTGGACTGGTCTATGATTCCCGCCTAACATGGGCGGCACATATACAAGAACTTATACCAAAATTGGAACAGGGCCACAATATCTTACGAACTCTAACTCGGGTATGGTGGGGAGCTCACCCATCCATATTACTACTTCTGTACCGAACCATAATTCGAGCAAAAATAGAATACGGTAGCATATTCTACCTTAGTGGTAACAAGCGGAATATAGAAAAATTGGAGCGCATCCAGCACCTGTGCATCCGCACCAGCTTAGGTGCAATGAAATCAACACCTACAAATGCTCTCCACCTGGAAGCCGCGGAAATGCCCCTGGAAATCCGCACACAACTCCTTGCTAACAAATTTTTACTGGCACGCATGTACGACAAAAATTCAACTATCCTCCGGCAAGTCACTAATCTCCATCGACTGATAGAAGAACGAGGACAACGCCTATACAATCAAAGATATCCGCTACTGCAAGGCCTAGTGTACCTGAAAAGTCTACTCCCTGAACACCAACAGCAAGAAGCAGTCACTATATATGAAATTCCTTACCAGCATTGCGTGACACCACTGGCAGTAAGTCGTATACCGGCAAACTCTAGAACAGGCCAACCAATTAACCAGGTCCTCCAGGAATATCTATCTGAGAAATGGCCAACCTCAGTTCAAATTTATACGGATGGATCAAAGATACCCACGGAGGGTGTGGGATGTGCTTTTTATTGCCCTGAAACACAGCATGACCAAAGATATCGATTGCCAAACCATCTACCAATATACTCGGCCGAGGCAATTGCTATCGTCCAGGCCCTCATCTATGCAAGGAGATTTCCCAGGCGCAGTATTTTAATTCTCTCTGATTCACTCAGCGTGTTACAGTCACTAACTACTCCAGCCATCCTTCAGCATGCTAACTCATACCATACCAGCATAGTTCAGCAAACCGCCGAGCTTACTCAATATGGCTCCACGGTTAACTACATCTCGATCCCGGCCCATACAGGGATAAGATATAATGAGCATGTTGACAAGCTAGCCAAGGAGGCATGCAGTATGGGACAAAACTACAAGCCACCTTACAACCACAAAGATTACAAAGCAGCGGTGGTCAGTAACGCCTATCAGCAATGGTCCACTCTATGGGAAGAAACTAAAAGGTACAAAGGACGGAAGTACGCGATGATTCAAACCCATCCACCACGACGACCTTGGTTCACGGACTGGAAAACTCAACGAAGGTACATCGCAACCATCACACGAATGAGACTCAACCACGGGGCCTTCCGCGAACACCTTTACCGTATACAAGCAGCAGACTCGCCGTATTGCCAATGTGATGGGCAAACCCCTCAAGACTTGAACCACATATTCTTCCAGTGCTCCATGTATCAACGGCAGCAGCGTACATTCATCAATGCTCTGGTGCGGGTACAGCACCCGCTGCCAACAAGCATCGCAGACCTACTTGCAACCAGCAACAGAAGAGTCTACACTATCATTAGAGATTTTGTTAAAAATTCAGATGTATATATATAAATACAAAGTAACGTTTAAACATATTATCATAGACAAAACAACATAGTCACATAAATATAATGAGACATTGACAATATGTAACCACATATCCTTATAAATGTATATATATAACTTACTAAATTATAACAATGCATTTATGCATTTACATGAATGTAATAACGCACATCAGAAATGTATCAACATTTGTTCATAAAAGTAAGAAAGATTATTATTAATAATGTAACAATGTATAAGAAGCTGGCTGTATGGTAATTGAAACCCAAGGCCAATAAACAAAAAAAAAAAAAAAAAAAAAAACCGTGAGCATCCAGGAAATACTGAAACCTGAGAAAAAGAGATATCCTGAAACGAAACACAACACGGTACAATGGATACTAGGCAATACCCTAACTTATATGCTACAAACGGAAAAGAGTACTTACGACGAATATATAGCATATATGAATACTGTATATTACGAAATTATCCAAACTCAAAATTATAAAAAAGACTTCGCACGGATGCTCGATATAATAATGACAGAATCATTCCAATGATCACAATTTAACCAAATAAAACCTGTTTATAAACCCCGCCTAGACCCAAAGAGAGACTTCTTGAATCAAAGGCACGAGGAGAACCTAACTGTACCAAATATTCAAATCATAAAAAACTTCAAAAAACAAAACATCCAACTGATGGAAAATACCACTAATAAATACAAATCAGGAAAAGAGAACATTGAAACCCAAATTTTACTATAAAAAGGTTTAGAGCCAGGCAAAGAGCCAACCACTGGCGAGCGAAAGGCAGGGCTAAAGGGGAGGAAGGAGGCCCAAAAAAAAAAAAAAAAAAAAAAAAAAAAAAAAATGCTTGGGTTGTGATCTCCGGTTCAAATCTCCGTGGATGCTAAGATTTTTTTTTTTTTATTGTAGGAGTCATGCCTGGTCCGTCGATTATTCGGATTGAATGTTAAACTGTAGATATCACAAAGTTAGGGGTGAAATGCCAGGCAAATCGTAGGTAGTCTTACAATGCTGTAGGTGTACACTTGCTTACGTTATATTGATCCCTCAGAGGTGATTCGTTGTCATTGTGTGTGATCTGCAGTAATAATACAATAAATTTGGAAGTAAGTCTCTGTCTTTTGTTACGTTTTGACAACTAAATGCCTATACCGATATTGACGGAGTTTGAGAAAAAAATCTGTAGGGAGGGCACAGGACATTTTTTTCGCTATGATTAACAATTGTAGTCACGAAATTTTGGGAACTTATCGAATGGGGACAGAGAGACGAATGTGTGTGTTAGTCTGTAATGTTACGTCGCTTGCTCAAGCTATATTTAATTAATTTCGTTTAGAAAAAAAAACGTATCATTTAGTATAGATGTCGATTTTCTCTGTCGTTTTACTTTGTGTCTGCTTAAATGTTTCTGGCACCAGTTTATTTTGCCTTCATTTTTGACATGCCTTGCGGGAGTATACTGGCCTAAGTTGTAGCTCTAGCAGAGGACGAGCAGCTAAAGTTATTAGAAACTAAGAATCGGATGCTCATGCTGAAGGAAGAAGAAAAGTCCAAACTGAAATAAAACTGCCTTAAGTTAACACCCCCCCCCCCCCTCACATTCGTTTGTTTTTCTGTTTTTAAATATGTTTGAAATTGATTCTCTTCAAGAGGCAGGTTCGATGGTAGAATGATATGGTGATGTCTTTCCGGTAATAATATGCCGACTCAGAGTTGTAAGGGACCAATTCTTCACTACCAAAAACTTTCTACATTCAATTCTGGCAAAAGAAATTCTTAATACACGCGTACGAAGTCGCGGGTATCAGCTAGTTACCTATATTTATAATAAATTTTGGTGGAGAAGTTTCGGTTTATTTAACACTTTCGTCTAACACTGTAACATTTTGATGGAAACATCATTCCTCTGCTACGAAGTACCCGTCGCTATACAACAGTCCCTGAACGAGCGAAGTTTAATGTTCACGAGTAAGGCAAATGAGGTCACAGCTTTTTAACTGCTCTTCACAGCTACTTGCTGGCACTCGACACATGCCTGCAACTACTTTGGTTATGCTCAGATAATAATTAATTCTGCTTTAGGCATCAAAATGTATTTTACATATCACCAAATTAATTGCCAGTACGTGATAAACGTACAAAATATATTTGCTCAATTTTTTCGCTATTAATTATGGTATTTGTGGCACTTGTAGGAGAATTGTGATTAACTGCATTTGTAATTGATACCAGAAGTAACCCTAGTTCCAAACTGTAAGGATGCTAGTTCTGATGAATAAGAAACTTCTGGTAAAAGTGATAAAGCAAATTTTAACATATTTTTTATTATTATTTGCTCCTATTTCTTGAAGAAATCCTACATCGTTTCCTTTCTTGAGTAAACATGTTTAACTCAACTTTACAGCTTACTTACTCTATTATTTTGTTCATACATACATTTTTTTTCCTCCATTGTTCATTCCTTATCTATTATCTCAACCAACAAATTATCCAATCCCACATGTCTCTACATTCTGTGCGAGTCTTTTACAAACTTCATTACCCTCCAATCATTTCCAAAACACTTTCATTTAGTACTACATTATCCCTCCATTTAATTTTCAACGTCCGTCTACAGCAACGCATTTCAAATCCTTCAGTTTTCCCTCTTTCTGGTATTCTTAATGTCAATACTTTACTATATTAAATAAAAATACTTCCTACAAATAATTATTAAAAATTTCTGTCTTAGTCATACATAAATATTTGATAAATAAGTGATTCCTTTTTAATTTTTTGCTTGCAGGTATTCGTTGGTAATACTATTTTTTTCGACATCATTCTTGCTGTTGTCCTCAGTTGTAGTTTTATTTCATTCTTAACAGGATTCTCTTACATTTCGTATTACATATGATCCTGTTTTTACATTTAATCTATTGTTGTTCTATTATACATTTAATGAGTTTCGTCTTGTTTATGTTCAAAGTCCAGAATCATTTACCTGCTGAACACTTGTCTTGAATGATAGTTTGCTTAAAATTAACCAAAAACTTAAAAAAAAAGAAATAGATTGCATTAGTATATTCTGAAAATGTGTCAGTTTCCATATATCCGAAAATCTTTACAAATCGTGAAACGGTTTCAGACGACTGAACTACTTAAACTGTAGAATTCCTCGGTTGTAGTACTATAAAAGAAAGAAAGGTAACATCTAACTATTAACATTCTGTATCCGCAAGGTTTCTTTACATCATACATCAGTCCTCTAAACTTCGATGTTAACATCCACTGGTGACCGCGGGTTTCATTGACTCATTATCCCTCGTATATTAAGATATTAAGATGTTTGACAATCCAACTTCCACGTGTTAATTAAGTGTTATTTTAAGTAGACACCACAACAAATTGAGTGAAGCGACAGGTAACGCGTAATCTACACAAGTAAACATCAAACGCTATTCTGGCTGAAATTTGTCTGCAACAGCCGACGAGTAAAGGTGGAAATTGGGAGCGCGGGTGCAAAGAAGGGAGTTTATACAGGCTCCGACGAAGTGAACTTCTGATTAAGTGTTTACTTATGTCAATATTGCCATAGGCGAGCAGTCTCAATTGGGATGCTGAACTGACAGCAGAAACTGTGTTTCGCTCACTTAGCGTCTCATTCGCTCTGCGAAGTGTTACACTTGTTTATCACTTCGTTCAAAAAAATCTTTTTCTTTTCCTTTGGGTACGTTTTCTTTAGTTTCCCTTTCCTTAACCAGTGTAAGAAGAGTATTTACGTGTTACTTATTTTACGTGGATGATTTTAATGCGTGGGTGTTCAATGTAATGTGTTCTAAGTGAATGGAAGGTTGATTAAGGCACAGGATGAAACTTAGTACTCATTCAGGCCTACTGTTCCGAAAGAAACCAGGGCTTAAGGTCCACATCCAACTGTACAATAACCACCCACAGTGACGTAAGGTCTCACTCCGCTGTGGAGAGGAATGGGATTTGATCCAGAACTTTGGTGTACAATTTGGTGTTTAGGA
Source organism: Vandiemenella viatica (assembly GCA_031002005.1). Classification (NCBI taxonomy): domain Eukaryota; kingdom Metazoa; phylum Arthropoda; class Insecta; order Orthoptera; family Morabidae; genus Vandiemenella; species Vandiemenella viatica. The sequence continues at coordinate 367,414,765 of CM061920.1, read as the reverse complement.
ATGGTGTACTACCAATTCCACTATTCTGTCGGCTAAGTCACGATGGTGAAAATGTCTTCCACCATCAGGACCCAAACCAGCTAACACTGTTTCAGACGCTGAGCACTATCAAGGTATCGCACCGAGCGTGGGGGTGAGGGGTTAACGCTCTGGCATCACATTCGGGAGGACGGCGGTTCGAATTTCTGTCCGGGCATCCAGATTTGGGTTCTCCATGGTTTCCCCCAATAGCTCCAGGCGAATGCCGGTATGCTTCCTTCAAAAGGCCATGGCCGAATTCCTTCCCGTTCCTTGTCCCTTAGTCCCATCCCGCCTCTAGTGACCTAGACGTCGACGAGGCGTAAAGCCAATAGTTAAAAAAAAAAACGGTATCGCAACCAACGGAGCCAACGAGGTGGGCTGCTAACACAGTGCACAACTGATGACCGTTCAGAATCATTTTGTTTCGTGACCTCAATGATTTTGCTAGGCATCAGCCAACATAAAATTACTATAATATCATCCCGTTTTGTGTTTGTGGTCGTAAGACATTATAATGGTATCTAGCGATCAACACAGGTTATCTCTTCATTAAAAATTTCATCATTGGAACAGAAACTGTAAATAGGCATAATGCACAACTCTTAAACATTAAACTGTAAACCGGATACCTATGCTAATCTCAAAATTTAACCACTGTGTGCATCAAGTGACACCAGCTTATGGGTGTTTACGAAATCCCCTGCAGTTGTGGCAGTGTTTATATCGGCGAGACAGGTCGCACTGTGGCGGAGAGACTTAAAGAACATATCCGCCACTACAAATATAACAACAGTGACAAATCCGTCGTAGTCCGCCATGCTATTAATACCGGGCATGAAGTAAAATTTCAAGAAACGAGGCTACTGTGGAGAGAAGACCAGTGGTGGCCCCGACGGTTGAAAGAGGCAGCAGAAATTTAAAAAAAACACCAACAACATCAACGCAGATAGCGGCCTCTTACTCTGCTATGCTTGGCGCTCGTTGCTATGTCAACATAAACAGTATCTCTGACGAAGGCTGGAGAATACCAGTCGAAAGCTTAGGTAATAAAATAACCAACGCGGCAAAACCCGAAAGTCAATTAATCACAACTGGTTATATCTTTCACAAAAATTTGGCTCATTTCTTCCTCCTCGACGAAAAATTCCTACAGTAATCCCCTCTTTTCCTTTTCCCACCATTGCTTTCCAATCACCCATGATTATTAGATTTTTCTCCCCCTTCACATATTGAATTAGTTCTTCAATTTCAGTGTATATTTTTTCTATTTCTTCGTCATCTTATTGTGACGTTGGCACATACGTTTGTACTAATTTGGTTGGGACGAGCTTAGTTTTTAACCTCATCAAATTAAACCTGTCACTAAACTGTTCATAATAACTCACCCGTTTCCCTACTTTCTTGTTCATTACAAATCCTACACCAGTGACTCCATTGACAGCTTGTGTGCTAATTATCCTGTGTTCCCGAGACCAGAAATCCTGTGCGTCCTTCCATTTAATCTCACTAATCCCAACAACATCTAACTTAAGTTGTTCCATCTCCCTTTTTAAGTTTTCTAACCTTCCTGCCCTATTCAGACTTCTAACATTCCACGCTCCGACTCGTAGAATGCTTCTATCCATTCTGATGACTCCTCCCTGAGTTATCCCCATCCAGAGATACGATTTTACCTCCATAATATTTTATACAGGAAGAAGACATCATGAAATATCTAATTTGAGAGGATTACATGTCCTCGGCATACCCTTTGGGTCTTTAATGCGGTGGTATCCCATTGCCTTGTGCATCCCCATGCCGTTGATCATTTCTGATTCATCCGCCTTTAGGGGCCGTTTCCAACACCAATGACAAGAGGGTGCCCTGAACCACTCCCCGCTCTTCCGCCCTCCTTTCGGAGGCCGTTGGCAAGCAGTGGATGACTCCTTATACCGGGAATCTTACAGTCGCCAGAGCCTCTTCCGTGCAAACAGGCTGCACCACTTGAAGAAGAAGTTGGAATTTGGTTGGTAAAGGCTATTATATAGTCTCCCCCAAACCCTTACTCCTAGCGTGAACAACAATTTTTGAACCCATTGTTGCTCTGCGTTAGTTATTGTTGCTGTAGGGAATGGAAAAATAAAACATGAGCACATGAACAGTTTTTTTCCTATTGTGCTGGATTTGTCACTGAAAAACGCTAACTATAGGAAGTACTGTAATTGGTGGCGTCATTATATTTAGTAAAATCCTCTAATGTAATTCCCATTTTCAGATTTTTTTTTGTATAATTTCAGAGGAAAAATAAGTTTGTGCGCAGCGTACTTTTATCTGTATCCCAGTTTTATCCTATCGTACAACTTAGTTTTTAAACTCACGTATAAGTGTTAATGTGGTGCCAAAAGTGACATCAAAAATAATATAAATGCGTGGTAATAAGTATTATGTTTCGCTAAAGTGTAGAACGATTATTTCATTCTCCCTATTGGAGATCGTTATCGAAGAAAAGAAGCTCTGCACTTGAATCCTCTCTATTGTCATGATGATCAGACATGCTACATGCTACTTTCAAGGTGATGGATACGAATTCAGTGCTCTATATCCGCCATATCACTTCATAGGTAACATTTCTCGGCATATATCTACTTGATTTCATCGTATCTCTTCAAGAAGCACACAACACATAGCTCCGCAAGACCTTCGAATATCGTTAATATGCAGGTCGCTGATCTACATAGTTTAGCTGTAAACGAAATTTTGTGCAGTGGAAGTTGTGCATTTTTTTCACCCTGCACAAATTCAATCAATAACTGTCGGACGGAACAAATAGAAAGAGATATCTCGCTAGTCTCAAGTGAATGGTAAGGCGTTCAGACGTATGTAAAACGACTGCTTTGGAAAGTGTAGGAATAGCACAAAAATAAAACTTACTACCTGTACGAAGCTCCGAACTTGGGTCTTCCACCAACCCACCACATATACTTGCTATACTGAAGCGTTTGGTGAATAATGGATATTCCACGATTAATTAATCTCAAATAACGAACCTCTAACTTATTAATATTTCAATATATTTGTTCAATTCTTAATACAACAACAAATATATCACAAAGAGATTTTCCTATCTTTTTGAATGGATGGTATTTACAAGTTTATAAAGAATCTTTTCTCCTGAATTTTCTTTTAACACGCTTTCTATTAGCTTGATCTGTATGTATGTATGTATGTATGAATGTAACGAAATATTTCAACTTAATTTTCACCCACTACAAAATGTCAGAGTTGATTGAAATTTTACACACGTATTAAGGTCTGGTGATAATATAATAATTTAGTATCTATTTCTTGAAATTCCTATTGTGAACCAAAAAGTTAAAAATAAAATTATAGTTTAAAAACTAAAACATACGCTTTTGTAGCAATGTGAACTAAGAGGTTAAAAATAATGTTTAAATATAAAAATAACTTGTTCAACAGTGCCAGGATGTCAGTTTTTTGAATAAGCTTAAAATTAGAATAGAGTCACTGATTAAAAAGTTAGTTTAAATGACTCTACATTTAGGAACAGATAGCAATAAAAGATGTAAGATATTAATATCTAGCACCCCACACATTTTTACATTAAAGTTAACTTTTTAATCCGTGATTTTACTCTTACTTTAATCTAATTAAAAATAATTATGCTGAACTGTACGACATCCTAGCGCTGCTAAACAAACTTTTTATATTTAAAGATTGTTTTTGACCTTTTAGTTCACATTGCTACAAAAGCGTGTATTTTAGTTTTTTGAATTATTATTTTATTTTTTGTTTTGGCGACTATGGACCACATGGTCCATAACTCTGGCGACCTTCTTCTTACTCCAGTATTCTTTAATCCTTGCATTGGTTGTCTTTTCTTTCCTGGGTCCATTTCATCCCATATCCGGGGCGTAGTGTTTTGACTGTTAAATACTGGAGAGAATTGGATGATTTAACCAATATTCTTTGTTGTAAATCTCATTGAGATCAATTTCCACTTGTTCGGAGTCTTTTCTGACTAGCCTCGTCCAATTTGCGCTAGTCGCTTTTCCTCTGGTGATTTTGGAGGTAGGTCTCTGACTGTTCATATGAACTATGTTACCACAAAATATTAATCTCCCCTTTCTCATATCTGTTTTAATGTTCCTCAGTTGTTGGTATGGGTCCTTATTGGACCTGAGTCTCTATTTACCCTCTCCTTTGAGCGATCCATGATTATTCTCTTCCGTTATTTTAGTTCATGATGTTTAAGATGCGCCTTTCTACTCACGTTCAGGTACTGTGAATTACACAGTAGGCCTACTGTTGGTCGAACTACAGTATTGCAGTACCCAAGTTTGATGTTAAGAGAGGGGGATTCAGGTGCAATGTGTCCAGTCTGAGACACCTGCCATTCATGGTTAAGTCCTAGATAGAGTTTGAAGTTATCAATCTCCAAGAGATTTGAAATTCCAATGCCTTTACAATAAGCACCTTTAGTTTAAAGCTAAAAGTATTTCATTGGCTCCTCTCAAATTCTGGGATTGTCATAAACAATTCCTTGTGAGATTTTTTTTCCTTTCTATGTAGCGATGTTGAACACGACAAGCTCACCCACTATATAGTCTGGTCGACTACGGAGAAGAGTGTTCTGCAGATTCCGGTATATAGCGACCTCATTCTCCGTCTCAGCCGATGTTACGCTGAAGAGCCAAAGAAACTGGTACACCTGTCTAATATCGTGTAGGGCTCCCTCGAGCACGCAGAAGTGCCACAACACGACGTGGCATAGACTCGACTAATGTCTGAAGTAGTGCTGGAGTGAATTGACACCATTCATCCTGCGGCGCTGTCCATAAACCCGTAAGAGTACGACGGGGTGGAGATCTCTTCTGAACGGCACGTTGCAGGGCATCTCAGATAAACTCAATAATGTTCATGTCTGGGAAGTTTGGTGGCCAGCGGAGGTGTTTAAACTCAGATGAGTGTTCCTGGAACCACTCTGTAGCAATTCTGGACGTGTCGGGTGTCGCTTTGTCCTGCTGTAATTGCCCAAGTCCATCGGAATACACAATAGACATGAATGGATGCAGGTGATCAGCCAGGATGCGTACGTACGTGTCTCCTGTCAGAGTCGTATGTAGACGTATCAGGAGTCCCATGCCACTCCAACTGCACACGCGCCACACCATTACAGAGCCTCCACTAGCAACATGTTTCCAATCATCAACAGTCCAATGTTGGTGTTGACGGGCCCAGGAGAGGCGTCAAGATTTTTGTCGTGCTCTTAGCAAGGGTACACGAGTGGGCCTTCAGCTTCGAAAGCCCATATTGATAATGTTTCGTTGAATGGTTCGCACGCTGACACTTGTTGATGGCCCAGGATTGAAATCCGCAGCAATTTGCGAAAGAGTTGCTCTTCTGTCACGTTGAACGATTCTCTTCAGTCGTCGTTGGTCCCGTTCTTGCAGGATCTTTTTCCGGCGGCAGCGTTGTTTGAGATTAGATATTTTACCAATTTCCCGATATTCACGGTACACTCGTGAAATAGTCGTAGGGGAAAATCTCCAACTCATCACTACCTCGGAGATGCTGTATCCCATCTCTCGTGCGTCGACTATAACACCACGTTCAAACTCACTTAAATCGTGACAACCTGCCAGTGTAGCAGCAGGAACCGATCTAACGCCTGCGCCAGACACCTGCCGTCTTATTTAGGTGTTGCTGACCGCAGTGCCGTACTCTGAGTATTTACATATCTCTGATTTTGTATACGCATGCCTATACCACTTTCTTTGGCTCAAGGTGTACATGATATTTGATAAATATATGTTAGTGAAGAGGCAACACTTTAATCTAAAGTGAGACCAAAAAGAACGATAAGTATTTAACACTGCTTTATCGACATTAATAGAGAAAATCTTTTAAGCAATTTCAGAACGTCTTATGATATGGCCAAAATGTTCAAGTTACAATCGTCGTTGAGACCAGTACCATTGAGTAGAGAATTATGTGTCGAATCCACGAATACATTAAACAGTTAAGTGAAAAGAATACCTGCCCAAAGAGGGCATGGCAGGAGAAAACTCTTTTTTTCTTACAACTATTTCCGCTAGCTGACAATTATTATTATTATTATTTTTAACATATTACATGAAATTTTTAAACTTCACTAATTTTTTGCACCAAGGTGCCAGGAAATAAGGTTAAATGTTTATTTATACTCTTTACCTTTTCTAGATGGAAACAACAGAATATACGAATTTTCAATGATCGAATAAATTCTTTGGCTCCAAACTCAGCTTAACTCACTCATAACGTGGATTCATAGTATCTCTGGAGTTCTTATGAGACACTATTTCCCATTTTATTCGAGTTTTTTGATTCGACTTGGCTTACTATCTTATGTTTTTTTTTCAGCTCGAATCGCTTAAAATAACTCCGTAACAAGTACCCACTAAAGTTGTTTATATGAAATCGGTAGAGTTTGAAAATGACTTTCAACTGGGATCACAACGAGTTTTTTAACTTCAGCGAAATTTTATATTGCTCGTAATTTTCCAGCCATGGCGACCAACGAGAATTGGAAACTCAAATAACAACTCGTAAGATATTTACGGAGCTCTGCATTACAAAATCTAGGAAGAGCATTTGACTTATAAAGCGCTTGCGTTGCCTAAACTACTACAAACTGAATTCACATATTGTGAAAAAACTGAAATTAAATTTCTTCATCTATTGCAGACATTTACTGACTCTCAGCAAATGCAATGTTTCAATAAATTTAGAACTTCTTTGTTTTTAAAATGATATTTGGCTTTAAGACCGTACTTAAGATATTGTATACTTTTGATACTACTTGTGACAAAATGTAATATCTTCAGTTTTACTTGCAATGCATTTCAGATAAAACACACACTGAGCGCGGCGAGTGAGTGGTTAACGCTCTGGCCTCGCATTCCGGAGGACGCCGGTTCGAATCCCCGTCCGAGAATCCAGATTTGAGTTTTCCATGGTTTCCCCAAATCACTCCAGGAGAATTCCGGGTTGCTTCCTTCAAAAAGGCCATGGCCGAATTCCTTCCCGTTCCTTGTCCTCAGTCCCATCCCGCCTCCAATGACTACGACGTCGACGAGGCGTAAAGCCATAAAAAAAACACTCCGGGCACAACACTTCATTAACAGCGCCAATTCACGCGGCTAGACATTAATCGGGAATACAAACAACTAGTTGACCTCCACGCTTCAAGTGTTTCCCTTCGGTCATGTTACAAGCCAAAAGAGAAAAGTAAATCAACCGACAGGAAAAAAAAAAAAAAAAAAAAAAAAAAAAAAAAAAAAAAAAAAAAAAACACCCAACAGCAGTTGCACCGACAACAACTACAGCAATTCAAAAAGGTTTTTCGGGCTTGCTTCGTCCACGTCTATGTCATTAGAGGCGAGATGGAATGGGAAGGTAAGAAACAAGTAGGAATTCGTCTATGAGTTTCCGAAGAAATCGTCTGGGCATTCGTTTGGAGCAATTTCAAGAAATAATGAGAAACAGAAATCTGAAAGACTGGACGGGGATTTGAGATACGTCCTACCGAATAGTAGGCCGTAACTAACCCACCAGGTTTGGTCAACTCAAAGTGGAAGCCGAAATTGTCTCCGACGCTGGTGGAGTTCCGAAAACGGAAACAAACAATTTGAGTTGCCTACTGAATATTGGGACAAGGTTTCGTCTTTGTATTGTAATTGATGGAACGTATCTTATATATCAGAGACGTATCTTGTCACCGAGCGTGCTGGGTGATCGGTTAACGCTCTGGTCTCACATTCGTAAGGACGCCGGTTCGAATCCCCTTTCGGGTATCCAGATTTGGGTTTTCCATGGTTTCCACATATCACTCCTGGCGAATGACTGGATGCTTCCTTCAAAGGGCCATGGCCGAGTTCCTTCCCATTGCTACACGAATACTTCAATCATCTATAAATTGTTAGTGTCCGGAGAAATTATTCCTAATAGGAGTTATCCTAATCAAGAATTATTATAATAGGTCATATGAAGAGATGGTTAATTCACGTCGAACATTCTTCAGTGTTAATAAAAGGCTAAGCTAGGTCACTGTGATACTGTCATTGTGGCCGTAAGAATGATGTAATGATTCCAGCCTTCATTGGCGGGGCACAATGGGCAGAAATGTTATTAGCAACTAATGATTATGACGTTTAATTAATAACGGTTCTGATTAGTTAAAAATCCGCGTAGAAATAATGAATTTACAAAACACCGGAAAAGAAGTATATATTGCGTTTAAATTAATCTGTTAAATACTAGTTGCTTTATATTTATATCACTCATTTGATGTAAATGTTTCTGTTAAATTCTCTGTCCACAGATATTTAGGTTACAAGCTTTAATTTTCGAGCAGCAATGTTAGCGGAAGTTTTGATTAGGTTGAAATTTAGCCTGGGTCAGAATGAAAACTGGAATCTGATGTTGCAGCAGAGGTCATGAGTAATTTAAGTTTGTTTAATGGAAACATTAATTCGTGGGGATGACAATAGTAGGCGGCGTGAGTTATTGATATTTATTTTGCTCTCCTTTCACTGATGCAATTTCATTGATGTTATTATTTTAGACGTTTGTAAGTAGTTCTAATTGTATCACGAAGTAAACTACAATCGAAATATGTACGACATTACAACATTAGGATTGTGAACGCTATTAAATACAAATTGTATTTAGTTAGACGGGAAGAAATGATTTGTAAGAACACTGCTTTCAACCAGTCATTTTTAACCGACTTAGAAACTAGTGTTAATGAGATCTGGACCACTTTCGTAATAAATTTAAGTTAGTCTTTAATAGAGAACATACCACTTAAACATAGCAGTATTATTTGTAGACCTGTAACTGCGTTTCTGGATATGGTCACGGGTCTAGTTTCCTGTTGGCAGACTGATTCGGTTAAGTGAACGCCTACTGTGTTTTGAGGGTCAAAGTTCATGGTCTCATAAGCCATAACTGCATTTCACAGATTCTAAAAGTGACAAGAAATGAGTTTTTAGAGAAAAAGTTAGTTTTTAGGTTAAAGGTCATGTCTGTGTGACCTAACCTGGATAACATACGACACGCTGTGTACTTGATCGTAAGGGTTCACGCCACATACGAGTAGGGATTAGAATGGTCCTTGAACCATTTAAACAATTAGTTATTTTCTGTAGTTTGGCATGCATTTTTCACCACATAAATAATTAACTATTTATGTATAGCTGTAGTGTGAGCTCTAACTCTTATAGAATGTGCTAATTACATTACGTTAGAATAAAAGATAGAGAGCTTACAGTTATTTTACATAGATTGGAGCGCATGCTGTATCATTTAAGATAACATCTATTTCGGTTAGGTTGTAAAATAGCCTGCACCATGAACAGTAGCTCGAGTAGCCTCGGACACTTAAAGTTAATTGCCAATAAAAACAAAATAGACCCTTTTTCTGTCTTTATTTTGGCCTAAAAAATAACTGGGAACTTCTGCATTCATATTAATTGGAAGATAGTAATCATAACATGTTTTTCAACGAAATAATTTGAAAACACTTTCGCCTTAACTTTTTGGCAACACAAAATTTGTCGGGTGGCCGTGGACACAGTAATAAATGGTGGCCTAGTCATTTTATGGTTTTATAAAAAACACAATAATAATGGATATCTGGAGAATCGATATAAATACAATTTTCGTGGGCTCAGATTTTGCTTCGTAGCACTGAATCCAGTCTTCTTCAAAAATTTCTCCTCGGTCTGTTTTAATTGATATGCTTCGGAAAGACTTTGAATACTTGTCTTTGTAATCAGCATCTTTATAGCGCCTTTACCTTTTTATTATTTCGCTTCACCCTTTTTACTGCCTTTTTCCTTTTTACCCGTCCTCTCTACATTTTTATATGATGAAGATGTTAATATCTCGCCCTTTTGAATTTTTCGAGCTCGCGTTTGTATGCGTTTATTTGGCGCATCATATTAAAAAATCTCCAACTTTTGACAGGAGCGTCGAAAAAGTTCTGCCAGGAACAAAATACACACTACTGTGGACACTCACTGGGTTCCCAAACCGCAGCTCAGTTGCATTTGATTTTACACTACAGGGTACATATTTACAATAAAGTTTCACCGACGAAGCGTGGTTGGTTTGTTATAACTTAAATTGTCCAGGGTTATGCGCCATCCAGGGCTACCAGACCTTCCACTACAATATTTTTGGTAGGTAGATATGAGGCAAGCAAATAATGAACCACTTTCTCGTGTATAGAATTCGTCCTAAACGACTCAAATGATGAGACGTGGAGGGTGAGTGGTAACTCTCTAGCCTCGCTTTCGGAAGGATACAGGTTCGTATCCTCACCCGATCATCCAAATTTCAGTTTACCGTTGTATTCCCAAAGCACTCCAAGCGAATACCGCGATGGTTTCTTCAAAAGGCAGTCGCTGAATTCCTTCGCCTTACTTGCCCTCAGTCCTTTCCCATCTGTAAATACCTGGACGTAGAGTAGGCATTAGGACTTAACCAAAAGAAAAAAATGATTTGTTAGCTATCTTACGTAGCTCATACCATTTATATAATGAACAGTTTTGGTTGAACAGAATTGCGACACATAAAACTTCATAAATTACCCCTTTTTCGTAAGTTTCTAATTCGGACTGGATTAATTAAGCAGTGATGTATTTGGAGGCTTTTATAACACTTGCATCATTAATTATGTTAAGGTGGAATGTTATTCTTGCTGTGCTATTTTTTGCTCTGTGCGATTTTGAGAGTTACTGGTATTTTTTATGTTGTAAGCCACTAAACAAAAAGCTATTTTTTCTTTTTAACTGCGTAGCTTAGATCACTTACACGTATAAAGGAACGTCCATAAACTACGTATCCCCATTTTCGCCTCCTCTGAATCCCCCTCCCCCGAAAGGTAGTCTCACAACTGCTTTCTCTCTTCAGACTATCGTAAATTACATACGGACATAATTAAATGACGGAAATAAATATTGACAGGCTGTTGTGTGTTCTGTTCCTTATTTTAACTGTGACAAATAATATGAATTAAAAGCTACATGGCTTGACTCCGAACCCCACTCCCTCCCTCCCCCACTACGTAGCCCAACGTAGCTTTCTACCTAACCCCTCCCCATCCCCTCCCCGCCAAGACCAAGCCACTCAGTTTATGGATGCTTCCTAATGAACAGTTTGGCTATGTTGCAATGCAACAAGTACAACTAAACCAACGAACTATTTTAATTACCTTATAATCCGTCGTGAGTACTCAAACTATGGGCAATTTTGATGTTGCTAAAATGAAGCTTGGATCATGCAATCTTCATGCTGCAATAACTTCTGAACTACTCAAGCAAAGAGTTGTAATTCAAGCTGAACCACTTAACGAATAAGTTGTTACAATTAGCTTGGAAAGATGCATGAACAATTTAATAATGAGCCTTTTTTTAACCTGAAATAATGCCTCTTAATAGTTGGGATTTTTTGTTTAGAATATAATGGAGCATCGATCGCCTGTAAATTGAACTATTTTGAATACTTGCTGAGCCCATGATTTTAGGTTCTTACCAGCGCTTCGCAACAGTAGCTGCAGAGATGGAAACTTTATCACCACACGATCCACCGTTTTTTGTGTTGATTCAGTTTGCATGTTGTTACGGCGTGCGCGTGTGCGATACGGCGATGATTTATTACGTTATTAATTCGAGCGGAGGATATTAATACTATCTGTTCAAAATCTGCCGTAATCCCTGGTACACATGCATTTAAAGCAGAGGATAATAGAACAAGCGTCTCCGTAGTGCAAACTGTACTGATAATTATTCATGCTACAACATTTGTCCTCATTCCTTAAACCAAGAATGATTTTTCTAAGTTGCCGTACCTTAAAGAGATGAACTATGCTAAGCCATGCAAACAACGTAAGTTTCGTATTGTATGATTTTTTATTTGTGGAACTCGTAGTTCTGAAATGTAAATGGAGGTGGAGGTATGTATGGCAGAATTTATCAGGCAGAACACACGTGAAGAATTTTTATCAGCTGAACGCCGGGGAAAATTCAATACTCGCACACGTACACTTCATTTTATTTTATTTTCGACGCTGTCGTAACTTTCACATTTGTTCGACCCTAGACATTTTATGTTTCTTGGCTTCATTTTTAAGTCGGCTTTCTTCTAATATGCGTTTTCTATAATTCCTAGCATATTTACGACGCATATGAATCGACGTCTTGATTTTCTTTATAATTTTCAATTTAATATCGATACCGACGAATATTCTTACTATCTTACTTTGGTTCCTGGCAGTACTTCGCGAGCTATTAACAGTGACTTTTGAATCAACGTCGTAGCTGAACGCTTTTTCACGGTACAATAATTTATAACTTTACACAACGCTAATTGAAACAATCGCCAAGATGCATTCACACTAATCTGATGACGTTACAGGCAAAACAAATGCTGCTCGGCAAAAATGTACAATCATGCTCTACCCGTTATTAACGTCTTATTAGTCTCGTAGTTATTAACGATTCAAATCTGACGCTATTTTATAATAAAAGAAAGTTCAATCGGATATCACTAAACGAGCGAATAGCCGTTTTCCGTCAAAGAAGTTCCTAACGCGGAAAATTTTTTTGTGTGTTGACCCCTTCTGCTATAGAGTGATGCCGACATACGAAGAGCATTAATGCTAAAACATAATAATGTGGAACTAATTGATGTTTCAACAAACACTGTAAACAAACTTCTATTGCTGAACTTCAACAGTCTTTATAAAATCTGTGCCATATGAAATTCGGAGCCATGTAAATATAATTTAAACATGTTAGTGCTTTAAGGCATATAAAAAGCAATGTCACGAGAGTGGAGTAAATTGTATTATCTGGAATCGGTCATAGTGGATCCCGAATGTAAGTGTTGAATGTAAATATTGTGTATATACCTTGTGGATGTAAGATTATTACCACAAACTGAAGATATAAAAATTTCAGGATACTGATAGAAATTTAATTACCAGTACAACAAGAATCCAAATAAACTGAAATAACGTTACTAGAGTTCCCCTTATTTTTACTGTAGCTGTTATTTATAACAAGCTGTGGAGACAACGAGAGTAGTGTGAAATATTCTTCGGCATAACTGTATCCATATCGTGATAACAATTTTTTACTATTAAAATGATAAACAAATTTACATAATTTAGTTATAAAATTATGTGATTTCGCAAAGTATGATGAATACCAAATTTGGTCAAATTTCATATTTGAGGAGTCGTATTTTACGGCAGCCAGCGGTAATTACACTGTTCTAAACTTCTAATGTCTACAGAATTATTACTTAACCTCACTTCCGTAAAATTTGTGCATGTCAAATATGATAGAAAGTTTCTATAATCGGTATCATATCTTAAATATATAATATAAGCAATTCAGAGCTAGCAGGCTGCACTCACACCTTAAGGGTCAGCAGTCCGAGTCCGGAATCGAGCGTAGGTAGTTTTAATTAATTACTGTGTTATCATCACAATAGTATGCCCCATAATTTAATTTAATTACAATGGAGGACATGCTCCGGTGGCAATTTCCCTACACACCCATCCTCCCCCTATCCTGCACCCACCTACATGTGCCCTCTACAAATTTTAACTTTAAATTCCATGACAAAGCGTAATACAATACTAACTCAATATAAATTGTAATTGCCTAATAATTAGTCATGAGAAACAGATGCCGGGAATTTTTCAGGAAAACATTGCGTACACGGAAAAGATTTCTTGACATTTTGATGTTTACAATAATGTAGCCCAACTGTTTTCTTTCATACTACCCTGGAAAAATAGAGCTACGCTATTGTAAACGTAAGGTAATGGTTTTAGATATTGCAGACTATGTTATATACCAGTTGTTACATCAAGTAAAAAAAGTAAAAAAAAAAAATGGTTCATACTCTGACACTTAGGAATCAAAATAACAAATGAATGGAATTTACGTATGATCCAGTCACCTCGGTGTTTCCAAATACAGTCGTTCCAGTCCATATTTACTAAGGCAGGCGGTATTGTATTTGTGGAGATGACTTTTTGAAATGTTTTTTAAGGGTACTGCATTCTTTCTAGTTGAAACATATGAGGATTAAATAAGGGACATAGAGAAACGAGGTGCCAAAACATTTGGCCCTGCTCTTTCGAATAACACCAAGAGCGCCTATAACTATAATGTTGTCTTCTGACCGAAATATCAATTGCTGCAGAAAAGTCTAGGATTTTATGCTTCCCTTTATTACACAATCCCATGATAAAGAATTAACAATCTGTCACACACCGTGGTGGCCAGATGCTGAATAAAGAATATAAATTTCACCTATAAGAATGATTAATATTTCTCCAGTAATTTTTGGAGAAATTACTTGCATCATGTTTGTAGTGTCTTATAAGCTGCAATGTTAGGAAAAAAGTGGAATTACGATGTTATTTTCTTGTAAGACAGAGCGTGCGAAAAACGTTCTTCTAACGATATCGTATTGCTCAGTATTAAATAAATATTTCCGTCACTGTGTCTTAAGATAACTCTACCTAAGAAAAGTTAGAGATCTCACTGCGAATAAATATAAAGCATAGTCCATATCGCACTATGATTTCTGGGCAATGATTGCCTATTACGTAATTTATCAGGCGAGTATAGCTTATAGTACAGAGATTCCTATATTTATGGGCAAGAACAAGTATCGCAATTACTAAAGATTACTTTATCAGGAGGAACTGGATATTTTCATAACAAAATGAAAGGAGGAGTTACTATGATAGTCACACAGTGCTATTTACTGATTATACCGAGACTGCCTTACATTCAATGAACTACCATAGTTACACCGTTAACGTGCACCTAGTCCGGTGGCTTAGCGGACCTGCCATATGGGATGACATGGGTTCAAATCTCCATCCAGATTTTTGTTTTCATGCTTTCTCCAAATGACTCCAGGCAAATGTTTAAATGGTTCTTTCCTAATGCCATGGCAGGATCCATCCCAATTCCTTGCACCAAATTCTCTCCCACCCCCAATTAATTCGTTGTCACCGAGCGTGATGGGTGAGTGGTTAACGTTCTGGCCTCGCATTCGGGAGGACGGCGGTTCGAATCCCCGTCCGGGCATCCAGATTTGGGTTTTCTATGGTTTCCCCAAATCACTCCAGGCGAATGCCAGAATGCTTCCTCCAAAAGGTCATGGCCGAATTCCTTCATCTTCCTTGTCCCCAGTCCTATTCCGCCTCTAATGACCTTGACCTCGACGAGGCGTAAAGCAATGAGTAAGAAAAAATAACAATAATAATAAAAATTCGTTGTCTATAAAGCGTAAAGCCATGGAATCTGTTATCTTAATTCCTACTCAATATGATTTTGAATCGAATCATTTCAATAATACGAAAAAACCATCTTCAGGATCATTCAATTAAACATCTGAAATTGTATTCCAGCTCTTTAGAAGTTTCATACCAAAAAAAAAAAAAAAAAAATCCAGATGCTACTGCAGATCTTTGTTTCCTTAGAAGCATCCCAGTGCCAAGTAGCTGCAACGTCCTACCAAACACATCTCTTGCTGTTTATAGACGAATAAATTACACTAAAGAAACCTTCTTAGCTATTAAACCTGTCTTTGTCAAAGTTTAGAGCGAGCGTATCATTCTCAAACAACCGATAATCTGGTATATTTTAACACCTCTACACTATAGGTAGCTGATCACAGATAAACTCTACATCCCACATTTCTGATTTGCCATAAGACATACCTACAGGATCTTTTCCGTGATCCATGTTATTTAAAACACTCAGAGTTGAATTACAAAACAGGTGAAACTCATTTCTTGACGTGTATCCAAGAGAACACTGATTTAAGTAAGAAGAAAATTAACTCTGGAAATATCTATTACATAATCACCTCGTTTGATATTTGACACATTCACCTAAATTTAGGTTATTATGAATCAAGATAACAGTAAATTTCTTCGTATGAAAATTTGCGATCACCCTCTAGTTTAACCCCTTAGGTACGAGAAGTCATCAATGCTTTCTTCGCAGTTATCATTAATAGCTTGTTAGGAAAGGTCCTAAGATTAATGAGTAGCTATATACGTACACATGTGTTTAACGTAAATTCACTTAAATTTGCTTACAGTGACTATAATGCGCCCGTACCTATACTGACACCGACGCAACAAGCGAAGTCACAGAAACATAAGAATTTAATACACATTAATTAACTCATAATAATTCCTTTGTCTCTGTGTAGTAATCATTGATACAACTTATCTGCAAGTTCTGGAAAACACAAGAATTTACTCATGGCTAGATACAATGGATATTTAAAATTTATAATCCACATATTTAATTTTGGCATCATAACCATTTCAATTTTATTATTTACTTAAAATTTCATTTAAAAATACATAAATTTTCAAATAATTTTTTCCCTTCAAATTTTTACTGAAATAAAAAATAAATTATTTCCTGAAAAGATAATCAACTTAAAAATAACAAGTTGGGCCTTTCGACAAAGAAAATAACTATAAAATATTTACTTCTGGAATAAGGTGGAAATTCAAGCCTAGTGAACAAAGTGTTTGCACCAGAATAAGGCGACGGTGACTTTGATCGCAGAAATATTGTGAGCAACCATCTTCCTCACGCGGCAAAATATCGAAGAACATTATATTAAAAAACCGATACTTCGTTGGACTTAATTTTGTTAGCTTAGTTTTCAAACCACCCTGAATTCAGGTCAGCGTTGGTATACGACCAGGAAACGAAACAAGAAAGCACAGTCTGGCGCTAGCAGCTTTATGGTAATCCCGGTAGTTTCTTGTGCTTTGGATATTAGCTACAAAAAAGTTTATGCAGGCACAATTGTAGTACCGCTCCGAGCTTTATGTACAAGAGTTATTGCACTTCTGTGTGAAACAGCTATTAAGAAGCAAGCAATTTTGGCCCATATGACAAAAGGTGGTTCATTGTAATTCATTTTATCGCCACTAGTGCATAAGCAGATGACGTGAAAAACAATGTATTTGCAGCGCTATTTACAAGAGAAATTAACTTAACAACAGCATTATGCTAAGTTAATATTTAAATGCCTTTTATAAGTCACATTTTTATCAAAAGGAGGCATATTATGACGTAATCACACGTCAGCTGTAGCGGTAATTAATTATTGTGTGGTAGGAATATATCAAAGAAATAATGGTGAACTATGGAATCTTTCATAGAACGGTTATGTTTGGAAATCTGAAATACTGAATAAGAAATTGTTTGCAAATTTACTGAAAAGTACGGTTTGTGGAAGGGACAGAAAACAAGGTTACCTGTCTGTATTGTAGCTCGAACGAAAAGTATTATTTTTGCAATGGAAGATTTAAATTAGCATCAATATTGCTGCACGCATTTTGCCGAACCCAGTAAGTGAGCGGTAACAATCGAGCATGGCATTTGGTTGACATGGGTTCAAAACCTCATCCGCTCATCCATATTTAGATTTTCCATTGTTTCCCGAAATGAGAATTCTAGGAAGGATACCAGAAAATTCACTCCAATCCACTACCACCTCTAGTGACGTGAAACCATAAGAGAAAAATAAACGAAAAACACATATTTGAATGTCCAAAGATGAACGAGTAAGTAGCTGTAGTTTGTTATATCATAATTTTTTTTTGAGATGTCAAAATGCAAGGATGCACAGAATGAAGTGAACGAATGACTTACGTAATAAACATGTGTTAGATGACGAGCAAAGAAGACTTTTGAGGAAGTGTATCACAAAAAAATGTGACAGAATGGTGGGCTACATTTTAAGACATGCAGATCACATCAATAGGAGGAACTCCAGGGAAAGAATTATAGAGAATACGAAGATAAAAGTATGCGATACAGATAATTACTGAGGACGTTGGTTGTAAATGGTACGTTGAGATGAAGACGTTAGTTTAAGATAGGTAATCAGTCAAGACTGATAACCAAAAAAGCTCTTATTATTAGAAATTCTGTCTGTATCTCTATAGGTCAGAGAGAAGCATCTACAACCACCAGCTGTTTCGTAACACTGTTAAGCCGAATGCTCACTACTGTTTCTAACCGCATTCCCGCTCTCTCTTAAGTGAGTGCAAGGCTGCTCCAGCGTTTCCGGCTCAAGAAATACTGATTACATTGCCTTAATAACATGACAAGCACCAGCTCAGAATTGAATTACGCACAGACAGATGCCGAAATTCATAGCTCAACTTCCAACACAGCTGCCCTCAAAGAAGTATCTGTCGATAAATATATAAAATCTTTTTCTAGTACACGTGGACATTAGAAGCTCTCGATATTTTGCCGTTGATTTATAAGTTATCATAATTTGTTTGGTACCAATTATGATATAAATCAAATGTGTTAGAGTAGTTAATTTTTTGTACTTATCTCATCATTACTCACTTGCTACAAAAAAAGGCTGTCTCTAATATCATATTTTCTCTCAATGATTCGTATTACATTTAAACTTTTCTCAGAATAGATAAATCCATTATCGGTGTAACTGATAGTATTTGCTTCATTTCATCCACATTGTTTAGAAGCTGAATACGTGATACTTACAGAAAGAAGCGGTACATGGTGTTATAAAAAACGCCACATTTCTTTTTTACTCTTTTCATTATGTATTATCATATATAAATCGCAATTAAGGTAACGTGGTAACATATACAACAAATTTTAGGATAGAGGATAAGCTTTAAAATGTGAGAACCTAATCAGTATAAGTTCAGAAATTTTAAATGTCAGATAAAATTAAAGGATTTGATGTTCAGAAGATATTTTAATTTCCTGTTCCGCTGTCAGCAACCGTAACGTGACGACACATACCTCATATTTCAAGTGCGATACTAAGCTTTCAGAAACGTGATAGTTGATAACCATGTCAAGAAATGTTCAGTAGTTTTTTTTGTGTGATACAGGAGCAAAAAGACAATAATTGTAAAATTAATTACAACAGTTTCACGGAACTCCAAACAGTCAATACAGACGTTTTTTTAGAAGTTTTCTAAACAGTCCCGCCACAGTTACACGGTAGTATATGTTTGTAGATAAAAAAATGTAATAGTAGCTAGCTTATAGCATCTGTGCACAGAAAACAACGTATTGTCCGAAAGAGCAGAGCTTCTACCAACTTTCTTTCAGTGCCTAGTGCATCAGAACGGAAAGAAATGTTTGGTAAAGTGAATGAGGTATCTTAGAGTATTTTAACAAATACAGGCTGAAAATATCCTCCAACACCTTTCTTCACTGCACGACCTGATATGCAAGAAGGTGAAAACATAGTGCTGAAACAGCTATCGTATTTGCATAATGGGACATGTGGTACTGTGGAAGGATTATGAAATAACGACTTGCACTAATAAGGAACTGTGAAAATCGATATATAATAAAATCAGAGCTGCTCGTATTATGCAATTGATATGTCTGTGACGAATAGAGTAGCGCGATATAGGGAGAGGTAAACGTCAAAACAAAACCTGTACGGGTGATACTGTTGACAAAAACATGCCAGTGTTAAAATTTCATTTTATGTCTACTTCTCATATTTGTTT
Organism: Vandiemenella viatica; assembly: GCA_031002005.1. NCBI lineage: Eukaryota > Metazoa > Arthropoda > Insecta > Orthoptera > Morabidae > Vandiemenella > Vandiemenella viatica. Next base: position 367,395,120 of record CM061920.1, on the reverse strand, counting down.
ACATTGACATTAATCCACTATCACGATCTGATCTGATGCGTGTACATCATGTGATTCTGCTGGTCGTAAATTTTTTTATTAGCTTAGTTACAGAAAATATTAGCAGCTTTGTTCTAAAGGATTTATGGTGTTATTATGTCTATATAGTTAGCTATTTTGTTTCCAGGTTCAGTCTTAAAATCCCAAATTTTGCTTTGTTTTCTCGAAGTTTCCATTTACAATACAGCAAAAGTTTGGCGAATACATACGAAAATTTCGACACTCATTTAAGTTAGTAAATGTTAATTATACTTCTATATGATAATAAGTATAAGAGAAATAGAAGATTAGGTTTGTTCCTATGTAACCAATACTAACTGACTGTGGTACCGTTCACGTGATACACAGTAAATTGATGGTTTTAAAATTTCACATTTTTAGTTTTGTAATAATAACTGATGACCAGTCGTATGACACGAATCGTTAAAAAATATTCTAAGTCCTAATTATTCAAGAGATTTTTCTCTTGATCTACCAATATAAATACAAGTAAGGAGGGTCTTTAAAGATGGTTGATTATCATTAATAACTTCAAAGTGGTGCGTTTTATACATTTATAAATAATGGAGTCGTTTTTTGTGTTTAGTTATACGACACTGTGGCGAATGCTTGTAAACAAATTTCCCGAGACGAATCACAGAACCGGAAAAAAGTGTTTGTTAGTTTAATAGAATTTGTTTTCAGTATAAAGAAGAAGAATTTTCGCTCTATCTTTTATGACGCATAAAAAAGTTTATTCTTGTAGTTTGATGGGCATTGCCACACATCAATCAGTATGTTTCCAATGTAATGCTTATTTTTTTAAATGCAAAGTAATCATCAATTATAATTTCCAAAAGAATTTAATGTTGCTTACCCTTTAGTTACAGTTTTGCAGAAATTTAAATTTGGATCAGCTGCTTACAATCCTAAAAATGTTTAGAGTTTAGCATAAAAGCTTATTAGAGCGATCATAGTAAATAACTAAGTTAATTACTTCATTACGACCCAATATTAAAATTTTGACAGTTAACCGATGCTTGTCTTTATACACAAAGTTGTATTCCTGAGGATCGCTAAAGGTTAACAGCCACGAAGAGACATAGCGGGCGACGGAGCGTTTGAAATTCCGCACGACAAAACAAGATTGGATGCAAAGTGCTCAGTTAAACACAAAACATCAGAGTCGGAGAGGGAGCGCGGGGACAAAGGGGCTCTGTGTTTGCTCTTTCCTCCTTACTCTTTGATCCTCTCTCGCTCGCACACACACATACACAACACACACATACGCGGAACAGACACCACAATCACGCACTCACGTTTGTTGTTACCAACAGCTGACGGTTTGACAACGGCGCGCTTTCTGCGCCTGTCCAAACCTTCAGCTCGGAGCAGAAGTTTCACAATGCCGCTTCCCGGGCTCACCTATTGTGACAGAGGGGTGGCTTCGTGGTACAACCAGCCGTCTGAGAAGACGATTGCGAGAAGGCGTGGCTCGCGGGGCGAACACACAACACAGACACTGTGCGGGCGACACTTGCCAGCAGGTGTGGGCGGGTCATGCAGAGGCGGGCGTCGGACAGGACACGGCGCCGCTGTGTGGCTGGAGGCGCGGCGCAGCGGAGCGCCAGACTGAGCGGGACGAGGCGTCGGCGTCGCCACCGCCAGCGACGGCCGCTCGCGGCGCCACCTGCGCCTCCGACCTGGCCGCACGGCCTGGGTTCTTTAACAGGCAGACTCAAAATCTCCTGCTTAGCTAAATACTTATTTTCTTTTCGCTTTACGCCTCGTCGACGTCGAAATCATTAGAGGCGGGGAAGGACTGTGGACAAGGAACGACAAGGAATTCGGCTATGGTCTTTTGAATGAAGCATCCCGGCTGGAGTGATTTGGGGAAACCAGAGAAAACGCAAATCATGATGTCCTGACGGGGATTCAAACCGGCGTCTTCCCGAATGCGAGGTTAGAGAGTTAACCGCTCTCCCAACTAAAGATCACCTGGCCTTCTGCCAAGGTAAACAGATAGATTGAGTATTTGCCTCTTATAAAAACTGTATGTGGGCCTTCTTAAGTATGATATGTTAGTATAAGGCACTTCTCGCAAGTACAGGAGTGAAAGTGTTAACAAGAAGCGCAGTTACAATTGCTTGCAGAATTTACGACTGAACACAGCCAGTAACGGTTTAGGAGCAGAGTTGAGAATTATTGGAAGACAAAAGGCTGTTGGAGGTGGTGCTGGTTGTGTTTGAGTCATACATGGGCAGTAAGGTGTTTTGTGAACACTGTATATTGTAGCAAGAACACAAGTAACGTGAATGTGAAAATATGAGTGTTTCTGTTTTTCGAGCGCGTTTGTGTGTTTTTGCATGTGTGCTTTTCGTGTTTGTATGTATTTTTTATGATTATATGTGTTTTTTAGTTTATGTGTTACACTATATGCGAACTTTACTGTGAGTATGTGATTTTGTGTTTGGGAGTGTTTATAAAAGTAACAATCTCCCTGAATATAATCTAGCTCTTGATAATGTTTACGAATCAGCACGTTTTTATTTATAACCAACACGATCAGGGATTGCAATAAATTATCGAGAGATGCTGAACAATTTCCTTGAATCGCTGAAAGAATCTGAATTTATGAATAAGGATAATTGAAACTAATGAAATCACTACCGGATTTCACTAGGTTACTGGTAGACTACAGAAAATAATCTGGAGCTAACTCTACCTGGTCTACCAGGAACGTTAGCTTATTTTATGTAGTATTTGTAGAAATATATTAACAAAATAGAACACAAAATTCAGAAAAATTTCAAGGACGAACAGTTTGTTCATGACATTAAACGGATGCCAGGATATCCAGAAACTATTAAATAATTGCTAGTTTCCTTTCCAAGACAGCTGAAACACTGTGAAAGTGCCTGGTGCCTGACACGGGATTGGCTGCTTCGAGTTCTCGTAATGGAAGAAATTGTTGTCATCCTGGTTTGTGGTGATGCATAAATTCTGATCACCAAATTGTGCTTCAGCAACTGGGTTAGTTAGGAAACGGCGCCATAGTTGATACATAGCGGTCCTTTCGTGGGATGTCCATCAGATTTCATAAGGCTTCGGTGATTAGTAAGCCTGAGGAGTCTACACTGACTTTGATCTACTTGCCAATTTTATATTCAACAAACATAAACAGAAATCACAGTCAACTACAGATGTTAAAAACAAAACAAAACTTATAAAATGTTAAGGAATCAGTTGCCCACTGTAGCTCTATACACAACCATAGAATGTTTACATTTATCTCTATGTTACAATCGTAGTTCATAGACTCAATTTCATTTCATGAAAATAATATTGGTAGATGATTTTGAACTGGTCATAAACCAAAGGGTGATAAAATCCAGTTATATAACAGAAAGTATTACATACCATTAGACAATGTCAAATGTAATAGAAGAAGTAAAAAGACTTCTGTTGTTTATGAAGGAAAATCAAAAGACACACCTTAAGATTGAATGGTCTCAAAAATATAGTTAAACTAAAAAAGATAATCTTTATCACAAAAATAATCATATTATGATGAGATATTAATCTTAAAACTCAGGAATAAATTCATAAAAAGATATTTTTCTAGTAAAGCCCTGTAAGACATTAAATTTTAAAAAATATTAATGAATTTGTTTCGGAAATAATGATTGAGGAAGAAGCTATGGAAGAATATTGCAGTCTGAAGAGACAGAATGGTGTGTCTTTTCTTTTCGGAGACAAAAGTAATAGATTGTTTTACTAGCGGAAATAATAGCCGAAGGAAAAGTCTTCAAAGGAAGACAAAGATCAAAATATTTGAGTAGATAACTCAGTAGTTATATTGTAAGGCGTATGTTTACATTAAGAGCTTAAATAAAAATATAAAGAGATGGAGGATTAGAACAAACTGCTGAAAGCAAGAACGGTTTCGATATGATTACTGCTTTATATCACCCACCGAAACGTCGAAGCTACTTCGGAGTTGGCGTGAATGATTTCAGGATTCTAACATTCCAACCATTATGGGTTTCCTCCTGACGGTATTCGTTTCATAACTGTATAGGAGAAAGAAGTTTATATTCCAGGAAGAAATCTTTATTTACTGATTTCTATAAACCCCGCAGTCTGCTTTGTAGTATGTTGATCCAGCCACTGCCTTACGTGCCTTCATATACGGTGAATAATGTTGTTTTCTTTGGGTTATTTCCCCGAGACGTCTAGGTCATTAGATGTAGGTAGGGACTTTGGACTATGGACTTTGAAGAAAATATCCCGTCATTCGCATCAAGTAATTTTATGAAACCATGGAAAACTGAAATCAGGCTGGATGGGGTATCGAACCCACATCGTCCCATTTGTCATGCCCGAGTGTTACTGTTCACCCAACAGGCGCGAATCTCTTTATGGTGATTCCTCAATTGGCGACATTAGGAATCGTTCGGAATAATAGACCTGAATGACACGGCACCTGTTTAACCGTATTCCATTTTGCATATTCACACATACAAGGTACTATGTTTAAAAACTCTGATCACAGCGATTAACAACAATTAAACGCGCAGGGAAAAAATAAGTAGTGTATTTTTTCATGTTTATCATCAGATCAGCAACTTTAGCTTTAGATGATAAAGTTGTCTTTTACAAATCATAGCATTCTTATTGACATGGGTGAGGTCAGCCCATATATATATATATATGAAAATAGTAGTGAAAGCAGATGTAATGAAATTGATTTAAGATAACTACACTTTTGTTAATTGAATACATATAGTTTTTTAGTTTTCAGCGCTGAGGATAATCTTGTTTCACAACTGGTTCATTTCTTCTTCAGAGTCACTGTTCGATAGATAAATGCCTTGAGGAAGGCGTTTTTTTTAGTCTAGTTTGACTCGTTCTTTTTCCTAGCTCATTAAACCGCGCACCTGGTACTGCATTCATTCGTTTTATAAAATTTTTAGTTTGTTGCCTTATGAATTCATTTATATAAGAAATATTTAATTCTCGGTGTAGTTCACTGTTGCGTACCTACTATGGTGCGTTCACAGCTAATCGAAAAACTTTATTTTGGAATATTTGCACTCTGTGTAAGATGCTACGACTAGCTCATCCCCATATTGGACATGCGTATGTTATGAGCGGTAGTAATATCATTTTGTAAATTAATAGGCAGCATTCTGTTTTTAATGATGATTTTCTATTTAATACTGGGTATAGTTTGAACAATCTGGCATAGGCGCGGTTTATTATTAATGTGTGTTTTCCACGTTAACACGCCTGTCAAGGTCGATACCCAGTTAATTAATTGATTGATCAGGTGGGTTCCATGCAATGTTATTTACCGTGATATTTATCTCTGGCGGGTTTAGTAGGCGTTTCAGCGTACAAAATTTGGCTTGATATTTTCCGGGGTTTAGAGATTTTCGCCAGTGATTTAACCATTCGGTTAGTTGTGCAATTGCATCCTGCAGGTAATTGCGTGCGTTGTGGATGTCGCTGTGTGAAGTGTCTACTACTGTGTCATCAGCATACAGTATTATGCCTCCACTCACGAATTTCGTAATGACTGTTGTCATCCACACGATGCTGGCCAAAATTACTTTGGTTTTCTGTTATCTCAAAACACTTAAACATTACGCACAATATGATGATAGAGCTTATATAAATACGTTTTAACTATACCATAAAAATTATTCTTATACTACTACCCAATGTGAGCAGCGTTTGACAGCAAATATTTGTACCAAGGAGATGAGGATTATGAAAATGCAAAAGCCCATAAGATACCATTCGCATAAGTCACATTATAACGAAAGAAATGAAAAGTTACAGCAAACGGTATTGCCTTGGATTATTTGGATCTGGGTGAGATTGTCGAGGTTGACGTTCGGAGCGTCAGTAGTTTTGACAGCAGTAACGGGTTGCTACAGAAGGAAATTAATGTAGTTAGGTGTTCGATCGATAGTTCCATATTTTCGCTTCAGGCAGGGTCCTCCTGTGCTAGGCAGGTGGGAGGAACACGTCGGATCAATCTCCAATACAGCGCGTATAATATATGCCTGCGGTGCTAATCACATTACACGTTAGGCATAACCATGAGCACAGTGTCAAAGTGTCCGCCGTAGATCTAAGAGAACTATGCGTTACTACATCCCGGCTGAAGATCAATCGCGTTAGGTAACAACATGTTATTAATGGCTAGAAATATTTTCAAAGTTGAGGCCAATTATAGTCTACCGAAAGAGGTTGCACTGGATAGTTCTATCGATCTTCCAGACAAATATGGATTAAGTATGCTGTTGTCTAAACCATAGTAAAGTTTAATACCCATTCTTAATACTCCGTGCTACATTTATTGCCACAACAGATATTTTAAATGGATATATGGAATGTATTATTCATGGGTGTCCAGCCGGATAGTGTCTTGAAAACACAGTGTTTTGACGGTTGGTCAGGCTGTCTTAATCAGGTGTCGCATGGCCTCTAGTGGTTGCGAGCCTCCTGTTATTACCTCGACCTGTCTCATGTCACGCTCCCACTTATATGGCTGTAAACGGAGCCCCTGACCTTGGTCTGCTATGTGGTCCGCGCTCAACCTGCTCCCCCCCTAGCCCACTGGCTAAATACGACATCTGATGTAAACATCGGTGTTTGCAGTCGAAACGTTGTTTTTTCCTGACACCTTCCGGCTCCACAACCGTGAATATTACATAGCAACAACACGCAGGGTAAGTTTCCATTCACGTATTAAAATATCAGTTTTTTTGGAGAAACACTTTTTTCAAAAACTAATGGTCTTTTTTGGTGAATATTTCTCGATTTGATTTTCCAGTCGATGACAGTTCGACAGCCAATACAATTTCGCATTCCTCTGATGTCGAGACGCTTGACCTCACAGCGTTCCTCACTCTACTTGGACTGTACGTTCGTTTATTGGTTGCTGGATCCCTTAAAACTTTTCGTGGCAAATCCGTCATCTGATTCCAGTAACCATTAAGCTGTAACGTGCTATCTTTAAAATTATTTGTCTCTTAGCTGGATTTCAATAAAGCGGTCCCAAAAGCGTCTTACGACGATTGCGATTTTCATAGCCTCAGACCTAAATTTCTGGTTCGACGTTAGGCTGTGTTCTGCTCTGACTGTTCTATAGGTATCTGCGTAACAAAGTTGCTGGCATTCTGTACACTAAAGGAACAAACTGACTAATCTCGCCCTTCAAAGGGTGTTGTAAACATGACAGAAATTTGAACACTGTGTGAAGAGAAAACTGAGATGCAGGGATATTTAATTCAATTGTTCCAGTTACCGTCATAGAGACAAAAGTTGCAGTTTTGAAGTACTGAAATAACCCAGAATAATAATGCTCAACATCTACAATCGAAGTAAACCTCTCACAAGACATTCCTTTATCTTTTAGAACAATCAATATAAAAAAAATATTCTTTGATATTTCGGATACAAAACCATTAAGTAGGACAATAATGGTAGTGAGTACGCAAATATTACTGTCACCTCTTCCTTTTTTGAATGTGGTGGAAACAGCTTGGAAGATGTCGACCACCTTTTTATGCGTGCAAGCGCCATTGGAATGAATCCACACAACTGATATCGCATTTACAAAGACATGGGGCAAGCTCCCTATAAAGTAACAACACCTTCTTCACAAAGAGAAACTGCAAATTTATGTAAGCCTTTATAGATTTGTCAATGAAAATCATATAGACATATGAATCTAGTAAGAAATATCTGTCTTTTGAGGGTTGTACTTCTAACTTTGTAACATAACATGTGAAACAATTGTATCCTTTCTTATCTATATGGACTCCATCCGTTTGCCAATAAATAAATACTGTTTTGTAGAACCTGCGAAACACAATGTGAGAACAATTTTCTGGTCGCCAGTGAAATAATAACAAGGGGAAAAGCCCGGGTTACGCGTCCTTGGTGATAACAGAATAGTTTTGACATGAGGGAAAAAAAAACGTGAAGGCTCGCTATTTAAACTGCGATAGTAGAACATGGCAGAATATAAGCTGCGTAATAGAAACTAATTTCTGAACGCAAAATAAAGTTACCTTAGGATTTTAACGGATGTTTTAGTGTTCTTGTTAAAATCTTGAGCTCAAAGTGTATTCTGCAACCCAAGGCAACAAATGCAGACACAATTCTGGACAAATATTTTAGAAAACAAAGAACGGCGATAGGTTTCATAGATATAACAAAACGGAAAATGAGTTCAGTGCTATTTACTTATAAACATCTCGGCGTAGAAGAAAGATGTATTTTGGGTTAAACGTTATCTCCCCTGAAAGGATAATACTACTGAAATTTAATTGACCCAGCATGTATAAGATCCTCCTTAAAAAAAAAACTGTAGCTATTTAGAAGATGGATGAACTGCAGTTTGCAGTTATAACCTTTGTACTTGCTGCTGCAACTTGAGTAACTTCATACTACACCCTGATAGCGGAGTTAATTATTCACTCCTGAACACAGAGGAATAGCCTAATATTGAACTGGAAAACAAGTTGTGGTGTAATAGCTCAAGCTACTTGGTTATTCGTGGAAGAATGCTCAAATTAACGTTGCTTCTATCTTGATGGTATCCAGTTACGGTAATTAGAAACATATGTGATGATCGCAAACGTCACCACATGTTTTATACTTCGCCAAATGTTCATTAAAAATGCAAAGTGTTCGAATTCTGCAGGGAAGGGACTGCTTCGGCTTGGCGCCTCCTTGTCGGCTGGCCGGAGACAAACTATAGTACGGCCGTGAAGAATGTGTGGCCACCATGGGATTGTGAGGAGGAAGGGGACTCTACCTACCTCCTTATGTTGGCGGCGGGAGACAGTTTTTGGCAAGAGCGCATAGGGTGCTACATACAGACCGCCAGATAGACTATATGAACGTAAAAGCTAACCTGGTCACTGGAATTTACGCGCGTTTGGCTCCCTCCATGCTCTTCTGTTCCATGTCGTCGAGAGACTGGCGGGGTGGTCGCCGAGAAAGGGATAGCGGATATATTAAAGCAGAACGGGCAGAGCTGTTTGCTGCTGATACAGTTTTTTTTTTTTTTTGGTGAGATGCTGGAGCACGATAAATAACTTTATATGGTAATGTACCATTCTTTCTGATTGGATAGTTTTGACATTTCTCTGCCAAAGTGATTAGGCCCAGTTCGACCAATGAATATTGCAACATTGTGTCCCAGCAATTAACACCCTATTCATCGAGTGTTTGTTTTAATGAATATCGTATGACACCCCTTTTGGAACGGAACACTGATATTTCATGAAGACTGTAAATGTTTTGTGTGAATAATTCAAGATTGAATTAACGTTTTTATTTCCTACTAGCCATCTCCCGTAACTTCGTTTACTTGAGGGTTTTTTTATTTTATTTTATAAAGCTTTAACAGATGAAATTACTCTCACAGACAATTTGACCATCTAATTTACAGTTTACACATATTCAAGATTGCGGTAGGGTTATGACTCTAAGAAATGAGTTATATGATTGATGATGAATATCAGTTTTAATTTCAAATATACGTCGCCGTTGGTAAGTATGCCGTCATATATTTCGACAGGGAGAGTTGACTTTCCTTTTAAAATATATTAATTTGCAGACACTTTTATACTAATTTCTTAATTTTTTGACATGCCCTATTTTACTCTTGGGACCAGGAGATGTACAGTATTCAAACACCAATCAAAATCAACGAATGGAACAGACACTTTTTGTTTCTTTCTCAGTATCTGGAACCTGCATTGAGATAAAATGTAAATAATTTTAGTCCTGGGCCGTGGGCTGTATAACATATGAAAATCTGTCGTGTTGCTGCAACGGTAATCGTGCTGAACGAAGCAGAATATTTTCTTGCAGACGAAATGATTATAGTCAATTATATATAAAAGTCTAAAGCCCTGACTTATCCGATGTATTAATCTTATATATTGTTATAATGGGCTGCATAACTTATGAAAATCTGTCCTGTTCCTGCAACAGGAATCGTGCTGCACGAAACAGAATATTTTCTCGCAGTCGAAACGATTATGGCCAATTATATATAAAAGTCTAATGCCTTGATTTTACCGAAATATTAATCTTACAGTCGGCTACACTAAAATATGATTGTTTTAATTAATTTCATTCATTTTCCTGTTCAATTGTGAGGCAAAACTCTGTTCTAATGCTTCCTATTTTGAAATGGTGCCATTATTTGTCATAGTAATTAATTAAATAAGTTTAATTCAAAGATAAAATTATTCTCATTACAAACAGCTCACTTAGATACTACAGTAGACAGAACATTTCACATATCAGACGCTTCCCAACTCCTATATCATACGACTACTTATTAGTATGGAAATCAGATATTAAAGATCATAAAGTCCGAACTAAACATAAGAATTGCTTTTACTCAAATAACGGAGCAATAATACATAAGACCAATGTCTATGGAATGACAGACAATTACAGCTCTATATTTAAAAGCGGTATATGAAAGCTGTAAACTTGTAGATAGAAGCTAAATGTTGCCGGTCATTAGTTGCAATGGTTTTGTTGCTTTCATTTTTCTATGATCGTAGACATATATCAGGTAACATAGATACTTCGAGTCCATGATGTATCTACGGGAGATCAGAAAATGTACTTCATTCATGTTAAATCATTGCTCAAACAGGACTAAAGGCTAAGGACGAATGGGATTCGTCGGATATACAGCGCTCACCACAGGCAATGTATCTCGTTTCTGCAGTCGACTGTGTCCACTCCTCTAGAGAAAACAAGAAGACTGATGACAAGACGACTAAGGACACAGCTGTCCAACAATCACCCGCCGCCGACTATCCTAGTCGACAGCGAGAGAACAAGAATAAGCCCCCTCCTGCACAGAACGATAAGAGACCCCCCCAAAAATCAGGCAAAGGAATGCAAAAAGGAAATAAGAAGACATGGCTCAACAGTCTGAAATAAGAAGAGCACGACTCAACAATCGGCTAATCATTCGGTGGCCACAACTTATGCCGAAAAGACATCTGGAAAAACACCACCAAAAGGGACTAAGCAAACGGCAGCGGAGAAGACAAACTCTCAAGAAACCTGCCAGAAATGCCAACACTCGCCCACTCCTCAATCAGCAAATAACAGCGGCACGATGGACCATCTATTAAACATAGTAGGTAGCCTACTCAATATGTTGACGTCTCTCCTCGCCAAGTTTGACCAGCTCGCCGCGGATATAAAGACCGCAGTTAAGACGGTTCCAGCAGCCGAACAATCAGAGAAATCCCTGACCAATAATGAATAGGACACATATACAAGGTTTATCTCTGTGTGTTTGGAATGCCAATGGCATCCGACAACAACTTGGAGAGTTTAGGCAATTTCTGCGTGATGAGGACGTAGATATTTGCCTTGTCTCAGAAACCCACCTCAAACAAGGCCTTAACGCCTCAGTAGCCAACTATTGCTGCTATCGGAATGACAGGCCAACTGCAGGAGGAGGTGTGGCAATATATATAAAGCGTGGTATCCCTCATCATGAAATACTGTCGCCACAAACCAACCAGATAGAAATCAGGGCTATAGAAGTGGAAACTACCACTGGGCCAGTCACAATAGTATCAGCATATAGACCACCACGGAGACAGCCAATTGCAGAGGACTTTGATCGTCTTCTTTCAATCCGAGGCAAACTGATCATCGGGGGTGATCTTAATTCGAAACACCCCGATTGGCACTCGAGAACTACAAACCCAGCAGGACAGCTGCTCCACAGGATTGCAGTCAGACGCAACTTGCTAGTCTGGGGCCCGGTGGAACCAACACACCACCCCTGGAATGGCGGTCGTCCAGATGTCCTAGACATTGTGATCACACGGGGGATTGCGGGCTTCATCTCCGCGCACACAATGAACAGGCTTTCGTCAGATCACTCTCCAGTCCTGATAGATATAGACGTAGGCCCGTGGAGACCAACAACTACCAGCCTAAAGAACTACAGCAAGACCAACTGGGAGAATTTCCGTGAAGAGATCACGGTATCCCTTCACCGCCTGAGGCCCCTAGATGCGACACAAATAGAGACTGCTATCAAACAGGTCTCCAAAACCATCATTAGAGCGGCTAACACAGCAACGCCTCCTGTAACTGAAAGACCCAGGTCTCGCCAACTCCCGCCACACCTACTAGCACAGATAAGACATAAAAACAGGGTGGCTAAGGAATGGCGACTAACCAGGCGCCCTGAAACAAGGCGGTTACTAAATCGACTCCAACGCGAGCTGAAAGCGGCGCTCGAAGAGCATAGAAACCGAGAGTGGTCGTCACGTCTGGCCTCCCTAGACGTTAAAGACGGAAACCTTTGGGTAGAGACCCGACGTTTTACAAAGCGGCGTACCAGACTGCCCCCACTTCATGGCGAAAGGGGCCTTGTGTTTAGCGACTCAGACAAGGCCAATGCTCTGGCGGACCACTTTGAGAAGCAATTCAGACCTTCTCAAGATAATGATGAAGAAGAATCTGCAGACATCCGCCGAAGACTTGCCCGTTTTCTAGCAGCTGAGGACGACGACTACATAATAGAAGAGATCACACCTGATGAAGTTCGAAACATATTGAGTAAACTACACCCCAGGAAGGCTCCAGGAATTGACAATATAAGCAACCAACTACTGAAGAACCTTCCACTACAGGCGATTGAACACCTCACAGAAATCTTTAACATAGTTCTACGCCGCCAGCACTATCCAAGATGCTGGAAGCAGGCTACAGTTGTTGCTGTGCCAAAACCTGGGAAGAATACGACATTCCCCCAGAACTACCGCCCTATCAGCCTGCTCCCCTCAATGAGTAAAATCTTCGAGAGATTATTGTTAAAGAGACTAGAGGCACACATCAGGACCGAAAACATCATCCCGGAGTTTCAATTTGGGTTCCAAAAAAGACACTCTGCAAGCCAGCAAATTATGAGAATAGTGGAACGTGCCACTACTACCTTCAATTTTCGTGGCTACTGCCCGCTAGTATTGTTAGACGTCGCACGGGCATTCGACTCCGTCTGGCATAGCGGTTTGCTCTACAAACTTTATAACCAGGGTTTCCCCGGCCCTCTTGTAAAGCTGATCAAGAGCTATATATCTGGGAGATCTTTCAAAGTGAGGGTTGGCAATAATCTGTCAAGTCGCCGCCCCATAAGAGCTGGAGTACCGCAAGGTTCGGTCCTAGGTCCGGTATTGTATAATCTATATACCGCGGATATACCAGCCCCAGCCACAGTACGTACTGCCCTATATGCAGACGACACTGCGTTCTTTACCGCGCACAGAAATAAAGCCACTGCAATCAGAAGATTACAAGAAGTCCTCCAGCAGACTGAAGCCTGGGCAAGACGTTGGAGAATAACTTTAAACTCGACAAAGACTCAAGCTATTATGCTGACCAGGCGCCTGGGGAAGCGTGACCGTCGGCAAAACCGCATGCGTAACCTACACCTAAATGGCGAAGACATCGAATGGACAACCACAGCTAAATACCTCGGCGTGATTTTGGACACTCGTCTAACCTGGAAACATCACATTGAGGAGACACGACGAAAAGTTGCAGCTAGGCTACAAGAGTTATACCCAATACTCAACAGGGATAGCTCATTGTCAGCCTGCACCGGCGTCAGTGTATACTGTAGCCTAATACGACCGGTGATTGAATATGCGTGCCCTGTGGGGGTATGCATCCAAGGCCCAAATAAACCGTTTGCAAACGATGCAGAACAGATCACTTCGGCGAGCACTACATGTGCCAAACCGATTTCCCACAGCAGACCTGCACGAAGCAGCAGGTGTCCCAATGCTCCAAGAAAGAATTATGGAAATTACCAAATCTTTCTATAGGACATCACGAAAGTCGACTAACCCACTAATAGCAAATCTTGGCCAGTATTTTACCTACCTTTGACAAACACAAAAGACCACTGTCAATCCTAACTAATAATTCAGAAAAACAAAGAGCAACCCAAAAGGCAAACCACCAGTAAAGTGACTAAATCTGTAAGATTGAAGGAAATGTCTAATGACAATAAACTTCACCACAACTGCTTACCAAAGGAAAGCAGAAAATTGCTCACGGCTACTAGTCAAATGCAGTAGAGACACAGTACTTACCAAATCGAAGCCTGAGGCTTTGTGAGGAAAATATACGCTTTGAAGTAGATGGTGAGGTATAGATGGTTCCGACGATTCCTGCCGCATCCAGAATAGAGCTGTAAAAGTAACGAGAAATTCTGTACCCGTATATATTCGTTACTAAACCAATCAATACCCGTTACTTTCGAATCGTTACTCGTTACTTTCGGTACAATCGAACACTAGCATGAAGCATTGTATCGAGTCACGCCGCGTACGGGTTAACTTCGTTACTATCGTATCATTTCGTTACTCGTTACTTTCGGTACAATTGAACACTAGCATGAAGTATCGCATCGCATCGCATACGGGACGACTTCGTTCGTACTTGGTAAGGTTTCAGTAAATTATTTTTTTTAGTGAAATAAGTTTAGGTAAGCTGTTTCTTTGGATAAAACTTAAAGTAATTAGCACATGGATCTTACGGAAAACCTCTAAATGTACACTTGATTTGCTGTAATGAATTTTATATTCGAAAGAATAATCAAATTTCAAAACAAACACCTGTTTACACACACACATAAAACACCTGACCTTTCACCAGACTGTGGCATACCTAGTGACAATAACTAATGGCGGTTATTTTTTAAAGTAGCCTACTCAAAATTCTGCACACAAAGCTGAAATGATAATGGGACATGAATTTAACAAATATTGTACTATCATCAAAGTATTTCGTTTTAAATAGGAAGTTTCACCACTGTCTTCCTTTACTGTTTTCATTTATTTTGTAAATTCTTCATCCTTTTGTGATAGATTTATTAAAATAAATGTGGACATACCATCAAGTCGGGCATGCAGGCAGAATGCTACTGACTCCCGCTTTCATTGTTTCATTTTAAAAATATCAATATTCAAAACTTTTAATTCAATAACAAAGGTACAATACAAACATGCGATTAGATTAGTAATTGTTGTTGCGTCATGGTTACAACAAACATTCAGCATCAAAGCCAGTACCGCATTGATCAAATGGATCCTGCGGTAATAATACAATAACTAACACCAGGCAAAAGGTATAATTGTTCTTTTTTATGAAATTCTGGAACAGCGAAAAGGGCTGCTAGATTTATTTATGGAAATTATTGCAGAACGCAATCAGTAAAAGAGCTAGAAAGGAATTCATTGCAAGACAGGATGAAATTGAAGAGGGTCATGGGAGTTTACAAGGCGTATATTAATGATGAGGCATGGAAAGATATTGGTGTAAGAACTAAAAGTAATGCTTCGAAGGGAGAAGATGAACATGACCACAAGCTGGCACCCGATTTCAGGCACAAGGGTGTAGGAAGATTCTCTTTTTTAGGTAAGGGTGTCAGGGATTGGAATAAGTTACCAAGAGAAATTATTAATAATTTACCAAAAACGTTGAAAGAATTTAAATTTAAAATTTGTAAAGGGCAAATGTAGGTGGTTGCAGAGAAGGGGGAAAGATGAGTTTGTAGGGAAATTGCCACCGGAGCGCGCGCTCCATTGCAATTTAATTAAATATTATTAGAACATAGCAAATGCAGAGATTTAAATCACAAACTAATAAACAACTCTTTTATATTGTAAATTACACTATGGAATAAAATAGAAGGTGTCAAATCTTAAAATAAAAAATTCATAATGAACGATCAATGAAAAAACAGTAACTATCTCAAATTATCCATACAAATTTTCTATTTACAATTTATGCACTGTAACTTTTAACGTTATACAAAATAAAAATACTAAACTAGTCTTTACGTTGTGAAAATTAGTTAGCTGCGAGAACTGGAATGTGTTCGATCTATACGACAAATGCGAGAATTTGTGAGTAACGATTCGGTACTTACTCAGTAACGAATACATCGTTACTTTTACAGCTCTAATCCAGAAGTATTCACGGAGATAGAGCTTCGCGTTCCCATTACAGCCTTCGGCACTAGAATGCATGTGACGGAGCCAACGCCACGTTCCGGCCGTTCTTTACCTTTCCGTGCAGTTTCCTGGGGGTAGTCATTGGATAGCAGTCTGAGTGGGCCTGGAGAGCTTATGGGAAAAAGCTTCGTCTTTGTCGGGGATCGAACCCAGGTCGTCCGGGCCGTAGTCAGCCACTCTTCCGCCTGAGCTACGCGGCCACCTAGAGCTCACTGGTACCGGTTATAAAATAAGAAACAAATTCTTGAGAAATCATCTACGTATAAGAAAACGAGTGTAATTTAGATATAAAACTATTCGTTTAATATAAAGCTATAGACGAACTTCAAACGAACGGCTGATTACATAAGTTCTCAACAATTGTCGGTGTCAGAAGCACTAGATATTGATAATTTTGATTCAACAGATACAAATCGTTTCGTATTAGTTATTTATCATCTTTTAATGTCACCATTAATTTCTCTCCTTAGTTAAAATTTGTAAAATTGATCAATATGCTGTTGAATTTCTCTCATTCCTTTGAAGGAACATAACGACGATTTAATATTCAATGACTTATGTTTATTATTTTCACCACCGACACGAATTCTTATTAGTATTACAAGCTTAGTAAAAAGATAATAAATTTTAAAATGAGCTCCAATGCACCCTTCAAATAACGTTTGGTAGAATTTGTAATTTATGTACTGATCCATTTTCATCCTAAAATCTTAAAAATGATATTCATGTTTTTTTAAGTGCTATGTTAAAAAAGCGTAACGTACACAGTCACAAAACAACTGCACTTTGGTTGTATATCCTGTTCTTACGTTTAGTCTAAGTAAAGTAAATTTTACTTTACTGCCTTGTCCTCTAACAGTATTGTCTGAATCTCCCTTGCCATGCTATTTTACTTCAAATCATTATGCAAAATACTATATACGGTTTCTGGAAATGTATACCTCCTTTCAGTAGCTCTTATCGACGTCATGATGAAAACATGAATACATAATTCTACTTACGTTGCAGGTAGTCTTGAGAGTAAATTTCTTTTGTGAGACTAACGCGTGCCTCAAAGACAGCATAATACTGCTACTCACCTGAAAAAACAAGACGTAAAATTCAAATTAGTCTTCATTAAGGTATGTTAAAAAAAAAAAAATATTCTTAGAAACCAAATCCAATTGCCACTACCTAGATACTATGTCTGCATAACAGCACTAAAACACTTTAACATTCGTCAGTAATCAAATTAGTGCATACGTAATGAAATGGCAAATGTGTCAAATTTGCCTACATGCTACTAACTAAAAACGCAGTATAACTAATTAACTTTCCAGTTTTCCTTCCTGGAAACAAATTGTATAGATTCACGTACTAGAAATTTCAACGTAACAATTCATTATTTGCATCTTTTTTAATTACTTCCGCAAGTGTTTTGAAGCGTCTTTCTCATTTCTGAATGAAAATAGATACTGAAATACTAATGTACATTTAATTTCAATGCGCACATAAAACATGAGAGGGCATATATTTTTTTATTAATCGTAATTTATTTTAGTTTAAAAGTGAATTGTCTACTGGTGGAACTATTTCTTCTCGACGTATGGTTCGTGGAATCCAATAATGAGCTTTGAATATTTAAATAGGGCTAATGGAAAACAAAAAAAGGAAAACATTTATGAATAATAATTAAATCTGATAGAGAAACTTGATTTTTAGTTGAGTTATTTTCTATCTAAACATATATGTATTTGTATTTTAAGTAATAATTGAGATGAATATAAGAGAAATCTGATTTTATAATTAAAAAATGTTTCTACGTGTATGGTACTAATAGCAACACTGAAAAAAATAAAACGCTAATCCCTATTTTCTGTTATCAAGTTAACTACCGCTAAGACTTTCTTCTTCTCGCAAAAATAATTTAAATGTGTAATTTTTAACAGACCTGAAATCAAAACATTATTAATTATTCGGTCTTTTACGATGTTTTAACGTTGCCAATCGCATTCATACATTCTTCACAAATTCCTATCGTCCCAAGTACCAAACTGAAAGAGCTATTCTATAACGCAGTTTAGCCAGAAAAACATACTTGTTTCAAAAAGAGCAAGAGTTCGTAGCATTTCAAACAATCATTTAAATCCAATGATATTTTCACTTAATAATGGTAGTTATAATAGCGTGAATAATTTATATGCATGGGTAATTGCAATTAAACAGCTTTTGTTAGTAAACTTGCGATATCTATTCTACCTTTCGGTTTGAGGAAGATAAAACACCACAGTTTACTGAAGAAAAGTAAAAATCTTTGTATTCTACTTAGATGTTTATTAACGTTAACAAAATTGAAAACTGTGGTCAGAGAAAAAAATATTGATTCCCTTTGAGTCTGTCCTAAAGGCGTAAGTGCAATACATTGTGCATTCTTTTATAAACATGCACTGTGATAAAAAAAAACACAGAATGATATAGCACAGGCAATAAGGCATAACAAGTGACCCGGGGGAATACGTTCCGACCATAAACGACTTGGAGGTGGATAGCCTGTTTTATAATTGGACAGTATTTCTCTACCGGCTTGTAACATCAAATTTTCCGCAGGAAAAATGTAATACTAGTCCTTTGCCTCACATTTATAAATGAACTTCCAGTCCCAAAGAAACTGCGTAATCGCTTTGTAATTGGGAAAAAAAACCTTTATGTATGAGATTCAACTAAGCAGCTTAAAATTCGGAACAGTAAATTCGATTCTCCAATGATACCTAACGCTGTGAGTCGGGTGCTGCTATTAATACTACCTACATGTCCTGATCGCGGCTGAGAAGGGAAACCTAGTAATGGAATTACGTTATGAATAATGATTTAATTCTGAATTTCTGATATTTTCCCTGTAAGCTGCGTATTAACTGCCCGCCTCGTTGGCTCAGGTCATTGTGGTACTTTGACGGTATTCGTCATATGACCCAGGATTAGTGGGCTCAAACTGCCGTGGCGGGAGCAAGTTTTATCTTCAGCGCTTTACAAGCTTTCCACCTAATTAGTACGGCAGTGGTAAGCCAGTTGCAAGCTTCGTCGTCATTAAAGACAGCACTCGATGATCTACGTTGATTGGTATTAGTATTACCACACTAAACCGGTGACGGCATGTTTTTGGATTACTTAGGCCTACTTTGTCTGCACTCAATAAGTGCGAACCGTCGCCTTAGACAAATTTTTATTAATATAGTTATTTATGAAACCACCGACAAGCGGGAAATATTGTTACGACATCGTAGATAAAAAAACAAAAAAAAAAAAAAAAAAAAAAACAAAAAAAATTGCGCTGTCCTGATCAAATACCAATGGATTTAATAATCTTCGTTACTTGACTCACTTATTTGTACTCCTATAACATTCAGTCAGACTCGTCAACAGATTTCATAAACTATTGCAGCTTCTTCGCAATGAAGCACAAACACGCGTCATGCGACATTACCTGTGCAGGGCAACACCCATCACGATCGCTCGGTCAGCGAACTCTTAATAATGCGCCAAGCTGTCGTGAGCCAAAGATACTACAACACAAAACTTTAAAGACTATAAAACAAAGGTACCCCTATCACAATACATGCAACTGATCTGTGGAAACCCAGAAATTATATACAACAGGTTACAAACATATCTAAGGTACTGTACTTATAATTAATAAAAAATATAATAATATAATGATAATAATAATATTAAATTTGAAGAAAATTGATTGGAGGTGTTTATGATAATCTTACGACTTGGCTGATGATGTTGGAAAGATCGTAGTGTACGGTTGGAAATCACCAGATTATACGCCAAAGTCCTGGATTAAATCCGAAACTTTTCAGATTTGTGTATAGAATGAGAGCATAAAATAATATTAATAGTGATTTGTTCGTCGAATGGGGACCTTCGGTGTGTTTTCAAGAATAGGTCTGAATGGGCTGGCACTTGGCTTCGCCCTATTCCTTTGTCTATCTTTCAACCATTATACAAACACTCTCACAGACAATTACCGTCATCCAAATCTACCATAACACTTCCATAATGGCGAAATAAAAGGTAAACCATCCCATTTGCATCTATAAGGAAACGTTTTTGTAGAGAAGTAAGGCGAGTGTACCTGGTGTGGCATGTGCTTAGCCTCATTGCGTATAGTCCAGAAGAAATGGAGCAAAGCTCTATGGACCATTGATGGCGGATCAGAGGAGTTGACAAGTCGAAAACTGGTAAGGGAGATAGTAAAAATAAAATAGGGTTTGTAAACTGGCTGTGTAGCTAAGTAAAATGAAAAGTGACATGATAGTTCTGTACTGGGGTATCAAGTGATGGATAGAAAGTTTGGCGGTTCAATTACCAGCGACAGCAGGGATCTTTTACAGTTCCTTGAGTGAGTTTCAGCTCTGGTAAAAGATGTTTTGCGTGTGTGATATGTGTTGTAAATACATCGTAGACGTACTTAAATTTGCACAATAAACTGCAGGTACAACTACAAAACTGACAGAATGTCTGTCAAAATGAGAAACCTTGTTAACTGGCCTCTAAATGTTTGTAATAAGACTAAATAAATTATTCACAGGCGAAAGTACTGTCTCGTAACGGATATATATAAAAAAAAGAAAAAAATGATTTTAGTCTATGCTCTCAAGTGCTCCATAAATTCAAATCTTGACTACAAAATCGAATAGAGCGGTTTTTATCTCGAAGAAACGATGCTTGCGGAAATGAGGTATTTTTTTTTTTTAAATCATAAATCGTAAGAGTTAATTCCAACAATTTGAAATAAACTAACAAGATTATCAATTTTTAATTGAAATGTCCTTGGTTTAATTAAGGATGTCGTCAGAAAAAACATTTCTTAACTACCTAAAGATTATGGGCGCATTCTGGAGAACACGGTTTCGAATTCCCGTTATGACCATCGAGATATGGGTTTTTGATGGTTTCCGCAAATCACTCCAAGCAAAAGCCGCGATGGTTGTTTCAAGAGACGATGGACGAATTCGTTTCCGTTCATAGCCCCCAAGTCCTTCTTCCACATCTAATGGCCTTCAACGTTCACGAGCACATAAAGCCAAAAGGGGGAAAAAATTTTAACGATGTTAAACAGCGACTAAATGTGACAGTGGAAAGCTGAAGGTGCTGCTAGATAAACTACTTGACTATATATCCGGCACTATAATAAACGTGCCACCATCTACTTCCACGAAGAGCAAAACACACCACAGTTTACTTGAAATCGTCACTCTAAACAGAGGTCTATCAGATTCACTAAAACAAATGACAATAGTATATATTTCGTGTTTGCAATTACGCGGTAATTTCAAACAGTTAACAAAAGTTTGAGGAAATTTACTGGAAATAATTTATTAAAATTTCTGAATATCGTGTGATATTGAATCGTTGCTGCTTCCACTAAATCACAGACACACACGTTTCTAATACAAATACACCCATAGTGGCGGCAGCAGGCATCTTAAAGTAAACGCCAAGGAAGAAACTTTTCTAACACTAGCTTTGTCCAGCATGCTTAGCAATGCTATTTTTCTTTATAAGTTGGTAAACATATGTAAAGCAGACAGATTTACTTGTACATAATAAGTGAAAGACAATTAATTTTTGTGCATAAACAAAGTTAGAAAAAGTTTATTCCAGCTCTTTGGGATATACATTATTTTTAATATTTTCGTCTCCTGCTCGGAGGTTAGACATGAAACTTCTGGTTTTTTTTTATCCCTTTTGATCAGAGTGTTACAACACATTCTGCATTAGTATCCACTTTGGCCGATTTCTCTAGTTTTCGAATGATTCAAAAACTGAATGATTCCAGGTGTAAATTTTGTTTAAGTTGGGTGATGGGAATGAGAGGGTAGTTTATTGTAAAACTAATGTCGAAAGTATTTTTCTCTTTGTTTTGAAGTAACTTGTTCAAAGTACTATCGAAATTGGATAAAAACTGTAGCTTTGTGTAAGGAACACTTGAAAATTTAAGTGAGGTAAAAAGGGATGAGGGGTTAGGTTTTTGTAAACAGATTGTAAACAATATTTTTCTCTTTGTTTTAAAGTATACGTGTGCAGTCTTCCATCAAAATGTGATAAAAAAAACTGTGGGTTTCTTTAAACAAAATTGGAAATTGAAATGAATGGGGGAAAGGAGCTGGGATTTTTCAAACCAAATGTCGGCAGAATCTTTCTGTTTGTTTTAAAATGTACATATGCAAACTTTCTTCAAAATCTGATGGAAAATGTAGCTTTTTATAAAGAACATTGACAAAAATTAAGGTGCTGAAAGAGGGTAGAGGGGTTGGGTTTCTGTATATAAAAAAAGCTGTTTTATTGCTTGTTGTAACGTATCTGTTTTCAAATTTCCTTCAAAATTGGATAGAAACATTAGTTTTCTGTAAAGAACATTGAAAACAAGGGGTGGAAAGAGGGAGAGGGGTTGGGTTTCTAAAAAACAACTGTAGACCGTATTTTTCTGTCTGTTTGAAAGTATACGTGTCAAACATTCCATCAATGTCGCTTAAAGCTGTGAGTATGTGTAAAGAATACGGACAACAATTAAGGTGGTGGAATGTGGGAGACGGGTTGGGTTTTTGCAAACGAAATTTTTACAGTGTTTTTATCTTTGCTTCAAAGTATACGTGTGCAAAGTTCTACCGGAATCTGATGAAAATCAGGGTTTGATTAAATATTAAGGTGTGTAAAGAGAGAGAAGATGTGATTTTTTTATTTCTTTTAATTTAAAAAAAATAAACATTCTTCGTGCCACAACCGACATTCTCACAAAATTTCAAGACAACCAACCTACCACTTATCGAGTTTTACGATCACAAACATGAATACACTGAATTTTTATATCTAACGATGTGTTATGAGGAGTGGATCCATATTGATAGAATGATTGGGTGACGAGAAAAGTTGACCAGTGACCACAACCTGGCACTTGATTTAATCCATGAAGACGTAAGAAAATTCTCTTTTGTAGGTAAAGAAGTCAGGGATTTGAATAAATAACCAGGAAAAGTGATGAACGCTCTACCAAAACACAGGAAGAAATTAAATTTCGTAAAGTTTAAAAGTAGGTGGGTGTGGAATTTGAGCCTAAAGAATTGAAGATAAAAAACAAGAAATGGGAAAATAGGTGTCCGGGGAAATTGCCTTCGGAGCATGTGCTTCGTCTCTATTAAATTAAATTAAATTAAAAAAATTATAAACCTCGCCTGCTCTGTTTACCACGCCGTCTAATAACAGCGACACACTGCTCTCAGTGCAAAACAACGGAGGTTACAGTTACATATCCCCGTATAACACCTACGACTTTATCAAAGAACACAGCGCCAAGCGAGTTTTATATAATTAATATGCATAGAACGCACTGGAGCATTATCGACTAATATAGAAAATTGATTAACTGCAACTATGTAGTAAAGCCCTAAACTTTCATCTTCGCTCATATTATAATATTACACTCTCTTCTGTCAGCAAACATTTAAATTAACTACAAGAACATTTAATTTTCATTCATCCGGCGAATTTACGATCTTCTATGGTATTCGTATGATCTGTATAAACATGGGATCCGAAAACGTTACGTTAATTTCAACCAGTGGCGAACGAGCTCAGGAACAGGCACATATTGAATAAAAATAATGCAAAAATTAAACAAACACCTAAACATTTTTTGTTGTTGTGAAATATGAATATAGTGTAGGCGGATATCTAGAGTGGCCTAATGGACAAAAAAATCTAGCATTTTCTTGTCATCTTAATCTTCCTTTGATTTACCGTCCAATAATAAGTGATACAGAAAATGCTATTAAACTAATAATTATTATTTAACAAATACGCCAATACAACTGGAGTATTGGCATATTTATTAAATAATAATTACTAGTTTAACAAGCAACTGTGGACGAAATGGCCTATAATAATCACATAAGGCTACTAAATTCCTAATATTAGTAGAAAGTACCTAATTTCATACAGAAATCCGTAATTACCCCTTAATGTGGATTAAATGAGGTAATTTATATTTGCGAATTTATTAAATTCTGGTTTCAATACAAATTGATGAACAACTTAAGTGTTTGCTACAAGTGACACTGAGAGTACTTAGAAAACTGAAATATATAGGTTGTTGAAAGGAGTTACAAACCCTGTTTTTACTGAAAGTTGGGTTCAGACGTAGAAACATTATTCTTCTGATTAATATTACGATGTAAAATTGCGTGCGTTGGAGTTCATTATTGCATTTTTTTTTTTTAAGTAAGTGGCCTATAGATAAAATTCAGTGTATTTATTCTTTATTTCAGAGTTCAGCTGGGTTTTAAGGCAATTGCACTGACTGGAATAGAAAGTAGGAGAAATGGAATAAAATTATCATTTTTCTGAATAATTCCGTCGTCGAGACTGAACGGAGATGTGGCATGTAAAAACGAAACAACAGCGCTACGGTGGGACAACATTCTGTTAAACCTCAGTGGGGCCCCAAGTGAGATGTAAATTGTGTTACAGCGTTTCAGGACTTGGCCAGCTGATGCTCGGACTCGTGAAAGATTTAATAAAGTTGGGCAGAAAAGAGCGCAAGAGTTTCATCTCTGGAACTTAGTCCTGGGGGAAGAGCTCATATCTATCCCAGAGCCCTCCTTCCTTTGCTGCCAACAGAGAAGAGCTGACTTTATGGGTAACGATGGTTGTGGTGCGGTGAGAAGAGGGGTGAAAATAAGAGGACGGTGCCAGCTACAAAGGCTCCAGATGTAACATCGAACATTTTTTGACATCAGTAACTAACAGCAGAGGAATTCTTATTTGGCGACTCCGTCAGCATCACGGCTAACGCGGTGTACTGGCATTATAGAGATCTCCGGTTCAATTCAGCATAGGATACGAAGAACTTCATTAAAATTACCCAATACGAAAGGTGGTAATGATACTTGTAAGTTACTGCACAATGTTAACAAACATGTTTAGGATTTCTACAAAAAAAAAGAGTAACTAAGTAAGCAGTCCATATTACTTGGTACTTTGACCAAGATCAAGAATCAGTTTATGGACGAAATGTTTCAAAGCAATCGGTTTTCTTTTTTATGAGTAAGTTTACTACTTACTCGAAGAATGTGAAATTTTTCGAAGGGATGCGAAAATATAAAGAATTTAGCAAATTATCTTATACAAACATATTTTAGTTCGAAGTCAAAATTAATTGTTATCATCGTTTCATATTTTTCAGGTATATGGTTGGAAAATGAGAGAGAGTGGGGAATATTATTAATGAGTTAGAAGCTCATATCGCGTCATACACAACTAAATAGAAATCTCATGAAAAATAGATTGCTTTTTGTGATACATTTGCAGTGATACCACACTCTTCTCTGTGTTACATAAAAAGGCAAAGACCCGACTGTGAAATTTTCAGAAAAACGACTCAAGGAGGTGGAATTACGAAACTGCGATATTCGTACGGTTAGACATAAAGATTCTTTTCCACTCTGAGAATGGAATCCTAAAGAAACTCCAAATTACAGTATAACTACAGCGTTTTGTTTTGATTATTACGCTCATGAACGATTGGTGGATATATATGAAAAATAATATACAACTAACATAAATTTGTATTTAATTTAATGGAACCTTCATATCAAGATCCGAATTAAGTAGAAATTTAAATAAGATAATTAAACAGTTCCTTGCATGGGTCTTTACACATAGAAATATTAAAAGCCAATTGAAAATGATAAGTATGGAAGGAAATTCACTGCCAGTTTCATATAACATTAACGTAACAATAAATACATTTTATTTGAAGAAAATTATTTTCGTGTAAAAATTTTACATGTATCGGAGGAACAGGGGCACGTAATATTCAATTATTGATGCAGCCATTCCCTGAGGAAAGATATAAATTACGTAAACTACAATAAATTACGCAGAAGTTTAATCCATTAAATATAATATTAGTGTGTGAACGAAGATTTTTACGTGGTGTCACTGAAATGAAATCTAATAATGATAATTGATAAAATTGGGATGGATCACACGCTCCGTTGGCAATCTCCTTACTAACTCATCCATCTCTCTTCCTTCTCCAGCACACTTTTTCCCTCAAGCAATTTTTACTTTAAGTTCTTTAAGTTTTCAGCAAATCATTCATCACTTCTCTTGGCAATTTATCCCAATCCCTTACACCCATTCTTATAAAAGAAAATTTTCCTACACTGTAATGCTTGAAATAAAGTGTCAGCTTGTGGTCATGGTCATCTTTACCATTCCAAGCACCTCTCTTAATTTTCCCACCAATATCTTTCCACTCTTCATGACCAATATAGGCCTTGTACATTCCCATGACTCTCTTCACCCTCCTTCTATCGTCCAATGAAAATCCCACTCCAGCTCCTTTATAATATTAGTTACTGATCGTGTTTTTACGGTAATTTCCGAAAGACAAATCTTAGGCAGCCCTTCTCTGCACTCCCTCCAACTCCTGTATTTGATACCCAAAATGTGGGTCCCATACTACACCTACCATATTCCAGCAATAGTCTGACTTAAGTTTTGTACCCCAATTCCCTTACTTCTCTAGTGCATAGCCTCATCACTCTTTCCAGCAGGTAAAAGATTTTGAACCCTTTCCCTATTATCTGTAGAATGTGTCCTGTCCAGTTAAGTCTGCTATCAAATGTTATGCCTAGGTATTTACATTTCGAGTATTCAATAAGCAGCTCCTTCCCCACTTTAGGATCATAATCAACCTTTAGCTTCACGGGTTCACTGCCGGGTGATGGAAAGACAAGTTCACGAACGCGTGCCCTGCTGTCATTCTCGTGTACTGTGCGAGCGTTAAGTTAACCAGTACCGCAATGCTGGTATCTAGCTCCGGACGCACTTCTATTGCATCACACTCCTCCTTCTTCCATCCGCCTGGTTCCATCTGTCGCCCTGATCGCGACTCGCTATCGCGTCCGCCACGAGGGACTGGTGATGGCGGTTCTCTCATGCGTTTCCTGCGGGCGCCTGTATGAAGCATCCCGCCCGTCTGTTGGGTGGCTTCGTAATCCATCCACCTTGAGCCAGTAGCTGGCATTAATTCTTCTGCCCGCTTTCTTCTTTCTGTGTTTCCAGGAGTATACTTTTGTTACCTTCAACTGTTCCATCTACCAACAAATTAACCAACTACGCCTTTCTTTAAAAGTTATCTAACACGTAGACTCCCCCTTTTGTGAGACTTTTCCACAAATTATCTTCCCTCACCCATAATTTCCAGGCTACATGCTTCATGTATAGGGTTTAAAGATTGAAGCAGCCTGTTGTAAACAACAGTAAACGAAATCTTAACTTGGTTCAATATCCGTTTGAGAAAATGTAAAAATCTCGTGAGTTTATGAGGTCAAAAATAATTTATGACAGGGTGAAAAAAACTGTACAATGACTTCAGGTGGTTCTATGAACTGATGAAGCCTGTAACGAAATCATAACAGACTTTTGGATGTAACGTGTTAATAAGTCCATTAATGATTGTTGTTGAATAGCTAGATTCCGTGAGATAGTCAGTGAACGATGCCCAGCTTGTCCGCCTTGTATTTGCAAGAACTTTTATTACTATTAATCTGCGAGTCACTACAAACTGGATGGCAAAGAGTTTTTTGCACCTATTCTAATGTCTAAACGTACATGCATCGAAAGGATTACTAGGATATGGCAGGAGGTGCCCATAGGCTATCTCATAAACATTCAGACATTCTCCTAGAGCGATCTAGGAAAACCATGGAAAATTCAGTTCAAGATCTTTAGAGGCGGGAAGAAAGGAATGGGACAAGTAACGGGAAGTAATTCGGCTATGGCCTTTTGAAGAAAGCATCTCAGCATTCACCTGGAGAGATTTGGGAAAATCTTGGAATACCGAATCAGGATGGGCGGGGATTCGATCTGTCGTCCACCTGGATCCGAGGCCAGAGTGTTTCCGCTCACCTACCACACTCGGTGATAGTGCTGTCATCAACTTTCTAATTAACATCTGACCAGAGCAACGCATTCGGTGTTTTAGATCTTATGAAGCCAATAGCTTCGGTATTACACGCTTTCCTCCCAGTTATGTAATAGTTATGAATCTGCTCTGTTAACACTACTTGATGGGGGCACCATACTGAAGAACAACATTCCAAGTTAGGTCACACTATTTCTTTATATGCAATAGATTTTACTTCAGGTGTACATTGCTATGAATTATGACCTAGGAAATAGAGCATATGATTTGCTTTCCTTATCACCAGTTCAATGTGTTCATTCCTTAACAGACTATTATCAATAGATCACTAATAACCGACACCTACTACGAAATACTTAACCAGAGCTGAGTAGTTCTAACTATGCTGTGGTCTTTTTCGAAAAATTATATTGGCAATCACAATTTAGTCCTATAACTTGCAACCGTCTAGGAATGTTTGTATCAATATCTCCTGATGCAGATACAGTTAACTCATTGTTTCGTATGTTTTGCACAAGTTTGTAATGAATATTTCAGTTAAAGGAACTAAGACTATCCACTTTAAGATCATGTTGATCAAGAAATTATATTACAAGGGCTTACAATTAATTTGAATACATATTTTGTTCTTTATTTATTGAATTCTTTGCTGTTTCTGAGAAGTACTTGATTTCCTAGTCTCTGTTTCGTCCAGCCCTCTTTCGTTAAACAACCAATAGCTCATCCACTGAAGTATGACATGGGGAACCGAAACCAAAGGAATAAATGCCGAATTTGGAATTCTTGTGATATTTCTTTTATTTAAGAAAGAATAAAACAAAAAGGAAAATGTTTACAGGCTTTAAGAACAGTCAACTGCGTCCCGCTGGTGTATGCGAGATGTTATTACACCCACCAGAAAGAAGAAACGGAGTATGAAGCGTGCGAAATAGATTAATGGACACGCTGGTTCCCGTTATAATAAGTACCTTGCTCCATAAATACTCCACTAAATTCCTAATTGTAGTGTCACTTGGGTATAGTTAACATGACTAACGTCGCCATTATGAATTTTCCTACAAAAAAATAAAACGTCGCGTCGAGATTTACTACTATCGCCGCTCAAGATATTCCTGCCTCGAAGCAACAGCTATACAATGGGTCCAACGATGTTAAAGAAAAATAAAGAAATGGAGAAACATTTTTTGAGGGAGTTAAAATATGTTTTGATCCAATAGCAACAGTACGTTCTTTAGAAATTCAGGGAAAATACCAATAGATTGCGGCTTAATTGTCTGTTTTAGTTCTTTTGCAGAGACAATTGTAACATTGGTACAGATGTCACTATTTCATTATTGTTATTGCGAAGGAACACTTACAAGAGCTTGTAAGAAACAGCCTCCAAATAAAGATCTCCTGAGATACTTCATTTCGTTTTCATTTATTTATTTTGTATTTCATTGGAGTTTAATTGTTCGGTAGGCGTCTGGATAATCGCAATCATGATTTTACTGTCGACGAGGCGGCAAGTGACAATGGCTAATATAAAAGAGCGATCCCGCCGTTTAACTGTACTGATTACGATAAACCATGTAAAACAGAATTATAAATAAGCTGAGAATCGAATGGCGATTCTCGTCTGACATTCTGACTATTAGAGTCAGCGTTCGTGCAGTATCGTGAAGAGATTTTTGTCAACGAATAAAATCCTCTCTGGTAAATAGCCGAATGAGTCCATCGCTAAATCTGATGTTTCGGTGGTCAATAACTTGGCAATGGCAGCAGAGTTTATGACCGTCGAAACGACCTGTTTTATCGATTGACTAACTCGTTGCCCGAGAGGATCTTATTCATATTCAACGCCAAGAAAACCTCCAATATCACGATTTTTGTCAATATTTCTATGATTCTTATTAAAATTTCATTGCTTGTCGATAGAGAGATCGTTGCAACTTGTCAGTATTGTTTGAAAAGTATGGGAGGAAAGTTAGCCTTTATCAAAGAAATACTCCCGGTATTCTCCTTTAGTGACTCCGAGAAATGATGAGAAACTGATATCTGGTTTGCCAACTTGGATTCTGCGGAATTCATGGCGGATACGTTACCGCAGAAACATCAGCCTCGTTGCTATGCAACGGAAGGTTAATGTTCTCTAAATCACGCAATAACCGTTCTTTATTCAACAGCGTTGGTATAGGCGATAGCAAAAAAGACAGAATCCGTCGCTGAAATATTATCTTGATAGCTACATATTTTGTTATTCGGAGAGAATATGTTTCTCTTAGATTTTATACACCTAAAATAGAATAATCTACCTTGATATTATACACGATGATAGTGTACATATTAACTTTATATAGAATTTTAAAAATAATTTATTTATTGGTGATATGTTGAGGATATGTGCCGTAAATGTAAGGGGACTGAGTTACAAATATTTGCGATACCATTGTAGTGTAATATGGGAACAATATTTATGGTATTAAATACAAGATCTTAATGGAATGAAAAGAAATTAACCTAGATTTCTGTTTGTAATGACCGCAAGACAAAATAATTGATTGATATAATACGGAATTTGTGTTACAGGTCTTTGGAAGATAGTGTTGTAATATATAAGGCGTATATTGTTCATGAGGCTTGGATAAATAATGGTGGTAGAATGATGAGTGGCACATGTTATGGAGGAAACAATCAATACTACAAACTAGCACTTGATTCCTGTTGTAAAACAATGGGAAGATTTTTCTTTTGCAGGTGAAGTATTTAGGAAACCATTGAGTACCAGATATACTGAAATACATAAAATTTTAAAATGACTTAAAGTATTTGGTGATATTGAAAACAATTAATTTTAAGACAAGAAAAAAGAAGGGAAAATCATTAAATGGAAAGCAGGTGTGAAGTGTAAATTTTCATTGAGGCATGCACTTCATCGCAAATTAAATTAAGATACTATCCTAGTTTATTTCGCATTGTTACACGCAGATGCTTCAATAAATTAACCTTTCGCGAGATTGAACAACTTACCTTGTACTCATGGTCATGCTGATTCTTTTGTCGCTCTCTTAAAAAAATTAAGTTATTATTTATTGCATGACGTTGAAATGTTATCAAGGTCAATCTGAATTTATGACAAGATAGAATTCTTAACTTCTTGTTTACAGCATCACCATTAGTGCACAATCTTTAGCTGATATCATTATCTACAAAACCGTTATTAAATAAGTACGAAAACACATCACTGTATGACGCCCGATGTGGCTTCTATATTTATAGTGGCTTCTCAATCAACAATGAACGTACAGTAAGGAAATCATAAATCTGTTCCGATAGAAAGCATCTTCTGAACTTTGTTAAAAGGAGATGGTGTGGTAGAGTTTGGCTGTAATTAAACACCACAAGTGGAGCCCTATAGTTTGATATTATTCGCGGCGGTTATATTACCGCAGAAAAAAAGGTTAAACATTTGACTGACGCGTTGCGGTCTTCTTCAGAGACGGAATCACTCCTCAGTTTCCATACGGTCTTTTATAAAGGGATGGCTGGAGCCGTGATTGGTCACGCTTGACTGGCCAATCGGAAAGTAGGCTGCTAGCGTGATCTGAAGGGGACTGCCACATGGCTAGAACCGTTAATACTGATCATGGACGTGAGGAGTAATACCAGCCGTTCAGGGATTACGTAACTTTCAATCGAACTTCGACTAGCCACATTTTATGGTCTACCACCGACTACTATCGATACAGCCAGTAGTTGGAATGCGATAAACATTAATTCTCGCAAATACCTACGGATTTTCTCAGCGGAAAATTAGTATTAGCTATAGCCATACCTACCCACATTTTATTTTTTGGTTTATTGAGACAAATGATATATGACTCTTCGTAATAAAACATTTTTTACGTTTAATGTTTGTCGGTTAAAGACAATACATTATTATTAACATCATTAAATTCATATACTTTGTAATAGATATAACCGAATATTTTTTATGAAAACTCCATAAAATTAAAGAAACTAGATTTTTTTTTTACAATTGTTTAAATTATATCAGATTTATTTACTTCAAAACTTCACTTTTACAACTTCGAGTTTCATTAATTTGTCCTCACACTGTTGAACCTGTTGGAGTTCATTAGTAAACGATTTTTGTGATTATTTCGTTTGTCTATGGCGCATGTAACAATTTTCTGGTGCAGTCCAAAAATTAGTAGCAACGGCAGCAGCAGTTGGCAATTAAAAAAAAAAATCTGATCGGATCACTGAGAAATATTTATAATTGTATATTTAATGTATTTCGTGGTCAATAATTTTCACTGAGTAGAATGCTAAAGCAAAAACCGTGATCACAACACTCAGAAAAGTACATTCATCACAGTATTCAGACATCGTTACCTATTTAACCGATAACAGTCATATTTCCAGATGTACAAATTTTCAATACTTTATTATATACACATAGCTTACTTTTAAAATGTATGACTTCAAAGACACCTTTTTTTCACCCGTTGTTTCTCAAACATTATTTACAGTTTGATAATAGAAACTATTAACAGTTGTGGTGTAAAACTAGTAAATAATGTATAAAATACTGCACAGTTAGGAAATTAAGAAAACTTAAATATCTCTACGTTCTGTACGGTCCTCGCAGAAAGAAATTAATTGTAATCAGTGGACGATATTAATGTTTATAATGAACATACCTTGTATAATGAGTGTGAGAAATAATGTTAGGATATAAAAAAAATGCAAATTTGTAATACATTTTTCGTAAGTATGTTTATGTTTATGTCCAGCAAGCGTGATAGCCAGAGCCATAAATTGCCATAATTACATTTTTTCCATACCGCGGGGACGTTTTTGCGTCTTTTAGCTGGATGAACACTTCGAATAGTTTCTACATAGTTTTTTGCTTTTTTTAACGATATGATGTCAATGGGTTAATTGCTACTCCATAAACAGAATATGCGAGAGTAGGTAATATATATATATATATGTTTTTGTTTTGTTTTTTAAATTTCTAAGCAAAACTACACTTCCTATGACACCTAATTTTATGTTAGCTGTTTGAGTGGAGAGTAATAGCTGGTATTGGAAATGTGATTCACCCGCTTTATGAGCGTGCGGCACAAATTATGAGCAGCAATAAAAACGCGGCATTTAATATCCAGTGTTTGATACTCAGCTAACAATTAAAAAAACTTTTATGGATTGATTCGTGCAATCTACCATGCCGTGGAGTTGAGCTTTATACGCAGAGCAGTAAAAAAAATAATTTCGCAATTACCGTAGGCGTTCAAACAATCAAAAACACGGAAAATGGGAGGGGGCGTTGGAATAACTGCTTTCAGTATTATGAAATGAAATTGGGCCAGTTATTCCCATACTGCGTGAAGAAAATCGAAATAAATTTGTCTTTCTTATCCACGATCAAGAAGTAGTTTATGGCAATAGTGCCAATCGAATCAGTTTCCGTTTTCATCACTCTTTCTCATTTTATTAGTTTTGTGCACCGATCCTTTTCCTCTTAAGCGCAGGAAGTAAATACAAAGAATCTGAGATAAAATACTATACGCGGTGTACAAGAATGACAGTGTATTTCTATATTCGTTTCCCTGTTAATTTTCTAAGCACTATTTCAAGGCTTATTTTGAATTCACCCACACTGCAAAATTAAACGCGGTTAGAAAACCCGGAGGTATCGTCGGTGCCGAGTTGTAACTACAAGTTAAAACCAACTTTTAACTCTATATAATCTTGAAGCATTGTATCTTTAACACATAACCCATCAACAGCTACGTATGTTGTTTCCATCAGGTGCTGTAGTTTAAAGCGGAATGTACTGTTTCACATGATGAAGACAACAGAGGCGGATATTGAAACCGCACTTGTTAAAAAGGCAATCCGTCTGGACAACCGTCAAGATTTAATAAAAGAAATGTACTGAAGATTGTTGCTCCAGTTTCGTTGCACTGGTTGATTTTTTTCTCGTTATGTGAACAAATATAAACAAATCAAATATTTACTATTTCAGCATCTATATCATGGATTAAATATTATACAGTCCGGGATAAAAAGTATCCAACATGTTAACTGATTACATTAAGTTATTAATATTAAAATTTTCATTAAAACCAGTTTATTAGTTCTAGCATGATTTGAGGACAGACAAAATATTTACAAAAAAGAACTATTGTAGTCCGTATCAAAGAGGATTTCGTATGCTATCTGGTTAGAAAGTATCCTGTTTCCTGATGAACGACATAATGTATCATTACGTGCAATTAATCCAGAAATTAGTAGTCAGTAATGTTCATTGCAATTATTATTCCTGAAATAAATTTCGTGTATAGGCACAATTTTTCAACAATTATATATATTTGCAGCAGACCCAGCTTATTTCAGATACTCCAAGTCCAATCAAACCTGCTGGCAAATTTGTGGAAAAAAAAGTGATTTTGCTACAGTGTAAGTATATTTCACAATGTTTTTGTCCGCACAGAATTAAAGATTTTCAGGAAAATGGATTATGTACTTTATGTTATTGTTTACAACAGATATTAATTCTTTCTACAGCTAAAACACAGCTTAAATGTTAAGCCTGACTCTAAGAATTCAAACCGTAAAAACGCAGTCAAATTCCCAATATATCAGCCTTATGCCGAAACATACTTAACATTTTTTAAAATGCATTTTGGTTTCAGATGCTTCTAAATCTTTTATCACAATCAAATAACTATTTATACATTTACTGTATCGACTCAAACGCGTTATATCAACCAGATTATCAAGTTCAAAGAATTTATTCGATTTATTTACTGCAGCCTATTAGCAAAATATTTGTACTTCTTCACTAGCCGTACAGCAAATATCAGTGATTTCTCATATTTAGCTCTCATACATATCTTATAATGAATTTTAATCTGCATTTACTTATTATTAGCATTTATTCAAATTTACGTATTTCGTTCGTATATAATTTAAGATGATAGAAAATCAATGAATCAAGATAACAAGCATGGGCAGGTGAAATGTTCCAAGAAAACAGAACTACACGGTATTACTGCAAATGGCACAATTAATTCATAATTTCAAACTGTTATTAAATTATGAAGTATAATAGAGTTACAAAATAGCAGGCATACCAAAACCGGATATCTATGTCATCAGTAAAATAAACTGATGTTGAAAAGCCGTATAAATAACTACGCGAAGCATTTAAATAATTTGCACACTTAAATTTTTCTTACTTTAATACACCTGCAATAACTGTATTCACAAACTATTTACAGGAGTAAAACGCAACA
This sequence comes from Vandiemenella viatica, assembly GCA_031002005.1. Taxonomy (NCBI): domain Eukaryota; kingdom Metazoa; phylum Arthropoda; class Insecta; order Orthoptera; family Morabidae; genus Vandiemenella; species Vandiemenella viatica. The sequence goes on along the minus strand of CM061920.1, from coordinate 367,359,727 downwards.
TCACTTCGACAAAATAGACACCAAATAAGCAGACAAGTATTGTTGTGCTTGCATTTGTCTAAAACAAGAGAATAGACAATTAATGAGGCTTTATAATATTTTCATTTGAATTTCTTTGAACGAACGGATTTTTATGGTTCCAGAAAACATATGTAATTGAAAGGTGTACATGATGGAGGAGGAGTCGTAGCGTCTTAGAACGAGGAACGATTTAACTACTCGCTGAGTTATTAGATTCTATATGCAACAGCATAAGTAAGTCTTTCTTTTAGCAGAAAACTCACGTAAATTTGGAATCTCTTAAAGAACATCGGGAATTCCTTTATCTACAAACATTCATAGCCTTCTTTCGCAGAGCAACTTCTGTGTGTATAAGTTTTTAGTTGGATTCAGTTTCATCAGTGATTCGAAGGCCAAAATACATAACAAAAGTTTAGAGTACAATGCTAGTACATACTCATTGTATTCTATTCTTTAAATACTTTGTACGGAAATTATTCACTGAATATAGTACATTTTTCGCTTCTGAAGGTTTTTCAATTGATATGATGGGTGATTGATTACAAAAGAAAACTACGGCTGTGAAAGGTTATATCTCCGCAACCAAACCACAGTAGTAGTCAGATGAGGATTTCCCTACAAAAAAGCTAACGCGGCGCAGCCCAAGGTCACGACCCACAGTTATGAAGAACAAATATCGCCTCCCGTAATATACCACTATCAACATCTATTACATATTATCTCGACTTTTTACGATGGAAAGACGGCAAAATACGTATAAAAAAATCTACTTGCACGTTTGTTGCCAATTTTTTGCCACCGAAATTATTTCAGTTGCCATCCATCATTTATCTAACACTTGTCGCCTTTAAACGATGTTTATGACGGCTATGATCATAAAACTTATATGTTTCCTCCCTTTCTAACGTCTTTAGCTACCGACCGCCAACGACTGTTATCTTGACGTGTTTTATGATGGATATAAAAAATTGTAATGGTAGCTATCATAAAGACTTAGGTGCAATGAAGATAATTGCGGCCGCAAAAACTGGCAGCTAACGTGCATGAAGAGTCTTTTTACAGTGTTTCCGTCCTTGCATTGTAAACATGTCAAGATAATAAGTAATATATGTCCTTGGCGGTGGTCACCATGTGGCAACATTTGGTCCCGATATTTGAGAGTCATGATCTTAGTCCACGCCGGGTCACCGTTTCTGTAAGAAACCCGCATCAGACCTCTACTAACTTAGAGCGCAATTTTCGACATCATTTTGAGGCGATGATCAGAAGTTTCATTTGTTTCGCTGGAGGAATTGCTAGATCATCCTTCATAATTAGTTTCCGTCGTGATGATAAGTGCTCTACAGAATGTGTTACACCCTACTGAATTGGCGAGAAGAGTTTGCGTCGAAGACTGTTCAGCGGGTGTTCGGTAAAGATACGAAATTCGTCCTCTAGATAACTGGATTAACTTAAATTAGCTCGTCTATTTATTCAGAAATAGCTTAAGGATCCGGTTGACCGTAAGTATCTGATTAGAATGTGTATTGGATTTAGCAAGTGTTCGGTCGCAGTTCTAGAAAATCAACTCGACAAGCCAAACAGGAACTGTAAATTCGTCAACCGATTCCTTGTTAAATCATAAAGGTCAATGCTGGTGCAATGTACTATCGAAAGTAAGGAAAAACATAGAATTAATTTTTTTCCATTTTACTCTTAATTAAATCGATGAAGACGATTCCTTCGTGTCTAAGCTTGATTTTAGCAATGAATAACGTTCTATATTAACAATCAACTCAGTCACCACAATTTACTAATTTATTTATTTTATGGCCATAGCACATAATAAATAATACAATTATATAAAATGGTTTCACACTAATAAAATGTAACATTAAATTGTACTTAAAATTAAAAATGTACATAGTGCAGCCAATGTAAAGCTTCATTTGAAATATCTATGAAGTTATCCCCTGAAGGCTCGAAGTGGGAAATCAAAGATCACGTGACGGATGGTTTGTTCTGTAAATCTCTCATCCCCCATTTGTAAAGAGATAAAGCAGATCTGGCATGGTCAGACCTAACTCTGTTGAAAGCAGCCCAGGTCTTGCGGGGAAGGTCGAGTCCCTTTATGTTATTGTTGTTGTTATTGTTGTTGTTGGTGTTTTAGGGCGCGTCGGGGTCATTAGCGCCCTAACAATTACCAGCTATTGCTGTGGCTTTAAAATGTACTACAATACTGTCTGCATAGTCGACTGTAAAGGGGTCAGCCATACAGACAGCAAATAAAATAAATCATAAAATCAGGCGTGGCTTTAAAGGAGCCACCGGTACTTTAAACCATACAGCACCTGGATGGCTGTAAAGGGGCCAAGAACGTTTAAAGGAGAATTAAAAACACTACAAGTATCGCTGGCTGTATAGTGGCCAGCGAGACATCGAGTCCCTTTACTGCATGTTGATTGTCAAACAGGGAGTGTCATTCTGGTGGGGCCGAGGCTATCCACTCCAATCTCCAGGCTTCTCTCCCGTTAAAATTGTTAGATATAATCTGATTTGGAGTAAAGAGAAGCCGCATGAAATTGTCAAACACGATCGAGCTTCAACAAAGTTTTGTGCTGTATCCAAAGTTTTCGCTCTATTCTTTTTTCAAGGGTCCATTGTTAACATGCAAACATCCAATCTTAACAACGGACAAGCTGTAAATAGTGTGGGATGAATTAGTAGACATTGTATGGTTGCGTTCTTTTTTTTCTGTATTGCTTGTGGCTTTACGGCTCATAGAGGTCATTAGACGCAAGAATGGACGGGGGGCAACATTATACCTGCATTCGCCTGGAGTAATTTCGGGAAAGCACCGAAAACTGAAATCTGAACAGCAGTGCAGGGACTTTAACCAGCATCCTCTAGAGCGCAAGGCCATATCATGGTTTCATGTGATGATCGCAATGAACATATATCGTATATTTTAAAAACATAGTGTCTTGTAGCTCAGTAGCTAGGGTACTCATTCTCAAAATGAACGGTACCGAGTTAGCTTTCAGGAATTTTTATGGGCTTTGGTTTGTTGGTTTGAGTACATGGCAGTCTCAAATTAAACCGTAGGTCCGGCTACTAAAGAGGAGTAATGCTAGGCAAAAAGAAACGCTATACGACGTGGGAACATCTCACAAATTTACATTTAATGGTACTTACGGCTTCACAATGCTATCTTTTGAGTGACTCAACAATATAGGTTGTAACTTATTTTGTAAATTAATTGTGATATTTTCAATTTTTTTAAATCATTTTTCTAATAACTATGAATGATTCTAGAAATTCGTTAGTGCCAGAAACAAATAATTACCAGATTTTCATTTTTTTATATTGTATTAATTTCATGTTGGTTTGGAGACTGCTTTTTAAGAGAGTGAAACTTCGGTGGAAACATATTTTCCATATGAGAATGTATTTAAAACTCAATAATGAAGCAAAGCATCTGGCAAAGAAATTTGCAATTTTTTTTTTTTAATGGTGTAAGATTGTTTCATGTAGAGCTGTAACGTTTGATCCTTTGGTAATGGCATTAAATTGTAATCTGATTATAGATGGAAGAGTCTTATCCTGAAAAAAGGCAATAGCAGATTTTCGGGCAGAAATTAAAGTTAAGTGGAGTTTCCCCGACAGCCGAGAAGACTCCGGCTGTGGAAGTACACCAAATGTTAAATCAGAATACTGCATACTTAAGCTCTAAACAAGCGTGGCTATTAGGCATAATGTGACAATATAACTTTCAGGTAATTGATGGCGCAAACTACATCTATTATTTAATACGGACTTTAGTCTGACCAAAAAGTCGTGTACACTAATCAGGAAATGAAGAATTTTGTATTAAAATTTAACTGAAACGCAATTCCTCATGATCTACAGACATAATATTTTATCCATGATGGATTATTGTAATTCAGCAACTGTGAAATAAAATTTGGGTTGATATTAAAAGCAGTAACCAGTCACAATTTGCTGTTATTATATTTATTAACCATTACCGGTTTCGAGCAAAATGCTCATCAACAGATGGTTTGCATTTATAAAGTATTCAAATATGCTGCTGCAAAATGCGAGCGTGCGTCCTATAGTGAAGTATTTATGTTTGTTTAATAATGCATCATATCCTTTCGCCATCAAGAAGAGTTCATTTTCAAAAACATTCACCTATCTAACGTAAGTAATATAATTGAGATAACCTTCATCAACCCAAATTAAATTACTCTCATTTAATAAATGTTACTTTCTGTTGTTACAGATTAAATAATTTGCAGGCCATCCATTATTCCCATATATAATTCTAAGTAAATACCCTCATTCAACAACTGTGCAAAACAACTCCTACAAAATATTAACTAAGTAATTCAACTATACTTAAATATTAGATGTCACAAATTTCATTATATAACAGTATATATTAATTCCAACTGTGTATATCAATCTAGATGTCATTTCAAATTTAACAACTATCAATCATTTGTATTATAATACCTAGTTCATATTGTTATAATTTTTTCATAGAACTTAACATTCCATCTAATTTCATCTTTAGTGTTATGAAAACTCTTTGAACATAAACATCTGTAAATGCAGAAGCAACTTTCTAGCATGCTCATAAGATCTTTTAAAAATCTTATAATAGTGAACTATTTATGTTTGTCTAATACTGCATCATATCCTTTCGCCATCAATAAGAGTTCATTTTCAAAAACATTCAACTATCTAACGTAAGTAATATAATGGAGATAACTTTCATGAACCCTAAATTAAATTACTCTCATTCAATAAATCCTACTTTCTGTTGTTATAGGACGCACGCTCCCATTTTGCAGCTGCATATTTGAATACATTAGAAATAAAAACCATCTGATGATGAGCATTTTGCTCGAAACCGGTCATGGTTAATAAATACAATAACAACAAATTGTCACTGGTTGCTGCTTTTAATATCAACCCAAATCTACAGTCAGCCTTAAGTTAAGGTATTCTGCAATTTTTACATGATTCAATCACTGTAAAAATATGTTTGGTTCAATACGTGAGTAAAACTTCGTAAATCTTTTAGTTTGCAGTAGGGGAAGGTATAAATTGTCCCCACAAAATATTTAAGTGAGAAAGTAGATACCAAGCTCAAATATTCTTTCACGAAGTCTTGGGATTTGGTTGATTACAGATTATCCTGGCAGTCATTTATGCACAAGTGACTTCCTAAAGCATTAATAAGATAATCCTGGCATAAAAGTTGTAAGAATAATCTTAGAAGATGCATCGAACTGTAATCCGTAGTAATGACTAAACGGAAAATCTTATCAAAGAATGGGACGTGAGAGATTCCATCCGTTTTCAAGTCATATAGATTGGCATTCGTCAATCCCTCCCATTCTTGCTCTATCTGATCACAGAATGAGCATCTCAGAAACAGTTACATGAATTGTATAGGCTTCATTTATTCAATACAAAGCACCCTTAAATTTGTCAGGTAACCATACATTTTGACGCTCGTGTTTCGGTACAGTTTTATACGGTGGGCCGAATTCAGTAACAAATACAAACTTGCAATCACATACCATGATCTTTGCTACATTACATGATATGCAACAAGTAACAGGTGTTTCGAGATCAATGGTTTACGTCGTAGGTCCTCAAATTGAGGTGCACACCACCAAAGGATGCGCTAAGACATTTAGGGGGAGGGGGGCCCAGGTAACTTCCCCTCCTGTGTGGACGATACCATATCTCTACACCGTCGTAAGCACCATGTCTCCTTCACCGCCTATTAGTGGTGAAAACCTTTATTTTAACATCACGTGCTTAGTGACATTCCTGTGATGTGTCATTGTTAAGTCTGAAAAATTACAACTCTGAAAACGGAAAATAACAGCATGTGATGCTTGAAAATTAAAAATAACTATGCCTTGAAATACGATTTTAATTAAATCAATAAATCAAAGTTTTGGTCCAAGTATTAAAAATTATATACCAGAATATCACAGCAATCGATGCGATTATATGAACACTTACTAGTGCGAAAGAGAGTTTTTAACTCTTGTTCTAATAAAAACAAAGTATCGAAGCAAACTCGATATTGCCAACGATATGTGATGTTCACTTTCTAATATCCAGCCAACAATAGTTAAAAGAATCCTAGCTCATCCTTCATACAGGTTTGTTTTTTCTGTGTTACTTCTTTTCGGAAAATTAAAAGTTTGTAATGTACTACTTTTTGGAAAAATATTTAATAAAACATTCGAGTATGATAACACTTTTCTTATTACACATTAATATTTATGTAAAGCGAGTTTTCCAAAATTAAATTTCATAAAATTTGTTATGTTTATAAAATCTCTTATTTTTTAAATTAAGGAATCTGCGTAAGCAATTTACACCCCGGATATGTACTTATGAACCGCACCGTGATTGTAATATATTGTAAGTTAGACGCCATTTAATCCTTGGAATGACATTGAGACAGGAATCGAAATGCACTAGCACCACTTCCCTCAGTCTGAAGCTGTGCCGAACCAACGAATACTTGAAAATTCGACATTGTTTACAAACAGTCCGGGCGTGAAATAGCTAGAAAGATGTCACCACAGAGGTAGGGTGTGAAGCCTACCAATAAAGTGGACTCGCGAGAAATTTAAGAGCAAGCATCCAGAAGATTATTATATTACTATTGTTGAGGTGATTTTTATCAAGATTAGGGTTGTTTAAGTCTCTTTACGCTCGCATCTGGTGCTGTGAATTCGACTATTTAGATTATGGCTAGCATCATAGTCTAGACGTCTGGTCATACTTAATTTTTTTTATTTATGGCTTTAGGCCTCGTCTACGTCGAGGTCATGAGAGGCGAGAGGGACCTGGTGACAAGGAACGGGAAGTAATTTGGCCATGGCCTTTTTGAAGGAAGTATCCAGGCATTCGCCTGGAGTAATTTGGGGAAGCCATAGAAAACCCAAATCCGGATGCCCGGAAGGGGATTAAGACCGGCGTATTCCCGTATGCGAGGCCAGAACATACTTAAAGCACGGAGCTCGCACAATTGTCCGAGTGACTGCCGGTCCCTGTCGTATATACACGTTCTCGTGTGATGGACGTTTTCCCATTCAGTTTTCAGTCTCCCTTAACACATTCACGTAGTTGTTTCAACGAATCATTGTTAAAAAATTTCCGCAACAGTCAGATAGGGGTTACGACATCTGAAGACTGATGGAATGAAATTTATGGGATGTTTCAGAATGAAACAATTTACATTTCACTATTTTCTGATGAAGCTGGAAGTGAGGTCAAAGAAAAAAGACCCTTTTGTAGGCAATCAAACACTAAAACAAAGTTTGGTCGTAGAGGCCCGGAAATTTCCAAACTTCCTATACAAGAATCACTATGTCCACAAAGATGGCACCGCACCGTCACTGTCAAAAAGATAATGCGACTCGTTCGGTATTTTTTGAACTAACTTCACTCTAGTGAGGGCCAACAATAAGCCAGCTACGGTGCAGTAAGGTGTGGTCCTACCTTAATCTGTTTTTGATCGGAAGATCCTCCGCCGCAGCTACAATTTATGGACACCGAGATCGCTATGTCTGAAGTGGCCTACCCTCATTCCGAAATCACTTGCTTGCTTCTGTAAAGTAGATGTGTATATAAGATCTGTGTAAAGCTATGTATAATATTGTATGTGAGGTTCCAAGAGCGAAGAGTTTTGTTTGGTTAACCTAAGAATAAATATGAATATAGTTAAGCTTAGTGGGGTCTACAGGAATAACATAGAGACTTAGTTCTTGGCGGATAGCTACCAGTCGAGAGTGAGAGGGGCCTCTCAGCTACACAGTAGTGAGTACCAGTTGGTGTGGCATTGAGAGAGGATTACGCCTGCATGTAGTGTGGTCGAGAAACAGTGTATTACAATCTATAAATTTGAGTGTGTATATAAATGTTTATTTTTGTGATGCAAAGTGAATAAAATGGAATATAATCATTGAGAATTACCATCAACAACCTATCCTTTAAATAAGATTCAAACAGGTATCATCACAAAGAAATGTTAAAATTTATATTCTGCTATTGTTCGTGGCCAAATTGCTCATTTGATTTAGCCCTCATCATCATCATCATCGTCATCAGTTTTCTGCCCTAGGGCAGGTGTTTCACTTGGCTGCTCTCCATGCTCTTCTGCCTTCTGTTCTTCACTTCATATCCATGTAGTCGCCGTTTTCCTTCATGTTGCCTGTAATGTTGCACCTCCTTCTTTAGCTCTCAGTGTGTAGAATAAACGAAGGAAAACAATGGTTAACAACAAACGAACCTCCAACACTACCAATTGTACGATATTCTATAACATTCTTCAATGTAGTACACATGTTTGATACTCCTCATTGTTGACTGAAACATCAATTATTTCATGTTTTTATGTTGCCAAATTATTGGTGCTTAACAGATTATCTAAATGTGGGAAAATGCAGATGTTTATGTTGATTCGTTCAACGCACTGGGATGCTACGACTGGCGCGCTTATTTGTGTGAATAGCAATAATAGGTATTAAAGGTAGAACTGTGTTTCCTCTAACGTTTCTTTCGTCCTCTTAAGTAATACCTAGTTCCCGGTTCACTTCAAGCCGCCAATTTTCTACCTAAAACAGCTGGTTTCTTATGTACAATACAGGAATCGTAACATTAGTATCAAGTTAAAACACTTTTTTTATTTTGTTTAATGCAACACCAGTTGTTATTTTAGGTATTCATATTCCCATCTTACAAGTACTAACCAAATCGCGTGAACTTTATTCGTACCTCAGGCAGCAAATTAAATTAAAGTAAAATTTTAAAATACCAGTAAGCATAGATTAAGGGGAGCTACTTTCAGTCAAGGCTTGCTGATCCCTGAGACGTAAGCTGTACCGCAATACACTGCACTGGCCAGTCGTGTAATGCACCTCACATCGTGTAAGGCGATCCGCAACAGGGACGCACGACTAATATTGACACACGGAATGCGTTCTCGGAAAGATCCGCTTTCGTTTATTCTGCATCTTGACGTCGTACCTCAAAGCTTTTATCGTTTGTCAAGTATTTTGTTTGACGATAAACGAACCAGAACGTAACTTCAGCTTTATTTCCTCTATATAGCTAGACTAATACGAACTGGTTTATTTTATTCTAAAATCAATTTTATAAATTAACGGTGAATGTATTAAGTGTCTGCTCAGTAGGAAGATCAAGAGAAAAAAATGTCTGTGCTGCATTTTTTAATATTTTTACGGAGCAATTTCGTTCTATTTCTCCAGTCCAAGAAAAATACCGTCTACCTGTTTATAAAGGGACGGCACTATAACGAACTTAGTAGTGAAATAACTATGAACCGTACTGTGCGAACGGTATCCCAAGGTTTCTCGAAATCAATATAGATTAATACCGTAGGGGTTCCCATAGCCGATTTTGGCCCGTTTCTGGCCCTGCTGTAATCACCTCGTAGTTGACTAGCGTGTGTCTATAACAAACAGAGACTACAAATTGTATATATTGTTCATATTAAGTATAATGTGTGGGATTAAGCAGTCCATCGGGTGTACCTTCATATGAACAATCACCTTGCTGTGAAGTTGGGATCAAAATATAACTGAACTGCTTTAACAAGCAGTAACTTCATTCATTGCAGGAAGCCTTAAGTGTCCAAGAGGATTCATGTGATAGAGCAAACGCTAGTGAAAAATTCAATTGCAGTTGTGTTAGTGAGTAGCAGTTGTGTATAACAAGTGAGATTGGTGCTTGAGTTGTTATCGAACGAGCCTGGCTTTCATTAGAACGCGAGTTCGATTTCCGATCCGGTCATGCTGATTACGGTTTGCATGGTATCGCCAAATCCCTTGGCATATCATTCACAACACTAAGGCAGAGTTCTTCCCTTGTCCCAAATCCTGTATGGGTTCTAATGATCTCGATTTCGACTAGCTGTGAAGCCATATAAAAGTAGTAGCATTGTAAATATTGTTTTTAGATGAATTTAGTTTATAGCTTCCAAATAAATTCAACTAATCTGTGTCAGTATATCTTGAACATTCTTGCATTAATCTATATATATATAAAGATGAATGTATGTTTGTTTGTTTGTTCTTCATACAAATTCAGAGTATTCATACGATCTCGATGAAACTTTGCACACTTATTCTTTGAAACAACGAGAAAACTACAGTCTACGTTTAGTTGAAAAATTACCTGTACAAATAAAACGTGTTGGCTTATAATTTCGAAAAATTACTGAACGGCGATAGACAGACACGTTGGATGTGGAGGTCTCTGTACACCTTTACCGTGCTGCGGTCAAGTATCTCAGTGGTTAAAGCGCTTGCTTACTGATGTTTGGGTCGTGGTCCCTGGTTCAAATCTCCTTGGGCGCTAATATTTCGAAACAAAAAATTGTATCGTAAGAGTCACGCCTGTGCCTTAGGTTATTCGGATTGAATGTTAAACTGTAGGTAACACAAAGTTAGGGGTGCAATGCGAGGCAAATCGTAGGTAGTCTTGCAATGCTGGAGGTGTACAGTTTTATACGTTATATTGATCCCTCAGGGGTGATTCGCAGTCAGTTTGTGTGTGATCTGCAGTATTAATACTATAAATTTGGAATTAAGTATCTGTATTTTGTTACGTTTTGACGACTAAATGCCTATACCGATATTGACGGAGTTTAACCAGAAAATCTGTAGGGAGGGCACAGGAAATTCTTTTCGGTATGATTAACAGTTGTAGTCACGAAATTTTGAGAACTTATGGAATGGTGACAGAGAGACGGATGTGTGTGTTAGTCTGTAATGTTACGTCGCTTGCTCATGCTTTGCTTCTCACGCATTATGTTAGTGTATAATTTGTTAATAAATTTCATTTAGAGAAAAAAACACATTATTTAGTATAGATTTTCTCGGTCCTATTACTTTGTGTCTGCTTATTTGTTTCTGTCACCAGTTTATTTTGCCTTCTTTTTTGACATGCCTTGCGGGCGTAAACTGGCCTACGGTGTGGCTCTAGCAGAGCACGAGTAGCTTAAGTTATTAGAACCCAAGAATTGGATGCTCATGCTGAAGAAAGAAGAAACGACCGAGATGAAATATAGCTGCCCTTAGTTAACCCCCCCCCCCACACACACACACACATCCCCTCACCTTCGTTTGCTTTTCTGTTTCGAAATTGATTCTATTCAAGAGACAGGTTGGATGGTAGAATGATATAGTGATGGCTTTCCTTTCATATTATGCCGACTCAGTGTTGTTTGGGACCAATCCTTCGTTACCAACAACTTTCTATATTCAATTCTGGCAAATAAATTCTTAATCCACGCGTACGAAGTCGCGGGTATTCAGCTAGTTACACATATATTTGTGTAAAAAAAAGTATAAAAAAGGTCCTTGATTAAGTCTAGATGGCGGGCGTAGATAGGTAAAGAAGAGAAGGCATTGGGTTTTAACAGCTTTCAACCCGTATTCCCGTAGGATTAGCGGAGGTAGAGCTCTGCATTCCTATTTCTTGACCGAAGGCACTGAAGTGTACGTGCCGGTTTGGCCCTTTTTCTTTACCTTCCTGCGGAGTTTCCCCCACGGTACTAATTTGATAGCAGGCGGAGTGCACCTGGGGGGCCACTCCGGACTTTCAGCTTCGAGGAAAAATCCTCGGCTTTGTCGGGGATCGAGTCCCGGTCCTCTCTGGTGTACAGCTACTAGAGCATTATTCTCTCCACACTCCCTCCATTCCAGTTCCGAGGGGCAGGAAGGAATATGGTGATCTATCTACGATAGTAGCATAGTCCCGGAAAAGTAGCACTTTAAATATTTCTCAGATGATCCTCCAGTGATGAAAGACTGTTTGTGGACGCGATGGGAACTATGTTTCACCTCTTATTTAATTTTGAGGAAAGTAATAACTTTCAATTTCACTTCACGACATAAAGTGAATAATACGCAGAATCACTAAGGAACGGTTAAGAATTTCTAGCAGTAAACTTTCATTGCGAATACACCGACAAATATTAAAATCTATTCATAACGGAAAAAAATCTCTATGATGTAGAATTTTTATGATTGTTCCTAAAGAAATAATTGTCACAAAGAATTACTCTCTGACTACCCTTCCCAAACGAAATATCTCATAAAATTATTTATTGTTCTGTTTGAAAACTTAGTATTTCTATTAAACACTGAGATGTTTCATGTAAGAGTTTCATTCCAGTGCAATAACCAAACATGATCTCTGGAAGCGTTTATCTGGTTTAGAATCATTTCAAGATATTTATTTTGAAGTGAAAAAAAAAAAGTTTATCCTCTGTGCAGGCTTACTTCTATTTATATTGCTTTTATGCTCGCCCTACATATTCCTACCCATCGAATATCCTATTAGCAATATATAAGCAATTCAAGTAAAGAAATCTTTCAGCCTAATAATAGTAATCCGCGAAGCTATTTTAAGTTTCATAGTGGTAAATAATTTAATGAATTTGGATCATAAATCTGATTATTGTAAAAAGTTGAAAGATTGTTACTGGTTACTTTCCTTAATCTTTCCAAAATTGGCATGAAATACCAGCAAAGAAAGAAAGCCCTTTTCTATACTAAAGATCAAATAGTAATATAAAGTAATACAAAGACTAGATTCGGAGTTATCAGTCAGTTATTCCAGTAAATTTTTGTAGTAATTAAGACATTTTGTCTACCTTTACCTTTACTATCATAATACCATGACAAACCATGGCATACACACTGTTAACGCAATACGAATAGTCGCATGAATACAAAATCGTATATCGTCACAAAACTAATCAGAGAAGACTGTGAAAGCTTAGTCTCAGCTGTTGAAAAAAAAAACCTAAGTAAAACACTTTGAATAACTTAAATTTTATTTTTAAGAATATTTGTGTTTTAATGATTTTTTTCTTCCTGAAAATAACAGGGAAGGAGGACGTTTTTATATGAAAAAACTTGTAGAAGCAAGATTAACTAGTTTCAGCTATTGTTAGGCTTGGTGTGGTGAATCAGTGGTTGAGATATCAGACTGGAGATCGATAGGTCCCCGGTTTGAATCCCTGTCTCAGCTGGGCCCTTCACACTATCTTTGGTTCTGGTACAGCTGGATGTGAAATGTGACGTACGCTAGAATGACTCTGTGTTTCGGACTCCTGTACCTATACCCGGTAGGATTACCGGATTAGGTTAATGTAGCCTTTGACAGGGGCAACCACATACCCATATCATTACCACCACACGAGCATTTAGTTACTGTTTGGAGACACAAACGTTAGAAAGTGGACCACAGTGTTTTCAAGGGAATCTTCCTCTGTCATTGGCCACATAGTGCGGGAAACTTCTTTTATTGGCCAACAGATTACAGAGTTTACGTATGGGCCTTACATACTGTTCAATCGACTGGTTACTGGTAGATCACTGCATAATTTTGAACAATTAGTGCAAAAGAGCAGTTTACGACTCAGATCGACGAAACGTTTAGAGGTACCGATTTTCCAATAAAAAGTCAATTAGGCTTTTAAAGTAAAATGTGCCTGTTCCGGTACATTTCCCGACGAAGGATAGGAAATACATATATTTTTGTAGGCTTTATTTAATTCGTTCGTAATAAGCATGGAGAAAAGTCAGCAAACGACACTGCCACAACATGCAAGGTGATAGCAGGGGCGGGCTCCTAACTGATGCGAATCTATCAAGTGAACCACGTATGAAATTCCAACCTGCACCTTATCACTTCAGGTTCTGAGCGTGTGATTGAGTCATATACATAAGAGACACATGCGTAGATAGAAGTTGCCAAAAGCATGTGGACCATATCGATTACCATGGTAACCGTTGCGCACCATTATCCTCCTGTCGTCGCAACCAACCAAACCCTTTTACTGAAACAGTAACAAGCCACTGACGAGAAACTTACCTTATCTGAAGCCAGAGTGTGCGCAGTCTTGTCAGTCTACCAACACCTACATAATTTTAATTTACTTTCTTCTAAATTCTCCGTAAATCACTTCACTTTAAGGTGCTAGCTCAGATGGTTCGCTAATGAACGCCAAATCAAACTTCATTCATTGCTAGTTATTCATTTCAAACACTAGTTTATCACTGGGTATAACTAAGATTAAACTTGCATATTAACGTATTTAAGCATATTTAACTCATACCTTAAACATTAATTTTTTTCTTATGTGATATTTACAGCCAAGTGATTATTCAATGAATAGAAAATATTTTATTATTATTATTATTACTCTGTGACTAACTAAAAGTGTGTGGCGATTATACGATTATTCTTCTTCAATGAATTGTTTTCCCATTCGTAACATGGAGAAGTTGGAAAATGTTCCTAAATTTTGTAGTCAGTTATTTCACACAGTCTCAAATTTGATCAAAATCCAATATTTCCTGCCACAAGACTACAGACGGCGGTTAAAACAAAACCGGTGTTAGTCGAGTGAGAGACGATCTCACTAGCCATGCAGTGGGGCTACCAAACGACATTGGACGCTGTAGTAAATGAGGGAGAATTAAGTTACTTGTGAAATTTAAGTCTAAAAATGTATATAATTTATGCACACCTCTTTATGCCACATTTTTAACAGTTGTTAGGCAATATTTGATTTCAATGTGTTCCTTCTTTTCTATTTATCCCTGAAACTTGTGGATAAATTTTTACGCATAAATTTTGGATGTTTGCAAGCTTAAAGATCATAATAAAAATAGAAATTAGCGATTTATCATGAATTTTAATTAAACTCTGTAATTTCACATAATAAATATATACAGATCAGGAAGAGGAGAAAGGTAAACGTTTGTTGAAGGGTACAAATTAATTTTAAATGAGATTTTGTAAATAAACAACATAACACACCGTTGTAAATCAAATTTTTGTTAAATATCATCAGTCGCATTTTAAGATATTTGGAATTTCAGTTGTGATAGAAAGTTTGACCCTCAGACCAGGCATTCGGAAGGATGATGATCAAAATCCTCGTCCCGTCATCCAGATTTCAGTTTTATAAGTTTTGTATAAATCAAGCCAGGTGAATGCCCTTATGGTTCTTTCAAAAGGTCTTAACCGAATTCCTTGTCTCCAATCCTTTCCTTATTCTAATAGCCTCATCGTTGACGAATCGTGACGCCGAAATTAAAAAAACAATAGGTTTTTGTATGAAACAATCGAAGGGAAAGAACTCTACAAGAAAACGAAAATCAGATGACGCAAAACAGATAATTGAAAATACAGGAAGTGACGGGTATGTTGAGATGAGAAAACTAACTCAATACAGGAGCAGTAGGATGGTTATATTGAACCAGAAATCAGACCAGAGATTGATGATTATAAAAAATAGAATTGTTTCTTTATGATTTAATATTTCGATTCAAAGCAGTTTTACATCTTTAAATATTCTGAACTAATGTGACAGCCTCCACACATCCCTCACTATCTCAATTGTAATCAATGGATGCCACTTTCATCAACATGTAGCATCTGCTGACAAATTTCAGCTATTTAAAATTTCTAATTTGCATCGCATAATCTTCCGTTTAGGAAAGCTTCATCGCCAGTTTTGCTACCATACTATCTTAGTAATGTATCACAAATTTTCTTTCATCATCGTAACATGAGCTGTATAAATTCACTTCAAGTGTCAGGCACACTATTCCGCCATCGTAACGTGTACAAATGTAAAACGACGCCAGCAGTTGTTTATGCGAAATAGAGCTTTCAGCGGCTCCAAAATACTATTCACACTATTAGCGAACTCACACATTAGCGCATCAATTCCACTTGTGTGTCACATCGTCGTTTTTCTTAAAAAAGATTTAAATCAGTCGGATTGGTTGCGCAAATGATCGCCCATGGAAACGCGTTAATAATGTATTAAATTTAAATAATATTCAGAGCTAATCGGTTCAAGACAGTATTATGGAGGTACACGAGATCATACTTTATCACTAGCAACTATACCGTGAATATGGTAATCCATTCAAAACGTCAATTGGCCTAAGGATAGCGATGCATTTAAACGCCATCCACAATTCTTTATTTATTTATTTTTTTAAAATAAGTTCATCTTAATTATTGGTTCAATGGTGTAATTCAAAAGCTTTCTATGAGAGGTAGAAGTTATTATAGCCGGGAATAAATGGTGTGTAATTTCTGGAAACGATGAAAAAACGAAATCTGAACGGCCAGCCGGTTTTTTTTTTTTTTTTTTTTTTTTTTTTTTTTTTTTTTTTTTTTTTTTTTTTTTTTTTTTTTTTTTTTTTTTTAGAACATCGTGTATTATCCCACTGAAACTACGGAACAAAGTATTTTACATTAATTTGGAGGATATCTGATTACTCAAACAACCTAAATAACTAAGGGAAACAATGCTTATACGTAGTATAAGAGGAAATTTCATATGTTGCATTCACTTATTAGCAGTACTGTTTATTAGAACTGTAGCAAAATGATTTTCACATATTGAATTTTTTTTCCAAAATATTGTTTGCTGTCTGTATTTGGAACCGGAATTCTCGATATAACATTGTCCATGAAATTAGCAAGTATATTGTTTACATAATGGATAAAATTTAAACACATTCTGTTTTTAAACACATAAACGTCTATGAGTTTATCAGTTGGTCGAGGGTACTTTTGTATGTGCTATTCCCCAAGGACGAGTTGTATATCTGCAACTATCACAATTGATCTCTTATCCACTTTACATCATAGTAGTAATATATGGCTATAGTAATAAACAAATTGTATTGAAATATCCAAATGTACAAAGTCTTCAAACATAGGAAAGCAGTCTGTGGTAAAAATAAACGTATTAACAAAAATTACATTTTTGCTCTAGAAACACACAAGGCAAACCACAGACGGATTGGTTTAAAGAAATAGTGTTATAGCAACAATTTTACTAACTTTCACTAAAGTATCAGCGTTTAAGAAGAAAAAAAATTTAGGATCGGAACCAACAGAACAATAGATCGGAAAATTAATTATACCATTTCGTAATACGAATCTACGTAAAAGAGTTTGTGGATACCTGTGTTCGTGTGCTTATTGTTCGGCGTTAGTCCAAGCTGTTTCTGCTTTCTGTTCTAGCTACCAGGTGCCTGCGAAACATCACCAGACACCAGTAGGTAAACAGAAGACACTGCTGGGGACGCGAAGAGGATGCGCCGGATGTTCTGTTATTGTCGAGGCGGGCAGGCTGTTTAATTAAACCTCGCTCATTAGTATTCGCCACAGTTGTTTTGTTTTCCGGACTTCGCAGCAGGACACAAGGTATTATCCGGTAAGCAGGCTTCACCAAGACCGAACAGGGCTTATTCTCCACCCTGGGATCCTCTGCATATACTATTCGGCGAGGAATGGAAATCTATGTGCAGTGCGTGCGAGATTTTCCGTACGCCACACATCATTTATATCTGGTTAAGCACCTAATATGGTGCACAGTTATACTAACTAGATAATACATCGTGGAAAACTTTTTTTTTTAATATTGCTCAAAATTTTTTCATACAGTTATTATAAGGGGAAAAACTATTTTGCACAATGAATAGGGAACTCGATGACAACGTCAGTTATTATTTTACGTTTTTACAAAACAAGTTTTTTTATTGAATTCAATTTAGAAAATACTAGGTAGTCCATGGGAAAAGTTCGAGAATGTTATGTGGCAAATAACAAAGTTAATATTTTTTAGTCTTACTAAGCAATTAGAAATGTTTCCTTAATGACGTCTTATAACCAGATATGTTTCGTTAATAGAATCAAAATATCAGAAAAGCTCCTAACTCTTGAAAATACATAGTTTGGCCATATCTATGTGTTACGTCATGGAGCTATCTAGCGGTATGCAATCACTCCTTATCGACGTTAGCGAAACCTTGCATTTTTTTTTAACTGCTTTACGTCTCTCAACAGCGAGGTCTTTAGAGACGGGATAGGATGGGGGGCAAGGATAGGGGCAAGGAATGGGAAGGAATTTGGCCATGGCCTTTTGAAGGAAGCATCCCGGCATTTGCCTGGAGTGATTTGGGAAACCATGGAAAACCCAAATCTGGATGCCCGGACGGGGATTCGAACCGCCGTCCTCCCGAATGCGAGGCGAGAACGCTAACCGTTACACCACCACGCTCGGTGAAACCTTACAGGTTGATTCTGAACCATCGAATACCCGTGACTCAGATTGCTCATGCAGGTTGAATTTCGAAAAAAAAAATCCTTTCTTATTTTATGTTACCAAAGCAGATAACTTAATACTTACTATGACTCATTTATCGACTTTGGTAAAGCATGAAGGGATAAAAATGCCTTTTAGGAATAATATATATGACTGCAGATATCAAATGAAGTATGTGACGACTGTATTTAAAAGTAACAGCTGGAAAATTGTGTATTTTGAAATAGTATTTGAAAAAATTATAACCGAAATTTAAACGATCTTCCTATTAAGCCAATAGTTTTATGCCATCTCCAATAAAGTCAGGTGGGGCCGACTGTCTAACTCTCGGGGATGGTCATTGCTGTATTGGGAGATATTGTAGCCTTAGCTCGCTGTTGCTGGCCGAGACACGGCTGTGTGGAGAAGCAATAATACCTCTGCTTACTAATTGTCAACACCATTGGGGCTAATAACAAAGGCTAGTAAATGTTGTGATGCTTGCTATATTGTGAATACTTATTTTTAGAGCTCTCCTCTGATGGTGAAAAATTGCTAACTCGAGTGGCAGATTAAACGAGGGTCTACTGGAGTGATTCCTGCAACCCTTGTCCACATTCTCTCTCTCCTTAGTGATGACTCTACACACTGGCATACTTCAGCAATATGTTTTTACAGCTGTGTTTTTGAATTAATAGCTGTGATGTGAGACGTAGTAACTGTGAAATACATTTTATTTGAAATTTTTAACTAGGAGTACTTCTTTCCTCAAATGTAACTGCGTTGGTTCTTAGAATTTATATATATATATATTTATGGCTTTACGCCTCGTCGATGGCTAAGGTTATTAGAGGCGGGATGGGACTGGGGACAAGGAACAGGAAGGAACTCAGCCATGGCCTTTTTGAAAGAAGCATCCCGGCATTTGCCTGGAGTGATTTGGAGATACCATGGAAAAATCTGGATGCCCGGACGGGGATTCGAACCCGCGTCCTCCCGAATGCCAGAACGTCAACAGTTCACCCACTACTCTCGTTGGTTCTTAGAATAAAGTAGATAGGATAACATTAGGTGTAATTAGTTCCTGCGGCTTAAATTAGCAACTTAAGTACACACGAAATTAGTTTAAAGGAGGTCGATTACGCTGAAATTAACAAGGCGCTTGTAATTGAGATTGTCGATACTGAGATCATTAGCTCCCTTGTTAACAGGAGTAATATGCTCATATTGCATCTTCCACGAAGGTAGATTATCAGATATTATTGGAGTAAGACTTCGATAAACCCGCAAATGATTCCCAATTTAATCTGTCTGTTTATATGGGTGTCAATGTATTAGGCGAGATTACACTCCTACGTTGAAAAATCACATTCGTATGACGTACTTTTAGTCAATATTCTGCTAACGACTATCTGTGAAAATGTGCATTGCGGGAAGATTGTGACAGTTTGAAGGTAAATGATGTGTTTGTGCTAGTTTTCTTTAGTCTTTCTCGGGGATTACGGATCATCCATGGCAAGGTCAATAGAGTTAGCTGAGGTTTGGAATACGCAATAGAGCATTGCGTTTCTATGAAACCATCCTTGCATTTGACTTGTGTGTTTTCGGAAATCCGTGGATAACCGAAATCTCGATGGGGATCCGAACCCGCGTTCTCCTAAATGCCAGGCCCTAGCGTTACCCCTCATCCACTATGCTCGTTAGGGCATTGGGAAGATCACTAAAGACGATTAGATTGTCCCAGCGCATTTAAGTGAGAAATCTGGTACAAGACAACACCTGTCGTGAGGGAAATTCAAATTAGTATTCATGATCAGCCCCGCTGGTAATGTAACACCTACTTGTCCCTGGTGTAGCGGAACATACTTGTACGAGACTCGCTGAAAAACAAGATAATACTCGTAACTGTTGAAGTGATTTATGAGAGGCCTTAGAAGGTTGAGGACGGAGTGTACTGTCACCAACGAAAGTAGAACCGAATATTTTTGTAGTCAGAGATAGCTGTAGGTGAACGCCATTAGGGAAGTAGGCATTGATCTGTCGTGAGCAAGACGTCTGTTACTTCTCGTTCAAGTACCATATGTACTAATTAAAGAAGACAGGTACAGACTACATCAAGAGAAAGATTCGTTTGCATCTCGCGCTCTGTACGATTCACCAGGATTACATAATCCTTGCTATCAAAGATTGCCGATCGCATATATAGTAGGCCTATTCCTACAATGTAGCTGACGTTCTGACCAGTGGACCCGGAAATTCTCTACTTCCCGGCAGTCTAAGGAATTCTCATTTACACTCATTTCTCTAACCTATGTTGGCACTGTTCCATTTTCATATCTTCGCCGACAGCAAATATGGTTATCGACACCCTTCCATCCATTGTAATCACATACGTGAGCACGCAGTCAAGCGATCTTCGAGATAAGAAATTATAGAATATATCTGATGTATTACAGAGATCATGTCGCTAACAATTGGTTACTGTTATATCATCACAAGTTTTAATGTTTATCAATTCTTTTTTTAATTTCAACTACACAATATCTTTCCAGATTCATTTTATTTAAATCAATGTACTGTTCAAAGCTTTAGATATTTATTCCAATAAACACTATTAAAAATATCTTTGATATTATATTAATTTTTGTGCCACGTGATAATGGACTACGAGATGGAATTTGTATCGATACTCCAAGCAATAAAGTGTTGTACCAAGTTATTCTCTTTTAGATACAATATTTATATCTATACACAATGAAACTGATAGTATATCCAATTTTGTGTTACAGGAAGATTGGATACTAAATATAATAATGAGTCAATACTCCAATCAAGAAAGTGTTGTACTTAGGCGTTCTCTTTTAGATGCGCAACCTATATCTAGGCACAATGTACTGTAGCCGCGAAAAAGTATTACATTTAAGATGTTTTATAAAAAATGAGTTTTTGACTGTATTAATAAGCTATAGAGAAGGAATCATGTGTTCTTCTACCCCCCCCCCTTTTTTTTAAGTGTCTGTATACAAGTTTGGAAGAACAGGATTCACGAAAGGTCTATTAATCAAAGTTTAAATTAATTTGCTTACAGCCAATTGTTCCGCTAGTCAAACAAGGTTTGTTTCATTCTGATGTGAA
The DNA here is from genome assembly GCA_031002005.1 of Vandiemenella viatica. Taxonomy (NCBI): domain Eukaryota; kingdom Metazoa; phylum Arthropoda; class Insecta; order Orthoptera; family Morabidae; genus Vandiemenella; species Vandiemenella viatica. The sequence continues at coordinate 367,338,396 of CM061920.1, read as the reverse complement.
GTATGAAAGTTAAAAAATTTAAGAGAAAGTGTCCAGAAACAAGCATCCGTTTTCAGTGGAATGACATCCACACAAACATTACAGGATGGATTTAAATATTTCTTGCAGTCGAAATGGTTATCGTATTATTCACAGGAATTAGTTATTCTTCCTCGCTGGTGATGTGTCAACTTTGACATAATTTGAGAGATGGGTCTGCACATTAACAGTCCACGAGAACGAAGTTACAGCCAACAGGCAGCACTTATAAAACTTTATTCAGACTTTTTTACCTAGTTTCCGTAGAGTTCCTTCCCCAAGTCCTTTCCCGCCTCTAATAACCCCGATGTTGATGAAGAGATAGAAAAGTTTCTGCTTTGTTTGTTACACTTTAAAACTGTGTGTAATCTTCTGTTGAAGTCTGATACTATTTGCACGATTTATCCTCTCACGATTTGCAAAGCGAGTGAGATATATATATGCCAGTTACTACGGAATTTATTAATTGGTAGAAGGTACAGTAAAGGGAAACATTTGTAAAAAAAAAAAAAAAAAATACATAAATTGCAATTTATGAAAGAAACACTTGATTTTAAATAATATGTTATTAAGAATTCTGGATGGCAGCTGGAGTAAATATTTATATTCAGATATTCTGCATAAAGCAAATCCATCCACCACACTACAACTTGATTCAAAGGCCACAAGAGGGCGGAAATAAAGGCATCTAATGTGTAGGCTGGCATTAGTGAATGGTACTGAACTTAAACACATTTTCTGAAATAACTACAGCAATATTATATTGTTAGGATGGAGGTTCTTAAAACTAAACATTCTAGTCGTCAGAAGGTAATTCTGGATGCAATGCTCTAAAAGTGTTTTGTTTCCCATCTTAAAATTGCTGCACTTTCTGAGCCAGATTTTCTCGAGGGCTGAAAACGTCCCTGTCAGCGTCTGCTGTTTGCCAAGTTTGTCAGTGCCGACACTGCACAACACGTCTGCAGGCTGGACGAGTCTCCACTGCACCTCATTGGGGTTGATTGAGCCAAGCGGCAAAAAAAGGAGGCTGCAACTGAGAACACACTATTACAGTACGACCGACAGTCCCACTCACCAAATCAAACTGCACAGCTTTCTACCACTGGAATTGATAGAATCATTATTAAGCTATTATGTATAATAATGCATAATTAACCATGAAATAGTGTTTTTCCCCCTTGATTTTGAAGGATAGTCCATCTTGGTCAGCCAACCCCATGTCTGGGTTGGTTGGTTATGTACTTAAGTTACTGTACGTTTACAAAAATACTAATAAGTGCGAAACCCTGAGATAGACCTAAGTTACAATTGTGCCTAATATTTAAAAACGGTAAAATAATGTAAGCTTGCTTGTCAAAGACTTTAATAATACGTTACAGTTTTTAGCTTTTTTAAAATAAAAATCCTCTAATATTCGTAAGTAATTAGCAATTAATCTCGTAATAGTAAATAAAAATACTTAAATGCAACATTATATCAAACATAATATTTGCCTTTTATTGGTAAAAAAATATGACTTTCCTTATTGATTAATTGGTATTAATATTAATATTAGAAATTTTTATGTAGATTACAAACTAACAATTAGTCTCATAATTTTCAAAGTTACAACATTTTTGTTTCTATTTCGAATCAGTTTTCTAAATCAAAAGTGCAATTTTTACATTTACAAAACGTTATATTGCCTTTGGCACTTTTAGCATGGACACACTGCTTACACATAGCACACTGAACCCATTATTCGTCAGTGACACTGGTTGAATAGGATTGAGTACCTCTGGAGTATCATCTCTTGTCAGGTTCGGATTATTTCGTAATTTATTTTTTAACTTTTCAACATAGTGATGTAGTGTTTTATTCTGATATCCAATTCCTTTGCAGTTAAATTAATGCTTTTATTCAAAATGACAAACCTTCCCTCGTATATCTTTGAGTGTGCAAAAATAACAGTGTGTTGAAGTCTGATACGTCAATATACATACTGCTTTAAATGTCTCAGACACACCCTCGCATTCCTAACACACCACGCCTTATCCACACATAATGTTATGTAAATTAATCAGGTTATTACGGAGTTAATAGTCTAATAAGTCCACCTGACCCGAAACAAACTAATCAACCGATCCTAAACAGATTTTTTTTTCCTTTACCAAAATTAAAACCAAACTAATGAATCAGACACGAATATACTGCTGTGTTATATGAAAAACTACTATTCAACTATGACACGGATCAACAGGAAAGTTATTAACGATAAATCTATGGATATTATAAAAAAACTGTACCAAAAGAAAATTTTACTCACATTTTCCTTAAATCGACAAAACGTCTCCACTCCCAAACTACTTGCTACCGTGATACCACGTGTTGGATGAATGAACGGGATGAGGAGCGCGAAACTCACTTCTAGTCGTAAGACGAAACACTTGCACCTCCGACGAGTTTTTTTACCGGCAGTATACCTGCCTCTTGTAGCCAACAAGGCCCGATGTCCCCCGGGGATTTACGGCTCGTCAACGTCGAAGTCATAAGATCCTTCTGAGAACAAGGCTGTGAATGGAATTGAAATCGGCTATAGCTTTTCGGAAGGTTCATTTTGGAATGATTTCTGAAATCCATGGTAAACTGAGATCCGGATGGCCGGACTGGGATCATACTACCGTCACGAGTAGGGATGAGATCTAGCATAATTCTCATTCAAACTACGAGAAGAAAGATGGTGTAAAAAATAAATTCATTCAATTCTTAATTAAAAATTACATAAATCAATATATATTATAAAAGTAAGTGTACAATGTGCGTGCCGCTAAAACTAAAAAACGAGTTCCGGTACGATCAAGGAAGTTACATGGTATGGTAGCCCTCTATACCTTATCCATGAAGAAAGTTTCCGTTTTTTCCTGAAGGGCGTCATTTTGAAGACAGAAGGGCTGTAATTTTCGCCCTCTACAACAGCGAAAAAACGAAATAGTCGAAGAGCCCGAGGCACGTTTATGTTCTCAGCGAATGTGAATGAGTACCGTGAGAAGCAGAGAAACGGAAGAACAACGAAATGAACGAATTAAAGACTCAAGAATTGCGACACAATCTTATAATAGAATACTGCGAACGCAAGCCACCCATGAACAAAATCACCCTACGAGAAGCGCGAACGAGGGAAAGTAAACAGTATAACCTGATAAATGAAGCACTCCACTACAACCCGACAAAACAATATAATAAAAACAACCACGTCGTAATCGGAAAAATGGGTAACATCTACCAATTTTGCAACGCGAAAAAATTCAGTAGAGAAACGCCAGGATTCTGTTGCTTGAATGGAAAAATTCGATTACCGCCACTGGAAGCACCTTAACAGGAATTTCTACATTACATGACCGGGGCTCCAGAATCGAAACACATAGTACTAATCCTCGGAATACCCATGATCTCTACTGAACTGCCATTCGAATTTAAAAGACTGCAATTTCCAATCAAATTAGCCTGTAGTTTTACAATTAACAAAGCGCAAGGACAAACTTTAAAACATTGAGGCATCAACCCCAGAGACTCCTGCTTCTCTCACGGTCAACTATACGTAGCTTGCAATCGAGTAGGAAATCCTAAAAATTGGTATACCCCAGATAACTAAATGAAAAATGTTGTTTATAAACAAGTATTGCAAAAGTTAGAATATTTTTGTCAATAGAAAAAATTACCTCTTAGATTTCAAAGTTTATCCTTTTATTCCAACTAGCACACAATCTCAGATCAACTCCCTGAGCGAAGCCGGGTACCTCAGCTAGTAAAAATATATGGCAAATTTGTTAAATGTACGTGGACGGAGGTGGGGTCGAACCCACATCTGTCAGAACTCCAGGCCTCAACCATTACGTTCCATACCGTCTGACAATTCTGCTCATTATTTACTATAAATACACGATTAGTTTGCCGCATATGGACATGAGATGTCTGAACCAGGATTAGTAATAGTGTTATATGTCCCTTTAGCAAGAAAAGACATCAGTTTTACTGACGACATGGTCCTGATATATGCACTTAAAAACAAGAATGTTAATATCGTATGTGAGGTTGTGGGTGTTCAGAAGCCTACTAACACATTTCTTTATTTGGAGTACCCATTCATGCTGTACTTTCAGTGCTCCAGAATGTGTAAGTGATATACTGCAGATTGACGAAGCGGATGGACATCGTAAAATTGTGTTTTATGGCAAAACTTTCAGCGAGCTATAAACAAGAGAACTGCAGTAGAACGAAGTGTTAAAAATGGAAAAGAATTCACTCTGACACGTGAAGCGCGAGCAAATATGAAAATGTTTTCGGAATGATGTTGGAATAAAGCCGATATTCCACTGTTAAATAATGCTAAACTAAAACACAGATTGGGGATAGAAGCCGAATTTCCAAGCGTAATCCAGCTCCTATCAACATTTTAATTCAAATCTAACTTTACTCAAAAGTCAAACTATCTGAATTAACAGTAGGTTTCTAATTAGAATTCTTAATGTTGATTCACATTCCCCTAAAACAAGTTAAACAGGTAGCACAATGTAAACTAAATGCTCAACACAAAGATTAGATATTTCAACACATTTGTTAATCGTTTACTGTTTTACTATACTGAATGGTGAAAATTGACATTATTTAATTCTTATTACTATTACAACATTTCCGCTTTGACAGATTCCACCAAAACACATAATAGTGTAACCAACAACAATTTACAGTTATCAGTTACGAGGGTATAAGCACGCTTGAATTTTTTATGCATGTACGGAAGAAATTTTTTTTTAAAAAATAGTATTATTATTACAAATTTGAATCTGTTATAAAGAAAAGAAAAATTATTAGTCACTAGGGAGCTTTTTTTTTTTTTTTACAGTACTGTACATTACTTGCTTGCCTCCAATGATTTTTTTTTAAATTAGTGTTTTACATATACTCGACGTCAAGGACGAAAACCTGGAAGAAACGGTAAGGAATTCAACAATGAATTTTAATGGAACCGTCCCCATAGAAGCCTGGAATGATCGACGAAGGCTAAGGAAACAACAACAGGAGATGGGTGCGAGATAGCTTCGCTGTCTTTGTGGACGGTATAGGTTAACTTCGAGAATCTTTAAACTCCTAAAATTGTCAATAAATAATTTCAAAAACATAGTAGGATTCATTATTTAAACTACCTCACAAAAGTGAGATGGCGTATTTAACGTGTACGAGTGTTAAATGATTTACGATTAACTTACTTTACCTATTCAAAACTAAGGTAGAAATTAGATGACATTCTTAAATCACAACGAATATGAAAATATTTACGAAAAATCTGTTTATGCAACTGTGCCTTACAGTTTACTTTCAAATGTATATTTCTATCATTCTTTTGTGTTTATGAAGCTGAGCTGAGCTTGGCACTCATTATACCTTACGCCAACCGGCGTTCAGAACATCCCATTCATACTGTTTTTCGATCAAATATTAAACAACTGAGTTCTAATTTTTAATCACCAAAAATTTTCAGTAATAACAGGAGTTGGTCACCAGACAAACCCCTCTTTAAGAAACCGTATTTCATAAAACAAATCTTCCTATTTAAGAAAAAACACATATTTTCAAGCATGTACAAGTGTAATTAGAGTTTTTGCTGAACATCACCGTTTACTTTAGTGCTGAATAAATGGCACAGCCCAACAAATCAGTTGACAGAAGGGAATAAATACATCTTTGATAATAAATACCGGATCCTGTAGCATAAACTAATTCGTATTCGCGAAATCATTAGTTAAAACATTCAGTGTTTGAGTGAATTATTATTATTATTTAAAAAATGATTTTCCTAATCTGAAGTGGGTAAATTTTCTTTTTACTTTTTTAACTTTATTCTTTTTTGTGTGGTAATTTCCGAAAGTAAAAGTTTTGTTTATTATCTTGATACCTTCTTCAAAAACCAAATTACAATAGTTTTCTTTTAAGTGAGTATTTAAAAAAAATGAAAAAATAAATCAAGAGAATAATTGTAACAGTTAAAGAATAATTTAGATAACCGTAATACAATGACAGATAAAAAGGAATGATAGATGAAAATAGGGGTGAGGGAGAATGGTTTTATTTAATAATATATTATATATATATATGATATATTAAACATTAAGAAACTGAGCACTAAATCTCTAGAAAAGAAAGTTCAGTCAGCTAATAATCAACCGAATCTGTTGATTAAATGAGAATTCACAAGAACAAAAAAAAAAAGTCTGTGTCATTCATTTGCTTAAAGAAGATTTTTTTGGGCTACATTTGAAAATTAACTCTAATGTTTCTTAGTGATATTCATGTTTATTTCAAGCAACACTTCGATACTAATTTTTGCTTACTTATAATTCTTTAACTCACCCATTAGCTGCGTGTCACATAATAATCGAAGATTATTTTCTGACGGGTTTGTGCTGGGTCCTAGTCAGTTTTTTCTGTTTGTAGTAGCAGGTTTTTTTCATCCTTTTTCCTTCCTACTGAAATTGCTGTTGAACTGGCTGCTCCCCACTCAATTGAATTCCGCGAGCGCAGTCAAACCAACCTTAACTGGACCCCACTTCAGAAATTTTCCAACAGCTAACCCCGGTTAAATCATCACTCCCCGATCGCGAAATACTCGGAATTTCAATGAAACTTCCGTGCTGAATTTTTGGCGTAATTTTTCTGTCGATTGAACGTCTAAATCTACCAACCGTGGGCTATAAGGTTATATTGTCAAAAGCTAGCTTCATATTTCCAAAGTCGCTATCATGTTCGAAATAAAACTCTCTAAAACATTTTACACAATAATGCATGCAATAATCACTGTGAATTTGTTGTCAGTGTTCAAACGTATTAGAAGATAGACTTGGGTTATATGTTAATACATACACTATTCATTCTGCACTTTCTGCAGCTGTATTTTAACACACAGACATACTAACAATAAGTGTAATATCGAGCGTGGTAGCTGAGCGGTTAGCATTGTGACCTCGCATTCTGGAGGACACCGATTCGAATCCCCATCCAGGCATCTACATTTGGGTTTTCCATGGTTTCCACAAATCACTGCACGCGAAATCCGGGATGCTTCCTTCTAAAGGCCATGGGTGAATTCCTTCCCGTTCCTTGTCCCCCAGTCCCATCCCGCCTCTAATTACCTCGACGTCGACGAGGCGTAAAGCCATAAAGAAAAAAAAAGTAATGTCTGTAACATTACTCTTTGATTTAAATGTGTTAAATAATTTCAAATTATATTTTGTGTCATTTTCTTAATAATAATTAATGTAAATTGAATAATACAATTGGATAGTGCTTAGGCGCATAGTGATACATTTATCTTATATTTCTTATAATAGAAAATTAAATATGTTAATTGTATATATTAAGATTTACTTTTCTCCTTATTATCGACTTACACCAACAATGAAGAAAGACAAATAACTTCATGCTCACTTGCCATTACTTGATTACCATTGTTTCTATCAGTGTTCCTATTATTGTGTTGATTTCTTGTTTCTTCTGTTCTTTGTTTCTTTTCTTCCTTCTGGAAACCTTCAAATTCTGCGAATTTTATTCGGTATATTACCTAATTCAAGAGTTCATGTCTTTTCTTAAGATTCATTTCTGCCATTTCCTCTTTTACTTTAGTATGCCAGTGATTTTCATTGATATAATCACGGTGTCTTTTTGTCGGTCCTCTTGGATTAATTCGCACGAGGTATTCATAAAAGATACTTCATATAATTGAGATGATCTCTAAAAGTTTTTCAGAGTTCATATATAATACTATATTCTGTTCTTCTACTTATTTCAGTTAATCCTTGGCCCGAGAATTTTTATGTCCTTGCTTTATATAAATTCAAACACTTTCTAACACATAGATACATTCTGCTATTATAACTGTACTGTGATGTATATTTTTATCTGTTTTCCCCACGGATTAGCCAGAGAGGATCACGAGACACTACAATCTTATAACGGCCATCAGACCCAAACATTTAATCAAATTGCATTTTAAGAATTATTTGTAGCGAGCTGGAAGTTGAGTAAATATAGTTTTTGTATATTTTTCTTCGAATCGATTGTGAATTTGTGTATATGAACGTTGTTTTACGGAAAAAAATTTATGTAAATACTATTTAATATGTTCAAGGACAGTACTATGCATGTAACATTTATTAAAAATTTGTAATTCCAAGTACTGAGGTGAGTTAAGATGTTTAGACGACAATTTGCGACAGTTTGAACTGAATTATGTGTATAATTTTGTGTTTAAATATGTTTAATTGTCATTTCTGTGTATTTTTAATGATTGTGAATGATTTTGTATTAATTCTGATCGTTTTAATGTGATTTTAATTGTTTAAGTATTGTTAAGATTGCAGAAACGTCGATCGGAAGTCTTTGAGTTATTCCTGGAATTTTCTGTGAGGCTTATATAAACGATTGGCAGAGACGAGTTTGATTATTCAGAGTAGTAGTTTTTGAAAGTTAGTTTGTGTTTTCGTGTTGAAAGTTATAATCGCTGTATTACTAGTTTACGTTTGCACCTAGTATCTTTGGAGTCCGATGACTTAAAGGAAAATAAACATACTTGGAAGTGAATCTTCTTGTAGTGATTATTTAATTTTAAACGAGATACCTAACAATGTGCTACACAGGCGTCCAGTGTGAAATCATGAGAACTGGAGGGCATGTGCCAAACACATGTTTTTAGAATGTTGTAATATTTTGTGTTGCCATCTGTCTGCGAAACGTGTAACTTGTGTTCTGTGTGATAAGTGTATTTGTTGATTGTGAAATGTGTAGTCTCAGCATTCAACTAGGTGGCTGCGGGAAATCGCCCGAAAACCGCAAACCGGACGGACGGTAAGAGGGGATTCAAACATGGTCTTGTAATACCTCCCCAATACAGTTTGGTGGCGTTTTAACGCGAACAGCTACACTCGCAAGTTTTTTGTTTTATTGAAATCGATTTTTTGTTTCAAATTATGTTTTTTAATATCTTTTTGTGCTACCCTTTAGATAGGCTAATTCCAACTGATTAAACAGCTCTGTTTGCGAAACCTTAGAGATTGAGGATTTCTTTATACTGTGACTGAATAGAAACTTCTCTATTTATTCTGATGTTGGCTGTTGATTTTGCGGCTAGTTCATAAGTCAAACGCAAGAAAATCAAACATAACTGAAACATCTCTGTCACCATTTTTAGTCTCTCCGTAGCTATATTTTCTTGTTGTATAGCATTTTGTCACAGCTTTTCACGTTCTTGCAATATTATATTATACGAGTTTTGTGGCGATAACATTTGACCATGTGGGAGAGTCATTATCTTTTTTAAAATCAAGTTTTTGAAGTAGACATTTTATAGCCCCTGTGTTGTTCTTCAATTTACAGTGGCAGCCGATTGGAGTCCAGCCTAAGGAATGGGCGTTTGTTATTAAGTTCTCAGTCCACCTTGCTCGAAGTACAAATACAAGAGGGATGATGTATGTATACTCTGTGAATTGAAGCAACTTCCAGTTTACGATGCCTATTCACATGACGTTTATCTTTGTCATAAATGGGAGTTATCATTAAGTCAGTGGTTATACTGAAGTGTACCGAACGTTCTACAGCAGAAACACCGGGGTATGTATTGTAATCATGCATTTTAGACTCCACTGTTTTGCGTTTATTTAATAAATAATTCTTAGAGATCCCATTATATTTTTTGTGTTTGAGAAGAATATTTACATAAAGGCCTAATTTAACCGTTGAATTGAAAACGGAAGTGCCACAGTATTGGAACTACTGCCGTTCATTATTCTAAAGAGTAATTGTGTTGATTATTTGCAGTCAGATGTTAGGTTTTTGCAGATTACGTAATGTTATAAAACAGGATTAAAAATGTATCTGAAAAGCAACAGAGGGCGCAGGACATAATATCTAGCTACGTACGATCAACATGCAATAAGAATAAATGCCAAAAATATCAGTTTACTAGGTCTATACATACAAAACACTAAAAGTTTTCTATTTTCATAGGAGGACGTGCTCGTTTAAAAACTTAGTATACATATCTTTGCATAACATTTGCTAATAAACTCTACTGAGTAGGCTGCATTAGGTAGGTGGTAGGTTTCTAAATCCTTAATTTCTCTGAGGATGATGCCAGGGAATTCGGTTACAAACCGTTGGTCAGACCATTGCTTCAACAGGGTAGTATATTTTGGGACACAAATTTTGGGTATAAAATTTAGGTGACGCAAAGAAAGTAAAAGAGGGCAGCTAGATTTGTTTGTGGACATTACCTTAGAACACAACTAGTAACTGATATGATTACATTCGCTGGCGGGCTAAGGACGGCCAGAGATCTTTCCACATTCTGTTAATAAATTTTGCTCTTAATAGAAAGTTAAAAATTATCTTGTGTTCTAATGTTTGTATAATAGTTCAGTATGTTTAAAATTATATGGCAAAGTAGGTACGCAGCGGAATTAACAACGTGGAATATGCTCCCCTACAATTAAACTAAGTATTAATAATTTAAAAAATTGAAAATTAGTACCTAGAAAAGTTTAAAAATTATATATCACCTTTTTTTTTTTTTTTTTTAACAGTTTAACGTCCCTTTTTAACAACGTGGTCTTTAGAGACGGGAAAGGATGGGGGCAAGGAATGGGAAGGAATTCGGCCATGGCCTTTTGAAGGAAGCATCCCGGCATTCACCTGGAGTGATTTGGGGAAACCATGGAAAACCCAAATCTGGATGCCCGGACGGGGATTCGAACCGCCGTCCTCCCGAATGCGAGGCCAGAACGCTATCCGTTACACCACCCAACTACCGTGGCAATTTGCAAAATCGTAATTCAAGAATTAAATGTAAAGTACACAAATATTGTAGATAATTATGATGTACAAAGAAGTATTTAAATTATTTTGACTTGCCTCCTCATTCCCATTTTCATAGTAAGCAAACATTACATTACAAAACATTAGGCATCGTCGGAAAGAATTCACTCCGAAAACTGCAGTTTTTGCATATTCGGTGTAAAAAAGAACCTTTCTCTGGGATTGAGTGAACAATTGCAGTTCACTAAAGTAGTTGTAAATTGAAAAAATAGTAAACTAACATCGGTAACTGTAACTAAAGCGTACAGTATATTATTCTATTCATATTATTGGCTTGTTCCTCAAGTGGTATCGAACCAAAAATGCCTTATCTAAAGTAATTAATGAAATTTCAAGCATGAAGCGAACTGAACGTAATAACATTTTAATAGTTTACTTTGTATGTTGTTCTTTGAAAAGTATAAGTGCAATCTAGCTATTTATTCTATGTTTATGTTTTTAATTATTAATTAACATTATGCCTAATTCAATACTCCTCATCGTATTTAAGAGAGCACTTATATTCCATCGAGAGGGCTTGGAATTAGCTGTGTATTGGTCCTTTCGTCTTGGGTAGCGGCAGGCCGTGCAGTATTCCCGGGTTGCGAAGGATTAATGTCGCCGACAACATGGTCCGTGTGACCTCTTTAATGTTGAAATATCACCCGGCGGCGCATCGAGATGGGTTCACGTGTGTTTCGAGCGTCATAAATCTCTGTTCTTTGACACAAATGTTGAAGAATATTTTGATTTATGCCTTAGGCATATCAGAGGGCTGGGCTATTCCATACAGTTATGCGAACTGTCATTTCATTACACCTTTCAAAATATATACTATCCCATTACCCTGCACGCAATAGTATTATAACTACCACCAGATTGCTTTCTCTTTACTGAATGCATAATAATATTTACTACATGTTAAACAAATATATGTTATTACACATTTAAAACCCACAATATAATGAGATGAATGCTTCGCTCCTTTAATGTTATATTTTCTTGATAATCGATAATTTGAGAATATTTTGTGAGTTAACCACCGATATTCCACAAAACATAGTGAATTCAGTTACGTTGCAAATTACTTATGCCAAACGCAAAGCTAAAGGTAGCAAGAAGTTTATACGACGGTAACTGGGTTGAAAAAACTTTATTGCAACTGGCCACGATCATTGCGCAAAATATCGACGTAAAAAAACCATTTTCAACATAGTTATTCCTCGGCTTTGTTGATTTGAAACACACTTTCCTGGATCAATTACTCTTAGAAGCACAACGCCTAACTTTATACCCGACTTCATTCTATTAAGAACAGCACTCTTAACCACTTAAATAAATGTAATATTTCACGTTTTGCTATCACAGTTATAGCTCATATCGAATTCCAGACCTCGTATCCTGCTGTAATTTTATTTGTTATATCTATTTATCCGTAAGCAAATGCTTTATCTTCAAACAGCTGTATCTTGCCTATGATAACTTCATGCAGATGGTAGCACGCGAGGGGATTTTCGTTACTTTACTACAAAATCTTTTTGGATTTATCCCAGAGGCTCACATTCGTTACTGGTAACGAGGCCGATGCCAGACAAGGATCAACTATATCGGATTACAAGAGAATGTGAAAGCGTCCATCGTTGAGACTCGCCTGACAGCTTTCCTTTGCCTGTTTTGCATGGCTTCATAGGCTGCCGTAGTCGCTGTATCAGCAGATGACACTTCCACTCATTAGTCTAAACTGGATTTATGATCTGGTTCTGCATATGTGCGTCATGCCAACGTGTATTGGGCAATGGAACGAGATTGTCAATAGGTACAATTTCCTTCCGCAACTCTGGTTTTCGTGGGATAATTCGAAATTTAACTAGAGCCATTAGCACAATAAGGATCTGATTGGCGCCTTCAAAGAGCTCTTTTCTGCTTTCTTGGATTACTTTTCCGTTATGGAATACTGTTTTTGTTAGATCTTGATCATTGATGATAGGGAATTCACTTTCATTTATGTGCGATCTCAATACCCTGCTAGGAAAAATTAATGACTTTGGGTCTGGTATTTTTATCACGAATTGAAAGGCCTTGTTGCTTGAGGCTGGTTAATGGAGACAGAGAGTTTTATTGCTGTCACGTCATGTTTCATCAAAAACCTAACTGGCTGGATTACCTTAAATTTTTCAAACAAACAAGTTTTATATGTTGTTAGTATTAAAATGTTTTTATTAATTCGTTTTGGGCTTTGTCTGTCCGGGTGGAATTTAGTAATTGATTTCAAACTAACTTCTCGATGTGCTAGAGACTTCAAATTTTGACCATAGCTCAGATCTGGATGACAATGCATGAAAATGGGAAAAAATGGGAAAAGTTGTCCGGAAAATTTGAAAATTCAGGAAAAACTGAAAGTACTCTTTTCTATGGACCGATTTAGTTAATTTTTTAAAATGTTCGTAATAGTCGGAATAAGGTTTTTAGTTAATGAAAAATTGGAAAAGTTTCCAGGAAAATTGGAAAATTCGGAGGAAACTGAAAGTCTTTTATTTCTGTGTACCGACTTGGCTATTTTTTAAAAAGGTTTTTAGTTAGTGAAAAATTGGATAATACGGAGGAAATTGAAAGTTTTTTAATTTCTGTTTACCGATTTGGCTAATTTTTTCAAATGTTCGTAATAGTCCGAATAAGGTATTTAGTAAATGAAAAATTGGAAAAGTTTCCCGGAAAATTGGAAAATTCCGAGGAAACTGAAAGTCCTTTTTCTATGTACGGATTTAGCTATTTTTTTAATATTTTCATAATAGCACGAATAAGGTTTTTAAAGAAATAAAAATTGGAAAAGTTGCCTGGAAAATTCGGGAAAACTTGAAAGTGCTTTTCTCTACTGACCAATTTAGCTTTATTTTAAAAAAAAAGGTTTTCAGAGAAATTAAAATGGAAAAGTTTCCCGGAAAGTAAGAAAATTCGGTTACAACGGAAAGTACATTTTCTAGTTACCGATTAGGCTATTTTTTAAAAAAATATTTCAAGAAGTCTGAATAATGTTTTTAGGGAAAGAAAAATTTGAAATGCAGCCTCAAGATGTCTGGAAGAAGTAAAAGTGCTTATTTTTATTGGATTTTTGTTCGAATTCCAGATCATAAATTATGATTCAAACGATGGGTATGTATAATTCTTTTTCTTTTCTTTTTTTCTTAGTTATTTTCCCGGGATGGAAATAACTAAATTAAATGTTTTCTATTAAAAAAATGTGAAATTTGTAACATGTCTCTGTGATTATGTCATCAAAGTATTTAAAATCATTTATAAATTTTAACTCACATAACCCTAAAAATCTGAAAATAATAATAAAATAAAATAAAATCTTTTTAATAAACCATGTTTTTGTAACGGACTAATAGGTATAAAATAATTTATCTAATCCTTATGAAGGATAAAACAACATACGGATTTCTAACTTCTTCTAAATTGTCCTGAAAATTTATACATGGAAATTTTTGATAGCTATTAAAATACTTGTAAGATTGGTGACGAACAACATTGGGCGCATGGAATACATAACTATAAGAAGCGTAGAGAATAGTTATCAATGAAAGAACTTACTTATCAGTCTTACGGTGCAATAAAATTGTTAGTAGAGCTATTAGTGTATCAATCATCTGTTGTATGCACCCAATGATTTTCGTCACCAATCTTACAAGTAATTTAATAGCTATTAAGAATTTCCAAGTATAAATGTTCAGGAAAATTTAGAAGAAGTTTGAAATCTGTATGTGGTTTTATCCTTCATAAGGATTAGGGAAATTATTTTATACCTTTTAGTCCGTTATAAAAACATTAAAAAGTATTTTTAATTTTATTATTATTAAGTTTCCGATTGTTACCACTTTTTCAACTATCTCAAGTTAACACCCTTCTTTAAAAAAAAAAAAAAAAAAAAATGGGAATGAAACTAGAGATGTTTTCTGACTGAGCATGTTTCAAGTCTTTCAAGAATTCGTGGCTTTATTATACATTTTCTTTTTCACGGAATTCCATAATAATGCGTTATTCTACGTTACTTACACCTATGAAGCATGTTTCGTTGTTTGTTGGTAATTTAAATACTAGATGAAATAAGAAATCCTTCACATGCATTTACCAGTTGTAACAGTGTAAGTGTTGGTTTCCCTCTTTATACTGTAAGTGAAAAGTTATAATTTTATCTTGAACACTAAGACAGTATGGATTTTAAATTGATTAAGCTTTAATTCAGTTTTTCCTGAAATATATATGATATGTTTTCATTTACCTTTCCCATTAATCCATTCTAATCTTGGGATAATTTTATTAATTTAACAGACATTTTAGTCTTCTGACAAGTGCTACTTTCTGTATTTTGATTATTTCTAGAAGTATTGTAGCTGCAGGTTCTCCGAGGTTCTGGAAAATCTTTTGCGGAACACGGTTCAGGTCTCCCACATGACGAATGGCGTCGGGTCATAAAAGAGGGAACTGCAAGTGAGAAATGGAACAAAAGTATTCCACTAGAGCAGTAAAACGGCAGAGTTCCCAGACTTCAGGAGGATGGTTCCTTTGTCCGTGGAAAAAATTATTACCATTAAGTTTCACTCGAATGTATTTCAGAACAGAAATAACTAACTAAAGCAAAGCAGAAATGAAAGAAACTCAATGCGAAAATATATTCTTCATTGTCAATCCAGGAAGCCATTATGACTTTTGATAAAACCACTGTTTTCTTCGATTTAAATTTATTTCTTATGACTATATTTAATAATGCTAGCTTCTTCCGGCGAATCCACTAGCGGTAATAGTGTTATTTCTGTTCAGATATTATTTTTTTTCAATTTAATTTTTTGATCGTGTCTTAGATGTAGTCATTTAAACTAATCTAGTTTAGCATTAGTTACACATATATGTAAATCGTTGGTAGCTTTTGAACATGTACGAGTCTACTGCTGCGAAAACTTGTAGTCATGTATTGTTCGGAAGATTCTTTTATGAAATAAATTACGCTAACCAAAATTCAAAGTAACAGTCCCTATCCCATAATCAAAAAACGCGATTAAATTTCAGAATTAATAAATTGCAACAGAATTAGTGACAAGAAGTATTAAGTTTGGTATTGCTTTCTGTTTTCAGTATTTAACTTTTGGTACGCATTGCAGCAGTAACAATGTTTTTAACTAAGTCATTAATGACGTATTGTCCACTTTCCATTTACAGCTGACAATCGTTATTCTGCTTGCATTCTGTTAACTACCAGAGAAGTATATCTCCTAACCATATGGGCTGTCCAGTTACATTTTGTAAGTAGATTCTGACTGCGCATGCAAAGAACGTCTCTATTATGGCTGTTCCTATTAACTTCTTACAGTTAATTCCATAGTCTTAAATCTCTGTTCTGTTTAACGTTTTCATTTCGTTGCACTTATCCCTGTATTGCAGCGACAACGTTTTTTTAAAAAATAAAATAAAGGCGACGTGTTTGAATATGATCACCTCGTCGATTCTGCCCAGCTATTACTCCCCGATCCATTACGCGGCCCCTTTGCTTACTGAACTATACTGGCGAGTTTTTGCATAAGCTCACATAATAAATTAAACCTGAGTTGTTAATTCCCCTACAAATAATAATAAAAAAAACACTGCATGTCAGTTGTGGTTATATCTAGTATTGTAAATATAATAACTATTTATTTAAAATGCGAGTACTTTTTTATGTTAGCAAATAATAAATAAATTTATATTTTAAAAAAATGTAAAAATACTTGCGTGTGTAACTAGACCCACTGAAAAGACCGCTTGCATCATTCTAAACGGAGGCATAGAAACGTTTAACAGAAGTATCAATTTTGCGAAGTTTCTAAGTACATTTTCTATTCAGATCAACTCAGCATTTCTTCTATTACAATTAACAATCAATTATACGAACCTAGTGTGCTTTATGCTCAATACTATCTCGAACACATGCGTGAGCCAATAATGGGATTTTTTCACATGTTACCCGGTAAACATTAAGACTTGCGAAAAATTTCTAAATTTACTAACTTTTCACGAATTAATAATTCTTATTTTTCCCATACAGTTATCTTGTCCGTTGACCTGCTCCAGCTTCACGGACTCTTCTTTGGCCTGCCGATACTTTTCGTACCTTTTGCTCTATATTGGGTTGCTGCATTCGGCCCTAAGCTTACATTACACGTTCCCTACAGATCGTCTCTGTAGATATTCCTATGTTTCTCTGTTTAGCATTTATACTGTATACTTTCAACTCATTTCTTGTTGTCTCATTTCTAAATAGATTTAGCGTTGTGCATCCGTTTATAGATCTTAGTAACATCCTCTCAACTAATTTCATTTCTCTTCATAATCCATTACCCATTTTAATATAGAAGCATTGGATCGTCCATAACTAATAAAATTTTACCTTTGTCCCTTACCTTCGAGTCCTGTTTCTTAAAGGTTTATTTGTTGCTCCATAATTCATCCTGTACTGTTCACTTTATCATGTTTCAACCAAGTTAGCTGTGGTGTAAAACTTGTTCAACCAGTTGGAAATTAACAACTGTTTTTGATTTAACAGGGCCTGATTCGGCAGAAAGCCACTGACTTTGTTTTGTTCGTTGAGATTTTAGTGCTCCAAACATAGTTACAGTTTGTGTCCTCTATTGGCAGTATATCAGTCATGTCCTAAACTTACACTGCTCGTTGGATGCTCAGTCTGCCACATGACATTAAAATCGTTCAAATGTATCTTAAAATGTGTGGTGGAGAAGCTACACCCCTGTCTCATACTAAAGTTAATTGTTATTTTTAGTTGTTCAAATCTTTTTTTCCTGTTTTTAGGAGGATTTCTAATTCAAAATACAGGCTCTTCACTGATTCTATAATATGTTTTGGATGTTCATTTCTCTGGAGGATTAGCGTCTATTTTTTTTAACAAAATCCTCAAAGTTCACAAATGTAATGTACTGTATGCAGGTACATTATATTTTCTCCTCTTCTCGATAATTCTACTGATAACATGTATATTATCTGACACAAGTCTTATGCGAAATCCGTTCTGAAGTTCTGATTGTTTTCTGATTGTATGTCTTCCACTATTGATTACAGTCTAGCATTGATTATACTCGCATACATTTTGTACCCTCCATTCTAGATACTAATTCTTCTGAATCTGTTGGTGTCGGTTCCGTTGCTATTCGCCACGTTTCGATATTCTACATTTAAGCTAACATATGTTTATTACTTCAGGAGTACTCCACCATATTTAAATATATACAATATTGTATTCATATCCAACTATCCTCAAATTTATTAAAGTGATTTTCTATTATATAATTTATATTATTTGAATACCTGAACGTTGATAAACTGCGTGTTTCATTAAAAAATGTCATTACCTTCTTAAAATATCACATGTACTCTGTATAATCTAAATATAAGCCAAGTTTGGAAAAAGAAGCATCCTAACCAAAATTTTAATATATTTTTACTATAGTTTTCAATGAATGTTGGCCAAATGTCAGCCTTGGACACATGATGTGTAAATTTTTTAAATCCATGGATATTTTATCCATACAGAAAAAAACTCCCACATTTAAATCAATGCGTCGCTGTTAAAAATTTGATTTCTTCTAATTACTTTCTCCTAATGTGCTTAATAAGGAACTATCTTTAAAAAATTTTAATATCTATCGATGCTTGCCTAAACTTGTAAAACCGCGTAGTGTTTCAGGAAAATTCCAAAAACAAGTGTTGGTGCCTTTACCGATTTATAAATACAATTTAAATTAAATCCAAATCAATGTTAATTCCATTAAGGTTCGCATTATTATATTCGCTTTACATTTTTAGGTTCATGATAAAATTACGGTTACGAAATACTTTGCTATCCTTTTAAAATGTTTTCTTATGAATTTACTTTGTATGTTACAATTAATTACTGTAGTGTTCAGTGTTTTCGTTGGTGAATAACGGGTAGTAAACATCAGTTCATTAGATCCAGGAGAAGATTGTGGACAACGATACGATACAACCATGATATTTATAAATCTTACACAATCCTGCAGTTGTTTTGTAAAACAACTGTAAATTGAAAACTAAATTTCCTAACCTGGAATCGAGCCCATTTACGCCAAAATGAAAAGATCTTAAATCGAAATAAATTCACCAGAATCTGTTTGATCAAATGAAGTATCGTCACGGCAGTACATTTCTGAGGATCTGAAATTTGGCAAGGAGCTTGATTGAAAGAGTAATATGGTTAGTCGTTGAAATGGATGACTGCAATTAGCTGTCTTTGCTGTCTTGCAGTGCAGTTAGTCCCCTTGACGCCTTCGCAGATAATTCAGTTTTCGGCTTATTTCTAATCACGACACAACAGATATCATTGTTTACATTGTTAACTATCTCTAGTTTAGCTTGTACTTTCCGCCATTGGATTTTTAAGCTCATGTTTAATAATCTCAATTAATTTTAGAAATTATGACCATAAAAGTAATAATGTTAAAAAATGATATGAACTAAACTTTAAATATTTTGTTTGTTATATTATTTATCCTAAGTGACTAAATAACGAACGATTCTAGCACAGCAATCAGGTTTTTAAAGATAATTTATGAGTGGAGC
Organism: Vandiemenella viatica; assembly: GCA_031002005.1. Lineage (NCBI taxonomy): Eukaryota > Metazoa > Arthropoda > Insecta > Orthoptera > Morabidae > Vandiemenella > Vandiemenella viatica. The sequence continues at coordinate 367,318,875 of CM061920.1, read as the reverse complement.
AAATGTAGAAGTTAATTAACCAATTAGCCACAAGTGAGATAAACAAAATTAATGTACTTTTTGAATTATTGCTAAACATATCATATTCGAACATTTTTATTTACTGGTTTGTCATTTTTATTGCCTATTCACTGACTTTAAACATGAAAAAAATCTGTTTGTTAAAAAATCAGATTAGAGTAACTTTGGTTTAATGTTCGACGAGGTATACGATAATCTGAGTACCTGGAGTGAAACAAGCATGATGCTCATACTTTAGTATACGAGAAACTGAAATCACTTAGTGCAATAAGATACGACAAAATTTCATTATACTGGAAATGCATTATAGATGTGTACACAAGAAAATTTTCAGCGCTTTTTCAAGTATTCAGTAACGAAATATAAGAAGTAAAAATCACTTGAATAAATTGATTTTTTAACTAGTTTCTGTTGTGTTCAGAGCAAGACACACTCATTATACGTAGGAAAATAATGGTAAATCTTTATAATGTAGCACTATTCTTTACGATTATAAACATAAGGAACAAAATGTTTAGCATAAAATTCTAGATGTGAAGAAAGTATACAATGACAATGTCTCCATATTTCAGGGATAATTCAATAGCTATCTCACGTTTTTAGTTGTCCGCTTTGTATTTATAGACGATTTCTTTGATGTTTAATTTATCATCTGAAAAGTAAAGTGGTGTTCGTGATGAAAATACAACCACAACGACTGTTAAATTTATGTGTCGTGTAAGTTATAGTCCGTCGGCTATCCAGGTACACGATGGCGTCATGTTAAAGAGAAAGTCGCGCCGGATGCGCGTTACGGGTTGTATATTTGTTTCATGTTCCATTATGAATTCTCTTTGCTTTTATTGCCACCGTACCGTTGGCATTATGAGTGGTGAGAGTTCACGAGAGAGGATGACAGCAGCGCCTGACCGCCAACCCATACCTCCCGCAGAGCACAGCGTGACGTCAGTAGACGGCCTACAAGTGATTTGGCTCCCGTCAAGCACATGACCCGTCCAGTCGCACTGGACACATCAAATACAAACATCGACAGACTGACAACACAACCGATGGTGGCCCATAAAAAAAGTTTAAAAAAATTAAAGCTGCCGGTCACAAGTGGTTTTATCAAACGACTGCCAACACGATATCGATATACTCCAGCTATACGTTCTGTATGAATATTCAGAAACGGAATTTTTTATTTTAATATTTGTTACATCGAGTACACTATGAGTTACTAATTCAACCAACAAGTAAATAGTAATTAGTTTCCAAAACAATTTCGCAATTAAATCTTGATCGATCTGTTTACATAAGATAGTGTTATTAAGGTTATTGAAGTAGATGTTTCAGAAACCCTTGTGGTCCCATGCCATTAGTTGCCCATCGAAATTAAGACAACAGTCACATCTAATGAATATACTTCGTTGAGGTATGGTAGAAACGAGCTAATCATAGTGTCATTATATGTGCTGATGAGTGCAGCAACGTTTATATGTGGATTGTTCTTCTAGGTGTTTTAGAGATGAAAGAACAAGATTTGTGTTTACTCTTCGAAAAGACAACAAAAATGATAAATCGCTTTCACCACTAGTTTTTTTTTTTTTTTTTTTTTTTTTTTTTTTTTGCTGTCGTCATTCCATACACACTTGGGAGGAATTTGCAATTTACCAGTAGGTGTGTTAGTACACAACCTGTTGATCATGCCCCATCAACAGTCATACCATGGAAACTAATTCCCGATGTTAAAAATTCTTGCCAACATTGGAGCTCGAACCAACTAACAACGTATAATCACTGGATACAGTGCAGTACACAAACTGAGATAATGGAACATGCATTCAACAAAAAAATTCTGACGTTATATGGTATACCTTTTAGAACAAAAAATCAATAATTTTTACAAGAAATGCATAAGATTTAATGCGAAAATGGTAGAAAATGTAACATTGAACTATAAGGAATATAGCCACCTCTTTCCTACCAAAAAGATTATGAAGACAGAAAAAATAATGCGCCATACAGACTGTTACATACCGTAGATAGTGATTTTCTGCTGGCTGTAATTTAATTTTCGAATTTGTCGAAAATCGTTACAAATATGGGAACAAACGGGCATCAAGCAATCACTAATTCAAAAAAGCCTTCCTCATGAAAATCTCTGATCAGGGTTGAAACGTTTGTTACAAATTTTGGTTTAGAATAGACGTCTAGCACTAGCGATTTTAACGAATTGCAGTATTCGTCGTGTGCTGACTGTATTCTGGATCAAAAGTTACACGAAGAAATCATTGTCACAGTCAAAATTTTATGGGTTTGAAAGTTGTATTTAATGGTAATAACATTTTCTAAACTAGAGATTGGAAGTGGTAGAAAAAGCTGTCTGCTGTAACTATGCCAACTGGATCCAGAGTTGGAGGAAACACCCGCGCCACTTTCGCTGGTAAGAATTATTTATCAGCAGTGATGGATGGGGAGAAAGCCGATAGATGCACTGAAAGAAAATCTTTACATCCAAACAACTGAAACAGACCAAACAAATAGATGCAAGAACGTTGTTTACATCAGACAATACATAATACTTACTTCTAACGAGTAATTTAATCTGTGTCATATTCATTGAACCGTAGGAAATAAAATGAAAATTTAATAGTTTAAAAATTTTCTGATAAGATTTGACTGGTAAGTATGAAGACAAATCTAATATACTAAATGTCACCATCACCATCCCTAACTGCTGCGGTGTTAAAAAGCTTGATGTACTCTCTAATTATTAACTATCGTACTTGTACTTCAGCATAAGGAGAACAGACTACAAAACTTTAGGGTATTATAAGACCCTCGTTTTGAATACCAAAAAGGGCAAGCAGATTTGTTTATGTGAATCAATTAGTCCTCCATTTATCTGGAATCATGAGAAAATTAAAGTTGAAAGTGAAGGTGAAAGGTAAAAATGAAGTTGGCGTAAGAGGTAATTTCCACTGAGACATAACCTTCATACAGTTAATAATGTAAATAATACATAGGTTAGCTTGAACTTTCTAGGACGAATTACCGCGTTTTTTGATGATTACTACCCCGCAAACTCTAAGAGCTACAATATAACATAAAAAACGAGTCACCTACTACATTTAATCTAAGTCTGCGTAAATGACAACCGAAATAAGATCATTGAATTTTTAATAATGAATATCATAGAATGTTTCTGAGTTTAAATAAACATATAGCAATGATTGAAATTCTAAAAGTGTTGACTAACATACCTAATCACGTGACTCGCATTTATTTAAGGAGTGATGTGACATAAACAAATAATTTTTTTAACCGATTTCCTTTCTTTGATCTACAATCGACGTGTACTATTAGACGGTTATTATTTCTTTTTCAGATAATATGAACTTCTAATATTGTGTTTGCTATGAACAAATTTTACTTTCGGCAAATTAAGCTTCCTTTCCTTGAAATAGTAATGGTAATCTCGTGTGGGTGTAATTACTTGGTGACAGGGTGACCTTGCACAGTTCGCTCTGCCGTAGCCGCCTAACCTAACTCAGTAGCACTACCAGAAATAAACATAGTTTCTATTTTGTACATAAGACACAAGCACAACATTTTTATGTTCTTTATCGTTATATATCGTCTGCTCGTTCGTGCACAATTTTGGTTGTATGATATCTCTGAGCATTTTTATCAGTTATCATTCAATATAAAGATGTTTCACGTAAAAAAATGAAGATTTGATATTTTAATTAATATTCCATTATTACGTATAACAAAGCATACTCTTGACCCATAGATTGGGTGGTAATATGTTACATTGAATAACATGCGTAATTGTTACGCTGGGCTGACGTTCTGCAGGAGCAGGAGGGTGCTACCAGAGGCTTACGACCCGCCTACAGATGGCGGAGTTGTAAACTGGAAAGCAGTATTAGAAATGTGAACTGGGCTGTGTGGGCATAAATCTTGCAATCCTTCCCGCGGGTGTAATATTACCAGAGGGAGGTTCGCAACAGCCCCTTTTGCTTCCGCAGAAGCGTAGCATTGCGATTTAGAGGAGGAATGAGGCAGCTAAAAGAGCAGCTTATTTGAAATCTCACTTTCCAGCAGGAAATTGGTGTTATATCTCCATTTATGAAGATGGGGAGAAGGGTATTAAATTTACTCAGCATCAAAGAAAACTCGAAATGATATTCTGTCTTCATATTCCAAAAACAAAATGAGAAGAGAGAATGTCGTCTCAAAAACTATTACAAACGACAATCGTTAAATAATATTAGTTACTGATTATTTTATACATCAAGTGAAAGGAGAATATAAGTGAGTTTCACTGAAGAAAATGAAGTATTACCTACCATATAAATAATATATTAGTTGTCAACATTAACTTCCTCGGAAGCAGAAATTTTGGAAATTTATCCATTGATCTTTTCTGTGGTTCTGACCACAATAATTGCCGTCTCTCTATTTCAGTTACATTCACTCGTTCTTATTTTTCCACCAAATACTTTTTGTTGGAAAAAGGGAAGAATATTATTATAATATGCTCTACTGCACGTCTGCCAGTCAGTGACTATACAATAAACGTTGACCAGAAGATATGGTTTATAAGCAGAGAATCACTTGAAACATTAAAAGGAAATAAATACAAAGAGTTAATATATCCTACAGCCGCTGGTACACAAGAAGTGTTACTTAAGAAATTACTATACACATTACTTTGTGAAGGATGGGTCTGAAATAATCCGATGATGTCTGGAACATTATAACCATAATAAGTTATTAATATTACAGTGAGATGACGTGATCGTAGGCCTAGCAGCGCCCTATTTTGTGTGGCATGACAGATAAGTGTTATGAAACGCTCAGTCTGTGCCTAGCCGTCAAATGAAGTTGAAACGTGCAAGTTGGTGCAGGTATGCCTCTTCTAATACAAATGGTGCAATATCAGCATGTGAGTTAAATTGGAACGGGACATAATTATCGATTGCCGAGAAACAGATTTGTCGTACAGTGGCATGGTGGCGCTTATTAGGCACTCTTCTACGATAGTGAAGCGTGGGTGGATCCAGTGGATAGAAGCACGTCGTACACGGTGACGAGCGGCAATTAGACCACACAAAGTGATTACAGTGCAGGAAGACTGCCATCTTGGCCGTATGTCCGTAACCGACAGGACAGCTTCATCCAAAGTTTTGGATCAACGTTGGAGCAATGTCAACATTTCTGCATCGACGGTTCGACACCGTCTTTTGAAAGCTGGACTGGTGATATGCATGTCATTTCGTCGGCTTACAATGACAAGAAACCACTAACACATCTGTCTGAAATGGGCACCAGAACGCCGTCACTGCCGGCCTGAGTGGTAAAATGTAAATTCCCGAATCAAAGTGTTCTGTAGGGATAAACAATGGTAACCGCCATAGGGCAGTCTGAATTGTTAAGCAGCAAAACAGACAACAGTCCACTGTGATGGTTCGGAACGCGATTGGCTATAACATATGAGCTCACCTCCTACGTATTGACGGCTATGTGAACAACACATCATGGGTGTTTAGACCCCGAGGCACTGCTAATTCTGCAGGCTGCTCCACACGCCCTATTGCAGCAAAAAAATTCCTGAACACACATGGCGAGGAATGTGTTAAACTTCTTTAAAAAACGACGGGTACCACTAATTTTTTGGCTTGAATGATAACCTGACAAGTTACCCATCGAACATGTCTGGAATGATGGAACGGCAACCTGTTCTTTCTGGTCATACTATGCAGTAAATGGTGACTTCATACCCTGTTGAATCATCACGTTCAGCGTGCTTCTACATTACTGTAATTCTAGTCAATTGTCTATTTTTTACCCTAATCTGTGGAGTAGATTCCATTATAATCACTTGTCTTCGTCTTGAAGTTACAATTTCCACAAACATACACAGTTTTACCTCTTTGGAAACGATCCAACATTAAATTAAAGAGAAAATATTTTATCCGTTTTCTTTTTCTATCAGTCAGTGAAAATTATGGCTATTATCATTTCCTGAACATAATTGATCAAATTGTTCATGTTGTCCTGGGTAAAGTTAACAGATTCGCTTCGAACTTCGTCGATGGTAATTCCTATAGCTGATGAAATATAATGCCTTTCCTGTGCTGTGAATAGGCAAGTTGCCTTTTAACTGTGTATTGTGATACCAACTTGACCATAGAACCCAGTTAGAGGCGGCCTGGTGACATGTTTTGCGACCCGGGGTCGTTACGACCCTTAATGAGGGTTCGATGAGCTACACCGGGATCGTTATCTGTGGACACTCGAGCCGCCGGCAATGTGACCGCTGGGAGACGGGTCCACAACACGTGGCGAACACTGGGAGCAACAATAGATAGTTCCCAATCATTTTCAAACACAGGGAGAATTATTTTATAAACTTCGGATGACAAAACTTGCAAAAAAAAACTTTTTGATCGTGTTGCTAGAAGATATGATTTAACTCAAGGTACACTGTTGAACGTCACGAAATGTAATTTACATTTTACTCGTGAGAAACGTGTATCGAAGTTTACTTAGAGGAAAGGAAGTGATTAAAGAAAGCCGAACGGTAAGTCAGAACCATAAAGAGTCGGTGTATGTGTAATAGTTATTGAGAGGAACTGTGTTGTTTATTGTCAGCGACTGGTGAAACTATAATTCACACCCAGTAAAGAAGTTCAATGCATTAAAAGCAACTTATGAGCATTTAAAAGTTAAATAAATAATTGATAACTTTTTGACTGAATTTTAAAGTAAAATATGTAAATTGTCATAAGAATTGACACTCCATTCAATTTGATATTAATTCATATCCATGTTGATATCCATACCGATTCCTTATTATGAGTTAAAAATTACAATTTTGTGATTGTTTAAAAATTGTTCAATTAAATGGAAAGAATCCATTATATTCTTACCACGCAGAAAAACAGTGATACTTCAATGTTACAAATTGCTTTTATAGGTAATTTTTTTCGCTATAGGATGCAACGTCAGCTGTGTCATTATGCGTCAGTAAATTCCGTTTAGTGACCGTAGTGTTATACTCGTATCATATTCGTATCCTCTAAAATAAATGAGACTGAATAAATGATAGATCTTTCACAGATACAAGTGCATATTTCTGTGTACACTAACCAGCAGATTACCAGCACGACTGCATGCATTTTTCAGCTGCATCTATTCTTCTTCTCAAAAATTGTCGTTCTAAGTATGATGTGTCAGAGGTAATACAAAAGACGTGCATTTATGAAGATGTGGGCTCAAATCTCCGTGCGGTTATATAAATTCTAGTTTTTCAATGTTTCCTGAAATAATACTAGCCGAATGCCGAGATGGTTACTTCAAAATGCTATAGCCCAAATCCATTCTCTGAAAAATGTCGAATGATTATGCTGAAGTTAAAATCACTAACGACTCAGAATGAAAAAAAAAATCAAAAATAACTCTCCGTAATTTTTTTTGTGACGATAGCCTCCTTTTTTTTCAGAAGAATTTCCTCTCGTTGAAAGCGACGTCATTGGATCCTGGAAAGGACGGTTTACAAGGAACGAGAAGATAATTGTCAATATTCTTATGAAGTATATACTTGGTAAATAGCATAAATTAATTTTTGGAAAAATGGAAAAAAATAAAATCTGGATGACTGGAATGGTGTTTTTCCGAATGACAGATCCAAGAGTTGTCCACTCATCCATAACTTAGTGTACCCGAGCGTTATGACTCATTTACCAGCATCGATAGTTGCCACAACTGAACTTGTTACTCAAAGAAATCTATTTCAGGTATGTATCAATTTGGCAAGAAATAACTAAAAGGTATTGAACGTTTTACAGTAATTTTGACTAAGCATTCCTTCATTTAGTGGAAACTGCTGTGTTAAGTTATAATCTCTCTCCTTTCTACTTGCCATTCTCTGTTTACAGCAAATATCGCATGAACCAAACACAAAACCTGGTAAATGTGCGGCAACAATCGAGAAGATACGGGTTCAAAGTCCTTCCGGCCATCTAGATATCTGTTTTTTGCAATATTGTGTAATTAGTTCAGGAAATGTCATAACATTTCTTCCAACAGGTCATGGTTTCATTTCTTAGCATTCGTTTACCTCTTCATTTTCTTCCTGCTTTAATGATTTCAACTTCGACGAACCTTAAAGCATCAGCAAAAAGGAGAAAAAGTGAACCGAAAAATCACATACGAGTAGGTACATTATGTAATGAGACATACACGCTATTCACTGAACTCTTTTTATTTGTTTATAATAGGTGCAGATGCGCCTCTCGAAACATCAATCTTAATAAACAGCAATTTGCACAGAACAGTTACATTACAGATAATAAATAATGCACCGAAATGTGATCACAACATTTAGATATCAATATATTTTTCTCGGGCTTCGTTTTCGTTTCGAAGGCGCCCATCTCTGCCTTCATTGTCAACCAATTAACTGTTTGTTTATTCAGCCGCTGCTACAGTTAATTGGTTGACAATGAAGGCAGAGATGGACGCCTTCGAAACCTCCCCGCAAATGTGATATCCTTACACGGCTGGAAGCCCGAGAAAAATATATTGATATTCATCGCCGTGAAAAATTACGATCCAACATTTAGATACTTAGTAAAATAATCTAACTGAATCATCCCTTCAACACATCTATTTGTATGCAACGCTTGACACCATCGTGACTGGTTGGAATTACGGTGTTAAATAAATAATCGTCGTTTGGTAACTGGCCAGCGAAGTAAAAATGGATTTTCCTTCAAAGTTCCTGGTTTAAACCCCGCACTCTACAGTTTGCGTATTTAATGAGGTCATACAATACTGAAAATGGTTATTTGTCCGTCAATTGAGGAAGTTAAATCAGAACGTTCCTCTCCACCTTTTAGAAAGATATGCCTTAGGAGACAATGCAAATATTCAAACATTTACTTCTTTCATCTGAAGTATATAAATAATAGTATAATGATGCTGATAAACATCGCATCATGCGCGTCCACTGAACTCTCAATGGGAAAATTTCAAATAAAATCAAAATTTATGAGTACGAAGGACTTTTAATACACACAAAAATATCCAGGTAGTGAAAAATATGTAATATGCTGCAAAAATCCTTAAAAAGAAAATATTCGGATTGTATGGTTTCTTGATATTCCGTTGTGAAAAGTCTAATATTAACTAAGATGGCTTATTGTAAAACGGTCAGAAAAAATTCGAAATGTGGATACTAAGGATTAACTCAATGCAAAATAGTTAATACTGTTGATTTTTACAGTAAATACAGAAATGTAATAAGGCAACGATAATTGGTGATCGTCAACCCGATACATAAACAACAAACACGTACAGCCACACTTCACAACTGATCGGTATTTGTGCTCAGACGCCTTTTGTGATTTCCTAACATCCTTCGCTGTTGCTCGCAAGGTGCCGTGTTTAGTGTGACGTCATCCTCTTGGAGAGGCGTGGCGTTAGCAGCAGTGACACACAGATAAGTGGCGCCGCCACCGGCAGGGAGCCGAACTAGGTTCACAGGCGTCAGCATTTGCAGAACGAGGAAGCAATAACATGTGGCGGGAAACTACAAGACGAATAATGATTTTTTTTCAGTTCATTTCATGTGCTTTACGCCTGTAATAAAATTCAAAATATTATTATCCTAAGCATTAATATTGGCTAATATTGTCATATATGTCATTAATATTCACGCTGTGGTCAATAATAGGTCGTCTGATACCGCCTACTTGGAGCACTGGTTCAATGTGATAAAATGTACTGCTCTAATAGAACACCATCCGTTTGATCACGATTCAAAAAATATAAAAAAACCTAATCAAGTTAATTTCAAATGGAACCACTTATGCTAACTTTCGTTTCCAGTTCAGAGTTTGTCCGTATTATCAATTCCAAATATTGTCTCCTGGTTAGTCACTAACAGTGCTTATGACTTATGGATTTCTGGAACGGGCCTCCAGAGTCTTACTGGACCTATTAGGCTGGCCATATCTGTGTGTGTTTTTTTTGTTACCATCTGTTTGATAAAGGTGTGTTTTGCATGGTAAGTTGTTTTTTGTTTATGAAATGCGTAGTGTAAGGATACACAGCCTCTTAGGTTTTGAAGAGTTAGTAATTAATGTTTCTTTTTTTATGTTATTTCTGTGGGAATTGTTTATTGACAGTGGAATTTTCGATTCACTATTTTGTATCTGATTAATGTTAAACTGATTATATGTGTATGTTGTTAAAAGTGCTTTATATCGTGTTATTATTTCTTAAGTATTGTGTCAAAGAAATCCATGCGTCGTTATTACCAGATGAACAAAGTACATGAAAATCTTTGGACGATAAAGAGTACAAGAGGAAGATCTTTGGCGAAGAGAAGAAAAGAGATGAAAGCGGTATGCACGGCAGACGTACGTTTATAAAAACTGTAAATTATATATGTGCGCGAAGAAGCTGTAAAATTAAAGGAATTTAAAATAAAAACTAAGTGCAGTTTTTATTTGTTTATTTTTATTAATGAAGAATAATAAAGAAATGTTAATCTTTAATACTAACAGGAAAGATTAGTAAAGCAAAAATGTTATACGTAGCGTTACGTGACAGACGAGATGCCATATATTAAAGCAAAAATATTATAATAGTTTATGAGTCCGAGATTTGAAACTGTGCCATCATTCGACTAAATGATTGCCTGGGGTTGTATCTGGTACCGTTGTACGTTCCCGATCAAATGTGATGGCGCCCGTGCGCACTGACACACACTGGTGAGTGCAATTAGTTTAATATATTTAAAAGTAATAGTTTTTGTAGTTCAGTCATTAGGAAGAATTCTTATCCGTTCAAATTAATTCTGCTAGTTATTCACAATTCTGGGTAATACTTTCTGTAGTTCAGTCATTAGGAAGAATTCTAATCCGTCGTTCAAACTTCATTCTGCTAGTTATTCACAATTCTGGTAATGGCACAACATGGAGTCTTTAATTAAAATAATTATTTACGTACGTAACGCATAAGTGAAACGCGAAAACACGTTGTCTTTACAAATGTTAATCTGTGGCGGGCTGTGTCTGTTTGTTTAGAATGGCATAACTCAAAAACCACCAATGTTTTTTTCGATGGGATTTTCACAGTTTGAAAGTTAATGGAATAACTTAAAATATGCGTTATGTCTTATCACTCAACGTGACCAGACACGTGAGCAGTAAATTATAATTTGTTTATGCAGATACACAACAAAGATTATTAATACAGTAGTACCAGAGATTACACACAATATACAAAGATAAACCATTCCATTCCTATAAAAATTCATTGCAACTTATTTTTTGTGCAGCTCTTCGTTGCTGTCATGAAACTATTTCTCTAAGCCCCTGCGAATTTCTAATTGGTTGGCTGAAGGATTTAGAGCCTTTGTTTTTGTAGGTAGGCTACTATCAGTTGTTTGAGGAATTTCGATGAATTAATTTACTATTATCTTGGTTCTCCGGGTGGAGCCGTGTTGATTTGTTGAAACCTAACGTTTCGGCCATCGTGCTTTGGCCTTCATCAGAGGACTGACCCACTCGGAGAACCAAGATAATACTTACAACGACCGAGGAAGCCTGTGCAATTATTGGAATAATTACTGTTTGAAACTTTCTGATTTGATCTGAAACAGGGTCTGGTAATTTAGTACATTAATATTTGTTCACCTCTGGTGGTGTGAAAAGTTTCGTCTCACAAAATTTGCTAAATCGCGGACATATTGCGGTTACAGCTTATCGAAAAAATAATTTTTTCTTTACGTTAAATTTTAAAAAGATGCTATATTACGTTTCATGCCTAAGTCTACGGAGGAGGAGCTGTCGGCATATGTTAGTTTCTTTTAATAAAATGTTGAGTCATCTTAAACACAGTTACGCTACAGGCACCGAAGATATAAATAATAATTTTCAGTAAAAAAAAACAGTCTGAAAACAGCTGTTAACGAAATAAAACAAAAAATTTAATTATGTTATAAATTGTGTGTAACCTACCAAAAACTTATCCACTTTCTGTATTAAGCAGTTCTGTAGGGAAGGCAGAGTTGCCATGCTCCCTGATGAAAGTCCCTAGGCGGTACCGGCGTAGAGGTGGCACCCCTGCTGTCTGCCAATATTATTCCCCGGCGGGAGGCACGCCTAGTTCCATCTCGTTAGAGATCGCTTTAACTCTTCTGGGAATGCCTGCTCGGGCGTGCTAATTTCTTTTTTATTTCTCCCTTTGAATCGCGCGGGACAAGGCAAACTTCGGGTGTAACTTCTTGAATGCGAAAAGAAGTACGCCTTTATTTCAGCCCTGCAAAGTAATAACGTCCCTAGACGGCGGAGGAGGTCCCAGGTTTTAAAGCGAACTTTAATCCCTAAGAAATTTCTCTGGGCGGGAAAAATAAGTTTATGATGTTGCACAAGCTGCTACAAACACGAAATGGGTCAGTATTTTTTTTCCGACGTCATTACGGAGAAACAGTGAACAGTAAGCATTCCATACTCGTTTGTTTTGTGAATTGGAGAAATGTATAGAGGTTTTTCTACTATCTGTATATTGTAATCATAAATAGATACTTCGTCTGAAATAGCTACGGTTAGACGTAAACATGTAACGATCTCAGTTCTGAAAAGAAATATTACAACTGATTTAGTTTTAATAGCATCATTGTTAATCACAGCCATAAGTACTGAACACTTACAGATCATTAAAAAATATATACTTAAGTATTATCCATTTCACTGTTCAACCGGTAGGTAATAAAAGTTAATCAAGCAGTTTTTCAATCACGTTTCTGGGTCTGCTTTGTCTACTTTACATATTCAACTAGCATAGTGCTTGGTGTTGAGCGGTCTAATTAGGGTTGATTTACGCGTACTCTAGTTTTATTCACCAAATGAGAAACATGTGTACCAAGTTTCATTTATTTAGTACCAGCAATTTCCGGAATAGAACTAAACGTCGATTTACCCGCATAGGTCCCAGAAAGGGGTGTGTTGGATCCTATGAAACTAAATGTTAGTTTTCATTTGCGTTCATGTTATGTTTCATTCTAATTATAACATCTGCTACTTGTGATGTTCTAAAATCGAAGTACCATTCGTGCATTAATACATACAACTTACATAAATTTGTATCTGGAATGTGTCTTTGTTACGACATCACGCAGAAAAAATAGATATTTAATGCGATTTCAGAATTTGAAAGCTAGGAGTCAAAGTTAAAATCTGACACGTTTATCTTAGGAATAATCTAACACAAGCTTAAAACTTCTGAAACGATTTTGACTGGGTTTTCATGGAGTCAAACATTAGGTGCATATCTTTAGGCTGCCTCATCTGCATATTTGTTTAGCATCCCCAGTAGTCAGTCGTTCTTCGGCATCCGTTACGTGAAGCAGTGCCTTCTCTGTTGATTTAATTTAAAGTGTTTAGATATCTTTTGTTTCATCTCGTCTTTGCATATTTGTTTAGCAGCCACAGTAGTCAGTCGTTCTTCGGCAGCCGTTAGGTGAAGCAGTGCCTTCTGTGATAATTTTAATTCAAAGTGTGTAGTTAGTTGTAGCTTCATCTCTGTATATTTGTTTGTCAATAGCAGCAGCAGCAGTCGTTCGTCGGAACCGTTACGTGAAGTAGTACCTCCAGTGATAACTTATTTAAAGTGTGTAGTTAATTGTAGCTTCATCTTTGCATATTTTGATATCAGTAGCAGCAGCAGCAGCAGTCGTTCGTCGGAACCGTTACGTGAAGCAGTGCCTTCTGTGATAATTTAATCCAAAGTGTGTAGTTAGTTGTAGCTTCATCTTTGCATATTTTGATATCAGTAGCAGCAGCAGCAGTCGTTCGTCGGAACCGTTACGTGAAGTAGTACCTCCAGTGATAATTTTAATTCAAAATGTGTAGTTAGTTGTAGCTTCATATTTGCATATCTGCTTGTCAGTAGCAGCGGCAGCAGACGTTCGTCGGAACCGTTACTTGAAGTAGTACCTTCAGTGCTACTTTAATTTAAAGTGCGTAGTTAGCTTAAGCTTCGTCTTGGTATATTTGGTTATTGACAAAAAGCCTCCTACTAAGAAGGCATAGTGAGTCCGTTTTTCGTGCACTCCTTAGTTTTACTTTCTGTAAGGTAGTATGTGTAGGGACTGTGGTTGTCTTGTGCAGACGCAGCATGAGGTGACTGACCTGCGTACCCAGCTTGCAGCTTTGGTAACAAGAGTTACACAGATGGAAGCTGCCGCAAGTGAGTGCAGTAGATGCGGTATTGGTGACCCTGTAGAAGCAAACCGGCTCGCAGGTTCTCCCATACCTGTCATCGTACCTGCAGTCCAGGCCGAGACGTCGGAATCTCTGCGGCCGTCGCCTAGTGCTGGCTGGGGTGTGGTGTCTGGACGTCGACGCCACATGCGGGGGCAGACGTGCAAGCCTGATTCCCAAGAAGGCGAGCTTCTACCACTGTCCAACCGGTTTGACGCATTGTTTGGAACTGATTCAGTCCTGCAATCGTCGGCCTGTGAGTTGGCAGCCCCACAGCCCGCTAAGTCTGGACAACAGCAGAAGGGGTTTTAGTGGTCGGTAGCTCCAACGTTAGGCGCTTTATCGACCCCCTTGGAGAAATGGCGAATAGGTCGGGGATGAATTTCGGTATCCATTCATTGTGTATTCCGGGGGGTCTGATCCGAGATGTGGAACAGAACATAGCGGATTCCATTGAACGGACGGGGTTCAGCCAGCTGCGGATTGTGGCTCATGTCAGCACCTATGATGCTTGCCGCCTAGGGTCGGAGGTTTTCCTCTCGTCCTTTGCGCGACTTTCAGAAAGGGTGAAATCTGTGGCCATTGGCCGCAAGATTTCTGCTGAGCTAACAATCTGCAGCATTGTCGATAGGACTGACTGTGGACCTCTGGTTCAGAGCCGTGTTGAGGGGCTGAACCAGAGATTACGGCGTTCCTGTGATAGTCATGGCAGCAGATTCCTTGATCTTCGCCCTGGGGTTGAGTCTTTTAGGGATCCCTTTGATAGCTCAGGGGTGCACTACACACGGGAATCGGCTACACAGGTGGCAGGGGCCGTGTGGAGTGCATTGGGGAGTTTTTAGGCTGAGGGAGGATGACCCTGAGGAGGAAATTAAGTTACAGACAGCCAAGATAAATTCAGCACCGCGTGTGAACATTAAAAGTTCTAGTAGATAACTGCAGAAGTGTTTGTAATAAACAGCCTAAACTGGAAAACATTATTCGTAGTACAGATGCTGATACCGTAATAGGCACAGAAAGTTGGTTAAAACCGGATATAAGATCCGCCGAAATTTTTAATAGTAACATGAACATTTTCCGCTAGGATAGGTTGCATTCCCAAGGAGGTGGTATATTTATAGCAGTTAGTAAGTACCTCACATGTAGCGAAATAGATGTTCATACTGTCTGCGAAATTATATGGATCAAGCTCTACATAGCTAGGACAAAACTTGTGATAGGCTCCTTCTATCGTCGACCAGATGCAAGCGTAAATATTGCCGAGGCCTTAAGAAATAATGTAAATAATATAGCACGGTAATTTCCGGACCATACAATAATGCTAGGTGGTGACTTTAACTTGCCAGATATCGACTGGACTAATTACGTTCACGTTACTGGAGGCAGAGATAAAGCAGCTTGCGAAATACTTCTAGACCTCTTCTCAGATCAAAATCTTGAGCAGCTCGTAATTGAACCAACGCGATGCTCCAACGATAACGAAAATATTTTACATATAGTTGTTATAAATAGACCTGAATTATTCACGGATATTTCTACCACCGCAGGAATAAGTGATCACAAAGCTGTAATTGCTACAGTAAAACTAACAACCACGCGCAAAAAGAGAAAAGAGAGGATCGTTTACAGATTCGAAAAGGCTTCAAAAGAGTGTTTTAGAGCGTATTTGAGACATAATTACCATACATTCTTAGTAGCAGGAGGCACCGTTGAAGAGAGGTGGCATCGATTCTTACATATGGTCGGGGAAGGTATGAACTTGCATATACCGAAACGGACAATCACGGAAGAGAACGATCCCCCATGGTACACACTGGAGGTTAAAAGGTTACTCAAAAAGCAAAGTAAGATACATGCACGATCAAAAAGGATGATGCATCGGACTGATTTAGATATGTTAGAGGAGATAAGGGGACGTGTTAAGAATGCGATGCGTGAGGCCTTTAATGACTTTCGTGCCAATTCTCTCGATAAGAGCCTCACTGGAAACCATAAGAAATTTTTGTCGTATGTAAAAAGTAGTTAGTTGTAGTGGGAACAATAAGCCAGTTCTAATAAAAGACGGACGGGAAGTTAAAGACAGCCGCGACAAGGCTACCGTATTTAACACCGAATTCAAAAATTCATTTACGTGCGAAAACATGGAAAACATCCCCACTATACCAAATCGTGTGGAATTAGAGATGGATCCGATAGAAATTGATAGCGTAGGTATTGTAAAGTAATTAAAACTCCTGTAGTGAGGTAAAGCGCCGGGTACCGATGGTATACCAGTAAGAGTATTCTCTGAAGATGCGGAGGATATTGAACCATTTCTGTCAGAAGAGAAAAAAGTACCTTCTAGCTGGAAAATAGCCCAGGTAAATACCGTTATCAAGAAAAGAGATCGAATTGATCCTAGGAATTATCTACCCATATCTCGAACATCTGTCTGCAGCAGAATTCTGGAACATGTCATATGCTCGAACATTATGAAGTTTCTAGATGAGAACGAGTTACTTACACCGTGTCAACACGGATTTCGGAATAAGAGATCGTGTGAAACACAATTGGCCCTGTTTTACCATGACGTAATGAAAGTTATCGATGCAGTTTCGCAAGTTGATGCAGTTTTCTTGGATTTTCAGAAG
Source organism: Vandiemenella viatica (assembly GCA_031002005.1). Taxonomy (NCBI): domain Eukaryota; kingdom Metazoa; phylum Arthropoda; class Insecta; order Orthoptera; family Morabidae; genus Vandiemenella; species Vandiemenella viatica. Next base: position 367,301,957 of record CM061920.1, on the reverse strand, counting down.
GCTTTTGATTCTGTGCCACACAACCGACCTTTAGCAAAGATTCGAGCGAATGGTATTTCGGCTCAGATTTGCGAGTGGATACGTGATTTTCTAACTGGCTGATCACAATATGTCGTTGTTGACGGGGAAGCCTCTTCTAAGATAAATATTACTTTGGGCGTTCCTCAAGGGAAGTGTAATAGGTCCACTTCTTTTCTTAATATTTATAAACGATCTAGGTGACAACGTCAAATGCTGGTTGCGATTGTTTGCCGACGATGCGGTTATCTATAGGGAAATAAGGTGCTCCGACGATTGCTTAGAAATTCAGCGTGATTTGGATGCTATTTTCGATTGGTGCCGTAAATGGCAGCTTACACTTAATTGCAAAAAGTGCAAGCAATGCGGATAAGTAACAAGACGAATCAGGTTGTTCACGAGTACAAAATAAACAATTCACCTGTTGACACGGTTGATTCCGTGAAGTATCTGGGGGTGATAGTACAAAGCAACATGAAATGGGACATGCACATAACTTCCGTCGTAGGCAATGGCAAATTCTAAATTACGATTCATAGGTCGTATTTTGAGGAATTGTAATGCTCAAACAAAGGAGATAGCGTATAAAACACTAGTGCGTCCGCATCTGGATTACTGTTGTGGAGGTTTGGGATCCGTATCGCAAGGTTCTGATTGACTCAGTGGAGAGGGTGCAGAGGAGAGCCGCTAGATTCGTGACTTGTTACAGCCCTTATGAAAGCGTCACAGAATTGATACATAGATTGGGCTGGGATAGTTTGGAAGACAGACGACGTAGCTTGCGTTCGAATTTATTGAAGAATATGCGAAAAAATTTAAATTTCGAGTGCAATGAAATACTTCTACCGCCAACCTATTTATGTCGCAATGACCTGGAGGGATAAGATTAGAGAAATAAGATGCCGTACTGATGCTTTTATGTATTCCTTCTTTCCTTCGCACTATTCGGGATTGGAATGCGCGGGTTTAGGATTGGTGGTTGGTACCCTCTGCCACCCACAATGTTTGTGATTTGCAGAGTATGAATGTAGATGTAGATATAGATCTGCCACAGGAGGTGAAAAGTTTCTCATTATACTACTTTGTTAGGTGCCGGAGTTAGCAATCAAAATATGGTCTTTCACTGTATAATTTAACATCAAATAATCAGAATTATTTTCTAAAATTACTCACTTTCAGGAAAAAAAAGCAGTTGTTATGCATACCTTCTGATAGTATTCATAAATTGCAGTTTCGTAGCTAGAGATAATATCAATGGCAACGAAGTTCTCTGTCGTTTCTTTCGTAATAATTACTTTCATCTTCGCATTCTGTACGGCCATCTATGGAGTTTAAAGAATGCATAACTGAAATTAAAGGAAGGAACCGCTAGATACGGTAATACGGCAGTAATACCTCTACCATTTTTGTTTACGAAGTATTATGTATGCATCACCTAATTTCTATTGCATCTTTGATATTTCACAGTATCCTTTCAGAATTTCATTTACTGCTTCGGTGTTATATAACGTTAAAACATGATATACCAAATCCCCCGATCGAAATCTGCTCTGTTCTTCTGAAACATACCCACACGGTTTTCATTTTACAGATATAATTAAATATTGATCGTCAATTTTATTAAAACGCGATCACCTGTGCAAGTAAATACTGTTTTATTCTGATAAATATTGTGTGTCAGATGCGATGTCGAGTAACCACCCAGTCTCATCACCAACGTATGTTTTACTCATATTCATCCACCTTCTGCATTCTACCAGCACCAAAACCAGTTCACTTGTCGTATAAATGAACAGTATGATCTACGCACTCTTCTGAGCACTCTTCCCAAATCCACTATTCATGACGAAAGTGTGGGTTTGAAGCAAGTGCATTCCGAGGTACTAAATTAAATGTGTGGCAACTATTTCCGTATACCAGGCTCATTAACCTCTGTGATAGATGCAGCTTTGGAAGGTTTCCACCAAACGTGTTTTGTAAGTGGTAATGTTCTGCTCTCGCATTTTGGAGGATACAGGTTCGAATCCCCATCAGGGCATCCAGATTTCGGTTATCCAAATAATTTCTGTATAGTTCCCTCAAAAGATCATGGGTAAATTCCTAACCGTACTTAGTTCCCATCTCTTTGCCGCCTCTGATGATATTGACGTCGATGAGTTATAAAGTCATAAGCCAAATAAACATTGCCGTAACAACTCCATACTGAATAGTATAGAATTTATTATCAATGATACGCACAGTATTTATATTTTACAGCTACCATCAGATTGTATCTTCCTTTATTTATATATTTCAAAAGGTGTACTAACATTCTGTATATTAACTGTGATTTTAAAATTTCTTATGTGATTCACTTGTTCGTCAGTCGGTCAGTGTTTCCCTCATAATTTCTGAAATCTTTAGATTTTAAATCTGTAATTGTGCTCTATTTAGTTCTTACTATTCCAAACACATTCATAGCGTAAAATTTGTAAAAAAAATCATAGGGCATAAAATAATTATTAGGTGTTAGGAAGGTAAAGCTAGTGTGGTGGTAATAATCTGGGGAAAGTGTTTTTGCTGGCTGCTCAATCCGCCCCTATAGTAGCCACTTTAAACTAACACGGCCATCACGTTCCAATGCAGTCCATCACTGTCATATCTGAATGCCCCACAAATCTGGATACTATACGATTTTACCAGTTCACCAATTCGAGACCCACAAGGTGGCCCCTTTCAAACACGAGTACGCGGTATTTCCGCGTCCTTCACAGTAATCACTCAACATCTGATGCTGTTCACGCACCCAACCAAGCCTTGCAAAAATACTAATTCACGTTGTTAGCCGTTCTACCTGTCACAGGGAATTACAACTATAATCATGTTTACATACCCGCCTATGGTGTGTACGAAGTATCTTCCTAGCGCTTTGGTTCTTTTGCCGGGTAGCGTATTTAAGTAACTAAAATAAATCCCTGATATGGATTTTGAAACCGCGTTGCGCCAATAAATTAAATAGCGATTTTAGAAGTTAATAATTAACCTACAACGTACCCCCAGGGCCTGATACGAGTTACGCCATATCAGCTTTAGCTGGCTCGCGTTTTTAATATCACGGAATACCGCTGGTGATTCGTGGTTATCGGTGAACTGGGGCATTGTGCCAACACCACAAAAAACTGGAAATCTACTTTCGTGGTCCCAGAACGAGCCAGTTATTAACATTTGAACGTAATTACTACCTTCAAGGCTTGTAGTGAAATTACAAAATCTCCCATTTTTAAATTAAATTTTGTATAATAAGTTATATATGCCATCTATTATTCAACTTTATCCAGAGTCATAAGTCTTCTACTTTCCTTCGCGTCATGACGAATCAGATATTCGTAATTTTACATGGTCTCCCGCTTGATGAAAGTGTGTCGTTATTTAAATTTTATTGTTCCTCGTTATTATTGAGTACAATCGCATTATATCGCGTACTAACTTGCTGATTTTTGTGAGTAGCTTAGAACATTTTGCGTGATATTTTTTGTTTAATTAAGACAATCAATACCTGATAGATTTTCAACCGCGTAATTCCAACGCTATCGACCAATTACAATAAAATTTGTTATTTGTTTGTTTAAAATGCAATCATTTTAAATTTTTTTTTTTTTTTTTTTTTTTTTTTTTGTAACAGTTTAACGTCCCTTTTTAACAACGTGGTCTTTAGAGACGGGAAAGGATGGGGGCAAGGAATGGGAAGGAATTCGGCCATGGCCTTTTGAAGGAAGCATCCCGGCATTCACCTGGAGTGATTTGGGGAAACCATGGAAAACCCAAATCTGGATGCCCGGACGGGGATTCGAACCGCCGTCCTCCCGAATGCGAGGCCAGAACGCTATCCGTTACACCACCACGCTCGGTATCATTTTAAATAAAATTCTATTATTATTAAGGCAAAGTAATCTCAAAATTAAATTGTTTGTTTATTTTGCTCGAAACAATCAAATTATTTTAGATGCAAGTGTTTCAATATTCGATATAGTGAACAAATTTCAATTACCTTGGTAATTAAACTGGCTATCTTTTTTTTTTTTTTTTTTTTTTAAAAAAAAAAAAAAAAAAAAAAAAAAAAAAAAAAAAAAAAAAAAAAAAAAAAAAAAAAAAAAACACGTAGCCCCGGTAACAAAAATGGTTGACCGTATCTTCATTATACACTGAAATTTTTTTTTAAAAAAAAACTCTTAACTCCGTCCTGTGTGGGCTGTAAATATCTATATTCCACACCAAGTACTAAGAAAAAAGTTTTTCGAATTTCTTTATATCAAAGTAAACCACCTAGAACATAAATTTATCAAAATTTGAATGCAATATTTGGTTTAAAAAAAAGAAACACAGAATAAGCGTTTTGCGGAAAACGTAAAAAAGGGCGGGGATATGTAAAGTAAAAATAAAAAAAGTGGGAAAAAAATAAACGACAAAAGGTATTTTAGCCATGCGTATTTAGCTTTCGATATTTCATAAATGTGAGTAATTATTAAAGAAAGGCTGCAGTAACTAACGTAATCTAAAACAATTGTTAGGCTGGAAAGGAATAAAATATGTTAGTTAAACAATAAATAAAGAGAAAAGTACACTACAAATTCTGCATTGTTATAGTTTTATTTTCGTCGGACTATATCGAGGCAGCTTTAACTTAAGCTGTTATTAAAGTACAGAATACGGTACATCTCTGCTGTTATGGCTACCTGTGGCGCCATCTGAACGAGGAAAGCAGAACTACGACTGCAGTCCAGCCCAGCATTACATTTGGTTTAACGACGGTCAGGACATTTCTGTAGGCTCAGAGATTAAGCTTCACGACGGAGGATCTATATACCGATATAAGTTGGAACTGTATGGACTTTCAAAACTACCTTCAACTTAATGCTTTATTTACGCGAAGTGGGTTAAGACGGTACACGGTTACGTAAGCAATCACGCCCAGTCCTAGCACTCGGGACGACAATGGTTCGAATCCCCGTCCAGCAGTCCAGAATTCGGTTTTCTGTGTTTTTGTATGGTTCCTTCAAAACCCCTGCACCTAATTCTTTCCTGTTCCTTTTCCCCAACCATCTCCCACATCCAATGAGTCATAATAAAAAAGAAAAGAGTGGTAGGTCCATTTTTTAGGTAGGAATGCTGGGTGAATTTAAGTTATTACTAATATTATTTACAAAAACATAATTATTTTACTTCTTTCACTAAACTGTATACTATTTTGATATACAATCTACTAGATTTCACGATTATTGTATTTCTTTAGTATATGAGTAGTCGAGATTCTCTTCCTGATATTGTTTTAATATTTTTCCGTTATTGTTTTTTAGATTTCAATTTTATCTGATATCACTACAAAATCGGATTGATTGTTTTTTTATCTTATTACGCCACATTTAAGTATAATTTTTTCCTTCCTCTAAATCGTGTGTAGATATATGTTCATGTCAACTGATTCTTGTTTCCACTGGTTCTTTTTTTACATTTACCTATTTCTTATTGTTGTTATTTTTGTGCTTGGTCGGATTCGTGGACCAATCGGAAAGTACTATTCACTATAGTATTTTGGGGAATTAAAGTAACAGTAATTTATCCTTTGTTTTCTCCGGACAATCTTATCCATGACTCTGCAGGAACGCACCTATACTTGCAAATTTATAGTCTGCTGTAAATTTACTAAATACAATTTTCTCTGATCTTTATATATGTTAAATGCTGTCGTACATTTCTTTGCCTTGCATTTCACAGCAAGTAAATTCTCCTGTTAATCATAAGCAAAGTGAGGAATCCGAGAACTGAAGCTGTTTTTTTTTCTTTCGTAGTTAATCTAGAAGAATTGGATATAAAACGTATTTTAAGAACATTTTCACATCTGCCTCTGCATTTTTTCTTAGGTAGCTTGATTTGAAATTCTGGGTCATGAGTTAGATTCCTGGTGTAGCCATGAATTTTTACGAGCTTTGCTTTCTTCATGTAACATACGACACGACGCGATGCTCTGTGGTTATGGATTTTACGACCGAGGCGGAATGCATAGAAAGCCGGCTTTATCTTAGGCGACTGAACTGCACTTCGAAGTCTTCCGGCAAATGATGTCCTAAGCATTTGCCCTTTTATTAATTTTCTGTTTGATTTGAGTTCAAATTCTTTAAAACCCTCCGTAAAACTTGGTCACCTGTATCATCAATATGAACACCAGCATATCTTTTGGGCACATTATAGTCAGAAACGTTCGTTTACATTTAATGATTTCTAAAGCATCCTTGTAGATAATATAATGCGTTCTTCTCTTTCTAATTAATTTAATTATCTTTCCAGGTTGGTATTTCTTCTCTTTCTAATTAATTTAATTATCTTTCCAGGTTGGTATTTTTCCTTACGCCCAGTTTTTATACCTTTTCTGGTCATATCCTAGAAATTCTTCCATTCATAATCAGCTGAAATTCCTTGCTTTTCTCTGTACACGTGAAATAACATTCTCTTCGAATTTCTCATCCAGATAAGATTATTTTAATTCTTACACTCCAGAGTTTTTGGCATGTTTTCCCTTTTTTTATTTTTAGTTTCTGTCTCACAACTTTCAAATAATGTTCAAGGGTAACAGCTGCCAGGTAGTTATACAGCCAAGAAAATTGGTATTGAATCTTTGCCTCATAACTATCTGTACTAAAGTAACCTTTCTTACAGAAGATGAAAAAAAGTTTTTATATAAATAAAGATTATCAGAGAACGTTTACACATAACGTTGGTTTATACTACGAAATGTAATAAGTTTCACGAAAACTGTCAATAAGTGTGTGATAAAATTGTTATTTTTGTTGATGATAATAGTATGTATAAGTAATTAATCGTTATTTGTTTTTGAAGTTAAGCTTTCTTTTGGAATCTCCCCGGACCAAAAATAAAAAAAATCGACATTTTCATCCGTTGTTTGTTTGCTTTTTATTTGTATCATTTGAACTTCATGCAATGGGCAAAACGGTATCTTGCGTCTTTAATACCACCCTCTTTCGCCATACAGTCCACAGACGAGTAATTCGATAGAAGAGGTTTTTCGTTACAAAAGAATATGAATCCTGATTTATTTACTTCTTGTTAACAGCTTCGGTGATATAACAAGTAAAACATAGAAATATAGGAGCTGTATTAACAATAAATACAAAATAAACAAAATTCATTAAACATTAAGGTCCAGTAAGTCAAATTATAAGAGAGAAACATTTAACAGTTTACCCAGCCTGAATTTTATTACTACATGATAAGCAGTTTGAGATCAAGTTTAATTTGTCTGACAATACAGTGCAATAGATTTATAATATTCCAAACCGTAGTGTTAGAAGCAGTACACACTCACACTCCCCTTATCTTCTCTGAAAAATAATCACTCCTCTGTGAAGTGGATGTATTGTTCCCATACCAGCTTTACAATTTTTTGTTTGCAATTCTATAGCTTCCTAAAAGCCTTCATTACTGCAATTCTATTTTTTTTCTCTGGTTGTTCGCTAGATCGTTACAGCACCTCTCGTTAATAGTATTCTGCTCCCTCCGAAGTTCTATTGATTGCAGCATACGTTTCTCCTCTCGCGTGGTTGTTATTTTATGTGGAACTGTTCTTTTTTTGTTTTGATTTTTTGCTTCTGCCTTTATGTTTCGTCGACGTCGACATCTTCAGAGGCGGAAAATGATTGGGGACAAAGAACTGGAAGGAATTCGACCACGACCTTTTTGAAGTAACCATCCCGCCATTCACCTGGAGTTATTAGGGATAATCATGGGAAAGAGATTCGAAATTGCACTCTCCCAAATGCGAGATCTGTTCCGAAGAACAGCTGTGCTACCTGCCCTTATCGTTCGTTATGTGTTCGTAATAACGTGTTTCGTTGTTTTGTTACCGAATGCTTTGTTTCATCAGATCTAGTCTTTTTAATGAATTTTCATGAAAGATTTTCTCTCACGATATTTACACTCTACATATTTCGAAAAAGTTTGTAAATATTTGAATACCGTCTCTCCAAATTTTCTACGCCATCTTAATTTTATGCTTCTCTACTTTTCATTCATTAAGGCATACAAATATTCGGGTAATTGGTACAGTTTCAAATAAGAGCGTACTCAGAAATTTTTGTAGGCTTGCTAGATTGTCTAATGTGTCTTTTCTTTGATCCCTTCACTCTAGTAGATCTAAATTTTACTTTCGTTATAACGCTCTGGGATGCATATTACTAACACATCCCTTCCCACACATTTTAACACCTTTACTGCAAACGTACAGTACTTTCGCAGAACTTTATGCTCCAAGTAAACAGTGTGGATGTTCACCAGTCGCTTATAGAGGAAATGCAAACAATTTTTACTATTTAGTAAATGATGATTAGATTCACAAAAATCAACTGATTAGCTTTTTAACCGTAATTTGTGACTGACTTTCGTGAAAGCGATCACTTGCTTGGAAGAAATGTAATTTTCATCTACTTTCACGTTTACTGTTTTTGTGACAGTTACATATTTTGACTATAACACACAACCGAAAAAGTAGGAATTGATCAAATTAATAAACTGACAAAGCGTTTTGTCTTTATTAATTTTTTAATTCTTCTATTTCGGTATTATTAAATGTAACGGTGCAAAAAATTTCAGTTTATGATCAAAATAGGTAATGATTTCATTATAAATAAGAATTTACGTAATTGCTACCTGTACGTTCTGCCTTGCCATATCTTCTTTTGCCATTAAACATAGCCCGTTACAGCTTTGACCAATCTTAAATTGAGTTTTAATTAAGAGCCGACTGTGATAATATTTAAATTCATAATTAAGGGCCTCTAGACCTGGTTGTGAGAAGTGCTCCAATTTAGATTATGGCCTATCCTGAATTTAAATTATCATCTGCAGTTTCCTACGCTGCTGTTAATGTGAGCCAATTTTAGCCATAAAGGTGGATGTTTCAAATGGGAGCCACGCATTTAAAACAATGTATAAACTACACTATTATCATTACGATGATATTAACATCCTACCAATTGTAAATTTTTTTCTCCCCACTGCGGGTGTCACTGAGCGTGGTGGGTCAGCAGTAACGTTCTTACGCTGCATTCGGCAGGTTGCGGGTTCGAATCCCGTCCGGCAATTTGGGTTTTCCATGGTTTTCCCAAATAACTCCAGGCGAATGCCGGGATGGTTCATTCAAAAGGCCATGGCATAATGCCTTCCCGTTCCTTGCTACAGTCCTTTTCCGAATTTAATGTCCTCGACTTCGAAGAGGCGTAAAATCAAAAGAAAAAAATAAAAATAAAAAAATAAAATAAAGCATGTGGGTGCATTGTTTCACGTTAATAATTCTCAGAAGAACATTCTACTGCAAAAAAATATAATTTTTATAGGGCCTAATGTCAAATATGTTTCAAAGCCAAGTGTATAATGATTATCTGCTATATGTCTACAATTTTATTACTTTTCTATGCAATAACGAATTAATTTATTTTTCAATTTAGATTTTACCACGTTTGATTTTAATTTTCTAAAGATAAATTTACGGCCCAGCCGTAAATAAACTTAATTTTTTACGATTGATTTGTGTAAATAGTAAATTAATTCGACTCCGGAACTTTCCATAAAAAAAAAAAAAAAAAATAAGGGAACACAATGTAAAATAATAAATTCAATCACCGAACAGTATATTTGTTCCCCCTGGCAGCAATTTCAAGTTGCAGAATCTTGATTGATAGTTTTAACTGCAGCTATTTCTGTTGGGAAATATTACAACCCTGAAGAGCCTACTGTAAATTTCACCTTAAATGCTTCTTTATACTCTATTCATCTCCTATATGAAGAATAATAATATACACTCTGTATTCAGCAGAGACTTTTTTATTATGCTATAATGAATGAAGTTACACTTGAAGAATACGGCTCCTGGGCTTTTTTCTGATAAATCTTGTGGCATTGCAACGTATATTACTGACGAACAATGTGCACCATTATCCTTTCGGAATATTTCTACAGGGAGGTGGTGAAATTTATGATTAGACATCACCCACTGTCCCATGCCAACCGGACCCGAGTGTATTCCCGGAAGAACCACCTTGCTGACCAGTCTGAGCGCGTAACGGACACAGAGAGAGAGGGATAGAGGAACTGATCAATGCATTGTGAGCTGGGATTGGTAAATGATGCAACGGACACAATTAATATTGTGGTGGAGTGTTATTGCTGCGGTGGTGTACCGATTGCAGAGCTCCCATGGAAAGTATTGTGACTATCAGCATTACGACTATAATGACAGTAAAGTGCTGCGTTATTCTAAGAGTCATTAAAAATCCCGGTAAGTGAATTTATCCTACTGCACTACATGACCATCAGACATCACCGATGCAGATGACATAGCCGTGGTGGTAGCAGAGCACTGAATACGCAAATCGCGGACGTATGTGACATCATACACGGAATTCTCAGTAGCCTAGTAAACGCCTAAACCACGCCACACATTCGTGCTGTGATGGAAGAGTAATTAATTTGTTAGGAACGTTCATGCTCATCTAAAATATTTAATTCAAATAAATTAGTCACTATTTTTAAAAATGATAACTGCTGCCTGCTCAATCAATCTACCTTCTTTCCATTCTCCAAAGTAATTTAAATTATTCCAAAACTTGTTCGTTTGGATTGAAGAAGGCATTATGCTTATTCTTCCAGGAATTCTCCAACAGATATCCAATTAAATATGCCAGATATGAAGGTACGGGAAACACTCTGTGTATTCTTATCATCTCTGTATTATGTATGGTTGAAGTGACTTTGATTTACGATATTGTAAACTGGTACGAAGAATTTCCGGAGTCATTCTTAATAAGTTGGACAATGATGGACAAGGTGTATGATCGAAGTTGCCTGCTGGCAGTTAATTTAAAAATTACTTGCTCATTGATCAATATGTAGGTTGGAAGATTCAAACAAAGAGTCAAATTCGGATGTATCTAATATATGTTTTCACATTAAGAAAAGAGTTTTGTACTAGAAAGACAAGGTGGGTGCCTGGCTTACAGTGTTTGATTTTCTGCAAAGATATATGGATTATTTGAATTTAGTTTGGTATATCTTATGTGAAATCGCAAGCTAGATCCCAACAAATGTGGGGCGCCTCCCCTCCACTATTGCCAACCGGTGTGGGGAGGAACGCAAGGGAATCTTAATCTGAAGGTACGCAAAAGTAAAGGTAGGGTTATACTGCAACATCAAGTGACAAATGTGTAACGTTGTATAATGTAGTTGTTTTATGGGCCAGGGAACACTGAAATCACGTCACATAGTTTAGACAGCACAATGGACGTCATGCGTGATATCAGATAACGGTTTCGTTCTTTTCCGTTGTTTTCTGACTTATTTTTAACAAACGGCGTGTTGTTTATTGCAAAAGTGAGTAAACATCCTTCTTTACGCTATCATAAATGAGCAAATTAGAGAGATCATCAACCTGTACGACTAGCAGCCTTGGATGAAATTGGAAAAAGGAATTAATCATATCAGGTTATTCAATCTCTTTTAGTTTGTGTACTGATGCTTTTAATTCGCTATTCACTTGGTGCTATCTTACAGCTAGTTCAATTCTAGAATAGATGGCATTCAATTGTGAGAATTTTTCTAACACAAATAATGCGACTTTTATTGTTTTAGAGGGTAACGAGTTGCTAACTCAAATACCTAAAATTTATCAACATTTTTATTGTCTCATATATTTACCTTTTTCAAAACAAAATATGAAATACAACCAGTGTGAAACCCAGTAAACACCGAAATCAGCAGGTACTAATGAAATAAATCGTAAAAAATTTGAAGAAATTGATATAATCTCTGTAACCTTTTCAGACATCGCAACTGCAATAAAAATTAAATACCTGTAATACTTGAAGTTCTATTGAACTTTAAAAGCTTCACAAGTGCAATTTTCATTTATAAGATCTAAACTCAGTATATCTAACGTGATGTGACAGCTGTATTCCGTGAAACTAGTGTAATTCTGATCATGATAACACGATTAAAATACGTGTCGACACATGAGCACATGTAATGTGACATCAGTGTAGCCCTAACTTAAACGTAACAAAGTACGCGAGAGGAATCAGTAATGAAGTTGTTGCAGAAGTTCGGATCGACCCAACGGCATGAAGAGTTGGATCGACTTCGGGAAATTGAATGAAAGTTCCAGGAACTTGTGATTAAATCTAAACTGTAGCCAGGATATTAGCTAACGGTGATTTCCAGCGATGTGATTGTTACCTGATGAACCTCTATTACCTTGACTGCGAGTATACTCAGCTTCCGATAAACTTTAAGAAACTTCGGATAAGAACATTTGTGTAAATAACTGAGTGATGGCCATTCATATACCTTGGGGAGAGAAGTAATCGTAGCATTTAACAGTAGTCGCATGAAAATAAACTGGATGAGTTAGTTGTAATTCCATTTAGTTCTCTTCGATTTGCTTTGAAAGAACCAAAAGCAACAGCTTTAATCAAATTTGTGTTAATTTTTTAAACAGAATAATTTAGCAGCTCATACGACATCCGTTTGTAATATTATTGAGAACTGAACGGTACTGCATTAATTAAGTGAACACCCATGTGATAAACTTTCGAGATTTGTTTAGAAAACGTAATAATATTTATTTATGAACGTTTCTCGGGAAACAAACCGAGAAAAATTGCATTGATTCATAATAATATTGTTCCTGCAAAATTTTGTATTACTCAGAGATGTAATAAATATGGAACTTTAATGTTTCTTATGTCCCTTCAGTCATTTGAGATGAATGTCACAATTTAATCACCATCGTAATCAAGAATATTTTCTTGCTACAGTAGCAATAAAATATGAAGGATTTATTTTATGATTTTTGTTTTATTTTGTCACTCCATGCATGCAACATTTAAATTAATTTTACAGAAATTTCAAATAGTATATAATAATGGTAATGGTGTTTTAAGCTGTGCTGGTCTCGTAATATAATCGATTTTGTGTCAGTAGATTAGTTAGAGTAATTCATTAACAACAGAAACAACCCGTGGTATTTTTTATTTTATTTTATTTTTTGCTGGTTTTTCACAGAATAGCGATTTCAAGACCAAACAGAGGATTCTGGTCATGAATCCGCAGGGAAATTGGCCATGGGTTGTGTGAATTGCGCATCTAGAATTACTCTGGTGATTTATAACGTGACATATCAGGATGAAAGAACGTGGAATATAACTTTGCTCGGTGCCTGTACCGGACCAGAACCTTTCTGCTATTCCTGCCTCGACTTATCTATCGGTTCCACTTTGGTCCAAGACCCTTAGCAACAAATCCATAAGTTATATGAATTAGTGATCCCGACAATGTACCAAACTGTTATGCTTTTGCCAACAGCCAGCGAAGTCTTGGAGTTTCCATTTTTAGTGGCTTTGCACGATGTTAGTCTCAAGCTCAGTAAAAACGGAAGAGTCCTGAGAATAAAGAACGGGAGGGAAATCTATGTTGGCCTTTTAAAGGAATCATTCCGGGGAACCATGGTAACCAAATTCAGGATGGCCGGAAACGATTTTGAACTCGAGACTTCGCGAATGCCGGTCCCGACCGTTACCTCGCACCCACCAGGCAAAATTTGGTTTGTCAGATCTCTTCCAAAGAAATTTCAAGCATCATGAATGAGTTATACATCTAGTAGCAACTGTATTTATTTTTATAAACGTGTTGTTATAATTTTTTTCAGACAAAATTGTTAATCATCGTTAATCTGTTTTTTCTCATTTCTTTTACAGTACCATTTTTGCTAAGGTATCTTCGGTCGTCTTGTAGTTGAAATGAGACATGGTGAGCTGAAATAATCTGATACAACAGCTCTCATTTTAGCTGTTAATAGATGCGCATCATTAAACTCCAATTAACAATAGCAGCAACCAAATACGAAAAATGCGAAAGACATTGATAGCAGACATCTACGGTCACATAACTGATCTATCTATATAAAACGTTATTCTTGGCCACGATGTACCGATGTCTGTCACACTCTGACGTCACGCTTTTCGCCTCCGCTATCCAACCAACAGCGACAGGAGATGTTCGAAGTAATGGTCATAACAATTCTATTTTTCTGAGTATCTTCGAGTGACTGAGCTGCCAGCACACTAGAAGAATAGTATGTATTTCGTAAAAATTGACGTATTAATTGCTTTTTCTTAATTAAAATTCGTTCGATGTATGTTTTTCTCATACTCTGTGTACAACGATACCGTTGTTACAGTAAGCTAAGAAATATCTACACTACATCATTTTCAAGATTATGAGCGTTATTTGGTGAAAGTTATATTTAGTTAGCGAAGAAACGAACTGCTAAAATATTGCAGTCAACACATAATTTTTGAGGGGCTTACAAGATATTTATATTTGATGTAGATATTTTAAGTCATTTTTACAATACACTCGAAGAAATGATTTGCTGAAACACTGAAATAGTACGTACTGCGTTTAAAATAATTTATTATTTATTAGTTGTTTTTATTACTGATGTCATATCAGACACATGTAATCATTTCCGGTGGGTTAAATCAATACATTGAAGGTATTCGTGATAGTAGGAGCTATTAATTTTTAACAGCAATATTAGTAGAAGTTGTGGTTATGTCGAAATACAGACAGGACTAGAATGACAACTGACACTATTTTTTCAGAACAATCCACAATGAATTTAGTTTTAAATAATTTAAGCTACTTTCATAAACTCGAGTTATTGAAGTTATTATTTCACACGGACGGAAGTAGTTGCTTATTTTATCGTGCTGAATAAGTCCTGTACCAGGAATAGAACCAATATCATGCGCTATAGCATAAAGTTTTGGGATTACTAATTTATTTTCAATTTTATTGGTTCCCTAATTCTGACATCAATAATTCAGTAGAATTTCCATATGTATCGCTGTGTAAACTACAAGCGGAATATGTACAAATTACAAAATAAGGTTATGAGCATTACATAACAATCATTTCTATTTTATTTACCGCAAAGAAATGAACTGCCAGAACATTCCTTTCACCAGTTATTCTTGACGGGCTCAAAGGTTAGTGTCATAATAAACAGTCTACTGTCTAAATTTGATTATGTTCTCTGTTGATGCCTCAAACGCCCATTGTTACAGCATCAATAGCCAGCTGACTTCGTCAAAGCTAAACATATTTAAGGCTAGTCACGTATGATGTGCTATTTAGTGAGGATAGCGATAATTAAACAAGACTATAGTTGTAAAACGCCGCTAAATAAAATTATGAATGTATTTTATTCATTTGATATTGCAAGATATAAAAAATATCAGTTAATGCTTTGCACTGGATATCTAAATGCATGTTCAGTGCACGATTAAACAGAAACATTAACTTGGATGACCCATCTATGGCGTTAGTCGTTGACGCGACGAGGGGTAAAGTATGAATAATGGACTCCAAATAATTTTCAATCTATATTCAGCGGTACTGCTAGGCTATGTATTAAAACGCGTCGTTTAAACTCGCGCTTTAAGCCAACAATTTTATTACATGCAGATGCTCACCATGCAGGTCATGATTATACCTTATTCAGGCAATATGGTCACGGCATTAACTTGTGAGGCAGTTGGTTAGGCCAATGAACGTGTATAGTACAGCCGGTACTTACGATGCACCTGGCACGTTTATTTCATCAAATGGGAAGAGTTGATAGTCGCGTCGTATTTTCTATGATTTAGTTTCTCCGAAAAATGTCGCGATTATAAACATCTCAAAATGAATACACTCACTACCACGAGTAGAAAAGAATAGCTAATTCATTCAGAATGATTGAAAATTCTTTTCAAGACGCCTTTCATTAAAAGCGTAAAAGTCATGGTACATTGTCAGGATAACAAATTAATGTAACTTTCGGATTTGTTACTAAGGTAATCAAAATCGTTGGTACAAATTAATGTGTACTGCCCTATTATTTCAAATGTGTTCAACAAACAGAAATTTTAAGTATCTTGCAAGAAGGTATTTGTGGCTATAATATTAATTAATTCTCAACTATAACTGGTAATAGAAGTTCCATTTGACATTAGTTAGGCATCTATTTGAAAATAAACCGCGATCAAGGAAATAGTACCTTGGCACCTGCATATACATTTGAATTATGTTCAATAATTAGATCGTTTGCATGTAAAATAATTCTATATGAAAGGTTCAAAACGGTAGACGACTGTAAACAATTGAAGGGTGATCTGGACAGGATATCTGTTTGGGTCGGTATACATGGGATGAAGATAAATGAAAAGAAGAGTGAGCTTATTAGATACACAAAAAGCTAAAGGTTGACGATGGTTATAAAATGGAGCAGGAATTGCTTGTTGAAGGCTTGAATTTTAAATATCTTGAAATCACATTTTATAACAAGCTTAACTCTGCAGGACACATTGGTCAGGTAGTAGGAAAAGGTTTCAAAATTCTGCACTTGTTGAAGATAGTGATGAGCGGATGTAAGAAAGAAGTAAAGGAATTGGGTTACAAAACTTTGGTCAGACCATTGCTTGAATAAGATAGTGTAGTTTGCGTATCAAATATTGGTGTTGGAGAGGGTGAAAAAAAGGGTGAAGAGGGTCATGGGAGTGTACAACTCGCATATTGGTGATGAGGCATGGAAAAATATTTGTGTAAGAATTAAAAGTAATGCATGGAAGTGAAAAGATGATCATGACCACAAGCTGGCACTAGAATTCAGGCACAAGGGTGTAGGAAGATTCTGTTTTTTGGGTAAGGGTGTCTGGGATTCCAATAAGTTACTAAGAAAAATGGTGAATAATTTACCAAAATAGGTGAAAGAATTTAAAGCTAAAATTTGCAGAGGGCAAATGTAGGAAAGGGGGAAGATGGGTGTGTAGGGAAATTGCTACCGGAGCGTACGCTCCATCGCAATTTAATTAAATATATATAATAGGAACATCGACAATGCGATCAGATCTCCGTTATAAGTGCTCAAAATGATTTTCTTCTACCAGCAGACACTTTGGAACCTTTTGAAGGAATGATTGGTATACAGGCAAAAGATTCTGGATATTGGCACAAGCATGTCGTATTCTGTCCCTCGTGTTTTCTATAGTAGTAGATACACCGGCATAAACTACCTTTATGAACTGCAGTTGTCTTACGTTATTAGTAATCTTTACGTGGCAGGGTGTAATTTCCTTTGATCGAAGATTGTTGTGCAAAATTTGCCGAACTAGCAGTTGAATTTAAACATGATTCATATGAAACTCGATTACTGTTGTGCTAGGAATGGGAGTAAACAATCAAAAATAGTGGTTTCCATTTAAAATCGTATGTGAGCCTTCAAAGAACATTTAAAATAGTAGTCAAAATAAAACGTAAATAATGTATTTTACTTTACTCTTAACATTAACTAACATTTAATTTTGACAATTTTTCTAAAATACTATTGTTTTCTTTGTATTTTAGAGTATCAGATTATTTGGTTCACCATGTATAATAATACCCAGCTTGGTATGCCTGGTTCATTCAGCAAGCTGTCTTTGTGAGCCGAAGCTTTCAGTTACGCCGACGTTGTTAGCAGAAGAGGACACTGCAAGCAGCAGAAAAGGCCTGTAACGAACCGAGGACCCTTGCAGTGGACGGGCTGCTCAGCATTCTACGACTTTTTGGCACGATTAGAACTTGTTGAGGATGCGCGGTGACTTCAAAAGACTTCAACCTCGTCAACTGATATTGTCATTTAAGATCTCGTTGCTATAATCCATTGGATATTTTCATACGACTTGATTTAAATGTGACTTCAGTACAGAAATCATAATATAATCGCAAGGCAACTATCTTTGAATTAAGGCGCACAGCGTCAACTTTTTGTCCAGAATTTACTTTACAGCAACTGTCCGGTGAACGATTGCAGTATCGTGAAGATAGAATAAACTGTACATTATATTTCGGAGTTTCTGGTAAAGCTTAGCGTGTACTGGTCAGGTGTTGACACAATACTTTATTTATTTATTTATTTATTTAAAGGTTTATTTAGCCTGGCAAGATTAGGGCTGTCAAGCCCTCTCTTACATCATACCAGGGGTTTACAATAAATAATATACACCTTACACAAACTAACAGTATACAACACAAATGTAACATTTGGCCTAAATCAAATTCAAGAGTAATACTAACAAAAAAAACTTAATTATATTTATGAATAAAATACTGACTTAGAACTTAATAGTATTCGTGTTTAACTAGTTAATAATTTAATTGTATAAACTAATGCAAGTGGAAGTTAAAGAAGTAAATGGTACAAACTTAATACTAGTAGGATGAAGAGACAAGACACAAACTAATAATAGGGAAGGCAGAATAAAGAGGTGGACACTGTATACATCAATATTACTCAAATCTAAAAATTAGGTTATGTATGGAAGGAGATATCTTTTAGCTAATGCTCCAATAAATAATGCTTTCTCAAAAGAGTTTTAAATGGGCCGATTCTTTGGGTAGTTCTAATTTTTAGGGGAAGATCATTCCACAGTACTGATGGTGGACGGCGTATTGTTCTGGATATACTTGTACTTTTGCTTGTGGGTGATAGGAACGAGCGTGGTGGGTGAGCGGTTAACGCTATGGCCTTGCATTCGGGAGGACGCCGGTTCGAATCCCCGTCCGGGCATCCAGATTTGGGTTTTCCATGGTTTCCCAAATCAATCCAGGCGTATGCCAGGGTGTTTCCTTCAACAGGCCATGGATGAATTCCTTCCCGTTCCTTATCCCAAGTTCCATCCCGCCTCTAATGACCCTAAACTTCGACGAGGGGCAAAGCAATAAAAAAAAAAGTTGGTGATAGGTGTCGTCAGTCTGAATTTAGTAGATGTGAATAGATTCATTTTGTAGCGTTCCGTAGCCAAAATGAGAAAAACCATTATAATTTCGTCATGACATAGCCTCGGGATTCAGCCAGTTTTGCACTGATTACGATGAAATTTCTAATTTTCCAGCTTACTAACTGAAAAATGTGAAAACATTCGAGATGATGTTTCGTAATAAGATATGACAATGAAAGTTGTTTTGGATAAAGTTAAATATAATATATATATCCACGTAACGTAACCAGACGCGTGAGTGTCATGAAGACTTGAGTGACGATTATTCAATGAACATTCCTCTTCATTGAACCTGGTATTCTCTTCAAAATCCAATAAAAATCCAGTAAATTTCCGATACAATTATTTCTGTACTTCCTAGTGATTTTTAATATAATTACTCACACAAATCCAGTTCATAAAATTTTCTGGTTTTACATCGCTGTATGTATATTAAAAACCTGAATTTAATTAATCTCCAACAAATTGTATTATATGAAACCAGTAAAGCCATTGAGCGGTCTAGTAAATCAGTGGTTATTGCGCTTGCTTTCAAAGTTCGCTTCTCACGCTCAAATTCCGGTGGGTCAAAGAATTTTAACAGTTCTGCTTGAACATGTAAGCTACATCAGAAAATCCGTGGTTCCGATTCCGCTCAGAGTACAGACATGACAGACGCGTAATGCGCAATAAATCGTAATTTTGTCACCAGGTGGCAGGACCATACAAATTTACCTTAGGAGTGGCATTTCAAAACAACAAATATTCAATCAACTATATTTCAATTTATTATCAATCCGTTTGCTTATCCATCAATTTAGTAATTGTAGCTTATACTTAAACGCACTCAGTTTAAATTAATCACCAGATTTGAATAACCGCTTGTTATTCCGCGTACTTAAAGGAGAAGTTTTTATACAGTTTGAATAATGCATACAACAGAGTTGGAAGGTCTCTAAGTCTATCCAAGGTTCTCGCAACAGCTAAATAATTCAGCCACGTATTCAGTATATTTGAATCCTGCTTTTCTAGGGTCGCTGAAACTCGCTTATTCTATGCAAGGTTTTAAACAAAAGATTTCACGTAGAGTGATGTCAGTAAGTCTGCTCTAATTTTAACACACCAAAAATACTTCCAGTAATTCGTTTATTGACTGCTCGCGGGGCCGATAAGAGAGAATTTTATGTACCTAACTACTGATAGCCTAAGATCCGGCCATGATTTCTACGTCCATCTGTTATTTGATTGAAATGCAAAAATTATGTATAATTATTAGTAGCAGTATACGATTCTATCGGGTTGCCTGTCAAAATATAGCCGCAAGTATTTTCAATTAAATTAAAAAAAAAAAAAAAAAAAAAAAAAAAAAAAAAAAAAAAATGTTTAAAAATATCAGTTTACTTTTTTTTATAAATGATAATCTATTCCAAAAAGAGACATAAAAATTATTACTTGCCTGTGTAAAAGTGGCCGTCAGTAGGGATTGCAAGCTGTTAAGTTGGGCACCATACCGTCTGACAGACGGTAATTCTCTCTCGCTCTTACATATCTTTAACAGCTGGCAACCCCCATTTGCGGTCACTTTTTATGTTACTTACATTTCTATCTTTGGAATGGATTTAACATATTTAAAAAACAAGTGAACGAAATTTTTTATAAATTATTATTTTGAAAATTTAGTTAAAAATACTTGCGGCCATAATGGGATAAGCAACCCGGCAGAATCGCATTCTGCTATAGTGCGCGTCACGAACGAAGGCGGGTCGCGCAGAGAGAGAAATAGGGACACAGGGTAACCGACGTTGCCGCGTTTCCAGCAGGAGACTAGCGACTTAGAGCGAGAAAGAAAGTATACTAATTACGCTACAGCTACTGCTACTAATATTACTACTGTGTAATGATAATAAAAATAGTAATATGCGTTTTAGCTGCGCTTTATGTGCTAATACTATTAAGAGAAACAGGAATGTGAAAAAGTTTCAGCCGCAGGAAACAATCCACTCGTGTAACCACGACAAGCGTTGGATTGTTACTGAATTCGATTGGCGTACCTGATAATAGCCTCCCTAAACTGGGCCGCATTCGTCCGTGACGCAAACTATACTAATAATCACACATAAAAATTGAGTTTCAGTCAAGTAACAGATGGCCGTAGAAATCATGCAGCCCGTTCTTGGACTATGAATTTCTTACCGGCTGCACAATCAGCGGAGCAGTCGAAGAAACGATACCATTGTGCATTGTAGGTTTTTTGTGTTAACTGAAAAACGTCACATCAGTGCTGACAGTTTGATTATCAACAAGAAAATATAATAAACCGAGGGATTACAAATTGCATCATTACCGAACATTAAATTCATTTTAAGCAATGTTTCTGCTAATTTCTCATATTCATGCACTGAAAATTTAATTATTTGTTACCTAGTGGCTATACAAATCTTATATTTACTCATCGTGAAACTAAGTAAGCAAAATTATTGTTTGAATTTGATCTATCATCACACAATCATTGGGAAAAAGAAGAGACAGAACCATATTACACGCTTCATTTCACTCCATTCGTTACCGTTATTACGTTTTCACCATCTATCCAATAATCATAGTGAAAATAGTCCTGCAGAAATCATTGTTTACACACTAAACAGTAAATGAATCGATTTTTCGATGCATTAATACTTTGGACGTTAGCAACATAGCTCGCGATACTCATTTTGAAAGTTCAGACCGTGAAACTAAAGATGCAAAATGCATTCTTTATTATTTTTCAAATACAATCGATATTTTACATGTTGATACAATAACAGAACAAATTTAAAGTAAATTTGAAAATTCTAAAAGAATTAAAAGCATAATTGCGACTAATTAAAAGCTCTATTTCTGTCTCGATTTGCCTAAAATCTATTGTATTGTGGAGTATACAGTACAACGTGACGAATTTTGTGGTACGCTGCATACCCAGTAACTGGATACTTGAGAATATTTGCAATTATGCTGCACATTTTTTAACTATTACATTAGTATTGCAGGGTATTTCTGCAACTTTACAGTTCTAAGACCACGCTTACTGCTAATTCCAATCCCTTAAATTTTCCTAGGAGTGTGTAATGTTTTGATGTAAGAAAATCATTTAAATAAAGCGTAATTTGATCAAAATTTAGAACAGTGTCTGACATATCAATTAAAACAATGTCATTGAGAAATGCCTGGATGGAATTTTGAATGTTTAGCATTGTTTACTTTTGTCAGTTTGGTGGATAAATGCTTTTTAATACACTGAAGAGCCAAAGAAACTGCCTAATATCGAGTAGGGCCCCCACTAGCACGCAGAAGTGCCGCAAGTGGACTCGACTAATGTCTGATGTAGTGCTTGAGAGAATTGACATCATGCATCCTGCAGGGCTGTGCATAAACCCGTAAGAGTACTAGGGGATGGAGATCTCTTCTGAAAGGCACGTTGCAAAGCATCCCAGATATGCTCAATGATGTTCATGTCTGGGGAGTTTGGTGGCCAGCGGAGGTGTTTAAATTTAGAAGAGTTTTCCTAGAGCCACTCTGTAGCAATTATAGACTTGTGGGGTGTCGCTTTGTCCTGCTGGGATTGCCCAAGTCCGTCGGAATGCACAATGGACATGAATGGATGCGGGTGATCAGATGAATGGATGCGTACATAGGTATCACCTGTCAGAGTCGTATCTAGATGTATCAGGGGCCCCATGTCACTCCAATTGCCACGCCCCGCATCATCAGAGACCCTCCACCAGCTTGAACAGTCCCCTGCTGACAAGCAGGATCCATAAATTCATGAGGTTGTCTCCGTACCCGTAAACGTCCATACGCTCGATAAAATTGGAAACGATACTCGTTAGACCAGGCAACATGTTTCCAATAATCAACAGTCCAGTGTCGGTGTTGACGGGTCCAGGCGAGGCGTAAAGCTTTGTGTCGTGCACTCAGCATGGGTACAAGAGTGGGCCTTCGGTTCCGAATGCCCTTATCGATGATATTTCGTTGAATGGTTCGCACGCTGACACTTGTTGAAAGCCCACCATTGAAATCCGCAGCGATTTGCGGGAAAGGTTGTACTTACGTTGTACGATTCTCTTCAGTCGTCGTTGGTCCCGTTCTTGCAGGATCTTTTTCCGGCCGCAACGATGTCGGAGATTCCCAGTATTCATGGTGGACTCGTGAAATGGTCGTACGGGATAATCCCTACCTTATCGCTACCTCGGAGATGCTGTGTCCCATCTCTCGTGCGCCGACTATAACATCACGTTAAAACTCACTTAAATCGTCATAACCTGCTATTGTAGCAGCAGTAACCGATCTAACGCTTGCGCCAGACAACTATTGGCTGATATAGGCGTTGCCGACCGCAGCGCAATACTCCGAATTTTTACATATCTCTGTGTTTGCATACGCATGTCTATACAGTTTAATTGGATCTTCAGTGTATGTTATAACTTCATTTAAAAGCATTACTTGTGATTTTAAGTAATTATAAATGTTTTTCCATTGCTTTTACACAAATTATATAGCTGGAGCAATTTCGAGCGCTTCGGTAGGACATTTTAATGTTCTCTCGAAAATTCTAGGACGCCAATTCAAACTCTCCACAATTGCAGCCGAACATGCTCGCTAGGAACGTTGTTAAAAGAATGCTCCGACATTCGATATAATAATGTGTTTTAAAATTTTGGAAAGAAGTCTGATGGCAAGCTCATGTAAGTATTTCTTAGAATTTCGACCAAATAAAATTCAAGTTAAAAGTTTATCTTTGTTTTTCTTATTTGAGAATCAACTTATAACTGCAAAGTATAAGGAATCCAGGTATATAATTTGTTGAATCTTTAAATCTTCGTAAAGCAGTCTAAAAATTTCTATTTTTAGAGTTCGTTAACATCCAATTTTCATGTAAATGTGAACTCCTACCGCTATAGCCAATATGGTCATTTTCATATAATTGTGGCAGTAAATCGTATTCCTGTTCCGTATCAGTATTTTATTAACATTATTTTGAAATACTGTGCGATTTTCTGTCATTTTAATGTTGTCAAAGAATTCAGGAGCTTTCACCCCTAATTTATTTTCCACTAAAGTTTCGATAATAATTGACACCTCGTTATTAGTGTATACATAACATTGGAATTATAACCAGGTTGTCCCAAATGTAATGTGATTCGACTCATAAATCTACGAAATTAATTAAACAGTTTTTCAACTTTTCTCTGTTTGATTTGTATAAATCTTTTAAAAGACGATTTCTAGAACGCATACTTCATTTGTTATTTATTTTCTATAAAAGTTTCAGAATTTCTTTTTTAGCTGTTTTAATTCTATACAGATTTTGTGCATGTAACACTAACTGCGTGAGGCTAACTGCTTATTCAGGAATTAACATACGTCCTGTGAAGGAATCAAGGATTATACGAAAAGCATTATAAAAAAATAATCTTGAAAGCAGATATCATTCACTATATAATATCGATCAAAAATCAAAATGATCTTTGTAAACTGTAGTATCGCTGACTATATGTCGACTTGAATACTACCATTTCCGATAAATTCTAGGCCTTAGGTGGTTCCAGTAGCAAGCAACAACCTTGAGAAAATATGGTGACCATCATTCTCTACCAATTTGTGAATTTATTTGCCACTAAGATTTTGAGGAAACAAATTTTCTAGTTGTCGTCGCAGGAGATAACCTCACTGGTTTGGTAACAAGTTATCAAGCACGTAGAGATAACTCAAGTCGAAACTTAGTGTTTCATTACATCTCCCGGTGGTATAGCCTACCACACGATATTTATTGTTCTTAAAGACAAATAAAGAGTACATTTGTTGCATTTTATTGTCTGTGAGAATATGGTTCGTATGATATGAAGTAATTTTGTTGAAAATGATTGATGCTACATCATCTGTATGCTGAACTACATCAATCGATTTCCTAGTTTTGTTCACACTCGATATGATATCCTGATAAACTCAGAATGTTATTTTGAGGCCCTACGGTTGACGGTACTTCTGTTCTTCAAAAAGAAAAAAAGTTTGGTAAACTTGTTATTGAGCTTTGGCAATTTGTTGAAGGCATTTTTGTGTTCTGATCAACTTCCATAATGTAGCTCAATTTTTATTTCCTATATTCCATAAAATCTCAATTTTCAGCAGAGACAACCTGTAAAACATCAGAGCTCTTTAAAAAGGAGTTGCAGCAGGAAACTTTATAGTTTTATTTTTTTTACTTTTAAGAAAAATTAAACTCATAGATATGTAAATTATTAAATCAGTAATGCAATGCGACCAAACTATTATGTTTGTACAAGAGCGAAATGTTCATTAGCTCCCCCGAATCTAAAATGTCGTCACTGTTTGGTTTTCGCTATAGACGCGGCGAGAACTGATACAAGAGCAACTATAAACGCTTTTATCACACAAATTCTGAAATTACACAGCACTGATTTAAATCTGATTTGGGAGCTATAATTGAATTATAAATTTGCTCATCGCTAATTCCGCCAATTCATGTTGTGGTGCAACGAAGACCTATTTCCCTCGTACATCTGCCCTTTAATTAATTAATTAAATGTGTAAAGTGTTCGATTTTGGGTCGTGAAGTGTATGAGAGGTTATTTTATTGGAATGTCTCAATATGTGAATTGATTGTAATGTAAAATAGCTAAGACTGGTTGAATGATTGTAATAATTATCAAACGAATCTATTTAAAAAATTTCAATATAATAACTTGATGTGGAACATTGCAGTAAATATGTTATTGTAAAAATTATTACTGTCAATGCAATTATTGTAGATCTTTTTCAGTTATTTGTTTTTACAGCCCGTTCCATTCACTCGCCGCTGCATGTTCAGAATGTTCAGCATTTTTTCTGTTGAATTGTATTGAATGGTATTATTGGTTTTTGTCAAACTGTAAAAATTAAAACTATATGAGTTACCTTCTAAATACGTTTTATATATGTGCAATATTCTCGCTGTCACTGGTTTCGAATTTATAATCACCAACATTTATTAGTCTATTTTCGGTCCTTGGAGGTTGACTTCTGGGTCGGATCAGAAAGTGCAACTCTGGGGAAAACATATAAAATTTTTCTTTCTGGGAGCTTTAGTATCATTTTCTGTACATGTAATTACTGGCTTACTGATGGCGTTTTTATCTACATTTCAAATATTAATACTTTCTGCAATAAAAAGAAACAAAAAAAAAGATGTCAATATTTTATTTTCGTCATTTCAAGATTTTTATGAAATACGCCTGAGCAACTATGAATGTAATTCTTCTGTGTAATCAGCAATTCTAGTAATTATCTAATTGTAATGGAAACTGAATTACAGGCTATACTTATTCTACTCATAAGCAAAATGTTGTTGAATTATATCGACATAGGTCGTCAAAACTGCCACATAAAGTGATGAATCTCTCTGTATTGTGAAACACGCCGGCACTTTCTCTAATCAACACTTCTTTTCTGTTTTTATTGACGAAACGGATTTTTTTATGTAAATCGTTCTATGAGCATTTAGTTTACATATATTCACATCTAACCGTTATAGGGGTTTACGGATCTCCCATTCTTGCATATCTTAAATTAATGACGGAAAAGTTAAATTCGCGAACGGTTTTTTATGAAACAATACGTTTTCATCTTATTAAGTTTGCATATGGGAAAAAGACATTCCACACACTTTCATGAACGGGGGAAGGTGGTTAATCTTTACTCTTCTGGTTAGTAACTTAGCAGTTGCTTCTACATTTGTGGGGAGGGGGGAGAGGAATAGCATTCGGAAACGCGCGGGTTCGATGCCTCACCTATCCAGATTTTGTTTTTCCGTAGTACTCCGAAATCACTCCAACAACCACAAACAATCTAACCATGTGTACCTTTAATCGGATCTCTTTCTATTTATATTTATCTTCTACACAAAACGTCTAATACTTGCTTACATGAAATACTTGTTTTTCTTAGTTTCATTTACAGAAAGGCGTTTCATTTTAATTCAGACACCTTAATCATGGATATTCCTTGATTGTAAAGAAGTCTGAGTTGCATGCCCGCCAAGAACCTCAAAGGGATACGTGTCGAATACTTTTACCTTTCAAACGGCAATTCTCTTCCTGGTTGTATTCTTACAGGGCTGATGACTAAAATTACCATGTGCCGACCTCCTTCACCAAATTTTAAACGAATTTGCGAACTTGAAAAGAAATTTCATGCCTATTGGATAGTAAATTTGTAGCAAATCTGTAAACCATTATGGCTGGTTTAGGGTGTAGTAGTACTCGTAGTTCCTTAAAACCAGAATCTTCTGGCCGGTGATCTCCTTGTGTCGTATCTCCTAACTTATGCGTAAAAAAAAGGTATTACCGCTTACGGTGTTCTCTTTTCCGTGTGTAAACTTCATATGAATTGCTCATACTTTTTAAAAAAGCGTATAAACTGCGGCTGATGAGTCATTTATGTGGCACGTTTATCAATAAAAAATGTTATTCCTGGAATGATAAAATTTAAATTTGAAATATATAATGAATCAATCCACATTTCATAAACAGGATATTCTGTAATTTGTTCGGAATAATCTCTCGCTTCAATTTTTTTTCGCTGTATCAATTGTTTCACAGAGATGTTTATGCACAGATGAAATTGCCAATTGGAGTAATTGGCATTTATGATTGTTCAATATAACCCAACCGTACATTCGAATAAGTGTTCATCATTTATCCTCTGGAATTCAGAAAGTAATATTACAGTTCTTACAAATACAGCAAGATTCCAACGGGCTTTGTGTTTATACTATGTTACACGCCCACTGAAAAAGGGTGATGTGTGTTGACGGGATATAGATGTTGTTTGTGAATAAATGAGCTCCTTTACCAATTATGTGTTAGTGAGAACTCAGCTTCAATGTGTGTTACGCCTATTGAGACTTAGCTTATCCCGAATAGATAAAGGCAAGTTCTAGCGTGATTCCCTAGAGTAACACGAAACAATTATTTCGGGTGCTTCGTATACTCTATTCACACACTTATCGACAAATTAAAAGATAATTCAAAATTTAAGCTGACATATAAAGTACGAAATGAACGGGTTTTAGAAACGATGGGGGATCAAGGAAGTTTGTGAAAGCGTCTTTTCGAAAGAAGAGAGTGGATGATGGATCACATTATATGATTTGCGGGATTGCTTAATTTGTTAGTGGAACAGTCAAAAGTAAGAACTGAAAAGGAAGGCAATGATTAGAATATATGAAGCAGATGAATCGAGAAGGAGGTTGTAAGGGGTATAGGAATTTAAGACAAATTCTTTCTGGGTCAACAATTTCGTACTCTAAAAGCTTGATCATTCATTGTACAATATACACATGTACCTAATTCGTAACTGTGATATTTATGGAGACAGTAGGCTATAAGTGAACTTAGTGAATGCAGTCTCCAATTAGATACAAAATTTTGAACAGACTGAACATACAGCATTTAATATTAAACATCCACTCTGTTATTCCATTACTTCCCAGTTTCTTTACTTCACGACAATACGACACAGCGAGGTTGAATAAAAGTGCCTGATAAGATGTTCATAATTTGTCGTCGTGAATAAATTAGGACCCATGTAGCGAAGACTTAGCGTTTTAGCTTCGCGTTATGGTGGTCGCCGTTTCGAATCCAAATTATGGTTCTTTTTAAAATAAAAAACAAAATGTGTGTTGTTGTTATGATGTTATGCAAACAGTTACAAAGGTAATAATTCATTTTTGGGGAACCAACACAGAAATGTAGCTGAAATTTTTGATATGAAGATTTTGAAAAAAAAAAAGAACGAAAATTATTGGAGATGACTAAAGGATTACCAAACAAATGCCATTACAGAATTTTATCAACTGTGAATACTGTAATGTATCGCCCGAAATAGTAGAGACTGATAATTAAATATAACCATAACTTTTTACGAGATTTAAGCATATCATCATCAGTATTCACGTCTGAGTGGAGCCTTTCCTAGTGTAATGATGCAATGTAATCTTCTCGGGTGAATTTCGGGATGATGTCTTAGGAACATGATGCTGGCTCTGCTGCCTACACCAGGTGTCAAGTAGATCCATATGTAACAAGCTAACTGTGACTGCCTAGACTGGCCTAGCCTCATACCATTCTTCCTTAAGCGCCTTTTATGAGCAAGAAAAAGGAAGCATAATAATAGGCAAAACCAGTCTAGGCAGTCACAGTTACCTTGTAACATATGGAAGCTATTTAACATGTGATGAAGACAGCACAAACTGCTGGTGAAACATTTTTTTTAATCGTATTTTGTACATCATCTGACTGGACAACCGAGAAGATTACATTGCTTCAGTGTTCACGTAAATTCGTGTAATTTATTGGGAGCTACCATATAAACATTTCACTAAAAAGACTTAAAAATAATTGACACAGAAATACGAGTTCTACGATACGAAAAATCAGGTACAAAACTTTTATTTAACACGGATCATTAATATTTTACTTATAATGTGTACAAAAAAAAGCTACAGTAATGAGAAAAACATCCAAAAAAATTTAAAAGGACGAAAATGAAAAAGAAACGTGTTAACCAAATTGCATTCTTATTTGAAAGCTACAGTTGCTCAATGAAATCGTTGGAAATTGAACAACGGCCATGGGTTCCCAGTTAATAGGTGTGGGGACTAACCTACCCTGTGCATTAGGCTTCGTAGGAATTTCTGGGCAAATTTGTAGCGGTGGATACGAAACGTCAAAAGTAAATTCATACGTCATTTTGGGATTTTTTTACTGGGAGAGTTCAAAGGATTGTTAATAAGAAGGTAGACAGGTCTGGTGATCGTGGTGGCTCGTGTTTGTATCGCAACGCACTTTCGTGGTTCTAGCGCCCTCTACAGGCGTTTGCGACCCTCTGTTCCTATGCGATTTTTTATCTTTATTGTTTGACAGATCTACCATGTCATTTTGTCCACGTTATTTTGAATCACCCTGTATAAGTAGATTCAATCATTTACTGTACCCTGGCAGTAGTAGCTGACACTAGCAGGGAAAGTCATATGTCCTCCGGCACAGATATCTGAAAATGTAATTGCAGCCACTGCTGGTTAAAACTTAAGTTCATTAATTCCCTAACAAACTTTCATTACTGGTCACTACTACAGCCCCCAGTTTGTGTCTGATCCTTCACCTACAAGGATTCTCACGCGAGGACACCGAATTCTGTAGCCTCTCGACGGTCCTGATGGCTTTCCCCACTTGCTTCTTCTTCCAGTCCCAGATCAAGAGATGACTTGGCTTTCTGATTGGCTCCATCCTGTAACGAAATTATAAAAAATAGCAACGTCTCTTCCTGTATTGGCTCATTCATACACACTATCTCAGGCGTTCCGAAGTTTCCCAAGATTCGTACTTGTGAAAATCGAACCGGAAGGCTTCGGCAACATTCGCTGCAGTTTGGTTAACAGCGTCATCTCCGTCGCAAAAATTTCTTGTCCTTTTATTTCATCGTGGGCGGAGAAATATTCGTGTCGTAATGCTCGATACTTGACATTTCGAGACGAATGTGCGAAATTCCACTGCTCCGACCTTCAGGACTTGTCTACCGCCCGTGGGTAAACACCGCTCATTCAGGTATTGTGTTGTACGTTCCAAAGACAGGGCAGGCATAGAAAGGATCCGGAAATGACTATCCCGTTTTGATGCAAAGATTTCTCCAAGGTCCATTCTATGTTGGATGAGAATTTTCTCCACACAAGCTGCAATTCAACCCGCTATATACGGCACATTGCATTTTATTGCATTGCCCATCTAAGTTTTTTTTTTTTTTTTTTTTTTTTTTTGAAAAAACTATCTATGTATCTGTTGATGACCAGTACAGTTTATCAATGTATTTGTCCTTCCTTCCCATATTGCCCCGAAAGAGTTGTAGTTTTTTCAGACCAATAAAGTTACATTAACGTTTTTTTTTTTATTATTTCACTTTCCTATCCATGGAATTCGTAACCTCCTCTTCCACCACCACATTTCCAATGCATCAATTCATTGTTGTATTTAGCCTTCTCTGTCCATATTTTACAATCGTACAGAAGTAGCGAAATAATCGTTTCTTCTTTCTAATGGTTATTGCTCTCTCTCCCCCTCTCTTGATTACTCTTGAGCAGCTTCTCACAGTTGTAAGTCGCAGAAGAATGCTCCTCTTGAATTCATTTTTAGTCACTCACAACATAAGTAAGGTAAGATAACTAGAATTAGTCACCTACACGCATACTGTAAATACGCGACTACACTTCAGGGACACAGAGGAATTTGTTGCTAACTGTTGCGGTCTGTTTGTAGAAACAGCAACAAATCTCCTTTCTGAAACATTCCGTCTACACCAGGAAATCTAAGTTATGAACAGTTTACTTATGTTCCTGTTTACAGTTGTGAACCGTCTGCTCCAACAGCAGCAAACTTTATTTTTCTGTGCGAAATTAAAACATTTTGTTACTATTATAATTTACAAATTATGCGATGATGTGGCGCGGTAATTATGTTTTATCTGGAGCTGATGCAATTTATATTATTCTAGATACTTGAAATTCATATATTTCTTTGATGTATACATTTCGAATTTCGGAACAATCGATAACCAAAATTGTGACAGAAGTTTGTAATGCTATTATATCAATTCTCCAAGATCAAATACAGTTAATTCAAGTGTAATTGTTAAAAAATAATTCAAAATCACGAATATTTTGCAATTTAATTATCATTTTTTTTTTCTAAAAATTGAAAAAAATCTATAAAATTGTTACTGGTCCACTCGAACATAACATAAACAACTGAGGTAACAGCAACAAGGATAAGTTGTCTACACCCAACTAACAATAGTTTTAAACACGACCATGTTTATCGATTTTCCTATATCTCCTTTCATCTTTATAGTTACTTCTGGAAACAGTTAGCTTCAAGGATTTTTTATGTTAATATAAAAAATGAAAAACATTGGGCAACATGATGAAACAAGCATCATCAACAACATGTCCATCTGATGTGGACGTGTCTTAACAGCATTAGACACAATGGAGAAGAACTACGACATTATCAAACTTTCCCTCCAGAGTTATTATCGATGTGTAAGGAACCCAAAATCGAGATTAGTGGTTGAGAGATAACTTCCGACCCTTGCATTTGGGAGCGTCCGGTATTGATTCCTTATTCGGCTATCTAGATTTCCGGCTGAATGTTAGTTTTGTAGCATGGTTGCTTCAGGAAGGTTCAGCTGCAAAACAGGGAGAATTTCTTTCCCATTTCGTGTGATCAATCATCTCCTGCTTCAGTCCCCTTGCCTACGAACCGTAATCCACGAATCCAGAAAGACAAATCACTGGAAATCCTTCTACTGAATAGTAACTAAATTCTGGGGATCATGGCAATAAATAAATTTCTGTTTCTGTAAAAATTGGTGCTCTCTGGTTGTTTTCCGGAAAAGTTCTTTTCGTTTGAAGCTAATGTGTTTTTTGCTCTGTGGATGATCCCTGTTCTTCCTAGGTTTGGGAAGGGAGGCTTCAGTTTGTAGTCTGATGCCGCTATGATGTGCCACCTGAAACACCTTGTTACGATCCGCCCAAGACGTGACTGCCTTATTCATGAACCTGACAGCGGATACGAATTATGCTAATGTCGTATGAATAATTTAATACATACCTCAAGATAGCAGATCTGATGCTTTAGGGATAACGTCTTCTGGGATCAACTCATCTTAGCTTCTCAACATCGATCGATTATGTCGCAATGAATATTCCCTTGCGGTCGCTATATCAATTCGTCAAGTTAACGTGTCTACGCCGCATAGATTCTTCACGTGTCTCACAACACCTCAAAAAATACCATATAACTGTAGTATAGAAATTCAGTACTTCAGCAATGATATTTGAGGGGTAATTGAAATTTTAGTACGAGTGTGACGTAAAAGTACAAGGGAAAAAATCAAAATACTTCAAAATAAGACCATGCGTGAAACAAGTTTAAAAAATTCTATTCATTGTATGGGTATATTTAAAGGATTAACTATAACTGAGAAGCTTGGCTTGGCACGTAACATTTGGTTAATGTAATTGTGTTATTAAGAAAGAAAATTACCACCAGCGCCAACAACGAGAATATTACAAAAGCATGTTAATACTTCCAAATAGATATTTCAACGATTTAGGAAAGAAAAAAAAAACTATGTGTAAGATTTGTGTATCGCATACAAAATTTTCTGGATGTGTCACTTGGATTCCTGGTTGTATAGAAGTATGATGAAAATGAATGCGTATAAAATTAGTATGTTTTGAAGTAGGTGAAGAAACATGTTTTCGAAACAATCTTGCAATATTAATATATACGATTGATGGTCACGACGGATTATTATTTTTTTAAATTTGTTTGCAAAGCTGAGCGAATGAAGGGAAGAACTAATCTGCTATCTGTAGGTGGCGTATTCCCACAACTACTCAAAAAGTCCTTACCAGGTTCTTTCTCCAGTGCCTGTTTCAAGCTGTAGTTAAATGTATTTGGCCCGTAAGACTTGCCAGATCTTCATGCCAGATCTTCATGCCATCTTCTTTGACGTTTCTTTCCTTACATTGGCATCTATTCCGTTGTTAATTTTTTTTATATATATAATCTGGTCTTCTCACAGTATGTCGCTCTCATTTCCATATTAACAACTTTTTTCGAAATGAAGAACATTCCCTACAAGTTTTGTTGCGTAAGTCTGTAGTGGAAGATAGAGTTTGGAGTATTTAGAAGTGATAATCTGGTCGCAGCTTACGATGGGAAAATGATGAATAAAGTTTCAAGAGGTATAGGATTGCGTCGAGATAAACGGCAGGTTTACCAATAAAGAAAAAGTAGAAAAATATTTAATAAAACCAGAAATATTAAAAAAAATGCAATTATAGCATTGCGTAATAAAGTTTGATAGATCAGATAGCTTATTGTTTACTGTTGCTGTGCCATGATTTTTTCAGCTCCATCTAGGTTCAAATCTGATCTGGGCTCACATTCGGGAAGAAGGGGGTGCTGGGATGGTTACTTCAAATGGGAATCGTCGAATTCCTTCCCGTTCGTTGCCATCAGTCCTTTCCTGCCTCTAATAACCTTAGTATCGACGAGACGTAAAAAAAATAGTTTAATTCAGCTTTAGCTCTTACCAAATGAAATTGCATGTACTGTCTATCAAGCGGAAAAGTGCTGACTGATACTAATGCGGCTCTCTACTTCTTACGATTGAGTGTGAAAACAAAAACGCCAATTTATTTCAGTCTGCGATGGAATTTTCTTCCAATAATTCGAGTCCTATACGTCAGTATTATTCTCAAATTAGGAACTTGACAATGTTTTGCTACACACTTCCCTTAGTTTCCAATTACATCTCCTGTCAACCTGACCAATACACATTGATATTAACGTATCCTTAAAGACTCAACATTACAAAAAGATTTGCCAAGGTATTTAAATTTATTCCTTCAACCAAACAATTAATTCTCTCATTTAAACAGCAAAAACTTTTATTCTTTTTATCTGCATTTCTTAAAAGTTGATACCTTTTGGCAATTATGATGGACATAAGCGTTAGTGAGCTGTTATTCAACACTGTACTTACAAATACTTTACAATTAACACGCGTTACTGTAAGCACCACAATATCCTTAGCTTTATAATACCCACAATTTAAAAATTGTTCTGTCGTCTGTTGAAGTTATCAATAATATGTATCGAAGCTCCCGTTCGAAATGGGGTGGATGACAGTAATTCAAATACACTAATACCTTGGTTTTCTATTTCAATTCTAAAAGCTAATATTCAATACTTCTACTCCCCACATGTTCTTTTGATATAGTAGTAAATGGATTGCTTGTATGAATGAATTTCCTTATTTTCACTTCATCTTATCCTTCCATACGAATATAAGATGATCGATTAGCTCACGAACTACGGTTCCAATACTGCAGTTAGGAAATGGTTCGTTTGATTAATTGAAAATATCGTAGCAAAAAGATGCAAATTTGGACTGTTACAACGTCAAATTATTCATTGCTATTAGAATTGGATGCCTATACTAATGAGATACCGTTAGGTAGATACTACCGGACATGAGGACTGGGTAGTTATATGTTTAACTCTCTCTTAATCAGCTAACATTGTTTTTAAGCGTAGGGATAGCTACGCCATAACGCCAAGACTTCCCCGGAATCCTGGGATGGGCTGAAAATGTTGGTTGCTGTGGCAGAAACATTGGCTGGGACAGTAGAGGATATAGACAGCATGTCGACTTGGATACAACTTTTGATGTCGTCCTCTGGTGTAAGATAACAAGACCACCCGTCTTGGTGTTTGAGGAAGTTGTTGCCGTCTGGGGTATCGTGCCAGAAACCAATAAGATACTCTGGCCTTGTACTTCCGCGCCAACAGCTGGGTGTTACAGATGTAAGCGCACTAAAGTTCCGCTATGCAAAGTGTAGCAACTTTGAGTACTAACAAAACAATGTAGTGAATACTTCTTCCAAATCAGGTACTGCGTGGAATCCAAGAATTGCGAGAGACATAAAAACTGTTGAGTATGAAACATCTAGTACTCAAAGACTAATGAACGGGGGACAAAAGCGTGAGCAGCGCTCGGCAGAGAAAGCTTTAATAGGATAAGTAAATTAGCCGGCAACTCTCCAGCTTACCAAAAGACGCGGGAGAGGGACGCATTTTCTCGGCTAACAAAGCGGTGAAACAGTGAGCGCCGAGTCACCGTAGATATCTTATTCCACTCGTTTGTCCAGTAATTTGAGGAAAAATAATGTAATTTCGTGTGAAAAACACCACGGCAGACAATTTAACACCATTGTAAGATCGATAGAAATAAATTTCGAAAAATTGTGATGATTTTATTTTGAATCGGTTATTTGGAAAAGGTGATAAATCCTCATTTTTCCAAAATGGATACTAATAAAGAAATGAGTTCTCTTAGTGGAGTTGCAGGCTTGCTGTGAACGAGCAATTTCTTCGAGCCTTCGGTATGCATTAAACTTGGGTAATCTTTTCTTTATGTAGTTCTAGAAGGTCATATGGTCTTTTCCAACTACTTGTGTAGTACTTCCTGTTAGTGCATCATTTTGTAAGCGGGGCGTAAATGTCTAAGACTACTGACAGAGAAAGTACAAGGTTCGAATTAATATTTAATGTAAAAGAATGATAGGTGTCAGAAATGTACGTGTACAGACTGAAGTGAAAGTTAATTACAATTGCTGATGGAAGTATTTCAGAAAAAACTACAATTAGTCTTCCGGCCTACCCCAAATTGATGTCTGCTCAGAGTGTGAGGAGCTAAATCAAAAGACTAAATGCCATCAGTTCAATGGCAAAATGCCAAACTGATAGCAGCAGCTGAACTTATTGTCCACAAGATTTAAAACAAAAAGTTTTATTTAAAAAAAAAAAAAAGTTCACAAAATGAAATATCTGTGCGAAAACTATGAAGAAGTTCTTGCAACAGCCATTGACTACATGCAAAACCTACCATTACCTTATTTGTTTGTGCAGGAGGTGTTCTATTACCAACAGCTTTGAATGTATTATTTTTGTGTACATAGCATTAATACAGCGCAAGCTGTATTTTATTCTTATCATGAAGGTTTGGCACTATAAGGGCCTAACGAGGTTTGTTGTAGCCTCAAACATTATTTTTTAGAGTGAAGTACTCCCAGCTAAGAAGAAAATCTTCTGACGGTTGTGGTGGCAAAAACCATAACCACACAGTTGCCGTTTACTGTAGACAGTGTGTGTAATTGGTAAATTCAGGAGGATTAATCGTTATTTCAAGTGCGAACACATTCGTTTTTACAATGTCATAGAGACTTCGCTGTTGCAGAAATCATTATTAGGAAATACGACGGGAACTTTACACCTGAAGAATACCACAGCTAAATTAGTTCTGCGATATCCAAATTTAAAATACAAAGAAGAAATACTGAAGATGTTTTGAACTATAAGAACTGGTGGCGGAATCACTACAAAAAGGATACAGTCATTTAGGTCAGAAGCACAAATACCTGGAAATCAGAAAATTTCTTCCTTAGATTTCTCAATACTGTCATTTTGAATATTGTGCAAGCTCGAACTGTGATAGTTTCAAACTACATCGAAGCGCTTGTAAAATATAAGTTCTTATTGGGCTAAAATGCTTATGATACTCCAACACCACCTTAATTGAGTATTCGCACCTACAACGTAAACTTTCAATCAATATCAAGAAATACCCGAGGAGAAAAACATACTTCTACAATTACCTTTGTCACTTGCCAACAACAGATGAAGATCTCCAATAGAAGAGGATTTCTAAGACTTTGATTATAATTTTTGCAAAAACACGATATAGTTCCCAGTCGCGTACTCTTCTTTTCATTTTTTTTTTTTTTTTACATGTATTCTAAACATTAAAATAATTTTTAATCATTAATAGAGTTTTATGTCTTCTTTTAATAGGAAAACGCCGTATTTCCAACACATAAAAAGTAATTTTTCTACCACTAAATAAAATATTTTTAACATGCTTTTCATAACAATATCAGTAGGAAGTATGAAAATTTAAATCTCAAACAAAACAATTAACTTCATTTACAGATTTTGTGCTATTAAGTTCTTATGCTCTCCTGTAAAATTTTAAAATGTGGATTAATTGCCTTTTCCAAATAATCAATTCATTGTAAAAGTGTATGATAAGAAATTGGAAGCACAACCAGCAAGTAGAATTGAAGCAAACGACCTTGAACTAAATGCGATAAGGTGTTGACTCTAATGAGGAAGAAAGTCGAGTGAGAGAAAATCACGTGAGGCCACAAGTTTACTTAGGCAAAGATAAGAAATGGAAAATGTAGACAGCGGATGCTGCTCATTTTGCATTGAATCTAATTAATATTATTTCGTATGAAACACACTACAGCTCGTTTCAAGACGAATTGAAGTAAATTTCTCCCCATGCCACAGAGATGTTAATAGACGGTTAACGAAACGGAGAATCAGTGCTCACCAAGTGTCCTTAGAGAGCACATAAGAGCTGAGTAGAAGTTTCTCTGGTGAACCTAAATAAAATGTTAAGAAGTCAATTACTTGTTGGTAGATTCTCTATTGTCACCAAGGAAAATATAAGCTTGTAAAAATAATTTATTTCTTCTGTAAACCTCCTCTGAAGCGTATGTGGCAGAAGTAATGTACTGAGTAGTAGTTTCTTTAATATACTGAATAAATGTCAAGTTGTAAACAATATTTGTCGTTTCAGTGGCGTATTCATGCTAACACATGTCGTAGTAGTTTCTATTACTATATTCTCTTACTTTATATATCCTAATCCTTAGTTTCAGCGATCGCTAAATTACTGATAACCCCCGTGTGGCCATCCAGATTTCAGTTTTTCGAATTCACTCCAGGTGAATACCAGGATAGTTTCCTCAAAACGCCATGGTAAAATTCCTTACTGTTCCTTGTCCTAAATCCTTTTTCACCTCTAATGACATCGACGTCAACGAGGCGCATAATCATAAGAATAAACATAAAGGAAGTTTTACATTTTATTTCTCAACATCACATACAAGTTCGATTAAAACTATCACTAACGTGATATAAGCTATAGGCCCCTACGCATGTACAATAATATTTTTAAATTTATTTTTTGCTTTACCCCTTCCTAACGTTGAGGTCATTAGAAGCGGTAAAGGACTAGATGCAAGGAATAGGAAGGAACTGGGTCATGGCCTTTGAAATTAATATTACGGCATTCATTGTTCCGATGGGTATTCCAATCCGAGTTCTTCCAAATGCGAGGCTAGATCATTACCGCTCCTCCATCATGCTCGGTAAGTTTGAATAGATTGGTTGATATGGTTTGCTTGATCATTGCTCACATAAACTAAAAATCTATAATTTACGATTTTGGCCTATGTATCAACGACGAAATAAGTATCTTATATATTATTCCATGGCATAACCCAAGTGTGCAGCTTTGCTAAATTCTGTAAATTAGATTTTTCGTGATTCTAGTCAAGATAGTATTTTTCTTTTCTGTTAAAAAAATTGTTTTGGCCTCTGTGACTATGAAAATTGTGTTTTGTTGTGTAGACAAGATAAAATGTACTGTACTTTACCTTACAATTCACGACACAATCTATCACTTGTAGCAGAATGACCAAATATGGGTCATTCCGTACATTTTTATATATAATATTTTGTATATTTTTATATATAAAAAGAATAAGAAAGGAATTATCGGAGAGGATGGTCAGTGTTTGTGGGACCTGAGCTAGACGCGCCATAGTGTCGCGACAGGCCGGCGGCTGCCAGGGACAATGGACACCAGCTACCCTTCTCACGCAGTTGGTCAAGCGTATAATCCCTTGGCTCCGGGGAAACGGTACACTGGGGTGAATAAACTATCCAAGCCCCAGGTCTACGGACGGGCAGTTTGGAGGTCACAGGTGACGAATAAGTCCGAGGCTATCCCGAGTTCACACGAATCGAGAAAGACAAGGTTCGCCTATTGTGACAGCCGAAGGGAGGAGCTTAAAAATGGCAGAACCAATCGAGAGTTTCCTTTGCATTTTGTAATGCCGGTGTATTTTTTCTCTATGTAAACCACGAGCGACGGAAGGAGGCTTTTTCCCGGCGGACGCTGGAGAGGACTTGACTCCGAGCCTTCAGACTGGAAGGAGCGGA
The DNA here is from genome assembly GCA_031002005.1 of Vandiemenella viatica. Lineage (NCBI taxonomy): Eukaryota > Metazoa > Arthropoda > Insecta > Orthoptera > Morabidae > Vandiemenella > Vandiemenella viatica. Next base: position 367,262,320 of record CM061920.1, on the reverse strand, counting down.
TCTTCCGAAGCTGGAGATCGCTCCGTCTTGGCTTCGAACCTGAGGGTCGATAAGCGTTTCTTGTACAGTGAGGTCACTGTGCACGCATCCATTACGCTTGCTGACGGACGTGGTGCATTGTCCGCTATAGCCAAGGGACTATAGTAATTCTGCCGTCGCGGGAAATACATCGCCGTCACGGTAATAATTCTACAAGTGCAGTGTGGTACTTTTATTCGGTCATTGAGTACAGCCCTGTAACGACCACTGAATGATTAGGAGTTCTCGCACCCCCAAATATTGAGCTAGCTGGGGCAGACTTTCTTAAAGCCACACTTGGTGGATAATTTAAATTATCCTGGCGCCCGGCATTTGAGATCGGATACAGTTATGTCAATACTGTGTTTGATTTATGGTTCCCGATCATTGTGAAGGGAACTTTCATTTAAACAAATCAAGTGTGTAGCTTTCTTGCTTGCCAATTAACATTGGGAGTTTGTTTCAAGAATAATTTTTAAAGGTGGTTGTGTTTTAATGCTTTGTTTATTTGTTAATATGTGTTGGCAATTTTAAGAGGAGGCTTTGCATAGTTCTTTTTATCATATTTCAATGTGTCAATGTTAACGATAAATAAGCCTCGTCTGTACGTCATTATGAGTACCCAATAAATTAGCAGCCTAGGGTTTCTTTTAATTATAAAAAGAAGTAAAAGGTTTTCACCCTTACCTCCCCAACGGCATAAACCGCCACACACTATGTGCTATTAAATCCATCGTTTGGCTTCTGCGTGATCAAACAGACAACAAATTTAAAATGTTTTGGTTCTGGAATCTCCATGAACTATTTTTACTTCTCTCTCACACACACACACACCTTCTTTTTACAGAATAAAATAAATAGACCGTATTGCAGTGCAATCATTTGCCTGTCTTGCAGTTTTAAATTCAAAATAAACGTCCTACAAAATTGTTCTGTGTGTCTATTTCGTCTCGCTGTATAGTCACGGTTTTCCTTCCCAATACTTATTGGTTATCATAGATTATAATAACGACGATCTCTGCACATACAAATAACTAAATGAAATAAACGCAACCTTTACAATTTGCTCGTTTACTCGTTGCAACGCTCATATATCTTACATCGTACAAGAAGGAGCCCCTTATAAGACTTTCAGTAGCGTCTGATTTTTTCCATTAATTGACGTCGCGAATGAGTAAACACTTATTCGTAGTATGTTGATGCTAGAATTGATTTTACGCTTGCCCCACCGAAGACTACTTGCTGGTTCCATTCAGAGGCGCTGTCTGGCATGGGCCTCGAATTTATCCTGCAGCCTGTGGGCCTCGTAGTCCGGAGGAGAGACGGCTGGGCTTAGTGGCAGTTTCAGCCCGTTATCTACCGAGTCACGCCTCGCGCCTCCTGATTGGTCGCGGCGGAACGAAGCAGCGCCACTTTGGCGGTTCCAGCTCCAGGCTCTGGCAGTATCGACGTCGTCTGCGGCCGGGGACAGATGGCTACCTGCACACCACCATCACACGGCGCTGCCAGTTAATTAAAGCCACGAAATTACCTACCCCACAGCCAGCGGCGCCGATTGTATCGCACGATCGATACACAGGTTCGGACTTTTTCAGCTACGCTCACATTTTTCTGAGTAGCCATGCAGATACCACACATTTTTTATGATGGAACTTTGGAAATAAATGATTTGTTTATTCACGTTACATTAGCACATCAGGCAGTAGAACTGTAAATCTTGGTAGTTAAACTACTTCTATATGAATTACGGAATTCATCTTATCTTATGATAACTATTATGGTCCAGGAAACTATTATGGTCCAGGTATTAGACACCTAGCTACTTTCCGAAAGACGATATCTTGTCAGAAATATTGGGATCATGAAAATGACGCAAATTCATATAAGTACTTCGAGATTAGAGTCTTCCTTACTTTACTCAGATAAGTTAATTCTCGATTTCTCATAAACTATACCCACCAATCCGAACGTCATTAGAATGAGATAACTGAAGTGACTTATTAATCCCATGTTCATAAAGAACATTGCTCCATGACAACCTACATAAGGAAACAAAATTTGGCTCGTCCTTCGTTGGTGAGCTACAACGGCCAAACATATTATTACCAACTCAAGTTTATGCGGGTTGTTTGATAATACTTATATTTAATTAAGCACCTGAGAAAACATAAATTGCCAAAACACTGAAAGAAGAGTATGTACGGCATTTTCATTAACATATTACTTATCAGTTAATTTAGTCTGGATCGTTATATTCGTTGTCCAAGATATAAACAACGCCATGTATGTTGCTTGTACCAGGATCTTCTTCTTCTCGTGTCGATGACAGCATCAAATATGTGATAGTTTTTGTCAGTAGCTGATTGGAGGTAAAATTGGGATATATTCATTCCGATTTGTTGACAAGACAGCAGATGTACCATGGTTTCTCTCTCCCCGCACGAACATTGTAGCATAGAATCTATTGCGGTACTGGCAGTATCTTAGTCAGCTGCTCTTATTCCATCACCTAACTATCACAAAGGTTTTTTTTTCCAAGGGTAAAACCTTGGCAATTTTTTCCCTCTGTCACGACTCTTCGTTCAAAAGTTGTCTATCTTATCCGATGGACCAATGTAAATGGGCGGATGCCTGGGCGCATGGAATACATCACAATCCCGTTCCTGTGATCACCTATAGAATTCCTAAGTTAAAGCACGTGCATGTGGCAAGAGTATCTTTGAAACGGCCAACTCCAACTCGAAGCCTATTTAACGACTTCCGTATGGGCCACCCCGGTGGTAGACCCCTGTTGGTGTGATCCACTCGAAATCATGTTTCACTCTCTTCTCCCCGCGGACCAGGATTAAAACTAATATTATTCCTATCGTAACTGGTTAAGATTTATTATGTTTTGATTTCACTGATACGATATTAATGACGTTATTATTCCCGACTAATGTGTTTCAAACTGTATCGCGATGTAAAATACAATCGAAATGTATATAACATAACAAAATCACGATTGTGAGTGATATTTAACAAAAATTGAATTTAGGTAAGCAAAAGGGAAAAAATATCAGAAATTTCTCTTCAACCCATCATTTTTGACGGGCTGTTATATAGAACACATATTATCTTGTTAGCGAATACACGCTTTTAGTCATTGTTTTTAGTGTACACATACGCTAACTGTGCGCACCAGCTAGCATTTTGCAGAATCTGTCAATGAAGGAAGTAAATGCACCTCCTGTTTGTGATGTGCCGAATTCTTTGCTAAGCGTACATTTACTAATTTGTTAACTGCGAAATGGTTGATTCCGTTAAGAGTAGTTTCTTCACTGTAATTTACAGATGCAAGAGGTAGAAGACGAAGCTCGATGCCACCCCTTTCAGACATACTTTTTCTAAGTACAGCAACTGAACAACTAAGTTTTTTAAGTTTCTCTACGACGAACGATTACCACAGAGTCGTATGCCTTCACTCCATGTACATTGAGAGAGATGTTCCCTTTAACAAAGGTTGTTCGCTACAGAATTTGATGTTTTTGGGATGTACACCACCAATGTTACCCTGCGGCCAAACAGCGACAGTGAAAAACTCACGAGGTTAAAACCAGCTAAGCCTACGGAAAGCGCTAGTACTCATCACAGTGCCACAATAATCCACTGGGATTAGCTAGGCATTCAGTGATATGCATCACAACATATACAGGGTGTCCAGGAAGTAAAGGATCATCCTGCAACCGCAAATAGGACACGTCATATCCTAATATATCTTAATATTATAGTAAAAGTCTCACTATTTTCGAGATACTGATTTTTTAATTTTTTTTTCGAAACATGTGACTTTGTTCAGCTTATTCCACGCCATTTCTTCAAATTAAAACTTTTTGAACTTTTTTTTAAGAAAAATAAATAATCAAGGATATTTGAGTCCTCTAAAACAATGTTCTTTCTTTAAACGTTAAAAAATCTTTAAAAATCTCTTTAAAATTACTATAATAATTTTTTATACATGTTTAAACAAGCATTTTAAAAGAAGTATAAAATAAGTATACCATTTTTATAAGTTTTTTTAACGTTTTAAGAAAAAAATTCAGATGGTCTTAATTTCTAGAGATGGCATGGAATAAACTTAACGAAGTCACATATTTCGAGAAAATATTAAAAAATCAATATCACTAAAATGGTGAGACTTTTACTAAAATAATATTTTGTCACATAGTAGGAAATAATATTACATACCAGTGGTTGCAGGATTATCCTTTCATTCCTGGACACTCTCTATAAATCGACTGTAGTTTTTTCATGGCTCTATGCCACGTCGACGTCAAGGTCATGACTGAGGGGGAGAAACGGGAAGGAATTCGGGCATGGCGCTTTGAAAAAAACATCCCGGCATTCGTCTGGAGTAATTTGGAGAAACCATGGAAAACCCAAATCTGGATGGCCTGATGGGGATTCGAAGCAGTGTCCTCCAGAATGTTAGGCCAGAGCGTTACAGCTCACCCACCACGCTCGTTGACTGGTATGTCTTTCGACCCTACGTGAACAAGGGTTGGAATAATAAGTTATAATCTGTTCCTAACCTGAACACATAGGCGCCAAACATAACTCTAGATGAAATATAAACAGCAATTCCTTTACCTGAACAGATACCCGCCAATGATTATAATACATCATAAATAAACATTAAGTTATTTTTTTTTTTACTTATGGATTTATGCCTCGTCAACGTCGAGGTCATTAGAGGTGGGATGGGACTGGGGACAAGGAACGGGAAGGAATTCGGCCATGGCCTTTTGAAGGAAGCATTCCAGTATTCGCCTGGAGTGATTTGGGAAAACCATGGAAAACCCAAATCTGGATGCCCGGGTGGGGATTCGAACCGGCGTCCTCCCGAATGCGAGGCCAGAGTTATTATGTTTAGTAATTACTTCCTCAGTTTCCTGAAATATAGTTCGTAAAAGCACACAGAAAATGTTAATCAAACTATTCACAGGGGTTAGTAAATCCAGGTAATAATAATGACGCCAGTAATATGGAACTTAAATTATTAAAACTTAATTCACAGTGTCATATGCTGTAATATTGAACTATTTCAAGCTCTTCCAGGTTGCATTTCTGCATAACCACAGCCTCTGCTAATATTGCTGTTCGAAAATTCAAACATCTACCATACACACAGTCACTGTTTCATCTAGGTTCACACGGATGAAGAAGCAAGCGATTACTAGTTATAATGAAACTAATATGGCGTGATCATATTTTGAGAGACAGGACGAAATTAAAGTGTTGTTTATAAAAAGAGCGGGGAGTTATTACTAATTACACATGTTTTACCGAGTGAGGTTGATGAGTGGTTAACGCTCTAGCCTCGCATTCGGGAAGACGCCGGTTCGAATTTCTTCCCGGACATCCATATTTGGATTTTCCATGGTTTCCCCAAATCACTCCAGGAGAAACCCGGGTCGCTTCCTTCAAAATGCCGTGTTCGAATTCCTTCCCGTTCCTTTTCCCAGTCCCATCCTGCCTCTAATGACCTCGACATCAACGAGGCATAAAGCCATAAGTAAATTAATAATAATAAAATACACATCTTTTCGTCAAAAAAATTTCCTGTACGATCTCACCCACTGTGAAATTCCTACCCGACAATGAACTCTCACAATCTACAGAATATGATTCTTTATTTATCGGTCATAGCTATCCATTACGCTGGCCACTGAACTGAAATTCATCCCACTTTACGTTTTCGCATGCAACTGATTTCTAACGATGACTATACCTCCATAAAGGCTTAAATTTACTAAAAAAAAAACAAAAGACAAACAAACAAACAAACCTTAATACAATCATCGGTCTTGCCCTTCGACGTATGCTTCAAAGGATTGTTTTTGCATTTACTAAAATCTTTTCCGCCATAAAGGACACACAGTGCCTTTTCATATCAACAGAAAGCTTTTTATCACATTCTCTTACAGCCGGGATTGCAGTCCACACACGCTTTCTGTGTCTATCGCCTGATTAACGATACGAGTGCTACACTACTATCGAGAGAAGTCAGTTCTTGCGAGACGATATAGCATATGGATATTATCTTTGCTAAGCCAAGGTTATTCTCATTATGATAAAGAAAAAGATACTAAAACTGAATAGATAAAAAGCACGTATATACCTTCCACATTGACATAAATATAATTAATATAATTATTATGATTATTATTTTGCAGATGACATGGCGGTAATTACTGATTCACTGGATAGTGCAAAAGAACAAATCGAAGAACTGGAGAAACAGGCAGCCAAAGTATGATTACATATATCTTATGAAAAAACACAGTTCATGACAAACATCAATGATGCTCCTCAAAATCTTAAACTTCGCAATGGAACAATAGCTAAAACAAATTGTTTTAAATATTTAGGAGAATGGATAACGAGTGACACAAAAGAAAAGCTGCAATAGAAACTAGAATACATAAAATGGAAAGAGCATTTCATATGACAAAGAACATATATAACAAAAAATCCTTATCATGGAACACAAAACTAAGGCACTATCAAGCAGTGGTTAGACCAGAAACGTTGTATTCGGCAGAAACACTTAAGCTAACAAGACATGGGGATCTTGAAAAATTGGAAAAAGTAGAAAGAAGAATCTTGAGAAAAATACTGGGACCCTAACCTAATAGTAATGCTGAATACAAATTAAGACCGAACCGAGAACTATATTCGAAAATAGAAAAATTAACAGTTATAATGAGGAAAAGAAGACTGAAATTTTACTGGCACATATGCAGAATGGATAGTAATAGACTAACAAAACAGATCTTCACCTTACTGAACAAATACAAATCCAAACCCACATGGTTCACTGAAACTGAAAAGGACATGAAAAATGCTGGAGTGAAAGCAGATGTAATAGACAACAGAAGTAATTCACAAGGCAGGTTTTCGGGAGAGACAGAAATACATCAAGGGAAGGAAATGGACCCAGGAACAAAAGGAACAACACTCTCAAAGAATGAAGGAAGTTTGGAAGCAAAGAAAATTAAATACAAAGGAACATAGCCAAAGTTGATTTATCGTACCCTCCAAAAGGGTTATTCGGAATAATAATAATAATTAATGAATGTTGCATATTGCTTCATAGATAACCTATATTGTTTGTCCAAAATAAAGACAGACTCTGTGCTGTAATATAATTATCGGATTACGTGCGACCACTTTGCTGATAGGAAGCAAAGCCTCTATCTCCTCTCCCACCTGTCCTCCACCCGATATCCCTCACACTCCTAACCTCGTTACCAACTCCAGACCCAGCAGAGTTTCCAGGCGGGCCTAGCTGCAGAGACTGCGGTTGCCCAGGCGACGAGCATTATTAACCCAGGCCGACTGAGTGACTGACAGATATCCGATTGGCTCACCCAAACTCCTCTCTACGCTCAGTAACGAGAATCCATACGCCCAACGTAGTGGATAGTACAACGGCAGCAGTTTTGACGTAGGATTTACTTTTACGATTATGTGGATTAACTTGCAGCAATGATAAATATGACAAACTCTACTTGCCAGAATTGTGAAAATTAAATAAAGGTCGTTGTGAGTAGAGATTAGTAATTTATTACTTTATCACGATTCTCTCTAATCCTTTTCAGAACTAATGTACCTTATAAACTGTCTGCTTGGAAATTATGTGATTTACTTGACTGGGAATTTCACCGGAGTGACGATTCAATGTATCTTTGAGGTTATCGAGCGGAATGGAATCGAGGAAAATCAACTTTTAGAATCTAGGGGTTTCCAATGTGTTTCGCACCTTGTCTGCATTCCGTCAAAATAAAAATTATCATGCCTTGCCCCCACCCCCACCCCCCACTTAGCACAATTTTATTATTAATAAGATAAACGCCTTTTTTCAGTACTAACAATTACATCTCGCTAAGTAAGTGATGTTAGAACAAAGATTTTCAAATGTAAGAGGCGGCCAAGGAGACATGGTAAGCTCTGCAAAGTAGAGCACGTGTATTATCCACACGGGCGGCGAAGTTACCTCGCACCCGTCCCGTCAGCCCTACCCCCCCCCCCCAAGCCCCCAACAACCTACTTCCGAAGGGGGCAGGGACACGGCCTCTAGGTTCAGAACCTGTTAGAAAGTTGGCTCTGCTGTCTTCAGCAAAAGTAGCTTAGCTGTCAATGATGGTAAACCTAATGTCAATATGATACCTTAGAAAGACTTATTTTTGGGTTCTAGCTTTACGCCTCGTCGACGTTATGGTCATTAGAGGCGGGAAAGGGAAGGAATTCGGTCGTTGCCTTTTCAATAAACAATATTTTTCAAGAAACATCCTGGAGCGATTTTGGGAAACCATGGAAAAACCGAAATTTGGAGGGCTGGACGAGTATTTGAACCTTCATCCTTCCGAATGCGAGGCCAGAACGGTCTTATAAAGACAGCATAGCTGTAAGAAACGTTGGCTTTACATCTCGCTTAAGGAGATGTGAAGATTGCATCATTTGCGATTTAGGTTTCCTCTAAACTCCTTCATCAGCAGTTTAAAAAAATCTTGAACTATAACCGGAAATACTAGTCTATTTCTCCCTCTGCTGAGAATTTTCCTAGAATACTAGTCCATTATTTATTATCACTATACTTACTGTTCCACGTCGGTTATGACGTAACCATCACATTAATACTAAACACAAAACCAGGTTTAAAAAGTCTCGTTGAGCTTTTAAAGTTTCAAATGATACATTTCAGCAATATTTAAAAATTTTTAGTCCAATTAAATTTAGCAACTGTTTTGAATCATGATTCTCTACAGCAGTCAAGATTTTTACAAGCATGAACTGGTTGAGCACAAAATTTCTTTCTGGATTTACGGATCGTCGACGCCGAGGTCATTAGAGGCATGCAGGGGACGGGAAGGAATTCGGCGATGAATTTTTGAAGGACTTTGTATGGACTTCGGGAGTCCATGGAAACGGAAAAGCTGATAGCCGGGCGTCGATTTGAACGTGCGTCCACCCGAGCGTTACCGCTCACCTAACTGGTTCGGTAACTTAAAAGGTTCGCTCCCAAGGCGCGTGTTAGGCAGAACGCGCCTTTCATCTTTTAGCGCCTGGCAGTGGATCGAGGTGCGCCGCCCCTGTTAACATATGCGGCAAAGATGACAGGCGCGCCATGGGATTGAGGCAACCCGCGTGGCAGCACTTTCGATTTTCAATACTCAGTCAATTAATTCAACTCCTACCAAATAATGTTCCAGGAGAAAAATCGGTAAAGTATAAATACAATCATAACTGAAAACAGCGATGTGAACAATACAAACTCGTATAAGACTAATGTTTGAATCTTTGAAGATGCTTAATTCCAAGGTTATAATATTGCTTTGTTCTAGAATTTTCGACAAGCACGTATGCTTACTAACAATAAGTGCTCATTATGGTGTATGTGATTATACAGTATAGATGCATTATAACATATGAAGATATAGGAAATGAAATTTCTCACTGAATATGAAGACTGAAAAGTACCGAACGAAAAGGGTGCATACGTGGGAAGATTTGTAGCTCAAAGATTCCTAACAAATTCATTTAAAAAAAATAAAAAGGTGGAATGTCACTAGAGAATATCGATAACTTTTATAACTCAGAACAGGGAAAAAAAAGCACATAATGGAGATGAGAAAGTAACATTTATTATTGTCTCTTGCAAGTGAAACGCTATGTGATTCATTCATCTTTCATATTATACGAGTATGCTAAAACTATAGGTCAAGCGACGACAGGAGAGAAACGCAAGGCAGTTGCAAAGTGTATCATTGTAAGAACCACACAAATTTACTCCTGTGAATAGCTTGAACGTCATTTAGGTTGATGAATTGTACCCTAAGGTAGAAAAGAGAGTTTTGACACGATACAGTGAATTTATTGTGTTGTGTTAGTTAACGATGTACATCCCATGTTGAAATTCGCTATAGTATTTACGTAGATCAATGTGAAGCAACGGCCAAATAAGTATTGCCAGTGTGTCGATGTAACTGTCCACAGAATAAATCAGAAGAAAGCGATTCAAAAAGTACTTGACTGCATGTAATGAAAAAGACTGATTGCGAAAATGAAAAAGCCTGGTGGCGCTAAATTTCGTCTCTATCGGCCAGTGTTGCATGGAAGTTTGTAACTCCTTGAAAACACTTGCAGCGCCTCCTCTTGATACTGAAATTTATGGACCATGTTTTATGTTCAGCTTTACAGAGAAACAATAAAAATGTAGTGCTTCTCATGATTTATGAAGTGCATTTCATAATTTGCTACTTTTATCCACGAAGAGTGGCGTCAATAGGAGGTGATAAAAGGCTCCACTCAAACGCTTTGCAGTTGACGCCGATTACAAATTTCTAGTACTTATCTGAAAAGGTAAACAAAGCTTTTATATATATATATAATAACTTTAATTGAGAAATTCTCATGTATATATATATATATATATATATATATATATATATATATATATATATATATATATATATGGTATCTAGAAAACGAATCTAAGGGTATGGATAAAATTTAATATTTAGATAAGTTTATATAAATAGGTGTCTTCGCTGCAAAAAAAAACGCGATTTTACAAAAAATGAAAAATTCTTGTGTTTAATTTCTCGGGAACTGGTGTAACGCCATCTCGTAGTAGTTTCTGATTCGAGCAACGAACAATTCCTGTATACTAGCTGGCTCGGGGAGCATTTCGAACAATATCATGATCAGCCACCGAATTTTAATATAATAATGTAGGAATAAGTAAATGCAAGCATATTTCTTAATGAAAGGTATTTTATTTTAAAGAGTCGTAATAAATATCTTTTTTATCGGAAAAAGTCGTATCTTAAACACTACATGTTTAATTGTAAAACATCAAGAAGTAGATATTTAAAAAAATAGATATTGGCTTTGTCAGATGTGATTTTTTTCAAACATCTTTACATTAAAAAATTCTTTGGAAACAATATTAGAAGTTACGAGGCGCGTCCAGAAAGTAAGTTCCGTTTGGTAATAAAATGAAATTGTACACAGATACAAAAGAAATTTTTATTGCACAAAATTCTACAACTCAAACTACTTTTCCACATAACTGCCGAAATTTTGCAGGCATTTGTCATAGCGTGGCACCAGGTTTTGTATACCTTCTTCATAGAAATCTGCCGCCTGTGTCTTCAACCAGTTGGAAACAGTTTCTTTCAGCTCGTCGTCATTGGTGAAGTGATGACCGCAAAGGAAAGACTTGAGATGTAAGAACAGATGAAAGTCTTGCCAGTTCTTCTGTAACCAAAGGTGGACGCTCACTTCGTTCTTCATCGTGCACATCACTACGCCCGCCATTGAACTGTCGGACCCATCTTCTCACCATCGAATCACTCATCGCATTTGGTCCGTAAACATCGCAAATTTGCCGATAAATTTCACTTGGTTTCACTTTCCTCGCATTCAGAAACCGAATCACAGACCTGATTTCACAGGCGGCGGGATTTTCAATCAACCCCGACATTTCAAACAAGCACAACAAAGCGTACGTAACTGACAGCGATCTCCAAATGGTGCACGTTCTTCCCCTTGATACACATCGTCTACAGCGCATGTGCGGAACTGCAATCGCAGCGCTGCAGTGAAGATAAATTGAAACGAAACTTACTTTCTGGACACGCCTCGTATAATGAGATCATCGTTTACTATTTGACCGTATGTCTCTTTAAAAAAAACATAAATATTACTGAATTTACCAACTCGTGAAAAAGCCTCGTACAGGTGGCCATACGGAAAAACAGGTTCTGGTGAATACAATCCAGCGCTTTGAAGTGTCAGACCTTGTGCTTTATTAAAGGTCATAGCAAAGGATTCTTTTATTGTAAATTGTTATCATTTGGAAAGGCACGGTTGGATAAGGATGTGTGAAGTTAATGCAGGGTATGAGCATGGTCCTAACGGAGTGAATGAATTTAGCGCTGATGATGTACTCGTCTAATTGAATTACCACTAATCTTGCGACATTAATTAGTCCCGATTAGCATTAAGATTTCTATTTAACATAATAATAGTATTTTTCTTTAAAAGCAATTTATGAGGTGTTAAACCGGACGATCATGGAAATGGCTATCGCGATTTGAATGAAATTATTTCATATGTCGATAACGTTTTGCTTTTCAAGTTTGTACCATAATTTAAGAAAAAAAACCAATTATTGTACTTGATATCTTGGAAATGGCTCTAACCTCATCTCGTAGAAGTTTTAGATACCAGTAAGCCAACTGATGTTAGTTAAGCTTCTCTTTGGTTAGGAACTGTGCTCTTCAAAATACCTAGGAAGCCTTTACGACAAATGTTTAACTTTAAGCAAACTTCACGCAAAAAAAAAAAATAAAAAATTGTGTATTGGACAGAAATCGAATAAAACGCCTAGTGAAGATTGGTCATCCAGGTACTATATGTATAATTAAAGGACTTTAACACTTGATTGTAGAATAGTTGTTCACTTCTGCATCGTATATAGAAACTAGCATATGGGATTTTTTTTTTTTTTAATATTGCTTGTTGATATTTTCATATTCCAAACGAGATCAACATATTCACTGATCAGCCAGAACATTATGACAACCTATCTATTTTCGATATAAGCCGGTCCAAGCGATAGCAGCGTAACCTGACGAAGAATGATTGCTAGCCAGACACACGCACGGTGCATGTAGTATCAGTGAGCGTGCTATCCGTGTTTAGAATGGGTAAGGCGCGCGTTCTACCTGAGTTTGGCCGGAGGCTAGGCACGAGTTTTTATGAAACTGCACGACGAGGTGTGCTGTGGTGAGTGCCTTCAACAAGTGGGAAAACCAAGGTGAAACCACGTCCAAACGTCGAGAGGTGTCCATCCGTCATTACAGATATCGGATGTCGTAGGCTGGTAAAACAGGACAGGCGGCGAATTGTGGCGGAACTATCATCAGACTTTAGTGTTAGGCAGAGTACAAAGTGTCTGAACACGCAATGCACCGAACACTCCTGACGATGGGTCTCCGCAACCGACGACCCACGCATGGGCCATGGGCCTCCGCAACCGGCGGCCCATGCATGTGCCAACGTTAACACCACTACATCGGCAACTTGGACTGAAATGTGCACGTTACCGTAGACACTGGACGTTAGCGCAGTGAAAGAGCGTTGCATGGTCTGACAAATCCGATACCTTCTTTATCATGTCGATGGCCGGGTGCGAATCCGTCGTTTTCCAGGGGAACCGCTTCTTGTACTGCGGTACGAAGAAAAGCTGGCGGTGGCTCAATTATGCTCTAGGGAACATTCACTTGGGCATCCATGGGTCCAGTCGAGCTCGTGCAAGGCACCATGACGACCAATAAGGATCGTACACTGGTTGTAGACCATTACACCCTTTCAAGACGACCGTGTTGCCCAACGGCAGTGGTATTTATTAACAAGACAATGCACCATGTCACAAGGCCAGGAGTGTGATTGGTTCGAGGATCACAGTGGTGAGTTGCAATAGATGTGCTGCCCCCCCCCCCCCCAACTCGCCAGATCTGAACCCGATCGAACACATCTGGAATATGATTGAACGTGATGTCAGAGCTCATCGTTCCCTCCCCGAAATTTACGAGAATTAGGTGACTTGTTTGCGCAGATGTGGTGCCAACTCCCTCCAGTGACCTACCAAAGAATCATTGCTTCCATGCCAAGACGCGTCGCCGCTGTTATTCGTGCCAAAGGCGGACATACCGGCTATTAGGTAGGTGGTCATAATGTTCTGACTGATCAGTGTAAGTTCATGGCCTGACCTTCGGCAGGAATGTCCCTTCCTTACCGTCATCCTTTCCGGGATCTAATGACCATGACTTTGACGATACGGACGATACGTAAAGTCAGAAAAAAAGACAAGCAAAACAATATTGTAAACCTTGTAAGAACGGCATGTAATTTTAGATATTTTTCAGCAAAGGTGTGAAAAATTATAAGACCGTGAGAGGAATATTTGTTTAGTTATATTAGCTGAAAAAAGAAGATCGAAGAAGGAAAGAAATAATCCTAGTTGTGATTAAATACATGCTTAAGACAAAACATTCATGTGGATATAGAAGCATCATTCAGGGAGCCCACAGCACAGTTAAAAAGCGAATATCTGATGTTGAGTGGGGCAAACCAGCAATGAAGCTCATCCCGCGCAGGGGGAATTTGGTGACAATCATCCACAAAAATGTGGAAAGGTTACTTTAGTTGCTGATGAGGGGTGAAAGGTTAACAGCTCAACAGGATGGTTCCTTAAAAATCTATTTCCTTTCCATAATTCTCTCAACAAGACATAAGAGACTAAAAAATGAGTTAAGCTCATTAAAGACAATCCTCCAAGCTGAATGTGATAATGCCGCCCTTGCGAAAAACAGAGCCCTGCGAGAAATCAAATTGCAAGCAAGGGGGTTTTTTATTTCATTTCTTTCTGTTATAAGTTCTATATATTTGAGTGAACACTAATCTGAATTATTGGAAGAGAGAGTATTATTCACGTATTTGTTATAACAATGTCCAAAAAATTAATCACCAATTGCGAAAAGCTAGGTGAATGATCAAGACAGTTGAAAGCACAATACTTAAATAGAATGTTGTTAAAGATGAATCAAACAATTCCGAAGTATGGCGAAGAAATAGGATAAATTTTCGGTACATGTAAAGTCGATGATTCATTCAGCAGCGTCGCTGATGATGACTCGATGAGAGGTGAAACGCGTACGACGCAGCAATAAATAAACTAAACAGTTGCATTGGCGTGTTCTCTCAACTAGTAATTAATTAAGCAACTGTGGAAACATGGCCTGCAACAACATCGCATTAGCAGTTATTTGTTTCCTTGTTTCCTTTATTTTTTAGCGTGAACGTTTTTATAGACAGAAACTCTTTCACAAATTTAATTGAACACAGTACGTTTGAGCAATTCCACTTAATTTGAACCATTTTGAAAGAGGCGTTTGTGAAACCTTTAAATGGCTTTTATTGTGTGTACACAATTAAACTGTAGATTGAATTTAAGGCTTAAAGAGAGCAAAATCCTTTTTACTTTTCATACAGACTTGTGATGAAATGAAAAGGTAAAAACTGATTTCTTCACATTTTGCTTTTTTTTTGGGCTACTGTTTTGTTTGAATACTTCAGTAATGCATTCTATAACGTAAGTTAATGTTACTGTCTTAAATATTTAATATCTAATAAATATTAAAATATTGCTTTCAGGTACAAAACAGAATTTGTGACAAATGCTTTCGGAATTAGAAAGCACAAAATTATTAATTTAAAGCGAAACTTCCTGTACCATTTTAAAAAAAAAAAAAAAAAAAAAAAAAAAAAAAAAAAAAAAAAAAAAAAAAAAAAAAAAAAAAAAAAAAGTCCTCAGTTTTTGCGCTACGCTGCTGACTGTGATTCACAAGCCGGATGAAGATGTTAAACATATCCGTCATAGTCTCTTTCCGTTGAGTAAGCCAGTAGTCCCAGTACCAATTGACATGTGTCATTTATCATCCACAGCACTAGCCATACACATAAAATTACAGATATCCATTTCATACAGAAATAAGAACACTTTCATACTGGTGAAGAGAGTGGGAAACGGGGATAGTTATATCAGCCCAGAAAATTGAACTGGAGATTTAAAATCCTCAATAGGAACAGGCTACACCGGATATCTGATACACCACAGTTATTACCAAAACGTCAAAACTAGAACATAGTGGTCTGTGTGTGCAGACTCTACTAAATTTAATGCAAGCTATAGAGTCAAGCAAAGTGCCTTCACGAATGTCGTTATATTTTGTAACGTCCAGCGTTCCTTGGTAACAGAGGGCAAGTTACATCGTGGCAAAATCTTGCACGTTGACAGCTCCGACAGTGCAACACAGATGAAGGATTGTTACAAAAAATAAGTTAATTTTACAGCATAAAACGTATAAATCTTACTACAAGAACCCAGTATCTTATTCGGGTAAACCACACTGCCTGGCAAAAAAATGAAGCTTCGAGTTGGAGAGGAGGAAACGAAATGAGACTTTACAGGTTGACGTTGTTTGTGATGTTATTTCAGTGATTGTAAAATCGAGTCAAATTTACAAAGTACTTGACATTATGAGAACAGATATTAACAAGACGTTGCACCCCCCTGGCCTGTGTGCATTTACCAATTCAGTTGGAAAGTGTGCCATAAAGCCCGCTGTATCCACTCCTGGGACAAGATGGCCCACAATTAGTGTAACTGATTCTTGATATCCCAGATACTGGCTATGGGATAAAGTTGATGTCAGAGTTGTGTTCACTTATGTTCTATCGGGAACAGATCTGGGGATATTGCTGGCCACGTGAGTATCTCAAACTCACGCAGACACGTGCCGTGTATGGATGAACATTGTTCTGCTGCAGAAGGGCACCACCATACCGACGCTTGTGAGGTAACAAACGAAGACGCAGAATGTCTGTGACGTACAATTGTGCCATCATAGTCCCCTCAATCACTACCAACCGTGACCTGAAGTCACACCCGATGGCTCCCCACACCATGAGGCCAAGAGTAACACCACTGTGCCTCTCCAAAACATTGGAAGAATGAGACCTCTTCCCAGGTCGCCACCAAACTCGCCGATGATGGCGTGAAGTTCCCAGAACGAGAGGATTCAACATTAAACACAATGCGATGCCATTCATCTGCATTCAATGCTAAACGGTCACAGTATCACTCCAAACGCACCCATTTGTGCTGTGACATTAACAGCATCCTACGCATGGAATAGTAATTCCATATTCCGGAATGCTGCTTGTCTCGGACCAAGGGTGTGGAATGACTCAGAATATTGCAGGAAGTCCATTGTTTGCTCTCGGATTGCAGGTGTAGATGTGAAGTGGCTGAGACGTGTTTGGTGTACAATAAGCGACCCTCCCTTGTGGTGGTCAGACGTGGTCAACCGGGACCTTGACGACGAGTAGGCCTTCCGAAATCACTCCAAGTGAATACTGGGGCGTTCGTACAAAAGCCCATGACCGTATTCCTTCTCCTTCCTTGTTCCCAAACTTATTCCGTCTCTAATGACCTCGACGTTGAAGAGGCGTAAAAATATGATGAAAGGAATGCAGATTTTTGTTCTGCAATGTCTCTTTTAGTACCTTTGATATCAGGTATTTTCGAGTTCTAAAACGATAGATTATTTGTAGTTTTCTATACAAAAATGAGAGTTTTTCATAAATTAAATAACTAACTTGTATATATATATAAATGTATGTTTGTTTGTTCTTCACACAAATCCACAGTTTTCATCCGATCTTGATAAAACTTTGCACACTTTGAAACAGTGAAAAATACTGTCTACATTTGGCTGAAAAATTATCTTCATAAATAATACATATTGTCTTATAATTTCGAAAAATTACTGAATGGCAATAAACAGACGCGTTGAATGTGTAGGGTTCTGTACTGCCTTCCCATGCAGTGGTCAGGTAGCTCGGTGGTTAAAGCGCTTGCTTGCTGATATTTGGATCGTGGTTTCTGGTTCAAATCTCCGTGGATTCAAAGATTTTTAAAATTATTTTTGACCGTAAGAGTCACGCCTGGACCGTCGGTTATTCGGATTGAATGTTAAACTGTAGATTTCACAAATTTAGGGATGCAATGCGAGGCAAATCGTAGGTAGTCTTCCAATGCTGTAAGTATATACTTCTTTACGTTATATTGATCCCTCAGGGGTGATTCGCAGTCTGTTTGTGTGTGATC
The DNA here is from genome assembly GCA_031002005.1 of Vandiemenella viatica. Classification (NCBI taxonomy): domain Eukaryota; kingdom Metazoa; phylum Arthropoda; class Insecta; order Orthoptera; family Morabidae; genus Vandiemenella; species Vandiemenella viatica. Next base: position 367,244,517 of record CM061920.1, on the reverse strand, counting down.
TGCAGTAATAATTCTATAAATGCGGAAGTACCGGTAAGTCTGTCTTTTTGTTGCGTTTTGACGTCAAAATGCCTTTTACCGATATTGACGGAATTTGACAAGAAAATCTGTAGGGCGGGCACAGGAAATATTTTTTATGTTTGATTAACAGTTGTAGTCACGAAATATTAAGAACTTATCAAATGGTGACAGAGAGACGGATGTGTGTGTTAGTCTGTAATGTTACGTCGGTTGTTCAAGGTGGGCTTCTCGTGCATTATGTTAGTGTATAATTTGTTAATAAATTTCGTTTAGAGAAAAAACGTATTATTTAGTGTAGACGGAGACTTTCTCTGACCTATTACTTTGTGTCTGCTTAAATGTTTCAGGCACCAGTATATTTTGCCTTGTTTTTTTTTTTTAGATGCCTTGCGGGCGTAAACTGGCCTAAGTTGTAGCTTTGGCAGCGCACAAGCAGCTAAGTTTATTATAACCCAAGAATCGGATGTTGATGTTGAAGAAAGAAGAAATGACCGAGCTGAAATAAAGCTGCCCTTAGTTAACACCCCTACCTCCCACATCTCCTCCCCTCAGTTTGTTTTTCTGTTTTTAAATATGTTACAAATTGATTCTCTTCAACAGACAGGTTCGCCGGTAGAATGGTATAGTGATGGATTTCCTGTCATACTATGCCGACTCGGTGTTGTTTGGGACCAATCCTTCGTAACAAACAACTTTCTATATTCAATTATGGCAAATAAATTCTTAATCCACGCGTACTAAGTCGCGGATACCAGCTAGTAGATAAATATTGATAAGCTGATAGTTACTAGAGTATGGACTTTTGTGTATATTATTCCATGTTTGTTTGATGGATTTAGTGCCATGTTTTTCATTCGAATTAACGGCTGAGATATAGAATACACCCTTCTGCGAATTTCACAAAACTGAAATATTTTTAACTACCTCATTCAGTTTTCCCCTCGCACCAATTGCAGCTTGTTGACAATCACATAGCAACTGCGCAATAAAATTGAAGTGAGTCACATATAATGAAAAGCGTCACTCGCAACGCTCGTTCAATTTTTCCGGAGTACATAAATTCTCTGATCCAAATGAGCGTTTATGGACTTAGCGCACTACTGCCGTTCATTATTCATAACAGCCACGCCTCATAAACTACATTGTATAAACACGAGGTAGTCAGTACCGGATTAACCACGTAGCAGTAGTTAGCAAATGCTACGGGCCTCGCGCCTTCTGGGGGGCCTCGCGATTTCTAGGGGGGCCCCGCGCCTAGGAGCCTCCCCGTTAGGCTAGATGGATGACATTTTTTTTAGTTATACAATTCCCCCGGACGGAGAACAAGGGCCTCTTCTTCACATTTTCGACGGGCCGCGCGCTGTCTTAATCCGGCCCTGGAGGTAGTGGTGTTTCTCAGGGCCAAGTATGTTTGTCATTATCTTGTAATTCTGGCTAAATAATATGGAAGACATTTAAGGGTGACAATCGTTAAAGAAAGCGAACCATTTAATAGTATCCAGCCAATTAATACTGTAAATTAAATGTAAATAGAGTAGCCTTCACGGAGAAGCTTTTTGTTAGATGAAGTTAATTCCATCAATATCAGGGAACAAACAGTTTAATGGCTAAAATATACATTTGACTGACAATTAAGTTCACCGATTTGTTTCCATGTCACAATGTAACTAATTTGTTGTGTTTCTTGTACAATAAAGAAATAACTGAGTATTGTTAAGGAATCTCTCCATATAACTGGGAATGACCGGGCTTAGGACTTAAATATATATTTCAGGAATTCTCTGTCGCTAAGTGCTTATAATTCCCCATTAGATTACTTAAAACTTCTCCACAAATTTGGAAGGCAGTGTATAAATGAGGAGGAACACGATAACTTCATTTTATTTCACAAAAATAACACATTAAAAAAAAAACACTGCGTATATCAATATGTACATGCGTATGAAGTTATTTCTATTTTTCTGTGTGTTTTTATGTTACTTTCGCACTAGAATGGACGATCTATGCTGTATTGCACTTGTACAGGAGCTTCCAAGTTATTCCCAGAGTACTGTAATATCGGTAATTGCTAGCTTCTAAACACGTCAAAAATTACGAGATGGACGCATATTAATAGCTCATAACTTAAATATTTTTATAAGCTTAAATAAGTCACTCCGACTGCCGAAAACATAAGTGCTAATATTTCTGGACGAAAATGAAAGCTTTTATCTCACGCCAGTTAAAGCATGCACTGTATCGTGATATAAATGTAATTAAAAATTTCTTTCTTACCATAATAGAGCTCAGAGCGTATAATGAAACCCATCTACATCCAACAAATATGATTATGCTATATGTCAAGCGCATTAAGACATTCACTGCATCACTATACGAACAAGATTGAATATTTCTTTCAGTGGTGGATCCAGGGGGGGGGGCTAGGGGGCTCAAGCCCTCCCCCCCCAAAAAAAATTATCTAGGTCCACCCCCGAAATCATAATTTTGAAGATTAGGAGACTTTTTTTAGATCTACTGATCTTTCAAGGGTGAGATGACTATAAATCCTATCCTTCCCCGACTCAAGCCGCCTCCATAAACGAATTCCGCTCAAGCCCCCTCCCCTCCCCTCCCTAAACCAAATTCCGGTCAAGCCCCTCCCAAAACCAAAATCCTGGATCCACCACTGCGTGCATTTATCAGTGTAAAAATTTCGTCGGTAACTGTCTCTTTAAGTCCACCAATTAAGTACGCGCGTTAATGCATTCAATGAATCGCGATAAAAATCTGATTCCATATTTAGTTTCTTACATTATCAGCGTTCAGAGCATATAATGAAACAAATGTAATTAAACAAAAATCAACCTACACATAAATAAAAAACCACTAAAAATGTGTGCATGTATCGTCGTTTAATAATAACGACACTTCCGGATGTAAAAATATCGATTGACGTCGTCACGTGATTTTCAATGGGTATTAAAGAAATTAAGCTTTAAAATTTTTGATACTGTTTAGGCATACACCTCAAACACACACACACACACACATATATATATATATAGAAAACGAATCGCATACTAATTAAATATGACGTAGCATATCCTCACTATATTAAATGAGCTTTAATGACAGGCTTGCATGCACAGAATGTCAAGTACGTATGCGCAAATTAATAATACTAATTACTAATGGCTCTACGTCTCGTCTACGTCGAGGTTGAAATGGATGGGAGGGGGGGGGGGGGGAAGAGGGCGAGAAACTGAAAGGAATTCAACGATGGCCTGCGTTAGACTGGAGTGATTTAAGGCAACCATGAGAAACCCAAATTTGAATGCCCGGACGGGGATTCGAACCCGTGCCCTGCCGAATGCGAAGTGAGAGCGTTACCCACCACACTCGGTACAAAACTCGTAACGTTAAAAATTCCTTACTACTGCGGTCACATAAGTTTCATTTAAAAAATGCATACGTCTTGTTAGATGAAACTGATATGGTTTCGGTCACTATTACTCTAGGAGAGGTAGCTCGGCTGCGATTATCGTATACACAGCATCGAAAGTTCTGGTCACATTCAAAAGAGGCGACAGCCCTTTCTCAAGTACTAGTAACTGAAATAAACAATAAAGACTACTTAAAATGAATTAGATCATTCTTAAAACTAAAGGAAGACAATTTAAAATTAAGTAACAATATATTTACAAAATCTTACCATCCTGTTGACGAAATTAAAGATTTAAAACTGTCAAAATGACACTTCAAATATAATTATTAGCTCAGTTAATGTTCCATAATTAAAATTTTAGACGTTGTAATATTATTAACACATTCACAAAAGGCATTTTCACACAACATTAAAATCAAAACACCTTATATTCGTGAAACGATTCTAACCATTCAAAACAAATTATTTTTTCTTTACATAAATTTAATAATTCATAAAAATGGTAATTACTGCGAACCAGTTACTGGTCGTTCCAATCTTCATTCGATATCATAGCTTTCGTTTTACGCCACTGTTTTCATTGACATGATTTTCTGTGGATGAGGAACAAGTGACTGACGAGTGGTGAGAAGTCGGGCCGCCAGACACGAGTATTACAGGAGAAATGATTCACTACATGCGTCAAATAATTAACCAAGTGTACTATTACGGAGTTCTGCAACGCTAACGTGAAAAATTTGAGCAGCAAACGAACAGAATGTTTCTTCAAAAAAAGTAGTGATTCACGCTCTCCCAGAGGGCACCTGCCCACATTACATTGTCAGTATCGGCTGGGAAACGAACGACCCTCCAGAGCCTCTTGACGTTGTCCCATATATTCTTTACTCCGAGATCAAAGAAATTTTATGATACTGAGAACATCAAGGCTAATGTAACAGACATTTCGTAACATCATTTTGAAAACTGTTTTTAATGGTGACTACAAACTGGGATCGGTGTACAACTTCCAAGGGCAATTCTTAGAAATTTACCACAGCTTTTTTCGCCAGTAAGACTTGTAGCATTTTTAATTTGTTTTCTTTTAATCCCTTCTTTTTCTTTACTTTGATTTTTTTCAATTTAATTGTCAGAGTAGAATAGGTTAAGACTTGTACTTTGACATTTGGTGTGTAGTTGAAGATACGCTTTTAATTCTACCAATCCAGATTATGGTGGTTTCCTGAAAACTTTTGACACATTTTCGGTTGCCGAACAGCATTGCAGCATTGTGTGGTTTTATCATTTGGACAATACTTTTATGACACCTTGGACAAATAGGCCCATCAAATCTGGCAGTAAAAACAGGAGCTCTAGACTCAATATTAATTCTCTCCTGCATAACCTATGAATGATGTCAAGATGTTACTAATTGTATTTCTCATATTTTGTTTGGTTACAGTTTTTATAGATCTTAAAACAGCATAACAGAAAACTATCTTAATGTACTGTGACACGCTCGTTGGCACGGCATTACAAATCAGTGCCTTCCGAGAAGGCTTAACCATTATCCGAGAATCAAAGGGGCAGCAGCTTTTAATTTCCCGTTACAGAAGATATGCTAAATTCAATGTCAACAAAGAAAAAGTATGTTCACTATGGAAAAATAAAAAAACTACTAGGTATAGCAGGAGCAGTGATGAAAATGACGATGTATAAAATATGTTCAGAGATATTTCTTACTTTCAATGAAGAATATAATTTTTGTAATTTAATGACTTGGAAATAAAAATTATTCTTAACTTTGACTCTCCCTTCAGTAATTATTGTTTCAGTCTTTCAATTAGCGAGTCTCCGGATTTCTGTACGCAATCTACGGAAATTTTAGCGGCCATCTACGGATATTCAAAGCCAGGTGGCGACTACGCGAAGCTGAACAAGCAGAGGCATGAATGAATCGAAGGCCCTGTCTGGTACTACAGGGGGAACTTCTGAGTTGCAGTCTTTTGTAAAACGATTGTGGCTACACTGTTTTAATGATTAAACGGATATTTGAGATTAGTTTGAGATATTAGGCTCAATGTTTTCGGATGCATAAATCGTTTAAATGTTAGAGATTTTCTTTCATACGGTGGCCTGCAAAGAGTTATTTCACTAAGCTTTCTGGAAATGATTTTAGGATAGATCACCGTTTATTTATAACACATACATTAATTTCTATTGTGCTTGATTGTGACAAAAACTGTAGTATGCGCATTGTTATTTTTTATCAGACTTTATTTCCCATAAGACTCCAAACGACCACGCAAATGAAAGACGTTTCATTTAGGGAAATTTATTGTGCGACAGATTTTAAACATTTCCTTTTAAACCTGCCGTTCGTATAGTGGTCTGGTGGATCTGACTGGAGATAGAGAGGTCGACGATTCGAATCCATGTCTGGGAGGGGATTTTCACTGGCCCTTAACCCGACTCACTCCCCTGGCACAGTTTACTGTCTAATGTGAAGTACACCAGAACGCTTGAGGGGTTCGGGTTCCACGTTAAAATGTTGATCCCCTCTAGCTGTACCACGGATGGTTACACCTCCACAGCAAATTCAAGCCAAAGACTTATCGTGTTCCTAGTTTGTCCAAATGAACGTACATATGTTCGTATAGTCCCTTGAAGTCTCGGATTAACTTAGTGTCTGCTTTGTTAATGATATCTCGTGTTTATTTTCACTGTGTTTCAGTTACTTCTAGTTTTGGAAATGTTATTCCGATCATATAATTTTAGCACTGAATTTAACATACATGTTGTACTACTTAAACTGCCATTACCTAGTGGCTTCTCCACTTTATTCCTTGAATCAAAATCTTAGGTACGGTGAACTTGTTCACTACGACTTCTTCTCAATAAGTTGTGGCCACTATAATTAGGATAATATTTACGCTTGCAATTTCATTTATTTGTTCTTCTCCGTTTTAGTCCCTCAAAACATTTTAATCGGATATAAAAAATCCTTATTACTGTCAAGGAAATGGTTTATAACCCACCACTAAATGAATACTGCATTTTTTCTTTCTTCTGCAATGTTTCTCACGTATTGACTATATCTTCGAGATTAACAGATAAACTGTTCCTTGCTTATTTATGCTATCTCCAGACAACCATGTATTATCTAAAAATTCCATCACTAGACAATTAATGGAGTGTTACCAATGCTATGCCAATCAAAGTGCTTATCGGCATCCAGTGAGTTCTCTTCTGAATAAAAATAATTACTGAATTTATGCAACCAGACACGCTGACTGTACACGAAACAAATAACTTGAAAACAGCGGATTTTTTGTAAAGATTTTATGATCTTTTCCTCGAAAAATCAAACATTAAGTTGAGTATTTCGCTTTTGTACTGGCAGATGTCCTTAATGTGATTTATGTAATCATTTTAAACGGTTAATGATACTTGTAGCAACATTATCCTCGCGAAGATGGTAAGAACAAAGTGCTCAGAAAAAATATGGTTTTATGATTAGAAAGCCTTCTTCAGTCAGCATAATTTATCTTAGTGTAAATTGCATCCTCATTTGAATTGCTAAATCACAGGCGACAAACAGATATCATGTGTTACTCCGTCGGCAATATTTTCAGTCTCATCCGTATCTCTGTATGAATAACAAAATTATAAAATATCTCAAGTAACTTCTATTTGTTTGTAGAGAATATTTACACATTTCTAACTTGGAACTAAACTCAGGACGTACTAAAGTTTGAGAAATATCACTTGCATGGCTTCAGATCCCACCGAAGCGTACTTAAAAACCAATTTTAGGCGGTTTTTGTAAGCTTCCAGCTGAATTGCATGACGATAAAATTTTGTATGTGAACTACATGTTTTGAAAACAAAATAGCACAAAACAACTTGGAACAAATTTAGATGTTTTTGTACCAAGTCTCGTCATCTCCATACTACTTAATGATACAGTAAAGTATTCTATTTATAAGAGGAAAATCTGTCCACAAACAAAATTGACTCTCACTTTTAGTTTGCATTTAAAGCTGCCACGTTTTCTTATACAGTTTACGTTCCTTGTTGTATCGTTGTATTGGAGAGTGTTTCAAACATTTAAAGCTGCTAATGGATTAAATCGCAGAGTTTGTAACAAAAGCAGTACGGGTTTTGATAAAGTCATTTGTTGCCAGACAAAGTAGATTGGATATAAAGTGATAACTAATTTTACTAATGTAGTGTAGTGAAATACTGCGTTCATCCAACTATGGAGGATTCAGCGCAAGTGTAGAAAAATATATACAGAAAAATAGGGGAAAACCAGACAAACAGTCTGGTTTTCCCTATTTTCATTCGTTTAAAAATCCGTTTTTTCTCTCTCCCAGTCATAGAATGTGATGGGCAGAGAGATTATAATACAATTGTTTGTTTATTGATATGGATTGAATAATTAAATTTTGCAGCCAACATTCATCTTTTATCCTAACTTCATTAAATACAGATATTACGATTTATTAACTAATTGGTATATTAAAAATTTAAATTGACCGCAGAATATTAGACTAAATCCTTCTTATATACCTGGCTATACGAAATTTAACATTTAACAGACGATATGAATCTTTCTTGAAGACAAAATAGATTGAAAATGAAAAACCAAAGGATAACATCTGATCTGAATAATCGATAAACAAATCTTAAGATTTTAAGGCAGTTAAAAATGTATGAACCTTCTATACCTATATTAAATGGAATATGTAGGGTTTCTCAGAAAACCGTGTAAAAAGAAACGTAAACAAACTAATTAAAGTCATTAAATATCGGTTATAGCCACGAATACCATTTAAAGTATTAAAGCCAAGATAACCTGACCTGCAAGAAATATCAAAGGAAAGCAAATCAGTAAAACTTTTAAGATGATTAATAGAAGTATTTTTATATCACAATCTATTAACAACAACTGTCACATAAAACACCAATTAACATATTTTTATAGACAAAAACACTTACTAACAAAATAAACTATAAAAATTATATACATTTTATTGTACTGAATAAGGTAAGAAAAAATGTAAGTGTTCTATATTAAATTTGATTAAAAATTATGTCTATTGCTGGTATTTTCTACCAAACAACGAGCTTGTAATAAACAATAATCAAAAACTATAATAAACAATAATGTGAGAGTATCAGGAAATTTTACGTGAGGGGTGGCATAAGGGACCGGCACAGGCAGTCCTAGAATAAAAATACTGATTATTATTGAAACCCTGTTTTATGTCCCGAGCGCCGAGGAGAAGGGGGTGTTTGGCTCTGACATTAACATCAAGTGTATCACTGACAGTGGATGCTAGATGGTGGCTGATGGCCTTGGTGCTGAGCGGGCAGCCTCAAGGACAGCGCACTAGGGTGGCTAGCGTTGTGGACGCAGACGACATTCCAGAGTTGGAGGTGAGATTGCTCGGACATTTCGAAGACAGAGGGTTGTGGCAACGACCACACATACATGACACTACTGAGAGAACGGAACCGATCTGGGTAAACGGTTAACGTTCTGGCCTCGCATTCGGGAGGACGGCGGTTCGAATCCCCGTCCGGGCATCCAGATTTGGATTTTCCATGGTTTCCCCAAATCACTCCTGGCGAATGCCGGGATGCTTCCTTCAAAAAGGCCATGGCCGAATCCCCCCCCCTTTTTCCTTGTCCCCAGTCCCATCCCACCTCTAATGACCTTAGCCGTCAACGAGGCGTAAAGCCGTACAAAAAAAATTAAAAAAAAATAATAAAATGAACCGATCTGCACGCCCAGGAATGAAGAATAAACGGAAAAGTCACCTTCATAAGGAGAGACAATTAGCAACACTTAAAACGCACGTAAATAGCGCCCTTCGAGATTCTCATGCACTGCGATTGCATCTAGCTTGAATGGAAATTAAAACTGCTGTCAGTATATTCTGTAATGTTGTTGAACAGTAGATGATTAATAATTTTCCTATTAAAACTCAATAGATTGTAAACGCATATAATTACTATCGTTGTTATCCTATGAATAGTACGATTTAAAAATAACATTATCAAAATTAAGAATCCACTAATTAGGTTTTTACAAGCTTCATGTGAGACCAATACTGTGATAATTTTTTTTTTTTCCTATAAATATTACACAATCTTTATGGGCCTTACGTGGATATTGTGTCCTGTACCTTCAGTTTTGGCAAAGATGTCTCTTTGTTCTTCCTAATACCCCCTCCCCCAATAAAGCACACACTACCTGAGATTGGATATCTCTTTGTTCGATACTATTTATGTCATTAATCATGAGTTACGTGATTCGTCTACAAAAATCGTCAAGATGCCAAGCTGGGGTCCAGCGCTGAACATTGGGTTAGCTAGTTTGAACCGCGTTGGTTCAGGAATTTTCATCATTACTACTCACCCAACTGCGTGTGCAAATATTCTGCCTTTAATCCCGCAGCTCTGCTTCGTTCGAATGTAGTAGATATACGTCACGGTGGATGGTAATTCGTATGTCAAATATTTATTAAAATTTAACTACTGTCACGTGACTTTTCGAAAAGTAGGCCTAGATGAGACGGTGTTTAATCCTTTCAGTTCCTTAACTCTCTCCCCTTGTTGATTCCGAGTTATACCACACAAACAAAAACAGAAGTTCACTCGTAATAACATTCCTCTAAATACTTACAACAACAACACGAAGGAAAGTAACCGGCTTTGTATTTACGCCGAGTTCACGTCTTAGTGTATGCTAAAGCAGACTTTTGGGTAACAGAACAAATATTACACGATAATTTCGCTATATTTTTTCAGTTTATTTTATGTAAGAATGTTTTTTTTTTTATAATAACTGAGGAAATACGTTTATTAAACTGTTTTCTTTCGTTGGGGCTGATGTATTGTTTTAGTATAAGATTATATAATGATCTCTCGATCATTTTCTGTTAATAGTACTGGCTACAGAAAATAAGGCGGTAGAGTTGGACTGGCTATTCAAGGCCTTGTTCCCGTTACCCCGCATCCTCACCTCACTAGCCCTCCCTGCCCGTCCGAGCTGATAGCTATGGCAAATTTCCCCTTCGTAACGACAGCGGAGAGAGTATAGAGTAGACTGACCTTGAGCCGCCTCTGTTAACTGACCGGTCTATAGTATTGTTCAGGCCATATGGAAACCCTGTTGGAACAGTAACTTTTATGATATCTGGAAGCTTTGACACATTGTAGAACGTACGTTTCAAATTACTGTTCCAGTAAATTCTGAAGACAGAACAAAATTTTTCAGAAGTGTGTCACGAGTATACAAATTTCTAAATCGAAAGTTTATTTCAATATTAGAAACTACTATGATAAGGTATACAAAGAAAATAAAGACAGCCGCATCAATTGAAACTGTATGAGACATGGCAAAAAAAAAAAAAAAAAAAAAAAAAAAAAAAAAAAAAAAAGATTTGGCTGCTAATAGTTCTATGCTGAAACACCAAGTTAACTAAAAGTAGATATTATTTGTGATCTGAAGACATAATTTGAGCCGTGCAACTACTTTTGTATAATCTCCACTAACTTTTGATAGTAGTGTTACACAAATTTAATGTACTATGATATATCTACTACATAATTTCGCAAGGTCACTCACTCACCTCGATAGCTATTGGCTGGAAAATGGTGACGTCATGGGCCAGCCTTCGCTCTCAAAATCAGGGACCAGAGATACCATTATAAGAAATACGTGGTTATGTCCAGAATTTAATAGCTAAGCAACTACTACCAAATTAATAGCCATAATACAGTCATTAAGTTTGCTTTTCATAGCTTTTTTTTTTAACTGCTTTACGTATCTCAACAGCGAGGTCTTTAGAGACGGAAAAGGATGGGGGCAAGGAATGGGATGGAATTCGGCCATGACCATTTGCAGGAAGCTTCCCGGCATTTGCCTGGAGTGATTTGGGAAACCTTTTCATAGCGTTTCATAGTTTAAAAAAAATATTGATAAATTTTGCGACTGAAAAGAAAGTGGATCTGCTTTTCAGTAACATGTTGCTACTGAAAACAACTTAAAAAAAAAACTCATGGTCTGTAACCACGAATGACAATTGTTATTCCGGCTTGGAAAAATTTCAGTCTAATTAAAATTTTCACTAATGTTGTTGCTTGACCATTACGGTTTATTTGCTTATTTTTTTTTAATTTTTTTTTAGGGATTTTACTGACCACTTTCGTTACTGGCTTTTGTTCATGTTCGCTGTACCTGAGTTATTAAGTTATTTTAAGTGAAAATCAGACCAAATATGTTACCGAATCGAGTATTATGGAAATTAATTTCTTCTGAGTTTCTTAATAATATGGAATGTGTGTTAAATTCTCTGGCCTTTACAGATACTATGACCAATGATCACTTTATGAGTGTTTGCCCAGTCTCAATAAAGTACAAAGTAATGCTTCCGAAGCAAACAGGAATTTTTATAAATTTTGCAGAGCGAACTCAAAGGGTCAAATATAAGTCAAGTTTCTATTTAAGCAATTATACGATTGCGCTATCGTCCCTATTCGTGTTTAATACCTCCCTCTATTAATGCTTCTGAGTTCTTCAAGCTCAACAGATTTTATTCACCCTGAAACACTGATCAAGTTTATATTTGGTGAAATCAGGTCAACCTGTCATAATCTTTCATCCTAAAAACCAGAACTGTTCTAGACCCGTGACGATACGCAAAAAAAAAAAAAAAAAAAAAAAAACGGTCACGGGCTTACACTAGTTTGATTAATATAAACGTGAGTCTCAGCTGTAAAGCTGGGTGGTTGAAGGTTCTTGTCCTAAAACATTTCCTCCCTCGATCTAATTTTGATGTGAAATATCTTGACTTTCGGTTTGTTGGCGTATTATACTGATAAACAAAACAATCTTTAGGCGGATATTTCGGTATCCAACGTACGTCCTAAGACAATTGAGACATGGTGATTGAGAATATGCAAACCATTTGTCTCTATCGCCCACCGTTAAGATTAGACAGTAACCAATTATAGATGGAGTAGTGGGATTATTTCTCGGTAGTGTGTCTATGCTCACCGAATACAAGTCACCTTGTAAACGCTGAATGTGGAACACAGCGGCTGGTGTAGCGTCATCGTCCATTTCCAAACACTTATCCGCTTGCCAGGTCGTGGTACTTCCCACAACATCCGCCGGCAGTGCCACAAGTCATTCATTTAAATGTCTACAATCTAGTCTACAGTCAAAAATCCTTAATCGCAAGGAATACGATCCTTAAATATGCCACAAATACGAAAATCTTGATTACGGAAATCTTGAATACGGAAATTTTGAATACGGAACGGTTGTTTATATAGGATTATAGGGAATGCTTTCCAAGTATACAGAAAAATTTTGATGTAATGGAGTGATTGTCGCACTTTGAACATAATAAACCAATTCTGGATTGCTTTAAATCCTCTATCCTAATGTTCAATGCAATGCTCTTTAAAATATACATAAAGACATATAGCTTCCTCGTGAATTACAGTCCCACTAAAGAATACTTTCTTGTGATTGCTGTCTTCGATCGATGTAGTGAAAGTGGTTTTTAGTTTTTCAATTACCGTGACACCAATAGTTTTTACTGTTAGTTAGATTCTTTCGAACGCCTCTCCCGTGTCTGGCCGTAGGCGATTACCATGGGTGATCTATATCCCTCCAAGGAAAGTCCTAGGAAGATGAACTGGGGTGGTTTCCCGTTTCACCGAGTGTGGTGGTGTAACGGTTAGCGTTCTGGCCTCGCATTCGGTAGGAGGGCTGGTCGAATCCACATCCGGGCATCCAGATTTGGGATTTCCATGGTTTCCCAAATAACTCCAGGCAAATGTCCGGATGCTTCCTTCAAAAGGCCATGGCCGAATTCCTTCCCATTCCTTGCCGCCCATTCTTTCCGCTTTTAATAGACGTTAAGCAGTTAAAAAAAATCCCTGTTTCCTTCCTCAGTGTGACAGTGTTCCTTAGTGTGTTTGACAGTGACACTGTGGGGTTCAGTATAGTGTGTTGTGGATGAGAGATGAAAGAAGGGAGAGGGTGGAAGCCGGTGTGGGCATGTTCAGGCCTACTTTTGCGAAACATTCTAAAGGGGACGCCAAGCTTAACATTCCCATCCGACGGATGAATCACCATCAACAACATCGTATGCCCTCGCACCATACGCACTGCAGAGAGGTTTGGTGATTAGAAATTTCATTTTACTGGTAAGCCCTGATTATGAAAATCATTGATGGAGTGTTAAGTGAAAATAATTCATTTGCAGCACTCTGCTGTCACGTAAAAGTATTGTGACTTATTTTAAGCAGTCTGTCAATGCTATG